>OX401416.1:9495053-10175053 GCA_947846245.1 Cerastoderma edule | reverse complement strand
ATGATTGCCAGACACGGTCTCCTGATCACTGTCTATACAGCGAATTAGCACCTTTTACCAACTTAACTTTCTGCATGTGACGATGATTACACTAAAGTAAGACCAGTTAACTGACAAAATGACCGATTTACAAACGATCAACACCTTACACGAGTTTGCAAAAGGTGTGAATGTAGAATAACCATACCGTTAATTAATGTAGATCAGTGCACAAAAAAATGATACTGGTTTCCGGATAAGCTGTCTGCATATACTATTTAAAGTTAGGTTTGGTTCCCAAATTTTATTGTCCAGAGCCAGAACACAGATTTTCTGGATGAAACAGTACAATTAATTATGGTAAAGACTGTTCTCTACAAATTCTGTCCGGATGGCCAATATTTCAGATTAACGACAACCAGATTATCGAGGCCCGACTGTACATTATTTTCAGGATTATCAGGGGTGGCGAAAACTGGTTTTGATTTACGTTACCTCAATTGCCAAATCTTTTCTGTCTCTTGCCTGTAATGTGATTATGTAATAAATTTCAATCAGAATTTACTTGTCAGTCAAGGCTTTTAGACAAGCTGGGCAATAGGACAATTGGTTTTGCAACCCCTGCAGATTACTTTCCTTTCTCTATTGCAATTGAATATTCAAATCGCCTTTATTAACAATGCACATTATATTTCTAACCAAGACAGTTCAAATTGTTAAAATATTTGAGTGAAGAAGTTAGCATAGTGTGTCATTGACAGTCTCGCCAAGGTATAACTGAACAAGAGACCAGGGTTCAAGTCAGGAATAGACCCAAGGAATTTTCCAGGTCTATGTTCTGTGCAATTGTTTCTTATTGAAGTTTAGGAGAAATGTTTTTGAAGGCCAAGTTTGAGGAAATGTTTGTAGTGAGGTCTGTAAAGGCTTCACATCCTGACCTGGCATGTCTTAATTAAGCCTAAGGTATAACTTTTTAGAATTCAATCTGATAGAATTTACCATTGAAAGAACTTTAACTCTTATAATGCTGGAACCAACTTCATGCTTATGCAAACAGATGAGATCGAGGCCAGCTGCCAAGTAAATTGGCAGCTAGCTTGTGATCTTACCTGTTTGTTACTCTGAGTATCTTTATTCATTAAAACTAAGCAGATATTTAAGGTTTTGTAAAGCAGGTGAAAAATATCTATTTTTTGAAAATTACCAAGCTTTCTAAGGGTTAAATAGTTGAATTCCTTAAGCAATTACATTTTTTTTTCTATTTATGTGTCATGTTCTAACACAATGTTCAAGTACTCCAACCCATCTTTAAGACTGTTCTCAAACTTTACAGGAGAATAAATGGTCGAAGAGCAAGGGTAGAAATGTCATCAGGTAAATCCCGTTGGGGTCGTGGAGGTCCACCCAGTAGGCGTGGCGGTGGTGGAGGGGGTGGCGGCTACAGAGGGGGAGGTGGCCGTGACAGCTATAGATCAGATAGATATGGCCGCAGATCCAGGTATGATCTTATGTTCTGAATATTTCCTTCTATGGTTATCATATTCCCATGCTTTAAATGTTTTTCTTGGTAACTTTTCCCAAATGAATATGAGCCCTTTTCTTGATACAAATGACATTGGGTTATTTGTCTGTAGACAGATGATTCTTGAGAATATGTGCACTAATGATACATATACAAATGGAATCATTAATATGTCTAAAGTACATGTATGTGACTTGAAGATGCATGTTTGCTCAAAATATATCCTTTGTAGTTTTCTTGTATGAGGGAAAGGGTTTCACTACATTTTCCCTTGTGTCGTCTTGTGTTTGTTTTAAAGGGTTCACTCATAGGGTGATAGGAATTGCAGATAAGAATTGCTCCTTTAAGCTGATGTCTTTATTGGATATAATTGTTGCATTATACATATATTATTTACCTTTTGAATATAATGTCTGAATAGTCTGCTTTTTCACAGATAAAAGTAGTATATGTCATGTAAAAACATTTCCTGGGCTTCTGCCTCATCTCTTTGTTTGTATAACATGAGCCATTTGTTATATGACACATGTTATACCGATAGAGATATGTACTTTAAGTAGTCAGTAAATGGTCTATAGGATCACAGACAGTGTTTAAATTATTTGTGTAGACAAGTCCTGAGTAAATGTCATAGTTCTAACTTATTAATTATTCAGAAGCCCTTTTTTCAGATTCTATTGAACATGATTGGATATTTTTATATCAATAATACCAGATGGAATCCACTTTACCTTATGACCTAACATGATCAGTCATTCTCATTATACCTCTTATTAATCAAGGGTTTAGTGCAATACTATATTAAGTGCTTCCTGTTTATGAAGCACTTACTATAGTATTGCACTGAACCCTCGAAATTTTTTTGTTGCCTTTCCCAATATTTTTTTGGGATTAAGCAATAACTTCTCTATAGGTCTGTAAATTTCTATCTTCTGCATTTCTCATACTGTTATCTGTCATATATTGCATAATATTTTAACTGCAATAAAATTTGGCATCGATTTCTTAAGTTATTGAACGTTTTTAATCATTTGCAGGTTTTTAAATGAATATATCCCCCTTTTTAAGCATACACTGTAAAGTTGCCTGATGATTTGTCCTGTTCTTTTGTAATGTTTTTAATTTAGATTCTCAGTAATATAAGAAAAGTGGGTCGTGAATTTGAAATACTTTTTAAAACTTTTAAAACCTGAAATTGGTTTATTTCAGTCTATACTGTTTAAAGACTTAAAAAATGTTAAAATGGTAAATCTGATGTGAAACTTATCTCACTATGGAATCATTTGGTTTTTATTGTAATTTTCCATACAATTGGTTAAATCACCATGTCTTTTGTTCTGTCTTGATAGAAGTTTAGGACGAATAATTATGATCTGTGATTTATGTATTTGTATAGTAATTTGTAGATTTTTTCTGGCATCTCATACAGATAATTCTTTGTATCGATTTTAACATTTTTTGTTACTTTGTAATACCTCCTTTATATTCTGTCAACCAGGAATCTTCACCCTTTGGTCATCGTCTCAACATGACGACAAATTATCTCCCCTTGATTGCTTCCAAACCAATCAACTCATCAAAAAATCAGCGCTCCACCATAAAAAAAATCATCCACAGCGCAAGACTGTCTGAACAACAAATCAGCGCATATGCAGAATCCCATCACGTTAGCAACGGCCTTCACCTTTTATTTCAACGTAACATCCTTAGCAACGTTAGGGAGGACAAAATTGTGTCACTACCTCATGTCGGCCATCATCTTTTCAACCTCTGAAAATTGCGACACCCTCTCAACTAGTGTATCAACTCTACCTTTATATGGTAATGTAGAGTGATAGTTGTAGGCATGAGTACAGGGATGTTCAAAGTTAATTTGTTGTGTTTATCTTTTTCCAACCTCAATTATTCAAAGAATAAGTAATTATAATGAATATAGATAGCTTTATTACTTGCACAGGTCTTTGGGGTTATTTGATTGTAAGCAAGCTCATGGAGATTAAAACTCAACATGTTGAAATTTCTCAAATTCTGTCAAGTTTGATTGGCAGTCTGTTGTGGACTTGTACACATATTTATTCTTTTGGGTTTTGGTCAATATTGAACATAACAAATTAGTTAAATAGTGACCTAAATGATAACTGTTTGACTAAGAAATTTTACCAACCATCAAAAATATTTGGGTTTGTCTTAAAAATGAGCTTTCTTTGAATTTATATGACCCCAAATCATATAATTGGATAGAAGTCTTTCGGAACATGCAACTTTGGAATTACTTAGGGATCTTTTAAAGTTGCCAAAAACCTCATATGTGGTTTTGTGATTGACTCGAATAGAAAGGATTAGCAGATTCAAATTCTAAAGTATGAAATATAACATTTCTATTTGTGAGCAAATCTTTTTTTTTTTTTGTAAAACAACATTGTGACATAGAGAGAGAGTATGCTCATTGTAAGCAATTTCTCCTTCTTGACACACTAATTGTTTTAACCTGTTGCTATTTCATACTGCATCTAAGCATGTTTTTCATGATATGTTGAAAGGCAATGTGCAATGTGACCTAACAAAACTGACAAGTTACTTGTCAGGGAAATCTTTCTCAAATGGTTTCTTGTTCAAGTTCTGCTGCATAATCATCAAAAGTTGATCATTTTTGGTGAAAGTTTGATAAATGGTGAGATTAGCGGAGCTAGATAGACCATTTTCCCCCTTCCATGGTGTCCTTTATCCCATTTCCTCATATACAGCTGTTTTTATGGACATCTGCCCGAAGGTTAAACAAACCATTTTGACTAAAAAGGAAATTGCTTAGCATATGTGACTTCTCCTTTTGTCATATTGGCTCGTACCATATATTTTCTTGTAGTATCATGGTCATTTCTTGGTACATTCTGGAAATAGTTGTGACTTTTAATTTAAACAATTCACATAATCCCGTAAAATAAGATGGGTTCAGTTAACAAATTAATCAAGTACTTTTTTTGTTGTTAAAGTTATTTAACTCAAGACTTGCCAAATTGAAAGCCATTACAGATTGAAAATATTGTCACTGTTATGCCGGTTAGTAAACACTTTTTTTTTATTTTTGTTAGAGATAACAGATTTACATAATCCTTGTGATTCTCCATAAAAGAAAATGTGATAACTCTTATGTTGTTCTTATAGAAAGCTAACACTAGGTCAATATAAGGTCCTGTATACTTCACTGTGTGGTCTTTCGTCCCCCTTTAAAGGAAAGTTTTATGACTTAAAGATGACAGCAAAGTTAAGATAAAAACATTGAATGAAATTGAAATTTGTTTGAGGAGGGATTTGACTTTTTATTAGACATACCACTTAGGTAATGCTGCTGATGGTTTTGAATTAGTATGGTGGACAAAAAAACCTTTATATCAATATGTTTTATGAAAGGTTGTGTGTCATTTGATCCCTTCACATGCATTAAAGGGATGACTATTAATATGGTTAAGCAAAAAAGGACAATAAGTTATAATAATGCAATTTTCATGATCTGAATTAAATCGGAGTTATTTCTGGTTTCTGTCTGTAAAGTCTGTCCATTTGGGACAATCACAAAGAAGTGATTTGGTTAACCCTTTACCAAACACAAAATTTTTGACTGTTCCAAATTGAAAGAGTTTGTAAACGACATTTCAAAATGTGATGAAATTGAAAAATAGTCTTCTGATAGGGCAGAAAACATTGTGGAAAAAAGGAGAAATTGCTTGTTTAGAGCAATTTCTCCTTTTGTCTGAACCAAAGTGGTTAAATGTCGTTAATGTTTGGTAATGGGTTAAATGGTGAACATATAGACCTGTACATGAGATATTTAGTGTGGATGCTGTGTTTTTCCTTTTGTTGACCTTGAATAACCTTTGTGCACTGATTGTTATAGGTCAAGGTCACCTAGACGAAGGTCTCCGTCACCCTATTCCAGACGACGATCTCCATCACCAAGAAGACGTGCATCAAGAAGCAGGTATGGTTGTTATCTTATTGTTTCCTTCTATGGTAGATGTTCAAGATTTCTTTATTTTATATTTAATTTCTTCATCTTGTGTATAACACATGTATCTTATTGTTTCCTTCAATGGTAGATTTTCAAGATTTCTTTATTTCATATTTAATTTCTACATCATGCATATTAACACATTATCTTTTACCACCACATTTTTGCATCTTAAAGACTAGATCTTTCTAAAAGCAGTGTGGAAAAAGCAAGCAATTTATCCTTTTGCCACAATGCTTTTTCAATCTATTCCTATATCACAGCAGCAGACCTGAAAGGTTTTTCACATGTTAACAAAGCTTTTCTTAAGCCATCTGCTTCAAGTAAAAAAAATGTCTGCAGGGGATGGAAGAGTTAAAGCACTGAATAAAGAATTGTCAAATAGGTTTTTAAATACTGCATGAACATGGCTCTAATCCTCTTGAAGTCTGAATATTTGCAAGTTCAAGGTCACTAGGGCTGTCCATTGGCAATATTTCTTGAAACGATTTAAAATTCATTGACAAAATTTCACCTTTATCATAACTTGTTTGTATCAAGTTTATGGAGAAAGGGGGGTATGAAATAATTAACACTTATCAAGACATTTTGAATTGTTTTGTAGATCTCCAAGTCCCCGCAGGTCCCCACCCGTGAGAAGCAGGTCGCCCTATGATGATGATAGGAAATAGAAATGATATGGTAGGTATTGTTGGAAATTCACCTCCAGCCTAATATTATTGGGTGAATTGACAGTTCAAGGATGAGTTGGTCTTCAAAAGTTCTGAATGAATAACATTGAAATTAAGTTGAAAATTAAGAACCACTATTAATCAACATTATTAACCCATTACCATTTACAATAACAACAATTGACCAGTTTGTTGCAGATGACTCTGGTGCGCAACAGCTGTACTGTTATATGAAGAGCAATGCAGAATATTCGTTGGAAGCAAAATTAGATCATTTTTAGTTCTGTGTGTATACAGTGAATTATCATGTATTTTAATCCAAAAACATGACATTGCTTTAGAGATCATTTGCATGATAATATAACCTGTGCATATTTAGATAAGCGGACACTTCCTTAATAGATTCTGCTTTCAATAGCTACTTTTAATTGTATATTAAACAACAATACATTTTATTTTGACACTTTCAAATTTTCTCTTCTGTGATGAAGCACCTTTTGATAGAAATGATTTGTTGTCAAAATTGTTGTGGAAATATGACTTGCGTAAAATTATTTGCACTTTGTGAATGGATTATTTTACATTGATTCTTATTTGTACTCTAGACATATTTGTTCTTCACCTGCTTTTTACGCGCATCATTAATCTTGGTATCTTAATTTTTTTGTCTTTAGGAATTTCAAGTTTTACCAAAGAAACTCAGAATCATGAGCCGACCATTAATTAGTTTTATCATATTTTATTGCATTCATACTACATGTGGTACATGACATATTTACAACAACAGATATAAATGTATTTAAAGAAGATGTATAAAGGCCAAAATAGTTGAAATTGGATTGGGCCACAAGTTATCACAACATTTGTGATTGGCCCTCTCCTTTCAACAAGTGATTATGATATGATGAAATCCAAATGGCATTGGTTAATGATAATTGTAACATAAGGAGACATTGCTTGTCACAAGCAATGTCACACTGGTCTATGGTTCAGAGTTAGAGCTTGGCCTCGGTATACAAGAGTTTGAATCATGTGATAAGTAGGTTTGAATAAGTGACCTATTAATAATCCAAATATGGCGCAAGTACTTGATTTTTCAATAAATAATTATGAAAGGAGCATTCACACCTATATGCAGCTTTGACAAAACACATTGATTTGTAAAAGTAGAATTTTCTTAGAAGCACTTTGATTGAAACATGTTATTCGAAACATTGCATAGTTTTTGTCCTAGACAATCATTCCTAGACTCATTCCAAACTTTGTATGATTTTACAGGACAGAAACAAATTGATCATGGTTTAAGAAATAAATGAGTTTACTGGTACTATATGTGGTGTACAATTTTAATGCTTTATTAATCAAATGAGAATGAACAAGGGAAAAGCATATCAATAGGTTTTATGTAAATTTATAGATCTGCATCCTCTTCATTTGTGTTGTGAGTTATCATTATTGTTTATGGTATTATGTCTTTTCAGAATTTCCTTAAAACCCTACTAAGCAGTGTTTTTTTTATACATGGATGATTCAACGAAAGTTTTTAGGTCTTCAACCAAAAAGGACTTATAAAAAGATTAACTGGTCATATATGTACTTGTACTTGAGGCTTTAACTTGTATGATTATACCTTTGAATATCAGCCTATGAATCTTTACACCATTTATACCGCTGTCACACATCTCTGTGGTCGTCAGTGAATGGCATCTTTCTTTGGTTTCAAATAAACAATTTGATATACACTTTGTCCTAAGTTAAGGAAAATGGTAGCAATGTCAACGGTTCAATGCAATACTATAGTAAGTGCTTCATGTTTATGAAGCACTTACTATAGTCTTGCACTGAACCCTCAATGTTAGGGTCTTGAATGAAAGTAGTAACAGACAGCTGTAAGGCTATGAGATAAGATGAGAGATATCTTTTCTGTAAGACACTTGATGATAGACGCTGCATATAGCACTGCACAAAGTCACAAAAGAATAATAGGTTATGGAAATCACAACCTTATCTTTCATTGTACTTGTTGAAGACAGATATCATAAGGGTTTAAAATTGAGAAGGAAAGCTTCCAGAAAGAATAAAGTAATAAATTGATCAGAGATAAACCAGTGTGTGTCAAGCAACAAAATGTCATTGTTTTTAATTTATATTTTATTTTAAAAGATGTGGATATTCCCTTTTATTGATAGTGGATAGAACAGATTTCTTTGAAAGAATATTTGTCAATGTGTATAATTGTTAAGCCCATTCCTTTCAAAATATTTCATTTTCACATTTTCATTAAGAGTGCATTGATAGTCTTGTATAATGAACAATGGGTGCAAATTCCAAGAAAACACATGCTGTAGGATGAAATCGCTTCTGTTGCAATATTGTTTTCTACATAAGATGATAAATTCCTTTCATATATAGGTATGTTATATGCTGTTGGAGCTACTCTCCCGTTATAAAGCAATACCGTAGTTGCAATATACAAAATTGTTCATAGGACAAAGTTTCGTAGTATCTCCAACTAAAGCCAGTCTGTCTAACCTGATTAAGGCTAAATGGCTTCTGTCTATGCTGTTTAATCATGTTTTCATTTAGGCTATGTTTGGATCATCTTAGGTTTTGATTTACCTAAACAGATCGAATGATTACGTGAACTCTTCAGGGTTTTTGTGTTGTAAAATTCAGAATTTTCTCTTGTTTCCTATTTTATCATAAATATCTTACATGTACTTGTCATTTTATAAATTGAAAATAAAATTGTGTTGTATGAATGTATTGATTGTTTATTTATCCTTTACGTTATAAAGAGAAATATATAACACAGCAATGAAAGCATACTACACATAACATTGAAAGCAAGAACACAACATAAGATCATACATGAAAGTAAAAAATGCTTACAAAAAATAAGGGGAACATATATGGCGAAGGCAAGGTTGGCAATAAGCAAGTTGCCATTGTACACCATGTTGTAATGAGTGTATTGGAGTTCTATTCAGCTGATAAGTTTGAAAAATCGATACTTGAGTATCTGGTGGCCTTTCGTTTTTAAGCTACATTTGTTGACAGGAGTGTTTATGTCACTTGTACCCCATTGACAAGGGTCTCTGTGGCTTAGAGGTTGATGTATAGAACTTCACATCGTACGGACCTTGTCCGCATGGGTTCAAATCCTGTTACAGGTATCTTGATAACCTCGACAAGGAATCTCTTGGCTAAGGAATGCCGATGGTTCTACTCAGCTTTAGGATCCTTAGTTGGCAGTGAAGTTTTCGGATTTCCTTTATCCATGATGAGTCGGTGATAACTGAAAACTTGAAGTGATGTATAAACAGAAAATAGATTGTTTGACAGTTCACTTGAATACCTGATTGTTATTTGAATTTGGTTACCAAATAAATGGAGTAAAAATTCTCAGGAAAAAAGTGATAGTGAAAACGGGGAATTTAAATCGTGTCCGTTTTTCTAATGACATTTAAAACCAACACTGATGGGCATACATATGCGAACCTCGTCACAATTTACAAAATCAAATATGTCTTCCTTAAAACATTTGAATGGTGCATCACCATTTTGGATAACTCTCCAGACTCGCTGTTTACCTCTAAATGATGGAACATTACATGACTGCAACCTTTAATGCTGTTAAATCTGATGATCTTGACAAAACAGTCAAATTTCGTACTGCAAATAAATGTATCCCGAAGGTATTGGGTATGATTTGCCATATATCATTAGTCATGATTTTCGTCATCATTAGACAGAGAGAGTTCCTGTTCGACATCTCGGGCCACTGTGCCGGTCGTGTATTCCTTCCGGTCGGTGCTTGCCGCCATCAATCTGGTACCCTCAGTGACGTCATTTCCGGTCTCCTGTAATGGTGGCAAGGATGACTCACAGAGGACGCTCACGACCACTACGCCTGTTAGCTGGGTGATCAGATTGACCACTGATCTGGAGCGGTCCCTGAAACCAAGAAAATGAACTCATAGTCATGGGATCCTTCATTAAGTGGGCGTAGTAATCGAGATTAAGTGATTTTTTCAGTTTGACATCATTAGATAAATAAGCAAACTTTCATTACCATAACTCAAACCAAAATTAACCTGAATGAAAAATGTCTGTTACAGACACGTTATGATATTATTGTTTTAAAGCTGTAAAGCAGAAATTGTGTAATACATTATTTGGGATAAAGCATTCCAAATAGTGTGAGTCTAAAAATCAAGCAAATATCTTTTTTGCCACAAAATACTACGGTCTTTTTTCGTCACCAAACACTACGTTTCATTAAGTCTCCTTCTTGCAAGGTATTGTCCAGATTTATTTTAAATTTTTACGCCTGTTCTAACAAGCATTTAGTTTGTTTCAACGCGGCAAACCATTTACTCCAAAACTATATTACATCTCTCGATCTCGAACTGGCTGTCTAGTCGTTATGGCCCCCATTACCCAGAGTGCAACGAAGTGAAGCCGATTTTTACACAGTAATTTGATCTTTGGTATCGCGACGGTGTGACTTGATAGGGTTTGAAGTTTTCTAACCCTTCCAAATGTGTTAGTTAACCCTTTACCAAATGCCAAATATTTGACTGTCCCCAATTGAAAGAGTTTGCAGACGACATTTCAAAATGTGATGTAATTGAAAATATATCTTCTGATAGGACAGAAAACATTGTGAGAAAAGGAGAAATTGCTTCCAACGAGCAATTTCTCCTTTTCACACAATGTTTTCCAGAGTAGTCTGCAGCAAACTGGTCAAATGTCGTTACTGTTTGGTAATTTTTTAAACAAATATATAGGATATATACAAACTTACAAGAAAAATTCCAGAGCAAACAACATGGCTGCCGTCTCGCCCGGAATATTAAGGGCAGTTAGGAGTATGAGCACAGTGACAAGACTGGCACCAGACACGGAAGGGATAGCCAGTGTGAATATCGACGTCAAAACTCTGAAATGAGACCGGAAATGACGTATGTCACGACGTCATAGGGTAAAAAGATTCATGATAATCTGAAAAGGTGCTACCGCTTTTCTCTGCAATTTTCATCGTTTTCTATCTACCAATTAAACATATTATCTAGAGGCAATAGTTGTTTGATTAACCCTTTACCAAACGCCAAATTTTCGACTCTCCCTAATTGAAAGAGTTTGCAGTCGACATTTCAAAATGCGAAGAAATTGAAAAATAATCTTCTGATCGAATCGTCTGGCTAGAAAACATTGCGGGAAAAGGAAATATTGCTCGTAAAGAGCAATTCGTCCTTTTCCCAAAATGTTTTCTAGAGTCGTCTGCAACAAACTGGTGAAATGTTGTAATTATTTGGTAAAGGGCTAAGGAGGATTCTGATATATCTCTATACAGCAAGGTTTTACGGATGACTACATCTGTATGGTGTTTGGTTATTTCATGGAACTTCTAATGTCTAAAAGGTATACTTAAGAACACAAAACGACAAATTGTAGGTTCATTCAAAATTTGAGTATCTTGTTGACATTTCAGTTAACCGAAGTTTCAAGTAAGACCCACACGTGTTTAAAAAAATGTTAATAAGTGCTACTAATGAATTTAATCGTGCTCTATTGTCCTTGATGTTATTTGTATATTGTGTGTCGTATTGAATTACTTTGAACGCGGCATCCATAATTTTGTTATTGGATACTCGCACTTATTGTTTTGATTTA
Source organism: Cerastoderma edule (assembly GCA_947846245.1). Classification (NCBI taxonomy): domain Eukaryota; kingdom Metazoa; phylum Mollusca; class Bivalvia; order Cardiida; family Cardiidae; genus Cerastoderma; species Cerastoderma edule. Next base: position 10,163,196 of record OX401416.1, on the reverse strand, counting down.
GCTTAGGACGTATTTTCTTCAAAGTACATGACAAAACCGTTTAACACACCATATTTTTGTGTTTTTTGTTGTTGGGTATTTATTTTTTATCAATGTGCATCTCAAGTGGGTTAATTCCCCGACGACATTGTAACTAACATTTTACGAAATACTTAACACAAAATCTGAAACACTCAGGAATTATTATTTCTAATGGAACTCACATTCTACTTTCGCTCAAATCAACAAAATATGCTTCACAAATCTAAAAGAGTTAAATTTTAAAAGATGCAACCGTCTCTTTCAAACTCACACGACGAGGAAAACGTTTACAAAATCGATGCCGATGTCGATGGACTGCATGATGAAGATACAGGAAGCGGAAATGTACATGGCACTACCGCCCCGGCCGATCGTCGCTGAAAATGGCGCCACAAGTCTCGAGATCCTCTTATCGATGCCGTTCTTCTCTTCCAGACTGTGAAAACTCTCCGGAAGGGCAATGGTTCTGAAATGTTTAATTAAATGCTAAGTGATTGGAATCCTTGCGTTTCGGCCTCTTTCTACTCGATATCTTATTTACGAACTGGTATTAGCCTTTGCAAAACGCCACATTCTCGACTCTCGCAAATTGAAAGATTTTGCAGATGACATTTCAAAATGTGATTAAATTGAAAATAGGGCAGAAAACATTGTGGGAAAAAGAAAAAATGCTCGGAAAATGCAATTTCTCCTTTTCCCACAATGTTTTCAAGAATCATCTTCAACAAACTGGTCAAATGTCGTTATTGTTTAATAATGGGTTAAAGATAATGTCAGTGATGGCCTCATTCATTGAGTTGGGGTAATAGTGTTAAGATTTCAAGTTGTAAGCCATCTTTAACACAAATGAAGACTTAGATTGTAAGCTTTCCAAGGGTTGGGTGACCTTATCTATTGTTATGAAAACTTGAAGCTAGACATTTCTGTCATAACGTGTATAGTTTGTATTTTTGTAATTAACTGTGAGAATTTTGGTAATGAACTATGTTTAAACTTGCTTGAAAGCTTGTCAGATTCTGGTTTTAAGATAGATTTTGTTTGGTTCTATGGAGCAAGGATATGTTAAAGTGACACTGCGATAAAAGTGATATAAAACAGCCTTAAACCCGATAGAAACAAAAAAATGAAACTCGTCATTTTTTTAGTAGTACGGTTACAATACCCGACTCGAACTTATTGTTCAGCAAATTACTTTATGATGACCATTTGCTTATAAAGACTATATAAGGTATAACGTTAACATATTTCCATTTTGACAAGTTTAAATGATCAGCAACAGCAGACGCACATTTTAACGTGAAAAATGAGGTGTTGACGTGATATTTGATACAAAACACAAAGAACACAATTGCTAATATTGATTAAGTAAATCTGAGACTGTTTAACCCATTACCAAACAATAACAACGTTTGACCACTTTGTTGCAGATGACTCTGGAAAACATTGTGCAAAAAGGAAAAATTGCTCGTTACGAGCAATTTCTCCTTTTTCCTTAATGTTTTCTACACTATTAGAAGATTTTTTCCAAATTCATCATATTTCGAAATGTCGTCTGCGAACTCTTTCAATTTGAGGCAGTCGAAAATTTGGCGTTTGGTTAAGGGTTAATACTTTGTTTTTTCATACTTATGTTTTGTCTGCAGCGCAGGCTTGAAACGTATGTAAGCCCCGTTTGATGACGTTTTGACTTACGTGCTCCCGGTCGCAAACGTTATCATAATTGGCGGGAATAGTGTGGCCAGGAACCGGAAAGGGTTTCGGCGCCGCACTATGTAGTAAACCAGGGGAATCAGCAAGAAGCCATAGAGCAGCAGGCCCGTCATGGTGGTAGCGAAATAGATTCCGAGTTTCCGGAATGTTTCGGCAACGTCCGTCGTCCCGGCGAGTGTCTTGGCCATCAGGCTGGCCACGCCTACAGGTGTCGTCCTAGAGAATAGTACCATCATACGGTCGCATCGTATATAGAAGTGTGACGGTAATAGGATTGATGTTTAGATACTACTTCTACAGTCCCGGGTACCGTTTTACTAAACAACTTACGGAAAATATTTGCGTAAGTCAAAACTAATAAACACGGATAGTATCTTCAATAAAAGTACAATATTGCAATGTGACACGTCATTGGAAGCGTCTCGGAGAGACGATTCCAATGATGTGTCACTTTGCAATATTGCTTCATCCAATATTGAAATAAGAGGAATTGTTGTTTTAGACTTACGCAAATCTTAAACGTAAACTGTTTAGTAAAACGGTACCCCGCTGAAGAAGTTGGCTTTTATTCGTGATGCGGTAGAGTGGTTGGCTTTCAATCGAATTTAAGCAACGTACATAGCGGTTAGTGCCTGGATGGGTGACCCGCGATGGCTTTACCCCGAGAGGGACCCGGTACACGTTACAGAAGATGATCTGCTACAATCGTTTGTTATTGATAGTAAAAGGGTATTATGAAAATAAGGAGTTTTTAAAAACGCGAGTTCAAATTATTGTTAACACTTCATAAACAACCCATTTCAATTTTATCCATCGAATTCAGTTGATAAACATGTTTGAAAGGATTCCATAACAAAGAGATTATTCTCGAATTGTCACCTAGAACATGGAATATTTTTAAACCTTGGAGGGGTGATATAAATAGACCACGCATGTGATGTCAATCATGCGTATGAATATATCAGGGTTCCGCTTATCATCATTTCTTTTTATATTCTATTATAGTGTAATTCCTTATTATTCATGTTCATATTTACGTGGAGGTAAGCTTACTACATATATTTGTAACAGTTTCAAACATGTATATCAGGTTTATCACGTTTCTTAGTAGAATACCATGCGACCGGTATAAAGAAAACAAAGTAGTGCTTACCAGATGAGCACCCGAAGTACCCGGATGATGATGTCTGCAGACGATTTAAAGAAAGCAAGGAAAGGTTTCCCACCATCAGCCATGTTCGATGCTCCCACTCCAAATACTGTACTTACAATGATAAGACCTGTAGGTAAGTCATTCGTCAAGTTGAATTTGTGTTGATTTTAATAATCAGTACTGTCATAATGTTAAAGAAATAGTAAACAGGCAAGTATTTCTTATTACGTAGTAATGAGACGGAAGAACTACAGTGTACATGTAACTAAATGTTTAATGTCATTATTATATTAGAGTTGAGTCATTAACTGACAAAGGTCCCATATTGGTCCTCTTCGTCAGTGCCATATCTACATTTTTCAGTCCCGGAACGCCTTTCCTGGATGCACCAGTTCTAGGTTAGGGCTCTGAAATGAATTGCCAAAGGGCACTCCAACGAAACCAATGGTCTCGGTGGGGCTCGAACTCTTGTTTTGAATCCACCATCTTAACCACTGAGCCACGCAGGACCCAAGCCACGGATGTTATGCAAGACTATTTTCTCAAAGCGTTTACTGACATATTAATTACACATCCGTATATAACTGAAATTTTTAAAACAGTGTTGAACCCTTTTCAATGAAATGTATTTTCCGTATGTTCTAATTTGAGAAAATTCCATTTGATGTTGAATGTAACAGCACCGTTCTAAACGAGAAATCATGCTGAAATTCGTTGGCCGTATTCGGGATTTAAAAAGATAACACATTTCGAACTCGACAAATGTTCGTACACACTCTTTACCATACATGAGAACATAACTTACATACACTATTGGTGAACTATAAAAAATAAAACAAATGAAAAAACTATTTCTACCCATTATCAAACAACAACAACATTTAACCAGTTTGTTGCAGACGACTCGGGAAAACATTGTGGGAAAAGGAGAAATTGCTCGTTACAATGTTTTCTACCATATCTGAAGATTATTTCCCAATTTCATCATATTTTGAAATGTCGTCTGCAAACTCTTCCAATTTGGGACAGTCGAAAATTTGGCGTTTTGTAAAGGGTTAAAGGAACGTACCCAGTATGTTACTAGATTGCACCGATCCCACGTATTTCTTCATCAGTTTAGACGTCGTTTCCGTTACGTTGGCTGTTCCGTTATTCTTAATGACGTCAAACGTTGTGTATTCGTATTGCGTCTGGGCCTGTTAAACGTATGCACAAAACATGAAATTGTTTGATCAAATGTAGTTTTACTTCAATTCATTATCGCATATAGATAGTGTGACTGGTATTGATTAAAACAAATGGTAATCGACAATGGTAAAGTACATGTATATGTGAGACGATCGAGCGTTTCTCTGCGATGTTTTGTAAAGCCATTGTAAGTATATGTTTGTCTTCTACCATATGATATATGTATGTATATTGATTTCGACCCAAGCTTGTTTTTACCAAATAAAGAATTGAATTGTTAATATGATGCGTCGTGCATCAGGACCTAATTCTACCGTATGTCATTCTAAAATTGTGTGTAAGATATACTAGCATTTATGAATGAAATAGTCAACAAATGCGTAAATTGACATCAGGTTTGTTAATCAGAGTAAAACTCCAGCAATTTAGCACAACAATGACCACATTCGTTTAATGACTTGAAACTCCAAAATCTAAGTCAAAACACTGTTCATGCGATGCAAATATCAAAGCCCAATACCGCAATTATCCCTTAGAATGCTGGATAATATTCTAGAAAGAGATTTTTGAGTCGTATGCTTTCCAAACCCTAAATATCTGCTTATTTTTTTATGAGGAAAGATACTCAGAGTAGCAAACAGGTTAGATCTCAGGCCAGGCGCCAATTAACTTGACGGGTGGCCTAGATCTGACCTGTTTGCATAAGCATGAAGTCGGTTTCAGCACTATAAGGGTAAAGCACACATGATGAATTTTCGAAATTGTTATTGGTTCCTTCCATTGCATTCTGGGTAACGGGGTAAGCATAACGACTGGAATAGAGTATCAATTCCAGATTTAAAAAGTGCACTACTTGATCTATCAAGGGGACACCAATATACAAGTGCAACGTAAGTTAATTTCCTTTTACCACAAGGTACAGCAAGACGTATATAAAAAAAATTGTATCGAACCTGTTGGAAACAAGAGGACACTATGTTGTCTGGAACGATGTTCCTGAAATAGATGAAATGGAGTAAATGGTGAGGCTTTATTTGATCATTTACTGGTTTAACATAATAGGACAAACACCTAAACATTCTACGAATAGGGCCTATCATGTTGGACCAGAAAAGGCAAATCGCACCATAGGATTTTCGAAAGTAAATAGAAATTCAAAGTAAGGTTCGTTTGTTAGATAACTATCATTTGTTTAAGTCATAAAGAGGTTCGGTTCGGTTCATTTGTTAGATAATCATCATTTGTTTAAGCCATAAAGAGGTTCGGTTCGGTTCGTTTGTTAGATAATCATCATTTGTTTAAGCCATAAAGAGGTTCGGTTTGGTTCGTTTGTTAGATAATCATCATTTGTTTAAGTCATAAAGAGGTTCGGTTGGTTAGATAATCATCATTTGTTTAAGCCATAAAGAGGTTCGGTTCGGTTCGTTTGTTAGATAATCATCATTTGTTTAAGCCATAAAGAGGTTCGGTTCGGTTCGTTTGTTAGATAATCATCATTTGTATAAGCCATAAAGAGGTTCGGTTCGGTTCGTTTGTTAGATAATCATCATTTGTTTAAGTTATAAAGAGGTTCGGTTCGGTTCGTTTGTTAGATAATCATCATTTGTTTAAGTTATAAAGAGGTTCGGTTCGGTTCGTTTGTTAGATAATCATCATTTGTTTAAGCCATAAAGAGGTTCGGTTCCTCAAAATATTTCTGCTGATACATGTAATTAGTATTTGGTCAGACAATTACACAAGATTGCTTTTCGTTGGTTATTTTTCTTTAATGGACTTACCATCTTCCCAGAATACCGTTTTCCCTACATACGCAACAAACGGTTCAAGAAACACATAAGAATAAAGAAGAAATATCAGAACTGTCTCAAAACGAGCGACTTATCATTTTATATCAACCATACTCACACATTCTTACACAAGAAAATGTTTGTGTTTTCCTGATATTATGATAGTCGTCTATTCACTTTTTCAAATTAGGACCTCCCAAAATTCCGTTTGGAGTAATTAGTTATCAAAATTTGTTAAAATCTTGGGTGATTGGATTTATTACCTTAACAAGTCTGCGAAAATGTCTTCCGTTTGCATAATGGTTCTGTCATACAGATCGATATCACTGTTCTCAACACCATCGCCTGAAAAGCAAACATTCGACTCTCCTTATATTTTGTCGTTATACTACTTCTGAGCAACACACGTCAGAATATGCAAAGGCGCACACTCTTTATTCCTTTACCAAACGCCAAATTTTCGACTGTACCAAATTGAAAGGGTTTGCAAACGATAATTCAAAATGTGATGAAATTGGAAAATAATCTTCTCATGGGGCAGAAAGCATTGTGGGAAAAAGAGGAATTGCTCGTCACGAGCAATTTCTCCTTTGCCCACAATGTTTTTCAGAGATGCAACAAAGTGGTTAAATGTCGGTCATTGTTTGGTCAAGCCTACTTCCGCTATGTTCCATTAACATATTACCACCTAACGCCACTTTTTTGCATCTTGCAGCCGACAACTTTCAAAAAGCAGTTTGGCAAAAGGAGAAATTGCTTGTAACAAGCAAGTTCTCCTTTTGTCACAATGCCTTTCCAATCTATTCACATATCACAGCAGAAGAACTGAAAGTTTATTCCATATGTCTACAAGGCTTTTCTAAAGTTCTCTGCTTGAGGTAAAAAAAAATGTCGTCTGCAGGTGGTAAATATTATGTAGTGAGACGTATCTTTTAACACTGGGGGAGCAATTTAGCTAAGAAGTTGTTCTAAAAAGGTTGGACACATCATTTGCCCATTGTCTGCTTTTATATGTATTCTCAGTGTAATTTTTTTCGCCATGATTCGGACCTACAATATCACACCAAGTTTTCAAGGACTTCCGTATGTATTTGAGACACATTCTTTGTAACTTAGTGAGCGATTTGACGCCCGAAACGTAGCGGAAATATTTAACTGGTATATTCCTAAATCAACATAAACGTGTGTGGATTGAAAAGGAATGAAAACTTATGAAGAAATGTACATATACGAATCGTCGAAAAATGAGTCTCTCTTTGCGACGCGATTCATTCTGTTGAAATAACAAAGGTGATAAAAGGTGATAAAAGGTGTCACAAATTCATCAAACGGACCACTATTTCATTTTCACATTAACCGTCGTTTCATATTTCTTCGTTCCTGTCCACGGGTGATGGTATGAAAATTCAATTCAGAATCACTTAACGTTATCACAATATAAACGATAATTGATACTTAAGACCAACCTTTGTAAGTCTTATCCTCAAAATAACACATATCACCTGCTAATACAGCAAAGTATTCAAACATTTAGTGTAAGGTTATCTGTAAATGGAACTGAAAGATGTATACAATAATATTGAGACATTCTATCCATGCAATTCCTCCATACTGTACAAAGCAGTATATGGGGCAATTTTCAATTATAACAATGATTAATTTAGTAGAAACCAACAAGCAAATGTTATTGTCAGTATGCCCAATTTATCTTTTTTTAAACTGGTTTTTATGGTCGGCAGCTGCAAAAGTCGTAAACAAAAATGCAACAACAGAAGTCTTGCAAGAAGCAATATGGCGGCTTTCATATTTTTTCGGATGTGTGTTCACAATCGGAACTACTCGGGTATTTCCGTGAGCTGTGAAATACACCTCGGATATAAGTGTAGGGTTACAATTTTTCGGGTAAATCGGCATCCGCCAATAAACACATTTTCTAAGCGTGCACGTTAAGTAGTTCAATGTGTAAGGAAGTGTTGAACATCCTTTTTGATAATTTTTTTATCAGTGACTCATACCAAATGGCGGCATTGTTGTTGTGACATGTATAGTTGTTTCCTCAATCAAACTTAACGACTTTTTAGATTTCACATTTAAGATCTATTTTTAAAAACGAAAGTAAAGTGACGTCTTTCTCGCGGGACACAATATGGTGTCATCCCTATTATTTCAGAGTAGTTTTCATTGGATACACCCGATGAATTCAGATTGGTGAGGTGCGTTTCTCAGGTCACGGAAATACCCGAGTAGTTACGATTCTTACCGATGCAGTAATATCGTGTTTACCTGGAGAAATGACTAGACACAGAAGGGTCCCAATGACGGCCGGCACACTGTTGGTGATCAGTATGTACACCAGGCTCACTCCACTAATACGACCATTCGACCGGGGATCCATCGAGGCTGTGCCTGCAACAGGTATAAAAGAGCTTTATTTCCTCGCCTAATGTGTTAGAATTCAGGAGATATTTTGAAATATGAAGGTCATAGAAGACAGAATTGGTATCCTACATGGTGAGCGGGTGAATTACCCACAACATGTGTTATGCTTATACCCTGTTATAAGACAAAAAGTAGTCTTAAAATATTATGTCTTGCTTTTTATTGTAAAACAGCTTAACATAGTTATCTATTTCTGATATAAGTTTTGGAAGAGAGGTGGTCTTAATTTTGATTTTGTGTTAGAGTGAAGTTAACCTGCAAAGCGTCATAGTTAAATAAACGGTTTGGAACTTTATGAATTCTAGTTTTATATATGACGACACATTTTTGGTTAATCAAATATTGAATAGTTTCATAAAGGAATGTGTGATGACAAGACAATTAATGTTCACTTAGTGAAGTCAAGCAATGTTGTATACTGATTCGTGGCTTTAACCCTTTACCAAACACCAAATTTTCGACTGTACCAAAATGAAAGAGTTTGCACACGACATTTTAAATTGTGATGAAATTAGAAAATAATCTTCTGTTAGGGCATAAAGCACTGTGGGAAAGGGGAAAATTGCTCGTCACGAGCAATTTCTCATTTTTCTACAATGTTTCCAAAGTTGTCTGCAACAAACGGGTCAAATATCGTTATTGTTTGGTAATGGGTTAACACAATGGACTGATAACGCCTTATTTTAAGACAACAAAATGATGATGATTTACTGAATGATTTTCAAGCCTCAATAGTCAATCTCTTGGCCTTTCCGACTTGAAATAAAAAGGGACCCCAAGTTCGAGATTCTGTTCAACAAATAGTCTTTGCAACATGCCATTTGCTTTCATTGATAACGTATATTATTATTAGACTAGATTGCGGTACTGGTAGTGGAAAGACTGGAGGGTGTGTGTTTTAACTGACGACCACAGTATAACATAAATATTGTTGAAAATGGAGTCGGACTCCCATCCCGCCTCATGCAATTTTGAGGGATTTGTTTCTGTAAAATGCGGTATTTTTGTAGCAATTATTTTATATCTTTTAACTCAAGAGGTTGATATAGCATAAATTTAGAGGTTATCTTCCTTTACACAATGTTTTTTTCGAGCATTAAGTGCACAATCGTCTGTAAAACTAAGATTTCAAAAAAAAGGTTAGACAGCATTTACGACATATACTTGATTTTATTTACATCTATGATTTTAGAACAATATTATTGAAGAGCAATAACATCATAGGCTTCGTAAGATAATTTTATGTATGCTATTTTTTTCTTTCCTTTTGAATAACTTAAATTGATCAAAATTGTTTTATCAGCGAATTATCTTAACCCATCACCAAACAAAAACGACATTTGTCCGGTTTGATGGAAACGACTCTGGAAGACATTATGGGAACAGGATAAATTGCTCTAAACGAGCGATTTCTCCTTTTCCTACAATGTTTTCTGCCCTGTCAGAAGATTATTTTCCAATTTCATCACATTTTAAAATGTCGTCTGCAAACTCTTTCAATTTGGGACAGTCTAAAATTAGCGTCAAACGGCTTATTACGTTTCTTTAACGCATTCTCTTCCAATCAAGATGGAACAAATATAGCAATGTAAAATACTAGAAGATTCCATATGTACTATATACCTTAAAAAAGCTGCCCAGCTATATTTCTAAAGTGATATAACATGCGAAGATCTTATCTACAGCGCTACTTCCCACCTATCATGGTTAGTAACTGTTCAGAGGCATAACAAGAAACAAATGCTTTTTGTTTTTTCACTGCCAAATTCATACTTATGACCTTTTTTTAAATTTTCAATAAAGGGATGACGGAGGAAGATATTTCATTCCCGGATCAGACATCACCATCTTTTGAAGGCTGTGTCTGAACCGAAACTGCACTATTTGTTGCGGCGCATTTAGACGGCTTTGATAGTGAAAAGGTTAGAGGTGTGGCTATCATGGCGCGTCTTGAAGTATATTAGAAATGTTTTGCCTATCAAGTTACAGTTGGTTTGCGCGTTAAACTCATAGCTATCAGCTTTAACAGTCGGGTCTGGTTTAGATTCGTAGATAAGAAAAGCTTTTAAGTTATATTATTTAAAAGACGGCTGGAAAATGTATATCTAGCCATTATCTCGAAGAAAGTTTGGTTTCAAACCTACAAAACCTCACGAAAACGCCGCTTTTTAAAACGCTGGAAAAACAACCATTTGAAACCGCTGGTAAATCAACAAGAAAAGTCTTAACCCGTTTAGTGCTGGAACCGGCTTCATGCTTTTGCAAACAGGTAAGATTAAAGGCCAGCTGCCAAGTAAAATGCTACTCTAAGTACCTTTCCTCAACACAACTAAGCAGATATTTAAGGTTTTTGAAAGCAGACGACACAAAAATCTATTTCAAGAAAATTAACCAGCATTATGAGGGTGAATATGAACTCAAATAACACCTCGTTAACCCATTACCAAACAATAACGACCTTTGACCAGTTTGTTGGAAAAGATTCTGGAAAACATGGTGGGAAATTTTCTCCTTTTCCCACAATGTTTCTGGCCCTATTTGAAGATTTATTTTCAATTACATCACATTTTGAAATGTCGTCTGCAAACTCTTTCAATTTCGGGCAGTCGAAGATTTGGCGTTTGGTAAAGGGTTAAAGCTTTTTCTATAAATAAGATGATGTAAAAAATTCTCTAGCCTGCGGGTCATTCCGCTACGTTAAACTAACGTGGTTGATTAAGTGAAACGAAATATTGATCAAAGAGGAGGAATTTCCCCGCGGACACGATGTACATTGACCTTAGAGTAACTTTATCGGTTTAAAGTCGGCTCCACAACTTTTCAGTTTTCTTGCAACTCCCGACTCAATAGCGGTTGAGTGAATACCACATAACTTAACTGTACTTTGGGTCAGCATCTGGATAGAATCACCGACTTGTCAAATATAAGCCTTGAGAGGACCCGGCTTTCGTTATAAGCATCGAGAGTTTCTAAAGTTTTTTTCATATCAATATGGACCCTCCCCTTCATGAGAATTCAAACCAACCAAGGGCCTCCTAATGTCAAAAGAAACTCCCGTTTAATGAAAATGGGGACCCACCTAGACCCTCGCCCAAATAGAGCTTTCTAACAGCTACAGAAACACTTCCCTTAACCCATTACCAAACAATAACGACAAATAACCACTTTGTGGCAGAAGACGCTAGAAAACATTGTGGGAAAAGGAGAACAGGGGAAATGAGAAAAGGGAAAAGTCAGAACCCATACAGGCTCACACCCAAATAAAGCTTTCTTACATCTAGAGAGAAAGTTTCCTTTAATTAACCCTTTACCAAATTTCTGACTGTTTGGTAATGGGTTGACCAGGACCCATGCAGAATTCTCTAAAGTTTACCAGGAACCTAACCTGTATAGAGATTCGAACTCGTTGAATGTTAGTTGAAGCGACCAGCAATGAGACTTTACCTGAGATGATGCTGCATACCACTAATGGCACGATCATCATTTTCAGCATTCTGATGTAAAGCTCGCCTGCCATACCTGAAACAGAACATGCTGATCTAAGAGGTGCATTATATCGGTGGTTTTACGTCCATTTCGTTTTTTAAGTCTCATCCGAAGGACTGGTTAGGCGGGAAGTACTAAAGCATCTCTGGAATGTCCAGTGGTAAGAACCTGCATGGGAACCCTGGACTATGAGTTGACCACGTTTGTTAAAAGCATGTTGTGATAACGTTCAAAATCAATCATTCTGGGTTCTGATGTTTTCAATATTCGAATGGCACAAATATTTGCGTCTAGAAATAAAGACACGTTGACATTACAGGATTGAAAGCAGGCGAGATCGTACTTCAAGCCACCACAGTAAGTCGTCATTACGAATCTCGGATGCATTATTTATTTCATGGTCGTAAAACTGTTCAACGCGTTAATCATAAAACACAACCTGAATGTGCAGTTTGAGATAAAAACGAAAGTCGCTTATTTTTTCTGTAGGTCTAATGAGAAAATCATATACTGCTAAAATGCAGTTTAGCGAACTGTTAGACTCCAATGTGTCAAGGACAGTGGTCCAGTGGCGGAATGTCGGCTTTTGGACACGAGGGTCGTGGGTTCGAATCCTTAGAGCAGCGGGATCTTAATTCACATTCGACGCGAGTTCTGGTTATGTATCCAGGAAATGGAATCGAGAGTGGTTAACCAAAGTTGTAAAGGTTTGTTTCACAATCGATGTTAAACATATAAGTTTAGATTAATGAGCTGTCAGACGTGTGCTGAAGCGACCGACACTTAAGTCAGGAACGAGACTTCCCAACTATATTTTTTTTATTAATGTTTTAATTGCTATAACGAGTAGCGTAGCTATGTCGTTGATCTTATCTCAAGTTAGAACAAAATTGTTATGCATCCGAAATTCTGACAATATAATACAACGCAATAAAGAAGATTTCAAAACGAGAGGTAATTGAGCTTGGACTTTACATATCGTTCATGAAAAAACCATACGCTGGTTATAAAGCATATATAAACTTTTCCCTTAACCCTTACAGTGCTGGAGCCGACTCCATGCTTAAGCGAACAGGTTGGATCCAGACCAACCGCCAAGTAAATTGGCGGCTGGCCAGTGATCTAACCTATTTGCTACTCTGAGTATCTTTCCTTATCAAAATTAAGCAGCCATCTAAGGTTTTGGAGAGAAGACGACACAAAAATCTATTTATTGATTTCTAAGGATCAATTGAAGTCCTACTCGTTTTGACACGCTCCTGCAGAACATTCTAATTGTTATGCTTTCTAACTGACGACACTCTTTTACTTTCATTGCGGAACAGTCTAAATGGGACGAATAAGGGAATGTGTTAACCCAATACCAAATATTAACAACATTTAGAAACTTTGTCGCAGACGACTCTGGAAAACATTGTGGGAAAAGGAGAAATTGCTCGTAACGAGCAATTTCTCCTTTTCCCACAACTTTTTCTGCCCTATCAGAAGATAACTTTCCAAATTCATCACAATTTGAAATGTCGTCTGCAAACTCTTGCAATTTGGGACAGTCGGAAATGATGCGTTTGGTAAAGGGTTAACGCCTCCCCCAACTCACCTAACCACATGAGAAGACTCTCGGAGGGATTTGAGGGTGACAGGGCAATACCCACGATGAACCCGACCACCACCCCGCCCAAGGTCAAGGTCACAAGGAGGTTCTTCTTGAGAAGCCCAAGGCATGTTGTTTTACTTTGGGGCGCCTGCTCCATCTTCTATACGAAAACACCCGCTGAAATTTCAGTGCGAATTGTCTGTTGATTTAAGGTTTATAACCAGTTTTTGTTTTCGGTTTGTTGTTTTTTTCGCTGTGTTCCTGGGCTAAACGTTGTTCCCACTGCCTTTCACCTCTCAAGACGGATGATTTATAAAGACGTCACAGGGGCGATTCTCTCCAGAAATTAAATTACATGTACCAAATGTAAATGTATTTAATCTAGTTTGGTTTTAAAAAGAGAAATGGGGAGATGACTTAAAGATTGGTTAGTTTGAGACTGGTTTTCTGCATTGATGGTGTATGTTCAGAAATTACGAGCCACATGCGGGAGTGTAGTGGTCTTTTGTAGTCCGTTTTTAAAATCAATGTTTGGACAAGAAGATGTTGCTCATATAAGCAATTTCCCCTCTTCGATAAACAAGCTCTATCTTTCACCTTGAAGATTATTGCAATTGCGAATTTCGTCTGCGAGCTCTTTCAGTGTACTACCATTCGAGCATTTGTACTAAAATAAGATTAACTGATATACATTCAAGATAACTTGCAAATATACCTTCTGTCCGACTATTAGGATCAAAATGTACTAAAACCCCTTACATAGAAGGAGAGAGGCAGGCTAACACCAAGCTGCAGCTCAATCCCCCACTTTACCAATTATATAACTAATGCTGCCTATCATCTCCTCTTTTTCTTTCTTCGTAATGCGACTTTACGTTCATAAATCAGTGAAAAGCATCAAAAACATGCACGCTTTTTTTATCCTAAGCTAGCAAGACAAATGATAAAATGTTGTGTGTTTTGTTTTGAATAAATTGGTTTGCGAAAAATAAATAAGAACGGATATAGTTATACGTGTAGTTTAATGTCAAAGTATTCATACCATACCCTTTTCGCGCCGTAGTAAATGAGTCCGTTCGTGATACACTGTTCAACCAACTGTTTTGAGATGAGGGTGATTTCGTGTATACATATCGCACAACCCTCAACTGCAACATGATATGATTAACATTTCAAGCAGGGTGGTAGACATATTTATACGGGTGTTAACCCTAACACATTACATTTTTTTCAAAGATATTTTTAGATTTTTACCACAAGCCCAATACCCATTAACCCATTACCAAATAATAACGACATTTGACCAGTTGGTTGCAGACTCTCTTAATGAGCAATTTCTCCTTTTCCCACAATGTTTTCTATCCTATCAGAAGATTATTATTCAATTTCATTACATTTTGAATGTCATCTGCAAACTCTTTCAATTTGGGACAGTCGAAAATTTGGTGTTTGGTAAAGGGTTAAAGGATGCTAACAGACATACGTCTAAAACTGATAGCATAAGCATGCGACAACTCTAATGAACGATCATTACAATCTCTCTTATTTTTCTTTTTTTAAAAGAAGTTTTATCATCTTTCATCCGGTTTAAAAAAAAACAAGACGTAACCCCTCCGTGCAGCTATTGGTTTTGGTGTGATGGCAGTAAAACATGCCACACGAGATCTGGTAAAACTTCACAAACTTCGAGTACATTAGCGAGAAATGATTGTCATAAACTGATGCTAAACCCATTGATATGCTTAAAATGCCTTATTACGGAGTGATGGGAAAGCTACTTCGCCGCACAAGCTTCATCAGTTACGCATCTAAATCTATACGAGCTTGCAATCCTGGTGTTTGTTGATATGCATTTTAAGTCACTTTCGTTTTAGTCAGCGAGGCCCTTAGTGCAACCTTTCACACAACCTAGAAATAGCATCATCGCTCAAAAGCTAAAGTCATTCCTTTACACTATAGATACAAGATTGTTTATTGCATGTGTGCGAGAAGAGATGAAATGATAAACACTGACATGTGTATATAAAGAAATGTTAAAGCATCAATATGCGACAATGGTTATTTTCTTTTTTTTTTTTTCATCCAATTTGTAGTCGTTTAAGTAGGCAGGAGTAAAAAATTGTCGTAAAGCTTAAAAAGCGTATCACGATTAAGGTCTGGCTTGGTAGTCGTTTTATGGAAGTAGATATTATTTTGACAATATCGTGTACTGAATATTACCAAGTTAGCGGGACCTAATTCATTTGGCCTATAGCATTCAACAAATGTGCTCATTCAAGTTATAGATATGCAAAGTCAGTTTCTGATTAACAATTCTTGACACATTATCTGTACAAATTTGTACGAGATATTATTATTTTGTTGTCATCAATAATTATCGTCTGCTCAATACTTCTCTCATATTTTGTCAAATGTCATATGCAGTTTATTCATTTTTTATGATTTAACGCAGCGTCAACCATTTTTTGTTGTACATATTCAACGGTTTTCAGTGATTCCCAAATACAAGGCTAGGGCTCTGAGTCGACATGCAAGATGGCACTCTTACGAAGCAAGCAACACCGGAAAGTGCTCGAACCATGGAACCCCGAGGTACAAATCCACTGCAGCAACCACTTACAAGTAAGATAATGCAGCGCGCTCCAATGACTGAACTCAATAATAGGAACAGCTGTCGCATGGCTGTGAACAGGATATCGAAACGCTGGCTGTATACACGTGTATTACGAAACGATCGGTTCGCTTTTGATAATAGAGGTCTATACATGTAGTTATCCTTGGGTCAGAATTATGTTATAACTTTAGTATATTACATAGTATTCACCCTAGGATAGCTATAGACCCATTGTACTTTTTATTAGACCTTTGTCAAACTATTCCTTTACATTCAAACTTGCATTTAGCGACCGATATTGAACAACATATACACGTATAATAAGTATATGAATGTGTGGTATAGATTTTGGGCACGAGTTGTGCAGAAGGCTTCTACCAGAACATACTTCATGACTTGAATCGTGACTTATGCTGTTATTTGGTTGTATATTCTGCTGACGTATCAATTGGGCAGCAGCTGAATACAATAAAGACTGTGTCCTAATGTCATCTGCGCACTTATACATCTTTTCATTAAAGTCTTCAACTTTTTCTTGTTTTCCATCAGTATCTATACAAAAATAGTCTGTGTTATTCCATCGACTTCTCATAGGGCATAATTTGTTCCGATATCATAAGAATATTTGAGTTAAAGACAATTTAGAAAATAAGTACATATATCATGAACCACCCTGTACATAATGTCAACAGCTTGTACCGTGTTTGCAGTACTTTATCATAAGAATATTTGAGTTAAAGACAATTTAGAAAAATAGGTACATATATTATGAACAACCCTGTACATAATGTCAACAGCTTGTATCGTGTTTGCAATACGATATCATAAGAATATTAAAGTTAAAGCCAATTTGGAATACTAAGTACATATATTTTGAACCACCCTGTACATTACATGCACAGCTTGTACCGTGTTTGTAGTACAGTTCTTTATTATGGTTAAGAAATTCTATATGGCGTCAGATGGTGATATGAGACTAAATCAGCCGGACAATTAACATTCGAAACGGTTAACCAGTGAGTGGTGTTCAGTGTTATTTAGACTAGATAAACTATTCCTAAGTGTCGGTGTTATTTTCAATAAGCTGTTCTAAGTGTGTTTAACTCTAAAAACTCAATCTTAAAATATCATACCATCAAACATTTCGAACAGATATCAGCTCACAAAATCTGCAGTTGTATATGAATAATTTTCGGACGGACACCTTTGCAAACTTATGAAGCAATCTCAAGTCAGTTATATTGCGGTACCATAACGAATGTTAACAAACTATTTCCTCAAAGGGAATGTGTATGTGTGTGTTTTTCTGTTTAGTTCCAAGTTGACTTGACTAAGCCAATATACTAAATCAGTCGCTAAAGACAAATTCGGATATTTGTATTGTGAAAACACTTCTTTTGTATAACACATGACGCAGTTTATAGAGATCTAATCTGATATTCCAAACGTATCGAGAGCGATTTCCTAGTTTTCATTTCGAAGGTCAGTTTGAATGTCATTTTGTACTTCTTTCTTTCTTGTTTTCCAAAGCCACCCCATATAACAGGGACAAATAAGACCGAAAAACCAGTCCCATGCCAAACACACGAATAATCGTTTTGAAACACTGCGATATAAACGTATATCGAAATCGTTGTAAAGCAACAGAGTAATCTAAATTGGCTTTCTGTGTTAAAGAAATTAAATAGTGAGGACAAACAAAAAACAATACCAGACATTTGCGGATGAACATTTTTCAAAGCAGTGCAAATTCTAAAAAAGTGAGTAGGGCCTATGCCTAAACGAGGGCTTCTTTTACAACACTGAAAGCGTTGAGTGAATGCTATACATGTATAGTGGTATTTAAACATTACATATTCAAAGTATGATTTTTTAGTGATATAGATCACATTCTTTGTCTTCTTTAACCTTTTCGAATCGACAAGACATAAGTCAATTTATACTAATTTACTCACAAGGGCTACGACTGGATTAACTCCAATCCCTTCATATTAATTTACTTTGACACACCTCAATTCTGATTCTGCAATCAAAGAACAAAAGTGACATTTTTTTTAATGCTTATAGTGGTAATTTAAGTCAATTTCTCATTGCTTAACCCTTTCCCAAACAATAACGACATTTTGACCACTTTGTTCAGGAGAAATTGCTCGTGACGAGTAATGTTTCCTTTTCCCACAATGTTTTCTGCCCTATCATAAGATTATTTTCCAATTTCATAATATTTTGAAATGTCGTCTGCAAAGTCTTTCAAATTGGGACAGTCGAAAATTTGTTGTTTGGGAAAGGATTAAGAGATTTATGCCCGTTTAATATGTTCTTATTATCTTATACACTTTTATTGCACAGGAGGAAGATTGAGACAAGAAAAGATGCATTCGGTCAAAGATGCTGTGCAAATCGGAGTTGCGTTGACAATCGTCCTAACTAATATTGTCGTGTGTGATATCTACACCGTGACTAAAGATAACTACCAACGATACTTCAAGACTAAAACCAGTGCCATTTTCCTGTACATGTCGACCCCGGATTGTGATATGTGTGACCTTTTCTATAACAAATACGTCACAGTTTCGCAAGTATTTGCGAGACGTCGCGATATTTCGTTCGGAATAGTGAAAGACAACATTCTGGCTGAGGCACTCGAAATAACGTCATTTCCGGATGTTGCATACTTTGAGGCTGGAAGCGCATCACCAAAGCTCTACGGCGACGCCATTACTCCGACGACGCTTTCACAGCATATTGCCCACGTGATGAAAATAGATCCGGATAACGTCGGCGTCAAATACACCGTTGGGCTCACTTCAATCAACTATAAGGAGATTTTAATCACGGACAAACAGCATCGGCTCGTGATGCTGCACCAAACCCACGACACGGTGGAGTATGACGCTTTCGACGAAGTGGCTGAGGTGTTCACTAATGAACTGGACATCGTGTTTGGAACGATTAACGTCGACAAGCAGATCCATCTGAAGGAAATGTTCCTCGCGAACAACTATCCAGCCTTCTACTGGTACTCCAAAGGGACAGTGGACAAGAAGCGGCGATATGGCGGCCAGCTGGTTGTCGATCACATGATCAGCTTCATCAACGAAGAATGTGGCTTCTTCCGGACAAAGGATGGCACTTTGAACAGTCAAGCGGGACTCCTGGCTGCACTCGATGATATAGTGGCCGAGCACGCTAAAGATTTGTACGAGTTGAATAATCTGGAGCTTTTGAAAGTAAAGCTTAAAAACGCTATACGCCAATTACCAGTGGATACGGATATTGATTTAGCCAATTTCTATGTTCATCTTGTCGGCGAGGTGGCTGAAGACAGGACTATTGATGCGCTTGATGAAACTAGAAACAGGCTCTATAGAAATATGATGACTGCTGGGCCGTTTAGGCTGGACCAGATGTACAGGAAGAAGAATATTGTACAGAAGTTCATAAATCTGATAAATAAGTCTCTCAGATTAGGTGGTGGTTCGTCGAAAGGCGATTCCATAGCTGATGGTCAATCCAAATCAAACGGGACAACACATGCGATAGTATTTCACGATGAATTTTGAAATTGATGTAATTTAGTTATAAATTCTAACAATATTTCAACAACTTGGTGGTCCTTAATTGTTTGATTTCACACAGGTGTAGGTTTTATGATCAAGTTGAAAATGATTCATTACGGCAGTAGCAAGGAGATTTTGCTGGTGTTGCTTTTCTCTTTTTTTCTTCAAATTGTCGTCTCCACAGGCACATACATTATTTAGTAATATTTGACTTAGGAGTAATGTTTCTTCATTCTAATCTAGAATTTAGATTTGTTTCATCTAATAATGACTAAACATAAACGACATTTGACAAGTTTGTTGCAGCCGACTCTGGAATACATTGTGGGAAAAGGAGAAACTGCTCGTGACGATCAATTTCTCCTTTTCCCACAATGTTTTCTACTTAATCAGAAGATTACATTCCAATTTCATCCCATTTTGAAATGTCGTCTGCACATTCTTCCAATTTTGGACAGTCGAAAATTTGGCGTTTGGTAGAGGATTAAGTGGTCACGACGTATCAAAGATTCGAGTTGATCGTGTCAGAGCGAACAGGAAAAAATCGGTTGATAAAAAATTTGTGTGAGGACGTTACTTCATGACTACCATGATACTCGTATCTCGTCGCCTGAAAAAAGGCCTTTAGTAAACAAACATGCAAAGTTACGAGAAATTGCTCTTCGATGAGGAATTTCTAACCTTTAATATAACTTAACCTATATCGAGAATTCCCATCGTCATATTTATACATTTGCGTGCATTTAAACTTTTAATCAAGACTTTAATCAACCTATACAATGTGTAATTGATTGGGTCAATGGCAAGCAGTTACAAAAACATGAGTTTTATTATTTCCCTACTTGCAGATACCGACTATTTCGTATCGATTGTCATAACGACAGCCGTTGGAGCTAATACATATTTGAGGCGTAATTATTAATAAGGCATGAACATTTAACGCCAACAGAGTAACATAAGAAGTTGAAAGTTAAGCTCAGATGTGCATGTTCAGATCAGATGTAGTGAGACTCTAACTTAGCCTTGTCGATTTGAAGTTACCTTCAAACCGAGTGACTAAGTTAGCAATAAACACTTTCACAGTCTAAATGAACAGTATGGTTCATACTTAATTTCTTATACATCGCTTGATATATTACTCAAACTGCATGTTTGCGAAATGTCCAGATTGCAAAGAGTAACTACTGTACAAAAATGAATAGAATTATTTTGGAATAAGGGAGGTATATCTGCAATTTCACAGTATAACAAATACCGTTGTTTATCTTGAAAATCGAACACATTTTTTACTTAAACCCTTTCCAAATGCCAAATTTTCGACTGTTCCCAAATTGAAAGAGTTTGCAGACGACATTTCAAAATTTGAGGTTATTGTAATGCAACTTGCTTATAGGGCAGAAAACATTGTGGGAAAAGGAAAAATTGCTCGTCATGAGCAATTTCTCCTTTTCCCACAATGCTTTCTAGAGCTGTATGCAACAAAGCAGTTAAATGTCGTTATTGTTTGGTAATGGGTTTATGAATAAACGTAAGCATACAGGGTTTGGGACCACTCTTGGTTGGTGATAATGATTGTATAAGGACATATTGTATAAGGGAAGTAGCCAGAAGAAACGTTGATAAACTCTTGAAAGAGATTTCTTCATTTTGTTTGCTTCCTAACCATGTACAGATGTAGTATCCTTTTTATTCAAATTTAGATTGAACGCATACGTTTTGAACTAAAGCGCTGATAGCGCTGAAGGACTAAGATGCGTTTAAAGCAAGATGGTTGAGGTACATTTGAAAATTTCTTAGGGCAACATCTCGAGGAAAAAAGCTGCTCCTTTTACCACCATTACTATAATCATTATTTCTGTGAATAGAGACGAACAATAGTCTATTTTTCGAACATCTGGACATTTTACGATTTCCCATGAGGCAACAGTAATACTAATATAGAGTAAAACAAAGCGCGTAAATCCGGACTACATTCCTAGTTCCAAGAAGGTTTTAGTCCCCACAGTGAAGGCGGATGTTTAATGAGTAATTGAGGTCAGACCGCTATTTGTGTATCGATAAAGTACCGTCCCTCAAAAAGTGATATGTAAATTCTAAGGACTAAGGTGCTGACGCACCCTTAGTCCAAAAATGGTTAGAGGGTTTTGAAAGCGAACATTCTAACAAAAATGGGTATTCTATGAATTAGCAACCATCGAAAAAAGTATAGAGTCGAAAATATGT
Source organism: Cerastoderma edule (assembly GCA_947846245.1). Taxonomy (NCBI): domain Eukaryota; kingdom Metazoa; phylum Mollusca; class Bivalvia; order Cardiida; family Cardiidae; genus Cerastoderma; species Cerastoderma edule. The sequence goes on along the minus strand of OX401416.1, from coordinate 10,141,421 downwards.
TTTTATGTGGGGATAAACAATCTTGCATCTATACTAGGTCTTTAATGGGATTCGTGAGTACAAGACTATGGCTTTGAAGTATCTTGTCATAGAAATAAGTCAGGAAGCTAGCAGCGACGATTGGGATCGAACCTGGGACCCCACGGGTGAGAAACCCAGCCTTAACCATCCGTCCGGACAGGAAACTATAACTGGACAAAAAGAGGGTTAGTTGATTTATAAGTGAAAAGAAGGAAGCGTTAACCCATCAAAGGTGTTTCTTTACAGAAAAGAGAATTTGAGTATCAAAACAAAATGTCGTTGAACAATACAGTTTTTGTATTGTTGTTTTATTTGCAATTATCAGTTGCTATTGAAAACATAATTTATTCAGGAAGCGTCATTTTATCTAAGTCTGAACAGTTTACATTCGATAGGTCTCAAAAGCCATGATACGCTTTTGGATTACAACACATGATGCTTCACTATATACACACTTTAAAGAATTAAAAACAATCTAATTTTACCTCCAATGACTATTCCTCATGTGCATCATATAACAATACAGCTGCTGTACAGTTTTAAAGAAATCAATGTTTGACTTCCAAATTTTCTCACATCTGTCAAAAAGCTCCATAGAGAAATGCATGGCTACTACAGTAATAAAGGGAGAGATAATTATAAGACAATGTTTTTTCCTTCTGAAAGCTATTTCTTCCATGTTTCAACCAACATTGTACAATCTGCCAGAGGATGGCTTTTCATTTGTACTTTGATACGTGGTGTCGTCTGCTGATACGTGGTGTCGTCTACAACCTTTTAACTCTTTGCTCGATCCTCCCTTACATTGCCGCATCAGATGCCGAATACTTGGCAAACCATTGTGACAAAAGGATGAACTGCTCTTTTTGAGCAATTCGTCCTTTTGTCATAATGGTTTCTACCGAATGTCACAATGCTTCTTATTTTTCGTCTGGTGTGCTTCGAATTTGAACGACAAATTGGCACAAATTCGACTTTTTGGGAATGGGTTAATTGTTACACTTGAGCGCTCGGCTCTTTGACTTATCAGTAGGGACGAAATAAGTGCCCGGATATAAGGTTATTAGTAGAAGTTTATTAGAAATTGCGCATACAAGGTCGCCACATTTAAACATACTCGTACATACAATTACATTCATAACAATGAAAATGGCGTCACTTTGTACACGTACCTAGCATTCAAATTAACAATATACATTGCCCAGCAACAGACACCAACAAATAATATACAAGTTTAAAAATACAAGATGAAATAATAACAAACAATGAACATAATAAACATTTAATACTGCAGGAAGGGTAGTATTTACATGTCAACAACTGCTCAAAGAACCGATGGTTTCTCTCAGATGGGACAGCACCAAACTTTTTCACAGTTATCTCCCTTTATTGGATTGATCACTGCCAACACAAATGTCACATGACCATCTGCTTAGAAACGAAAATGGCATTTATAGATGGCGGCGAAGCTAACAAATTAATCCATGTGTGCTTAAATTTGTAAGGAAATGAACGATTTTTCCATATAACTGGTTAGAATTCAATACCAGAAGATATTATTACTAAATTAACTACTATATCCGTAAAAAAAACTTGAACACAAAGACATCATTCAAATTCCATCCAAATCTAGATTAAAATCTTGTGGTGGCCGTGGTCGATGCATCGTAGCAATGGGAGATTTCTGTGAGTAAATAGGGCCAGCACGCAATTAGACTTTTTGTAGCAGTGTTTTTGTCTATTGAATTCCAAGGGTGAATGTGGAAACACACGATATTGAGAAGAAACCATTGTGACAGAAAGGCGGAAATGCTCTTTGCTGTGTATTGAAGCATCAGCGCACAATGATTATATACACACGAGCAAAAGGCCAACATCCGCAAACATATCGAGAGGGAACCATTGTGACAGAAAGGCGAAATAACTCTTTGCTGTGTATTGAAGCATCAGCGCACAATGATTATATAAACACGAACAAAAGGCCTACACCCGCGAACATATCGAGAGGAAATCATTGTGACAGAAAGGCGGACTTACTCTTTGCTGTGTATTGAAGCATCAGCGCACAATGATAATTTAAACACGAACAAAAGGCCTACACCCGCGAACATATCGAGAGGAAATCATTGTGACAGAAAGGCGGAATTATTCATTTCTGTGTATTAAACATCAGCGCACAATGATGATATAAACACGAACAAAAGGCCTACACCCGCGAACATATCGAGAGGAAATCATTGTGACAGAAAGGCGGAATTACTCATTTCTGTGTATTGAACATCAGCGCACGATGATTATATAAACACGAACAAAAGGCCTACACCCGCAAACATAACGAGAGGAAATCATTGTGACAAACAGGCGATATTGCTCGTCACGAAAAAAAAATATATGTCGCTTTTTTGGCACAGTGTCTTTCTTTTTGAATGTCATTTTGGAAGCATCAACACACAATGAATCTATAAACACGAACGAAAGACCAACACCAACAAGATATCCGGTCGAAACCATTGTAACAAATAGGCGATTTTGCTCGTTGAGAGCAATGTAGCCTTTTTCTAACAACAGTTTCTTGAACCTACTGCTACAGGTTTCCTACATAGACGAACGTGAAAGTATGACGTATTAACGTCGACAAAATAGTTTGCCATAGAAGGACTTCAATTCCTGTCGAAACATCGAGTCAAATATCGTATACATTGGAGCATTTGATACGAAGTTGATGTACACGTAGGAATGCGTGATCAGCAGAATAACCCTTGCCATGTAGCTCCTGCTGCTAAAAGGTGCTATCTTTTCGGCTACGGGTTGTAGAAGGTAGAACGTGAAACTCATTAGGTACAGGTATACTACCGTCGAGAGCATTCGTAACGGCTTCACCATTTCCTTGAACCTTTTGATTTCGGACTTCTTCAACGGAGTTTTTGAACTTTCCCCTTTCCCCTTATAATCTTTATCGAGGCTTCTCATTATGTCGGAATCATCGTCAGCATAGACGGAACAATCATCATCTTCACCATCATGATCGTCTTGAGACATCATTTGCATTGCAACGCTCTCTACTGATTCATCTGCTTCATTTGGTTTTGCGGTCGACGCCGCATTATTTTCTACCATTTCAGTTTCTTGTCCCTGAGTTTCATTATTAACATCTTCGCCTTTATCCATGTTGAATGCAGATGCACAATGTGTTTCCATTTTGTTTATTCTTGCTCGGTGTTGCTTTAATCGAATCGAAAAGAGTAGGAAGAAAACAAACATAGAGGTAAATACGCCAACATAACATAGGAAATCGAACAAGGGACAGACTCTCTCGAACCACGAATCCCGATAATATGCGAAAACATCGCATTCGTAGATATTAATGTTCGGGTGCCCAGTTGCCTTCGCCGTCCTTTCACACAAAGCCAGCGACGGTGTTGCACGAACAAGGGCAAGAAACAGTATCAGACCGCACATCATCTTGGCACCAATGATGTTCAACTGTCTTTGAAACGGATGGCACACATGCCTGTATTTATCGATTACAATGGCCAACATGGAAAATTCTTTACACGCAAACACATACACTCCTAAGAAGGCCAGAACTCTACAGAACGGATCGAACTTTTCGACAATCTTAAACGGCATTGTAAAGTTCACAATTAAGGCGGGAAAATAAATGACGCACGTCACTAGGTCCGTGGCAGCGAGAAAAAACACAAATACGCGTGTTGAATTCTTCGGTTTCTTGTAAAAGTAGATGTGTAGAATATGCAAGTTGCCGACAATACCTGGCAATATAAGGAATCCTAAAATAATCAAGATCACATACGTGTCCTTGACCCTTTCGTCATTCAGCTGACCGAGGGTAACATCATCCAAACTTGTTTCGTTGGATTGATTTCGAGTTGTATTCATGATGCTATGTTGTTCTTCTTTGATTTCCGCAACTACTTTTGTTCGTATATGTTTGCTGCCACTGCTATAGTTCTGCTATGTTTGGTGTCGCTGCTGTTTTTGTCCTATGTTTGATGTTTACTATAGTTCTGCTATGTTTGATGTCGCTGCTGTTTTCCTCCTATGTTTGATGTTTACTATATTTCTGCTATGTTTGATGTCGCTGCTGTTTTTCTCCTATGTTTGATGTTTACTATTGTTCTGTTATGTTTGATGCCGGTGATGTTGTTCTTCTTTGTTTGATGCCACTACTTTTTTTGTTCTCCTATATTTGCTATCGCTGCTGTTGTTATTCTTTGATTTCTGCAACTACTATTGTTCTGCTATGTTTGATGGCGCTGATGTTTTTCTGCTATGTTTGACATCGCTGATGTTTTTCTCCTATATTTGACGTCGCTGATGTTGTTTTTCTGTTTTTGATGCCGGTGATGATGTCCAGCTATTGTTTGATATCGCTGCTGTTGTTTTTCTATGTTTGATGTCACTTCTTTTGTACTGCTATGTTGTATGACGGTTCTGTTGCTCTGCTATGTTCGCTGCTGCTACTGCCGTTGCTTTTCTATAATAGACATAATTATCATTAATATTAAATATTTGTTACACTTTCAACTATCGACTTTTGAAACTGGTATGAATCGTATAAGTTCGATGTTGTCAAAACCACCACACATACATGTATGATTCAATTGAATTTCTATTGCCTAATGATGGTTCGATTCAATTGAATAATCAATAAATATCTAATTCTAGAAACAATTGTATTCTTAATAGCCTCTTACTATTGGGATATTGTGTTGATATAATTTCCTTGTAGATCAACCCACACTTCTAAGAAATCGGTATAAAATTCTATTGAACTAATAAAGCTGATTAATTGTAATACGGTAGAGGAGGGAGGGGGAGATGGAAGGAGGATGAGGAGGGCGAAAAGGAGGATCTATGCTTTTTTTCAATGTTCTCTATGTTCTTTGTCATGAAATGTTTGTTTTATATGAAAATTGCTATAAACTGTAACTGTTTTGCAATAAACAATAATGTAATGTAATGTATATGGTATTTTATGACAGAACGAAGCTGAAGTATTCGCGGAACTTAGCATTGTTCGTGGCCGAGAGGTTAGAGTGCAGAACTTGAAATCACACGCGTTTGATTTCCTGTAACCACTTTTGGATTTCCATGAGAGCTTATCGTCCGGCTTCCTTACGAAATGTCAAGGTCTTTCTCTACCATTATCAACACAACCGGACCTGGCGATATAACCCTTTACCAAACGCCAAATTATCGACTGTCTCAAATTGAAAGCGTTTGCAGACAACATTTCAAAATGTGATGAAATTGAAAATCAATCTTCTGATAGGGCGGGAAACATTGTGGGAAAAAGAGAAATTGTTCGTCAAGGGCAATTTCTCCTTTTCCCACCATGTTCTCCAGATTCGTCTGCAACAAACTGGTAAAATGTCGTTAGTGTTTGGTAATGGGATAATCGTTTTCCGTGAAACCCTAATAAACGAAAAGAGTTGATCATTATAAACTACCGTCGTTTACCTATCTACAATAAATGGGCGAGTCCAATATTGAACAGAAGTAGGTTTAGGTACTGTTTAGATGGCCAAACCATGATGTTTATAAATGTTTAAATGTTTAAATGGCATTGTAGCCGTCATGAACAGTACGAAAAGTTTTTAGGTAATTATATGAACTGTTGCTGTCTATGTGTGTGTTAAAATATTTGTTTTATTTTTGTAATTGCTATAAGTATAATTTTTGCTATTCTATGCTTCTTGTAATTGAATTGATTTGAATACAGGTAGGTAAGTTTTAGGTTAAAGAAAATAGCTACCTATCTTAAGACCAAGCCATGATGTTTATAACTGTTTAAATGTTTAGATGGCATTGTAGCCGTCATGAACAGTACGAAAGATATATGTTTTAAGGGTATTGATACGAAATCGTTTTGGCGTAAAGGATGGACTGGTTGTTACAATCAATACCTGACTTTGGCTTAGACGTTTTATATTGTAACGTTCGTTGAATGTTTATGCAAATGAAGAACCTAATGCATTGTTTGAGATAACATGCTGGTAAACATAACACAACCGCACAGTGTACGACAGTGTTTTTCACTGATCGGATGTGTTTGTCTCTTGCAATCCACACGTGTTTTCCAAGGGCAAAGACTCAGGACGAGTCTTTTCTGAAGTGGGAGTTATGTAACGATCGTTGAACGTTTATGCAAAATAGGAACCTAATGCATTGTTTGAGATAACATGCTGGTATATATATAGACAACACAACCGCTCAGTGTACGACAGTGCTTTTCACTTATCAGATGTGTCTGTGTCTTTGAGAGGTTCATTTGCTCGGTTCGTTACATTGGTGGCAGCGGTGGGATCAAGACTTCTTTCTCCTTCTATCGGAGTTGCCTTCCCCACGTGTTTCCCAAGGGCCAAGACCCGGGACGAGTCTTCTCGGAAGTGGGAGTTACGTTACGATCGTTAAAAGTTCATGCAACTTAGGAACCTAATGCATTGTTTGAGAGAACATGCTGGTATATATATAGACAACACAACCGCTCAGTGTACGACAGTGTTTTTCACTGATCGGATGTGTTTGCCTCTTTGAGAGGTTCATTTGCTCGGTTCGTTACAATATATTCTACAATGGTTGCACGAAATGGATGTTTGCTGGAGAATTGGGTAAACTTATATTGCCTAAACCAAGACCGGTCATATCTTAACCCTTTCCCAAACAATTATGACATTTGACCACTTTGTTTCAGACGACTTCTCCTTTTCCCACAATGTTGTCTGCCCTATCAGAAGGTTATTTTTTAATTTCATCATGTTTTGAAATGTCGTCTGCAAACTCTTTTAATTTGGGACAGTCGAAAATTTGGCGTTTGGTAATGGGTTAAAGCATAATAACTAACCAATGACAGGTCAAACAGCTGTTAGGCCATACGACTCATCAGCTCTGTAAGCATATTTTCAATGAACTTTATAATATTGTTTGGGATTTGATACGTCATGTCGCTATCAAGAAGCGTTCATTCCCTTATAGTGCAGGAACCAACTTCATGCTTATGCCAACAGGTTAGATCCAGGCCAACAACCAAGTAAATTGGTGGCTGGCCTGTGATCCAACCTGTTTGCCATTCTGAATATCTTTCCTAAACAAAAGTAATCAGATATTAAAGGTTTTGTAAAGCAGACGACACAATAATCTATTTCTAGAAAATTACCCAGCAGTTTAATCGTTAACAGACCTTGGTAAGGTTCTTCAGCATGAGGGAAACTATTTTCAAAAATCAAAATTGATATGTATACATGAAATGTACATGAAATAAAAGTATAATATTGTCTTGTGACACGTGATTGGAAGCGTCTTGAAGATGATGTGTTACTTTACAATATTACTCAGTTCAAAATTGAAATAAGAGGGAATATTGTTTTGAACTTAAGCAAATCGTCAGACTTTTAACCCATTACCAAACAATAACGACATTTTACCAGTTTATTGCAGACGACTCTGGAAAACATTGTGGGAAAAGGAAGAATTGCTCTTTAAGAGCAATTTCTCCTTTTCCCACAATGTTTTCTGCCCTATCAGAAGATCATTTTCCAATTTCTTCATATTTTGATATGTCGTCTGCAAACTATTTCAATATGGGATAATCGAAAATTTGGCGTTTGGTAAAGGGTTTTACTCATCTGCCAGCGGCTCCAAGTCAAAATATGCACTGCTTGTTCGGGAGTATCAACTTGAACTTGAATATGCTTAGTCAAACGCTTTCCTGGTCGGTCTCTCGTAGCACATTCGGTAGCGAACTTAGCGTGCCTCCTTGGCGAAAGACGTCAGACTTGTAACCCATTATCAAACAATAACGACATTTGACCAGTTTATTTCAGACGATCCTGGAAAACATTGTGGGGAAAGGAGAAATTGCTCGTTAAGAGCAATTTCTCCTTTCCCCACAATGTTTTCTGTCCTATCAGAAGATCATTTTCAAATTTCTTCACATTTTGAAGTGTCGTCTGCAAACTCTTTCAATTTGGGACAGTCCAAAATTTTGCATTTGGTAAAGGGTTAATCAAGCCATCTTGACATGATAAAAGTCTGTCAATACACCCTTTCTTGAGTAGAATCACCAATTTGATTGCATATTATTTTCGAAGGCAAAAATTCTATCGCAATGAACACGTCCCTACTGGCGATTTTGCGTACCTCTTGTGGGGATAATTCGTATTTTAGGTTCATAATATTAAGCACTCCTGAACGATTTATTAGTTTATTATCAGGATTACGGAACCTAGCCGACAGGCCTGACTTAATTCATAGTGTAATTTTATCGCTTATTCCAACCTTGAGCCGTTTCTGGATTTTCTTTTTTGGCAATGTTTGAATTATCCCTAGTATCCGAGTAGAATTTACATTCCTGCTTTCCGCTTTCGTTGCAGGGATGTAGCTTATATTCGACATTTCTCTATTTTCAGTTTTTTCTCTAGGCTCCATCTCTTTTTATCCGAAAAGAGATAATAGCTTGGGAAGGATCTGTCTGATGTGTATGTTTCTCTATCATCAATAGTATTACATGAAGACCCGGTTTTGTTCATTGTCACTTATGTATCTTCTTTTCTCATTTTCATTTTTTTTTGCGTTTCTTACGTTGTTTATTCTTTCAATGTTCTGTAAACATCTATCATCATATTGGTGGACAAATAAAATCAAACAAAACCGTAATATAGTGGAAGGGGAGGGAACTTAAGACTAGAGGGTTTTCTTAATTCAACTGCATTAGACCCCAGGTCATCAGGTGCTTTGATAAATTCTTGTTCAGAGGCTTGATTTTTCTCTAAGGCATTCTCACTTAACAATGGTTTATTGGTTTATACTTAACATACTATATGGTTGTTTAGGTAAGCAATTCTGGACCTTCATATGGTCCAAAATTGCCTACCTAAACAACCACATGCTATGTTAAATATAAACCAATAAACCATCGTTTATATTCAATTGTATTCTATATTGACCAATCAGGAGCTAGCAAGACAGAGCTTGCCTCTCAGTTCAGCCAATCAAACCGCAGACAGAACAGACAAGACATAACAATTCTGAGAAACACTATAGACTCATTTTAAATAACATGAAGAATTATTGGCACCCAATATAATGAGGAATTGCTCATGACATTACCTCACAATACATGCTTTTACCGCATGTGAAGATAATGAATATAAAAAGGCAATTTATTAAATTTGACAGTTTTTATTAACAATAATATGGGTCACACCAGATTGCATAGAAGTACATGTATATTTTTTTTCTTCTAATGTCTTCAACAACACAGGCCTCCATGTGTTTGTCTTCTATTATGGCAATGAACCGAAAAAGGTACCGAACATCATTGCCGGAGAATTCCAGATCAGCTGTTAACCCATTACCAAACACTAACGATATTTAACCATTTTGTTGCAGACGACTCTGGAAGAAATTGTGGGGAAAGGAGAAATTGCTTGTTTAGAGCAATTTTTCCTTTTCCCACAATGTTTTCTGCACTATCAGAAGATTATTTTTCAATTTAATCACATTTTGAAATGTCGTCTGCAAAGGCTTTCATTTTGGGACAGTCCAAAATTTCACATTTGGTAAAGGGTTATGTCCTATCCTGAAAGACACTTTCAATTTGACATTTCCTGCTCCATGAGAGGTTTCCTTTGTAAGAAAATTTCATCAAATGGTTTTCAAGGTCAGTATAAGTGAACAGCACAAACAGGTTCCTAATGAACACTAATCACAAATCACTTATGGTATTTTATTTAGTTTCTTGATCATCTACAATAAAGATGCACCATCAATGCAAAGGGACCACTGCTTTACGAACATAAATTACAAGTATATTTGTCCTCATTTAAATGTTTTCCGTCATATGAAATATAACTACAGGTATTATGTATATAAAATAGTAAATCCATAACTCATCCAAACTTAATTGGTTGTTCAATAATTAATTCCCCAATATGATCACTTTCCATGTTTCAAGAAATTTAAAAACTGGTGACAATCTAGATCAACATAACCTTAATAATTGAAAACCAAAAAAATGAATAAAAAAATATCTAAATCAATGGGATAGACTTATTTTCCCTTTCTTCACATGACATCAGCTGGATACACGTCGGCACATTCTAAGAAAAGAAATATGTTCTCAATAATATTATATCATCTTGCTCTTATTGATCAACAATTTTGAACGCATTAAGACTAGAATAATATACACTGGAAGACGGGAAGCTTGGGTGCAAAAAAACCCACACAAACCAATAGGTTGGTTTTATACTGTTTCACCTATTCCCACATAATAATGAAATTATATGGCCCCTCATCATTGACAGAAACAGAAGACTGCAAGATTAAACTATGAAACATAGATCATACATTCTATTGAGAAGAAATCATGAATAACTGCCCATTAAGAAAATGTTCAGCTTTTGTCCTGGGTTTATAGAGTGGCTGATGCAGGTGTGTCAATTAACCCTTTACCAAACGCAAAATATCTGACTGTCCCAAATTGGAAGAGTTTGCAGACAACATTTGAAAATGTGATGAAATTGGAAAATAATCATTTGATAGGGCAGAAACCATTGTGGCAAAAGGAAAAATTGCTCATTACAAGCAATTTCTCCTTTTCCCCCAATGTTTTCCAGAGTCTTCTACAACAAACTGGTCAAATGCCTTTATTGTTTGGTAATGGGTTAAAAGAAGTAAATGGCGTACAAAAGTATAGCATCAAGCAATAACATTGAGCTTTTTTCTGTTCTACACTTGAACATATACGACGCTTAAACATTAATGGAGCATTTTCTTATTCATTATAAAACAATGCTTTATATTATCACATCATTTCTCAAGGGGTTGCTTGCTGTAGCTGTGTTAAATGAACTTTCTATGGCAAATTAAAACTTTCAAAAACAGATAAGTAAACATTCCAAAAGTCAAACATCTAAACATGTATGTTGTAAGAAACTTCACACTTTCTTCCACTCAATGTTTTGTGACTTAAAAGGTACAGCTAATTTCAACCGTGCTTTTATCATCAATAACTGATGATCAAACATACAGACAGAACATAAGAAAAGCCTGGACATTCAAAGTTAATTAGGATATTTCAGGTGCAAAACTTGTCAATAGTTTTCCACTGCGACATCGCTTGAACCCTTTCCCAAATGCAAAATTTTCAACTGTCCCAAATTGAAAGAGTTTGCAGACGACATTTCAAAATGTAATAAAATTAGAAAATAATTCTCTGATAGGGTAGAAAACATTGTGGGAAAAGGAGAAATTGCTTGTCACGAACAATTCCTTCTTTTCCCACATTTGCTAGAGTCGTCTGCCACAAAGTGGTTAAATGCATTTGTTGTTTGGTAATGGGTTAAACTATAACACATCAAAAAGATCTTTATACCAATATTTATGTTCATGATCATAAGTTGTTTTTGAGACCTGTTAAAATTGCAACCATGTAGACAGAACAAATTTAACAAAAATGAAATGTTAACAGTTCTCAATAAAATTGGATATGAATTATAATGACCCAAAAAAGAGCTTTGTATGAACACTTTCTTCTTTTTTCGCAGCCGTTTCTTAAATGTCCGGCTGATTGTGCTTTTGAACTTGTTAATAGAAAGTAAGTGAAGAAGGAATTTATGAAAACTCTATCAAAGTAAAACCCAAAACTAAAATCCAAAACCTGTATCCAAAATAAATGCTATATAGGGTAAAAACGAGTATTTTTGAGAGAATAATTATTATGACCTTGGACAGATTGATACCAACAGACGGACAATGACAAAAAAATATCCCTTTCTAAACAATTTTCAATTAACAGGAGCAGAGAAAAATGGTTTCTCTTGGTTACAAGTGTTTGGTATAAATATGTACAAAAACAAACATACTAAAAGTCATAGGTTCTGAGATTTTTCCATGATAATTTTATTCAAACTTCTACTTTAGTATATCCCATTACCAAACAATAACGACGTTTAACCACTTTGTTGCAGACAAATTATTAAAACATTGTGGGATAAGGAGAAATTGCGCATAACAAGCAATTTTTCCTTTTCCCACAATGTTTTCTGCCCCTTCAGTAGATTATATTCCAATTGCATCACATTTTTAAATGTCGTATGCAAACTCTTTCAATTTGGGACAGTCTAAAATTTGGTGTTTGGTAAAGGATTAGTTAGTTCAAACTTATTCATTTTACATCGATTGTGAAACAAGTCCTTACAACATAGAATGATCACTCTCGACTCTGCTTTAAATGTACACGACCAGTATGGTCAAATGGGGATTACCGTAATGAAAGGTTGCAGATTAGACCTCGCTTCTCACGGGATCCCACACCACGACCCTTGTGTCCCTAGGCTGAGGCTCTAGCCCTGGACAACTGACCTACATGATCAAAATTCTCAATTGATGTTAACTATTTGGGGTTGTAAAGGTTACATAGTGGGATAAATGAAAGTGTGTTGAAATGAAGTTAGAACTGGTTGTTACCAATGAAACTAGCCACACAAGACCTTTAGAAATAAAAAAAAAGGTTTAGTTGCCAAAAAGACAAGCCAGGCAATAAATACATTTGTTCAAAAGCAGAGGTTCAACTATAATTGCACTTACAAAAAAAATACTTAAATAAAATTGCGTAAGTTTGTGGTTAAATTCATTTAAAACACGCTTAGCACTTCACAATGGGAAACACTTACTAAAGTTAGACAATAAGAAGATACAAGATATGGTCCAGCTGACTAGATACAGCTAATCTATAACAACATTTGACCAGTTTGTTGCAGACAACTCTAGAAATATTGTGGGAAAAGGAGAAATTGCTCTTAACGAGCAGTTTTTCCTTTTCCCACATTGTTTTCTGCACTATCAGAAGATTTTCCCCAATTTCATCACATTTTGGACTGTCGTCTGCAACTTTTTTCAATTTGGGACAGTCGAAAATCAGTGTTTGGTAAAGGGTTAACTAAGAGCTAATTCCTTTACCTGTTATAAAACTCTTTTCACAATTCAAAAGATTCAAATTGTCTCTAAAAGGTCTTTTGAAGTATTTTGGAATAATTCCTCATCAAAAAACAAAAGCAAGTCTAAACCATCCATTCTTGTGAAGCAGACAAGGAGATAAAATAAATGTCCTATAATTCCTAAAAGTAGAAAACATTGTGACAAAAGTGGAATTACAATTAATAAAAGATATCCAACTATACCTCTTTGTTTGCAATAATTTCAAAAATTATCTAAGTAAGACTGGCCAAACATCTTTTGATGTGACATAAAAAATACTCTAAACCCATTACCTAACAATAATGACATTTAATCAGTTTGTTGCAGAGGACTTTTAAAAACATTGTGAGAAAAGGAGAAATTGCTTTTAATGAGCAATTTCTCCTTTTCCCACAATGTTTTCTGCCCTATCAGAAGACTATTTTTCAATTTCATCACTTTTTAAAATGTCGTCTGCAAACTCTTTTAATTTGGGACAGTCGAAAATTTGGCGTTTGGTAAAGTGTTAAACAATCACATGAATTTATCACATGTATTCAACTTAATAAAGGATGTTATCTGAAGAAAGTATAAATCCATATACCTTGATCATTATCAGTGTTAAAATGTTGCTCTAGAAGAACTTTGCTCAAACTAATGTTATAAAATAATAAGATTTTGTTCTTAAGGCTGAATTAAAGACACCCCTCCAACTGCTGAGTGTTGAAATATATGACAATATATAAAATCATACATTCACTTCTTCAACAGAGTAGAAAAAATTATTGTGGAAAATATGTTGCTCCAAGTAAAGGTGTCCGAAGAGGATATATTGACTCTGCGTGGGTCAGTGGTGAACTTAGAACTCGGGGTGGTTCCAGGTTAAAACCCCAACAAAACATCTGATTTCGAGGGAATGCTATTTAGCAATTCGCATCAGAGACCTAGCATAGGACTGGTGGACCCAGGAAAGCTGCAAGAGTCACAGGCTTAAGCTTTTATCCTGTATCAAAACGGTAAACAGTATACTTGAGCAAGGATGCGATTATGACTATGTAAATATCACATAAGTTAAAAGTTGGACAAATCTTATCTATAAAGGGAATAGATCTTAATTGACATGAAGAAAATCAATGAGTAAACCCAGATGCTCATTTCAGCACTATGTGAAAAAAATTTCAAATTTTGTAGAAATGTGTGTCATACAAATTTAAATGAGTGAAGAATAAAGCATTTGGTGATTTCCCCTATCTAAATTAAGGCTGGCATTGCAAAAAAATGAAATACTGATGATGAAACATTTGAAAAACTGCCACTATCTACATCTTAATTGGCAAAAATATATTTCTATTACTATGAAAAAAACTTTGACAACTATACAACAACTTAAATTACTGATGCCCATATTAACTCTACATGTTTAACCAATATATTCCCTCTTGTAAAAAAGAATTCATCTAATGTCTAAAACTTTCAACTTAATAGTCAAAACTAAACAAGTTCATGTACATACAGAAATAACAAAACAAATCAGTTGTTAAATTTGTAGAAAATGACTCTTGACAATAATACTACACTAAATGGATTTCTGCAGAATTGAGTGATAAAGGGATGAAAAGCAACTGAAATGTAACATTGTTCATAATCAAAACATCAAAAATAAATAGGCTATGTCAAAACTATGTTCAATCAAAAACTATGATTCTTTTACCAAACAACAAAACTATTCTGAAATGGACTGAAATCTGCCAGGAAAATTGAAGTAAAATTGCAAAAACCCGAACCACAAATATCATCGGAAAAACAACTTGCTTGTATGACAAATTTCTCATGTAAATGTAATTTCAAATCATCTGAATTAACAGGTAAATAGGGTTTTTAGATAGTCTGGTAGAACATAAATGACCTAATAATTGTCAAATGAACACTGTCTCTATAAGCAATTAAACACTACAGTAACACAATTTCACAATGTTCATGCAACGGCAACTTTCCTTTCTTACATCAAGGTTATCAGTAATATGATATCAATTTCCTTAACACTCATTTTTTACATGGGGTTTACTTATGATGTAGCAGATAATAGAAAACCGGAGGAAGGAGAATGCTTTCCCTTATATTAAAATAATTCGGTTCCAAATTGAAAATGATATTAACATACGACTTATTAAGTCAAGGATCATAAAGAAAAAATCGACTCAAAGATCAAATCTGCCTGTTACCATGTTAAGGGTTCAATGCAAGACATTGGTGAAGGACAAATTATAGTCCAGCATTAAATTCTCAAAGTAAACTATTGTGTTCAATTCTGAACCAAACAAGAAATGTAACTCCTTACTGAACAGGACCCTGGGAGCTTTATTTTCCAAGTGTTGCCTATAGTTTTGATGTTTCAACCATAAAAAATGGAGAACATGCTCAAACAATTATATCTTTTCCATAAGAAGAATATTTTCAAAAACAATTCAATTGTCATCTTCAATACCTTTCAATTTGGAACAACAAAAAACCTTAATTTATAAAAATTTGGACATCTTTGTTAAAAGAAGTAAACCACTTATATCTGCATAAGGGAACGAGTCAAAAATGTATGCCAATTCTTCTTACATATAAAAACCTATGTCTGTGACTTTATAACGCCCTTCACTTTTCTCTTGTCTTCAAATAAATTTCGTATAAGGAACACTTGGACAAGGCCTACAGACACCATTATTAATAGCTGGGTAAGCGAGAAAAAATTGACCCTGTCGAAGTTTGATTCAACTATATTCCTATCTCTCGCTTCATACATCTTCAGCACAGTCTGAAGATTTTTTGATTTGTCTAAGTTCTGTGTGATTCTATCCATGGTGGACTGAAAATATACAAACAGAGAAAAAAATCAGTAAGAGATTTATTCCCTTGGGAATAGAATGTTAATAGTTACTTTAGATAACAAACAATGTAACAAATAAATTATAATTCAATCTGTCCACTTGGGGTAAGATTTTTCCAAGATTTTTCAAGGCTTCTTCAGGGGCTTCTATTGCAAGTGGTCGAAGTACTGAACTTGAAAACATAGGGACCCTTTCCATGCGGATTCAAATCCTGGTATCTGGAGATTTAGACTTTCATAGGAGATGTCTGCCAACAGTCTCAAAGAACACTGATGGTTCTATCCAGCTCATCTGATGAGAATTGGGTCTTCCTCTATCCAACATGAACAGGACAAACAAATTAGATAAAATAGTTCAAATTAAAAATCAATGAATTAACAATGGCTTAACCCTTTACCAAACACCAAATTTTTGACTCTCTCAAGTTGAAAGAATTTGCAGACGACATTTCAAAATGTGATGAAATTGAAAAATAATCTTCTGATAGAGCAGAAAACATGATGGGAAAAAGGAGAAATTGCTTGTTAGGAGCGATTTCTCCTTCTTCCACTATGTTTTCCAAAGTCGTCTGCAACAACCTGGTCAAATGCCATTACTGTTTGGTGATGGGTTAAAAGAAAAACCACCTTACTGACCTTGAACTCATCCAAGGTCATGTCCATGACCTCTTGAAGTTCTTCTTTAGCACCTTCCCAATTATTTTTCAAAAAGTTGTCATCATCATCATCATCTTCCGATATCAATTCGAAAAACACAAGTTTGGTTTGAAAATGGCTAAATGTGTTGTCAAAACAAATCTTTAAATCTCCAGGACTCTTTATTTCAAATCTGAAATGGAGAAATAAGTGATCCTAATAGTGTTTTGATTATCATAGAATTAAACTTGGTGAATAAACTTCATTATTTGAAATGTTTCTGATGCCAGACATAAAGTACTGTTTTTATCTTAAAGATAAAATGTTTTGGCCTTAAAGCTGCCTGTTCACAGATGTGAGTAAGTTTGTAAGTTAGAACTTAATTTCTCAGAAACTGTAAAACAGCAGTATTGTTGTATGATATGCACAGAAGAACAGCCATAGGAAGTAAAATAAGTTTGTTTTTAAGTTTTAGACTCTTAAAGTTTCTGTGCATCATAGGATTTTTTTTTGAAACTTTCAAAAATAAAGGAATAAAGACTAATTTAACATTTCAACAGAGAAACCAATAGCAAAGATGAATTGTGACATTTTTTCATTTTATAAAAATCTGAGGGAAATCCGACATAATCTAAATGTATAGCATCAAGCTATGAACAACCAGTCATGTGACGCTCACATGATACTAAGACTTCACTCGGAAAAGAAAAATGGACGCTAACGCGAGTATCTTCTAAGTTAGGTGTACATCATCACATGACAGCCCACGTAACATTACTTATTACCATATAGCTGTAGTAACATACAAAAGTCGAGGCTGTAGTGTAGGAGTTTTCCATCAATATCTTCATTTATACCGTGATTTCGGCGATTTTTTTTAATGAATATATATAAGAAGCATAGCTGAATACCATACACAATTTCTACTTTTTACCTATATATATTTAGTGTATGACGTCCAGGATCTTTAATACAATGAGTTAAAATGTTCTTAAATACTAAAGCATTTTCATGGTTTTAAGATATAACACTTTTAGACTGTACATAAGACTTCATATATATATATATATTGATGCTCCCTAAATTTATAATGCTTTCAATAGCTTCTTTTAATGATATTTTACACAACAATACAAAAACGATATTGTTTCAGCAACATTTCATTTTTGACTATCAAATTTTCTGTTATGTGAACAAGCAACTTTATCTAAATACATATAAAGTTAGACATCATGTGCCAGTGTTTTTTATTCAGTTTTTGGAGAAGGTGGTTATGTCATGTGAAGAGGTAAATTTTGTGAATAAAAGGGGAAATTTCTATGCTTAGCAAGTAACAGTACAAAATCAAGTTGTAACATTGTAATTCATCATACATAGAGAAAAAAACATTATTCAATCTTTTTTTTTTCATCAACAAGTTATGTTCATTTTTAAAGTTCATCATTTTCTCAATTAAAATTGAATGGCATTTTTGAGATGGGAATTGTTTATATATTTTGGGAATAAAAAAAGCTCTAGAGAATGGGGAATGGGGCAGAATAATGCCAAATATTTAATAAAAAAAAACAACACTGTATGCCAATAAAAAGATGTTTGGTATAGAGCCAAGTTTACGGGACTGGTATTCACAGTATTTGTTTATAAAGTCCTCTGCCGCAGGACTGTTAACCCATTACCAAACAATTACAACATTTGACTAGTTTGTTGCAGACGACTCTGGAAAACATTGTGGAAAAAGGAGAAATTGCTCTTAACAAGCAATTTCTCCTTTTCCCACAACGTTTTCTGCCATATCAGAAGATTTTTTTCAATTTCATCACATTTTGAAAAGTTGTCTGCAAACTCTGTCAATTTAGGACAGTCAAAGATTTGGCATTTGGTAAAGGGTAAAGTCCTCTGCGGTAGATATATTGAACAAGTAGATATGAAGAAGGGGTTAACATTAATTAAATGCATACTTCTGCATGTTGTCAGAGATATGTCGAACATGTAGATATGAAGAAGGGGTTAACATCAATTAAATGCTTACTTATGCATGTTGTCAGAGACATGTTGAACATGTAGATATGAAGAAGGGGTAAACATTAAAGGCACATCAAAGGAGAGTACAAATAAATTTCTGAAAAAGTATATGGAGTTCTTTAATTATGTTCATAAAGTCATGAGAATTAGTTTAGGAATGCATTGAGACCCTATTAAATAGACTCATTTAAATAAATTATTTGTGCTTGAAAAAAAGTTGTCTCCAATTCAATCATGTTTATCAACAACCTGTTTGTTTACATATTCAAAATAATGAATTCTGATTGGTTGGTTCAAAAATGTGTGTATCAATTGTCAAGGTCAGAGGTGAAGAATCAGGAAATCTGAACTTCCTAATCTGGTTTATTTCTGGTTTACTTTAACATTTAAGTTGTGCTGATGGTGTTTTCTTGTGATAACTATCTGAATATGTCCAAAGTTTTACCAAATAATATAGTTTGATATAGCATTAATCTCCTTTTATGTGCCTTTAATTAAATGCTTACTTATGCATTTTGTCAGAGATATGTCGAACATGTAGATATGAAGAAGGGGTTAACATTAATTAAATACTTACTTATGCATGTTGTCAGACCGCCTGTGCTCTGATACAAGAACCCGACCGTCTGGGGATTGTGCAAAAAAGTTTATATCTAAATCACCGCCATCTATCACCTGTAAAACATATGGAATAAAATACCATTAGTCCTAGACTAATTTATTTGGCATCAATTTGGAAGCATCTTCTTACAACTTGTCACTTTTGAATTGGCTACCTGGATACATCGCCAGTCAAAGTGGACATCACCTCTCACTTGATTCAGACCCATGACTCTCTTGTCGAGAGGCCATCACTACATCACTCCATCCCTCCACTACTACTTCAACAACTCCTACAGATCAAAGGGCTTTTTCATGATGTATAACATATTTGATTCATTTTAATATCATTATCATAGACTAAGCGTACCATTGCCTTAGTGTACCATAGCCTAAGAGTAATACATAGTGGGGCATGATAAGGTGGTACACTCGATTATTGGTGCCATTAGCGCATTTGCTAAAATATTAATTTATCTTATTTTGATAGTTTTATAACAATGTTAGAAGTATATACATGTAGAAGAACAGCAACACGTATACAAGAAACATATACTGATTATGTCTAAACTACTGGTTGCCTTCAGGTGAATCAGTTTGTTTAAGTGTAAGAGATTATATCTTTGTATTTGTAAATAAATATTTCCGTTATTTACTGAGGCAGCTTAGTACTGAAATAGAACGGTAATTTATCAATGTTTCCCTTTTATCAATATGGGCATAACTTAAGATATCTGTAAATTGATTGGTGGCTTCGTCAATGTCAATTTGATTAATATTAGTCCAATCTTCAGCTTCAATAAGATAAGTAAGCTTTTCAAAGTCTGCAAGTCTGCAGTTCATAACTTTTCTGTCACAGACATCACACTGCCGTAAGCACAGGGATGGTATACCATCATCAGATTGATCGGGGGAAATGACGACTATGACAACTCACTGTGTGGTTTAAATACACAAAAAACTCATCTGGCATTACCAGTTTCCGAGTCTGAGCGATATGACATGTTGTTATGCTCCTTGTGAATGAATTTCAGTTGTCATTGGTGCAAGTTGTCATCGTTTTCTCATCAAATCAAGATAAGTATTGAATTTGGTATTTGTTCATTTGGTAATCAGGTTGTTTGGTGAATGTTTGACCAGTTCTATATAATTACCCAATGTTAGCATTATGGCATTCAATGCTGATTGAGCAATGAATTATTAGCGTGTTCGGCAATCAACTGCGTATCATTGATTGTGCAGTTTGATTATGTACGTAACACCTGCACTTTAACATGTAGTAAAATACATATTTGATAATAAACTACCCTATAAACTCATTTCTAACACAAAACATTCAACAAATAAATAATGTTTCTAGCCTGTCTTGCTCTGGTTTCAACCCCCTTAGCTTCTAATTTGGTGTATGTGCAGAAGGGGTATAAGTTAGGGTAAATTACTTTGGCTAATAAATAACCCCAAACAATTCTTTAGTTCATGAAACAATTCAAGAACCATCAAACTTATAGAAAAGTAATGATCTGTTTACTTTTATGAGTCAAGGTCAGAGCTCCTGGCTAGCCAGATGCTTTCCTCGGTAACGCCTTTCCTCTACATTCAATCCCCTGATATAAAATGAGCCACAAGGACAAGGTAACAAAGAGAAAAAAATATTATAGACTGTTTCACAATATGATGAACATCCAGAAAAAGAGGGAACATGTTTTTAAATAATTTTACAAAATAAATATTGATTTTTCTGCCAATACTTTGATCAGCAATTTTCAGATTTAGGTGAAATATGCTTGCTTAGATCACAGTAGGTTAAAATTGTAGTTTAGATATATTTTTCTTGTGTATAACCCATTGTTCTTGCGTTAGATGATGAAAACGAGCGAACAGAGTAAATACAACTTTTCTTGATTCCGTAACACGGGACTCTGGGTGCAAGAATTACAATTTTGCTAAGGGGTCAGATTAAGAAGAAGGGTTGAAACCAAAGGAATCAAGGGATATATATAATTATGTATGGTACGTTAGGTACTGGTACAGTGGTACGCTTAGGCTCGAAAATGGTACGCTAAGACCTGGTACGCTTAGGCAATGGTACGCTTAGTCCATTACCCACTCATGACGGGTGTGAGTGAAGCAAGAAAAAGTTCAAGGAAGTAAGTAATCAGATAAAGAATACCGAGAAATTAGAAGGAATCTACCAGTAGAAGGTTTGCCTTTCACTCTTGAAAATAGAGGAAGGGCTCATACGATGCAAAAATCGACCGAGCCGAAAGTATATTGACGGACAAAAATCAAAGTGACATGAAATTATTTGGGGATTGACTATGGTTGGGATATTATGAACTAAGATTCGGACCTGGTACTCTAACTCGACAGTGGTCTCTTTGGCAATAGACTGGAAGAAACACTCCATACGTCCTGCACCAATATCAACGGTCAAATCGACTTCGAACCCAAAACATGACGCAAAAAGCGTCAATAAAGCGATTTTTACAATCATAATCAACGTAAACAAACCGGGGCCGGAAAATAAACCGGATGTACGTGCCCAAATTGGGATATAGACTAAAACTCTGACTATACGTAACAACCTCTGAGTCTAAACAGTCTAATACTCCTGGGAAATGGATTTTGGAAAACATACAGGCATTATGTCAAAAATGCTTCACTTCGAAGCGTTTGTTTTTTATATGAAAACATTTTGACGAAGAAGTATGAGTATGAGAAATTTGATGATAAGGAGTCTGAGTATGAGTATGAGGAGTATGAGTATCAGTAATATGACTATCATGGGTATGAGGTATATGAGTATGAGGAATATGAGCATAGGCGTAGGAGCGTTTTCAACATGGGGGGTGGGGGGGGGGGGCAACTTCAGATAAGGACCGGTCTAAGAATAAATGTTCCGTAACTTTTTCATGACTATGCATTTACAAATTCAATAACATTATAAGAATTAAAAGAAAGCGTATTAAAATGTGTATGTTTAATATATATTAAAAAAAAATCCAGGTCTCGATCTCACGCGAAAATCAAATGTATTGATCTAACCAAAAAGTGGCAGCGACCAGACTTTCACAGCCACGGCTTCAACTGGTTGCTTCATAAAAGAATTAGATTATTGTTAAAGCTTTAGCTAACAATTGAAGACGCTATTGAGTCTGATTTCTTAGAATACGTTTTACACCACTGTTGTTGTCAATCAAGACTTCCCGGGTAGTTTTGTGAGCTGGGTTTTCATTGGATAAACCCGATGTGTTCAGATTGCCATTTGCGATGATGACGTCTAAAAGATTTTGTTTATTGTTCATAACAAAAGGCGAATTGGTATTAGATAAAGCACAAAAATACACATTTATTTTTATTCTGCTGTTAAATTTCGTTTCTTTTATTTTTCTTTTCAAATATCTTCATTTGCCATTGTGAATATTGGGGGGGGGGGGGGAGGGCCAAAGCATACTCTGCCCCCCCCCCCGTCTGGATATTGGGGGGCGGCCCCCCTGGCCCACCAGCTCCTACGCCTATGTATGAGTATTTAGTATGAGGGAGAGGAGTAAGATGAGTATGAGGAGGATTATGAGGAATATGACTATGAGGAATATGAGTATGAATTTGATGAATATGACTATGAGCAATATGAGTATGAGCAATATGCATATGAATATGACTATCAAGAATATGAGATTGAAGAATATAAGTATGAATAATATGAGTATGATGATTATGGTATGAGTGTGAGGAATATGTGTATGATATGTATGAATATGAGGTATATGAGTATCAGGAATAAGAGTACGATGAGCATGAGTTTGCGGAATATGAGTATGAAGAATATAAGTATGATGCGTATATGTTTGAGTAAACGGAATATGAGTATGGGTATGATGAATATGAGTATGAGTATCAGGGGAATGAGTATGTGAATGAAGAATATGAGTATGAGGAATATGAGGAGGAGGAGGAGGAGGAGTATGATGGGTATAGGTATGAGGAGTATGAGAATATGAGAAGGAGTA
Organism: Cerastoderma edule; assembly: GCA_947846245.1. Taxonomy (NCBI): domain Eukaryota; kingdom Metazoa; phylum Mollusca; class Bivalvia; order Cardiida; family Cardiidae; genus Cerastoderma; species Cerastoderma edule. The sequence continues at coordinate 10,118,273 of OX401416.1, read as the reverse complement.
TGGATGTGAGTATGAGGAGTATGGATGTGAGAATGAGTATGAAGAATATGGGTTGGAGGAGGAATATGTGGTGGAGCAGTATGGGTATGCGTTTGAGGAGTCTGAATTTGAGGAGTATGAGGAGGAGGAGGAAGATGGGGAGGCGGAGGAGTAGGAGGATGAGGGGGTGAGGAGGAGCAGGAAAAGGGGCAGGGGAGGAGGGGGATGATGAGGAGGAGGGAAAATCAATTCCATGTATTAAATATGTAAGCAAAACCAAAGAAAATAGACAAGCAAACACTTCTTGGACACTATGGATCGGGAATTGATTCCGAGATAGCTGGTTTCCTGTCCCCATTACAAACCATTGCGCCACCTCCAGTTCCCGGTTGATTATTATGCATGACCCATGATGACTACATGCTGGACTACATTTGTTTGCACTCTCGATACACAGTTGGTTTAACGATGAGGTCCATAGTGTTTGAGCCTGTGCAGCAGTAGTTGCTTGCCGCACCTTGTCAAAGACTTTGTTCAACTCCAATAGAACTGCGTCTATTATCTATGAAAGATGTAATATCCTTCAGTGTAAGAATCATCGGCAGTGATTTACATGTTCGCGGAATCCATGCTGATGATCTGTGTGTAGGCTATACTGGTCAAGATCTATATAAACGATCTGGCTGTGAAAAGCATATTCCATTGCTGAAATAACCTTTAACTACAAATGAAGTATTAAGTGGGATTTCTTCTGGTTTTTATCAGCGGCTTTTTCTTTGATGTAGGAGAAGTAGATGATGATGTTGAAGGCAAATGTTATTATAATTCGTTGCCTTATCTAGTGTTGTTTACTACATACTTAACCCATTACCAAACATTAACGACATTTGACCAGTTTTTGCAGACACCTTTAGAAAACAATGTGGGAAACGGAGAAATTGTTTTCTGCCCTATCAGAAGATTATTTTTCAATTTCATCTTATTTTGAAATGTCGTCTGCAAACTCTTTCAATTCGGGAGAGTCGAAAATTTGGTGTTTGGTAAAGGGTTAAGGATATTTAAGGATTTATTCTGATTTGGCTGGGTCCTCTTCGTCAGATTCTCGTCCTTGGACGCGACTTATTCGACTTTCGGTCTTGCACGTGATCGGACATTCATGATTGTAGATTTATTCTTGGTCAGCCCAGAATTTATCGAGTCGATCTTTAAAAGTGTTGTTAGTTTTAGCAGTGACCACAAAGTTTGGAAAGCTGTTCCGCATGTTTTAGATCTTACAGTGAAGCTGTACTTATATCTATTTTTTTTGTGTGGAATTGCCTCTTGCTATTATTTTTGGTTGAATGGTCCGTCCTCCATTTAATAGAATGAGTTCTTCTTTGTCATGCTTTCCATTTGCAATCTTGTACATCTCGATCATGTGTCAAAGTTTCTAAGTTGAGATTGTCATCAATAATTACTAGTATGTTTTAAAGTATAACCCATTAATTTATGATTATTCTAAGGTGTTGGGTCATAATAACTGATGTGCAGTAATTTGTCTGTGTGGATTTTATGTAGCTATGTGTCACTCCAGTCTGTCCGCTTTGTAAGGTCTCTGTATTTAGAGGAATCTAATTATCTCTTTTATTCTGAGTGTAGGAACGAATTAATCTTTTAATTTATTTAACTGTCTTTTAAAAACTCTACTATCGTTTTAGGGAAAAGCGACGATGAATGAAACAAGCGTTCGCCGCTAAAAAAAGCAATACTCTAAGGCTACACACGTGCGATTGTAAAGTTATATCATTAATGGTTCGAAAACAAAATTGTTACAATATCAGTTCCAACACAAATGCATTCGAATTTCAGAAACAAAAATTCAGTTGAAGACGAAAATTTCATTTACGAAGCCTAGAGAATTTGGATTTTATTCCGCACCCTACAGAATGACGTATTTCCGTTCAGTGCGGAACAGTCTTCATTGTTTCAAAATCAAGTTTCTCTTCTAAACAATTAACAACATACATTAGAAAGATTTCTTTTACAAAAAGAGAGTTCCATAGTTATATCCACTAGTGAACAAACAGTGCAATAAAACAATGTACGTTAATTGCAGAAACAGACCAAAGTTCACCTATTTTGCATATATATATGCTTTAAATAGTTCTTGACAAATAGTTCCGAAATCTATTTTTGTTAGAATATCTTTCAAACTTAAAAAACTCGTCCTTAAACAGACAAGAGTACCAACAATTTAGGGAAGGATGAATGGTGTTTCTTATTAATCGATAGATATGATTTTTCACTTTGGTATTTTCGCGGATGAATACCAACAAATCGCGTATTTCTGTGATTCGGTTATTTGTCCATGAATCCGAAATATATTTCACAGGTGGATGACGAGATTCCATTAGGACATTACCTTTTTTCCCCGGAAAAGTATACTTGTAGTGTTTGTCATTGGAAACTTTACATATTTCAGAAATAATTCACGTCCCACCAGCAGTCATATGTGTGTTTTACAAGAAAATGCCTCATTCTAAACACTCTAGGAATGGGGTCACCGGTTCCAAATCGAGGAAACCCCTTTCAGACTCCCATTCCTTCTCCGAAAATGTAAACATGTAGCACCAAGCGCTGTAAATTGACGGTTAAATCGTTAATTGGATATTCTCACGAAACATATTGATACCAACAATGGAAACCTTAGAAAACGACGTGGATTTCAGCGATGTAGACTCGAGGACAGCTTGGAGTTCGGAAGTTGATGAAGTTGACAATTTGTCAACAAACCAAAACAATCCGATGGATAGAGAGACGGAAGAAGGAGAAAATGAAGATACGTCATCAACTGCATCCCGCGATGATCAGCCGAAGATGAGTGCAGAACTGGAAACAGCCCTGAAAATTCTTTCTGATCTGATGTCGGACTCGAAGAAGACTGTGAACTGGCCGTTTTTGGCCTCTGTCGAAGAAACAGCCCCTGAACTCTACGAGGAGTACAGGAAACGGATTGACAAACCCATGTGGCTGAGAATGAGTAAGGATCTTTATGACTATTTGTTACCAAACAATACTTTTCCTACATTTAAAACTCATGACCACCCATCAGTTTGGCTGACTTGATGCCAAAACCATACCAACAAGCAAACAGAGTGACTTATGTTTGGTAGAAAAAGTTTCACATTATAAAAAATGTACATGTGCAGTAATTTGTCTGAGTGAAATTTCATTGGTGCTGTTTAGTTGAACTTAATTTGACGTGATATCATAATACTGAAATTTTTTTGACAATGGGCAACTGTCCCATCTGAAAACATAAGTCAATATTAATGTCGCAACCCCAGTCACAAGGTACAAGTCTTATCAATTATCATAGGCTTAATTGCGTTGTACTTGCATCTTGAGTTGATTATATGGTTTGATGGTTATGAATGTATAATGATTACCTTAAGATTTTATCTCATGCCTAAGATTGAAAAATAGCAGGTGCACATAGAAAATAATGGTTTCAATTTTTTTGTTTGATAGGAGATGGCATCATAGTTAGCTCATATTTTGGTGAAGGATGAACCGTTTGAACTTAGTTTATCTTATTTGACGCACATTGAGAAATAGGGCTTATTTTGATGTATGTGAAGTCCGACAAGATATTTGCCACTACATTTCACTTTGTCTAGTATGATAAATGTTATTTATAAACTGTAACAGTTCAGCTTGTGATCGAGAAGAAAAAATGGCTTGCCTTGCAGACACTCGCAGTGATTTTAGCTTGACTATTCGAAGAATAAGGAGAGCTATACTACTCACATCGGCGTCATACCTTGGTTAAGTTTTTACATGCAAGTCTGTATCTTATTAACTACTGTATGGAATGGGTTGGTACTTCACACATGTGTTCATGGTCATACTTCAAGGTCCCTGACCAAGTTTCATATCTCTAGTTTTGAATTTAAGCAAATTATGCAGCTTTTTGTACTTAAAAAATCTTGGTTAAGTTTTTACTTGCAAGTATGTTTCTAATGTTATACAAAACATGTCATTTGGGTAGTTATCATCCACTGTTGCTTTCGAAATGGCACAAAGTCCCGTCTTTATGGCAGGAAGAGGGTAAATGAACATTCAAGATAAACAAGATATATATTTTTAAGGACATTTTAAGTCAATATGCATATATTTGTTATATGTATGATATGAGAAGATACCCACAGTTATTTCTCCTAATTTTTCAAAGACACTCACTTTTTTGATGTAATACTAGATTTTAACAAAATGTCTTTCAATGCTTTGAATAATTTTTTGAAGAATTATTGTTTTACTTCACAGTGAAGGAAAAGTTTGACAAGCGGGAGTACAGTACCATAACTGAATTTGTGTCAGATTTCCGGTTAATGCTTGAAAATTGCTACAGATTCAATGGACCTGACCACTATATATCTAAACGGGGACAGAAACTGGAAACGATGCTTGAACAGAAGCTTGCTCTTTTATCCAGGTAAGAACTGAGGCAAATGTCTCTGGGTTTGTTTGAGATATGATGTTTCAACAGATATTGCAGTAATGTTTCACAAGTATATGATATTTCCACAGAAATTGCAGTAATGTTTCATATATGATATTTCAACAGAAATTGCAGTAATTTTTCTTTTATGATATTTCAACAGAAGTTGCAGTAATGTTTCATATATGATAATTCAACAGAAATTGCAGTAATGTTTCATATATGATATTTCAACAGAAATTGCAGTAATTTCTTAATTTTACATATCATTCCAGGAACCATTTGTTCTGTTCGTCTTACTTCACCGCCTAAGTCACATTGAGCCTACATGTACAATGTTTTTGTTTTTTTTTGTTCTAGAATTTTCATGTTTTTAAAGATATACTTCAGGATGTTGTTTTTTATGTTTCAGAGAGTTACGTGAGAAAACCAGTATTGATGCAACATCTGGAATAAAAAACAACACTAACAACTCTCCTGGCTCTGGTTTGTATCTAATCCTCTTTCTTTGGTATCAAATGACATTGACATGAAATAATTCCGAGCAATTTCTCCTTTTCCCACAATGATTTCTAAAGTCGTCTGCAACAAAGTCGTCAAATGTGGGTATTGTTTGGGAAAGGGTTAAGTGGAGATCTTGGGTAAAATATGCCATATATGCTGCAGAGTAAACTGTTGTCATTAAGAACTGGCTGCCAGCCAATTTGACCACTTTAAATTACTTTTTGGGTCAAATAAAAAAAAATGGGATAGGATGTCAAAAGTAACACCTTATTTTTGTTTGGTGTCTGCTCTATTGGTCTCCTCAAATTAAAAGTTGGCCTCTTATTTCAAGCATTAATGACAACCCTACTGCTGGAAGGAGGCCCATTGTTGTGTCCAATATTTGTGGATTTTTTTTGGTCATGATTATTCAGGGGTGGCGAAATTTGATTTTGATATACTTGTCCGTAAATGCAAAATCTTTAGCTTCACTTGTTTGGATAATGGTGTAGTACTATTACTAGTTTCAGTAAACAACCACTTGTTTGTTGAGGCTTTTGAACAAGCTTAGCAATGCAGACAATCGATTTTGCTACCCCTATTTTGTGATAAAAACTATATACTTTATGACAAGTAGTAATAGAGTTGATAGTAGAGTGCTTGTGTATGTCTATTGTTTACTTTGCCTTAATCATTCAAAAACCGCTAAGTCTATACTGTAGGAGATCCATATTTCAATAAAAATGTTTGCAAAACAATAATGGGATTTTACAATAATATAGTAAAATCCCATTATTGTTTTGCAAAGATTTTTATTGAAGAAGAAAACAGATTTTGAACCATGACTGTGCTTTGATTTCAGGTATGCGGCGCCGTCAGAAGAATGTCATACCTCACGACTCGACGTATCTTCTGAATCAGCTACGAGAGCAGGAGCAGCAGAAGGTGCGTGAGTGGCGCAAGAAACAGCTGTTAGACCGGAAGGCGGAGAAAGAGGCCCTGGCCCAGGAGATCCTGGACTGGGAGGATTCTGTTCTCTTCTCGGGGAAATACAGGGAACACATGCGAGCCATGTGGGAGGTAGGTTTGATGTAGTCAGCATGGGTGAAAGTGTTCAGGATTATTCCTGACATTCAGTTTTTTTGAGACTTTTCGTTCCAATATAATGCTATTGCAAAAATATCTTTTTAGGATAATGAACTAGATTTCAGGTTTTGAATCACTCATGGTACTAGTGTTGTTTTTTTCTCCAGTTTTGGGGGAAGGGGGTCAGGTTCCACTAGAGGAGGGGGGTAAATTCGTATGTAAAAGGGGAAAAGGAGGGAATTTCTTTGCTTAGCAAGAAACAGTACAAAATCAAGTTTTAATACTTATTTACCATGCATAGAGAGAAAAACTTTATTCCAACTCTTTTTTCATCAACATGTTATGTTTATGATCAAAGTTCAGGAATTTTTGGTTATTCTGCGAATTTGTCAATTATTCTGGTGACCTCCTGCTCATCAAGATTGAATAAAACTTCCAAGAGGGGAATTTTTCAAACAATTTGGGGGAAAATATATGCTCTAGAGATGGGGGTATCGGGCTGAATAATGCCGAATATTTCATTAAAAAAAAACACTGTGATGGGTTGGTCTTATTACAAGATTGAGGGATTTGTGATCATATAACTGTTACATTCATTACCTGTTAACATAATTGTTGGATTCATTGGCATATGTCTCGATATTGATTAGCTACTGTTAATGGGGTTCTACATGGTGCAGTAGTTAACCCTTTACCAAACACCAAATTTTCGACTGTCCCAAATTGAAAGAAATTGCAGACGGCATTTCAAAATGTGATGAAATTGTAAAATAATCTACTGACAGGGCAGAAAACATTGTGGGAAAAGGAGAAATTGCTCGTTACGAGCAATTTTACCTTCTCCCACAATGTTTTTTAAAGTCGTCTGCAACAAAGTGGTCAAATGTCGTTACTGTTTAGGAAAGGGTTAAGTTGGCCGACTTAAAACTAGGGGGACCCAGGTTTGAGCCCCACTGACACCTCTGGTTCCTTGAGAGTTTCATTTGGCAAGACTCTTCAGAACCCTAGCCTAGAACTGGGGGGATCCTGGAAAGCCATTACAAAACTGAAAAATTGTTGACAAAGCATTAAACAACATTTAACAAAGATACTGTTTACCTTGTACTCAACTCAGATAAAACAATTTTTACTTAGATGTAACATAAGGCATTTCATTGTTGCAGATTCCACAGATTGGGTTGTTCCTATTCCTCTGCCAAGTTCCTCTGAACATTGGGGAGGTGATGCATTTTGAGCTGGAGAGATGTTTCCTGATTCCTAGAGAGAGTTCCACCATGCAGCTGGTGATGACCTCGTTACTCAGCACACCCTTTCAAAGATTGAGGTGAGTGGTTTTTGTTTATTTGTGACTGGCGTAACCCTTTCCCAAACAATTTCAACATTTGACCACTTTGCTGCAGACGACTTTAGAAAACATTGTGGGAAAAGGAGAAATTGCTCGTAACGAGCAATTTTTCCTTTCCCAACAATGTTTTTTTCAGCTCTATCAGAAGATTATATTCCGATTACATCACATTTTGAAATGTCGTCTGCAAACTTCAATTTGGGACAGTCGAAAATTTGTTGTTTGGTAAAGGGTTAATCCTTTACTCCATGGTTCTACTCACTTGGCCCCTCTTGGCGTGAGTTCAAATCCCGGAGGAGACATTTGAATTTTAATGAGAGGCAGTCTTCTGACTAACTTGCCGATGGTTCTACCTGACTTGACCAGCCCTTATTGGCTGTTGAGCCTGAGGTTTTCCTTCATTATCATGAGTTGGGCATCTCAACATAGCTGAAATAAAGTTGATTTGAAGTAAAAACCCATGTAAATATGTAAACAAATCCATGATACTGCACTTTACTGCATCTGCTACTTCCCAAGAAACCCCTGTGGCACAAGGATAATTGTTGACAGAATACAATATCTCAATTAATGGAATTGGTAAACTTTAAAGTGATTTGCGTGATACAAATTTGCCTAGTTTTTCTAAAGAAAATATAAAATTCCTAATTACGAAGGCAAATACTTCTATTAAAACTTATTCTGTTGTTGTATGATTAATGTTTTTCTTTCCCAGAATTGATAAAAAATCTCTGATGCCGTACAAAGTGTGGGAGTGCAAACTAAGAATGAAGGTGCAACAGTGGTATAAAGCATACATAGATAATGACTTTGATTCTGAAAAGGTTAGTACTGACTCAAATTCAGCGAACATATGAACTGATTGAAAGGTAAACTTGTTCATTCTGACAGTATAAGTTACAATGTAGGCAACAGGACAAATTAAAACCTTTTAGTATTTGACTGTAAAAAAGCAACACATTTATCAACCTGATAAGATGACTTGTTAAAATTGCAAGCAACAGCAGACAGCAATTATGACTTACAAAAAGCAGGGTTTCTCACTGCAGACAAATTTTAACAAGAGATAAATAGAATTCTGATATTCCCCATTCAAATGGTGTTAGTTCATAATTTGCAATTTGACATGTCACAATTTTCTTAGCTCTTAGTGAAAGATTATCTTTTTAATAAAATATCAGATGTTTAGTAATCAAATATGGCATGTGATTATCTTTTATAATAAGGAGCCATGTTTGTTATGTTATGCATCAATGAATTTTCATGTTCATTCAAGGAAACCAAAATAATGATAGTTTCCATTTTATTCATGCAGGTAAACCTTAGCTGTTGATAAGTTAGGAAGTAAATTTCACTTGTTTGATGACTTAAGAAAGTCCATAATTTCACCCTTTTCTTTTTCCAACATTTTGTAACAGTTATTTTGTCATTGGAGTAATACTGATATTTTAAAGAATTTGCCTATATTTTATTACATTAGTGGCTTCCTAAATTTGTGCTTGAAAACTGCATAAATGGGGTAGGTTTTATCATAACTTTCACATTTTTATTGTAGGCTTGGTTAAAGACGGGAATTGATGAAAAGTTCTTTGAAATAGTTGGTAAGTATTTTTCAGTTTATCTACTTTTGGATATCTGTGAAAAATGATGAACATACAAAACTAGAAGTTGATTTGGCTATCTTTGCTTCTATTTTCCATTTTAATTTCAATATCGTTTCTTCATACATACTTCCTTTGACACATTACCGCCTAACTTCACATTTTTACGTCTTGCAGCAGACGACTTTAAAAAAGCATTGTGGCAAAAATGAGAAATTGCTTGTCACAAACAATTTCTCCTTTTGCCACAATGCTTTTACGCTCTATTCACATATCGAAACAGCGGGACTGAAAGGTTATTCACATGTTCACAAAGCTTTTCTAAAGTGGTCTGCTTCAAGTAAAAGAATGTCGTCTGCAGGTGGTAAAGAGTGAATGCACCTGCAACAAAAGACTTCTAAAACGATTGTCACAAAAAGGAAATCCACTCATGATGATTAGCAATAACCTTTTGTTGTCAAAATTATGTCTCCCAATAATCACAAATGAAATTTGATTTTTGATACTTTCAAACTTGAGTCGAATTAAGTTCAATTAAGACAGGCTGTTTATTTTGACTTTTAAAAAAAATCTATTTGGTAATATGAGTGAATAAGTGAAAGCATTATCTTAAGTCCTGCATACCTATCTCTTCCAGACGTCAAAATAAATACATTTGTAAAGAGAAGTTAGTTATTATTACTTTAAATGAGTACAGATATTCATGAGGAATATTTTCTTGGCTAACTTAAAGAGGTCTGCTGGTTCCTCTCAGGTTAATCCAGAAAATATTGTGTTGTAAAGCTTCACGTCTTGCTCTATCACTAAGAGGAGGGTAATTGCAGTATGGCATGTACACTGCTAACCTATTACCAAACATTAACCACATTTGACCACTATGTTGCAGATGACTCTTGAAAAAACATTGTGGGAAAAGGAAAAATTGCTCTTAACAAGCAATTTCTCCTTTTATCATAATGTTTTCTGCCCAATTAGTAGATTATTTTTCAATTTTGTCACATATTGAATTGTCATCGTGCAAACCCTTTCAATTTGGGACAGTCGAAAATTTGGCTTTTGGTAAAGGGTTAAGATAATACATCAGCTCAATAAAACAATAATGGAAGCACACATAAATCCACAAATATCCAACTTGGCTTATTCAGTTAACATTGATGTGATGATATTGTGATGGAAATTTTACAATTTCAGGTACAAAAAACCCACTTGAGAAAAAGAGATTCCATCATTTGACATTCTATAAGAAAGTCTGGATTGTGAAGTCGCTGTGTGATTATTGCTTGGTAAGTTTAATTAAGTAAAGCAGTTTTTACAAGAGACCAAATTTCACTGTGGTGAAATGGTATTCTTCATGGATTACAGACTGATCTTGCCACTTTTCTTCCAATGTTGGATTGTCTTTGGACAAGCGAATATTTTCCTGCCTGATACTGGTAGAATAGGCTGTTACTATTATTAACTGAACGATTGCTACAACATTATGTTTAAAAGCAGTGTTATACCCCAAAACATGCTAATGATATTTTTTTATGTAACCAGATGTTATTTGGAACGGTCATTTTTATATTATAAGTTCTGACTGATGACTGAAGAAGCATAGAATTTTTTTTTTAATCCAACTGAAATACTACATAAATGGTTTGATAAAACTAAAACTAGAATAGTACTTACTGAAATAGTTAAACTCTGTTTTATATATTGACACAATTTGTAGGGACAAAAACATAAATGATAAAGATATAAGAGGTTTATATATTCAAGGTAGAGATCATTGAATAGGTGGCCTGGATAGCTCCATAAGTTAAGTTTTTGCCAATAAAGCAGAGACCATGGGTAAAAGTCTTTGTGTGGCTTCCCCCTCTTTGATAATTTGATAATGATACATTGGCAACTGATAATTCAATATATACATTCTTCCACATCATCATAATTTGCACTAAATGACCTAAGCTGTCGATGTGCCTTAAAACACCATTCATTCAATTATTCATTCATTAGCAACCAACATAAAGTGCCTTTCAAGAGTAGTGATTTGTGATACTTGGGAGTTGTTGCACAAGCAAGAAAATTTTAGACAAACTTCATTTGCCAGAGTGATTATGATTTTGATTATATATATTATATACAAATTATTGATCAAATTGTAAGATGTCTGGAGGTAACAGTCGGTATGAGCATTTGCTTGTTAACCCTTTACCAAACAATAATGACATTGGACCAGTTTGTTGCAGACGACTCTGGAAAACGTGTGAAAAGGAGAAATTGCTCGTAACAAGCATTTTCTCCTTTTCCCACAATGTGTTCTGCCCTATCAGAAGATAGTGTTTCAATTTCATCACTGTTCGAAATTTAGTTTGAAAGCTCTTTCATTTTGGGACAGTGGATAATTTGGCGTTTGGTAAAGGGTTAAGTGGATACCCTGCTTCAAATCCTGCACGGTTCAATGTTTCTGTCTGCTTTGTTCTACAAGTGTAAAAAAACCTCTGTGAATGAAATAAGCAAGCGTATGCAAGCAAATATGTTGTACAATACAGCCAACAATGCTTGGAACATTCTGTTGACACCCCAAAATTTTAACCAAGTCCTTATTTGCTTTATTGCAGCAAACACAAGACTCCCTTCGAGAGACTATAGAATTACAACCATTTGCGGACCAAAGAGAGTATCTACTGGGTACCGATGCTGATGGCAAGCGATACATCCATTTCCCACAGTTCTGCGGAGCAGATGTTAGAGTGTACAGACAAGCGCCTGTCAAATACCCGAAAATCGAAATCAAACCAAATCCCTTCGATAACAAAAGAAAGGTATAGTTTTGGACATCTCCGTATATTCAGGGCTTTTTTGTGTTATATGATAGAGGCCTATAAAAGGCACCTTCCCAAATGGAAATTTCTTAAATATCATGCAGTTTTCCCAAAGATTTAAAGTCATATCAGCTTTTTGGCTTCCCAATTCAGCAATTTCAGTGATGAAATTTCCCAATTTCAACAGGCTTTGGCCTCTTCCCAATCCAAGAGAAAAATGCTCTGATATTGAGGGTTCCATGCAAGACTGTAGTAAGTGATTCACATTTGTGAAGCACTTACTATAGTCTTACATGGAATCTTAGATATGCTAATGCTTTTGAAAAACTATCAAAATTGTGTTTTCAAGTCTTCATATATTTGTATGGCCTTCCTATATATTGAGGGTAACAACTGCATGCATTTTTGTTTGTTTTCTCCTGCATATGGTTTTAAAGGAATGATGGTAGATATTTATTACATTCTTTGACAAAAACCTTGTGTTATTTGTAATGTGTTTTCATGGAAAACGATGTAACGAGCAATTTATCCTTTTCCCATAATGTTTTATGCCCTATCAGAAGATTATTTTTCAATTTCATCACATTTTGAAATGTCGTCTGCAAACTCTTTCAATTTGGGACAGTCGGAATTTTGTTGTTTGTGAAAGGGTTAACACACTCTTTCCAATTAATGAACTTGCCTTCCTACATGACCTACATTGATCAGTGGTGAAAGATGAATAACTCTTCTCCATTAACTCAAGTAACTCTATGCTAACTCTTCTCCATTAACTCAAGTAACTCTATGCTAACTCTTCTCCATTAACTCAAGTAACTCTATGCTAACTCTTCTCCATTAACTCAAGTAACTCTATGCTAACTCTTCTCCATTAACTCAAGTAACTCTATGCTAACTCTTCACCATTAACTCAAGTAACTCTATGCTAACTCTTCTCCATTAACTCCAGTAACTCTATGCTAACTCTTCACCATTAACTCAAGTAACTCTATGCTAACTCTTCTCCATTAACTCAAGTAATTCTATGCTAACTCTTCTCCATTAACTCAAGTAACTCTATGCTAACTCTTCTCCATTAACTCAAGTAACTCTATCCTAACTCTTCACCATTAACTCAAGTAACTCTATGCTAACTCTTCTCCATTAACTCAAGTAACTCTATGCTAACTCTTCACCATTAACTCAAGTAACTCTATGCTAACTCTTCTCCATTAACTCAAGTAACTATACGCTAACTCTTCTCCATTAACTCAAGTAACTCTAGTAAGCATGGAAAAGAAATGCGGAAAGCAGGGGGCTTCATTTTGAATTTGCTAAAAACATTTTCATCTATTCAATGCCATTTCTTTTTACTTGTAGCCATACTTTTGAGTTTCTGTTTAGAATGCTATTAAGCTACTTTTTATGCAGTAATCTTATAAATTATTCATATCTGTACATGAAATTTTCTTTCCTTTAAACATATTATGTGGCTTTTTGTACTTAGAAAATCTTGGTTAAGTTTTCACATGCATGTTTGTATCTCATGAACCACTGTATCGAAAAGGTTGATACTTCACACATGTGTTCAGGGTCGTAATTTAAGGTCCCTGACCAAGTTTTATATCTCTTGTTGTGAATTCAAGCTTATTATGCTGCCTTTTGTACTTAGAAAATCTTGGTTAAGCTTTTACTTGCAAGTTTGTTTCTCATGAACTTCTGTACGGAATCATAGTGTGCACCCTCATACTTTAGAAACAAATATATTTCACTGATTTATACCCCTCTCTGACATTATAGAATAGTCAAGCATGCTGTCATATGGACAGCTCTTGTTGATGCAGTAATCCTATAAATTATTCACATCATAACATGTAATTTTCTTTTCTTACAGTTTCCTTTAGTATATAAACCCCCTCCATTGAAGAAAATGAAGCTACAGGACAAGAAAAAGGCGGCTAAAAAGCCAGAGAAACTGCCCACACCACAACCTTCACCTTCTAGACAGAGGCCTAGTAGACTCAGACAGGTCAGTGATTCCTACTGGGCAAGAATCATTTTACCCATTACCAAACAATGATGACATTAGACCAGTTTGTTGCAGACGACTCTGGAAAACATTGTGGGAAAAGGAGTTGACGAGCAATTTCTCCTTTTCCTACAATGTTTTCTGCCCTTTCAGAGGATTATTTTTCAATTTCATCACATTTTTGAAATTTCGTCTGCAAACTCTTTCAATTTGGAACAGTCGAAAAAGTGGCGTTTGGTAAAGGGTTAAAGCAAACTCATGTCACTCAATTCTATCAGATACGCGTTGAAATGCACATGCATTCAATATTTAATAACCCATTGCGATAGAAGTAGAACAAGCAATTGGTCCTTAATCACAAAGGTTTTTTCTTCAATTACAATGCTGTTCATTGTAAGTCTTTCATTTTTTTCTTCTACCTAGACCACCTTCTGAATTTAAAGGAATGGTCCGTGGGTGGTTCTCTTAGAAAGCTGTTCAAACCATTTTGGTTTGATGATTAATTAGATCACGCAATCAATATTTTTTAAACACTAACTTTAAAAATCTTCTTGTCTGAAACTTTTGGCCTAGGACTTTCATATTTTATATGTTGCATCATCTAGGGGATCTCTACTATCAAATTATGCCCCTCACATCAAATTTGGCTGCTTTCCAGCCGACACAAGTTTTATCGAGACATTTGCTGGGGAATGAATGAAAACTTTGTTTCTAAAGCTTTTAGAACTAGTGTCATCAAGATGTTCCCTTCAAAGATTGTACCTTGCCACCTTTTAGGGTTGGTTAAGTGGGAAAGAAATCACTGGCTTGAACGTTGACTAGTGCTTTAGAAAATGACATTTTGATTATTCTGTTTAGAATTTTAGATTTTATAAATTGTTGAAACTTCGTCTTTCAAAGGATTGCTAATTATTTCTCTGAATATTTGAATCTGCTTAAATGATGCAGACCCATCACGAAAAATTTGATGAAAACTTGAGATGGAAAGTTTTCTTGATGACTAAGAAATCAATTGTAGGAACATTTTTTCCGGTTTCTCACCATTCCTTAAAAAACAGTCAAAAGCAAAGGACTATAATTCAATGATTTTTTTTCTTGTAAAAAAAAAAAGCGAGCATTGAATGTCGAAAAAAAAAAGGTTGGTCTACCATTTTCAGAGTGTGAAGCCTGTCATTCCTATACAGATTGGTGGTTCTGCGACTAGCATGGATGGAGACACATCCGACAACAGTCAGGACGAATACGATAATCAGCAGATGGAGGTGGACGAAACCGGTGACTGTGACAGTATCACCGATAACTCAATCAATGACGATAAAACTAACACTGTCCTAAACGATGGTGACACTCATAAAAATGATCTCAATGACAATGGAGAAGCACTTGAGGACAATGATAGACTTAGTTCTGCAAGTGATGTCACTATTGCCTATGGTGACAATAGTGATAACAGTTCAATCAGTTCGCAGGATTATTCAAGAGAGTCCAGCCCCTATCTGTCCACGGGGTTACGACGGAGCTCGAGATTGGAAAAGTTTAGTGACACTTCGAGAGAAACAAGTCCGATGATTTACGACTCAGATAATGGACTTTCTCGGACTGCCTCCAGCCGCGCGAGGTTAAAAACACAAACGGTTTATAAAGCTTCGAGGAATTTGACTTCTATGTTAATTGATGAAAACTCGACAGCATCCAATTCAAGTGCTTTTGGTGAACCGAGTATGTCTGGTATTTTGACAGAACGGTTGGTGAACAATGCAAATCTGAACATCAATTCCACTTCTAGTGAGACTGGAGAGGAGAGCGTAGACTGTGATATACAAAATATGTTTTCTAATGCAGGACCTGACAATACCAATGATAGCAGTCAGAGTTTTAAAGACCATTCAAGGGAGAACGATAGAGAAACTGTGAATGAGGATAGCCCTACCGGAGAGGGAAGTAATAACAGTAATTTGTTGAACGATAATCCGATGAATGAGTCAGAAATGCCTGTTAAATCAAAGAATGATTCAGACTCAGTTACAGCCAAAGCGGTTTCAAATACAATTGATACTGATCCTGTAAACAGGATCTCTCATTCTGACACTGCTAAAGAAGAAATGGATGCTTTAAATGATAAGTGTGATATCCCTGCAAACCACATTCTAAATGGGAATCTGTCTTTAGGAGAGATAGAGAAATATTCTTGTGACATAGCTAGTCATGATGAGGGTGAATCTGACTGTGCATCTGGCCATCAAGAGATTTGTGCTGTTGGGATAAAGAATGGATGTTTTGATGGTGCTAATGACAGTGTTAAAACTACAGAGACTGATCTGTTGACGGAAGGACGGGAATGTTTAATGAAATCAAATACGGGTAAATCGCCTATTGGTGTGTCGAGTAACAGTTCTGTAGATCCAGTGCCGTTAGGTGACAAGGAACACAATGGGGTAGATCAGACATTGGATGTAATCAAAGAAAACTCCAGTGGTAAAGCTCCTAATTTCAGTGATATTGGGAGTGATAAAGACAAAGATTCAGACTCTTTAAAGACAGAAAAAATGATGGTAAACGACAGTAAAGATTGTGTGACTGGTTCCAATGAAGAACAGAAGCCCCTCTCTGATATTAAATGTTTGACTACCAAAATTAAACAAGAATGTTGCGGTGATGGTAATGGTGTTATAAAGTGTGATTCAGAGCAAGTGTTTTCATGTGAGGAGAAAGTAAAGCTCGACACAAAGGATTCTGTGTGCAATGCCATTGGCCAACAACGAGCTAACCCAGCTGTAAATGACTGTAAAACTTCAGATCAGTTAAGTATGAAGGTTGAACCAGGTGTCAAGAAAGGGACAGAAACTGTTAAAGAAGTTAAGAAAGAAGAGTCGGATGATGTGAAATATCCTATAGGTGACGAAACTAGGCTGGACAGTGAGGAGGAAGAGGAGGAAATCGAGGAAGAAATAGTAAGTGTCAGCAGGGCTAGAGAGAAGCATACTTACTTCTTTATTCCTTCCCCAAATACTTTGTGGGTAGTCATTAGATTCTTCTCAATGGATATGTTTCTAGACACCCATTAAATCAGATTCATGGTGAAGTTTTTCAAGTATGAAGAAATAGATAGGCCCAGACAATCAGCATATTTCCAAAATTAACTTCTGTTTCTTTACCAAACAAGATATGCCATACTATCTCAATTTTTGGTCTATTCTTGTTTGTTAGAGGTTCTGCTTTAGAAAGAAGTCATATTTTGTTAAACTCATAATCACATTTCAAGTGCTTTTAGATGTCTTGATATGAAATCTTCTTAGATGAAATTGTTTGATTGGATAGATATTACCGTAAGAAAACAGGAGACCATTTGGTTGTATGAGCTATCTAGTATTTCCCCATCCTGATAACAAACGTTTTTATGGTCATTTTTATAAGAGGAATGGTAAAGCAATGGTCTGCTATATTCATAAGGGACTTATGAGGACAATACTACACTAGATGGCCAATGTTGTTTCGGCTTTCCTCCCATTTATAAGGGCTATGCATTTGCCTGTTGTTTTTAGCTCACCTGAGCACAAAGTGCTCAAGGTGAGCTTTTGTGATCGCCTAATGTCTGTCATCTGTCATCCGTCGTGTGCCGTCAACAATTTCTTTAAACATCTCCTCCTAAACCATTGAGCCAATCTTGACCAAACTCCACAGGAATGTCCGTTGGGTGATGCTCTTCAAAAGCTGTTCAAAGAAATTGATTCCATGCAGAACTTTGAGCCTGTTTGCATTTTCACTATATACATGTATAGTAGAATTTTTAAAAAATACATCAATATCAATTTGGATGTCTAAATATGCCAAAATGATAATCACAAAATGGCAACAATCGGTCATACTGTACAAAAGTGCAGTCTGATCTTGGTACATACATTCTGTAAAAGTAAAATATTCAGTTTCCGCATTGTTAGAATTATGTACCATTTTGATGTCCCTCATCAAGCATACAGTGTCCAACTTGTAAAATGGGAATAAAAAAAAGGTCAATGCATAGAAGCACCAGAAACTATTCTTCAAATAGGTTGTAATCTCAGGTGAGCGGTTCTAGGGCCATTATGACCCTCTTGTTTGGAATGCTTATTGTCCTAATCACTCAATTATGAAACCCAAAGGCTTAAGATATTCAGGTGGAAGACTGTGAACAGTTTTTCAGTGATTTTTTTTCTAAATTACTGGTAAATCAATGGGTTTTTCTGACCAAAACTTAAAAATCAATGGGTTTTTCTATGGACTTTTTTGGAAAATTTTATAAGATTTTTTGGGCCAAAAATTATCACTTGGAAGGGACCATGGGGAAGAACCCACAAGTGAAAAAGCACTTGGTTCTGTATTTTGACCCCATTTTTCAGGTGCCAGATCTGAATGAGTTTGAGCTGCTAGCTGACAGTGTTGAAGATTTACGGAGACTCACTGCACAGTTTGAGGAACAGGAGCCCATTATTATAAAGAAAGGGAAAAAAGAACAAGTAAGTAGAACCCCATTATCAAACAACATATGAGTTAACCCTTTACCAAACACCAAATTTTCGACTGTCCCAAATTAAAAGAGTTTGCAGACGACATTTCAAAATGTAATGAAATTGGAAAATAATCTTCTGATAGGGCAGAAAACATTGTGTGAAAAGGAGAAATTGCTTGTCACGAGCAATTTCTCCTTTTTCCACAATGTCTTCCAGAGTCGACTTCAACAAAGTGGTTAAATGTCGTTATTGTTTGGTAATTGTACAGCCCATGGTAATTCAATGTAGTTTATTTCTAAGCTTGAATATCATTTGAGTTATTTAAAGGTACCTTGCCTATAAGGTTTAAGTGTGACGTTTATGTTTTCATATCTCTATGGCAACAAAACTCTCTTCATTTCTCGGAATTTCCAAAGATTTGATATCATACAAGAACTGCAAAAGAATTGCACGGAGGTATGAATAAAACTTTGAGGCAAATACTTGCCAATGATCAAGAACTAAACTAATTAGAAATAATTGAAAACAACTGATTAGAAATTATTGAAAACAATTAATTAAAGATAACTTCTCCATGTTTCAGATTACAAGACCTCCGCCAAGAAAGAAATGTGTTGTACACCTGCACGAACGTCTTCAATTTCTCCTGAAAGAGTTGGAACCCTGGGAAGGCAGGCTGGTCCACGCCACTAAACGGGCTCGGATTCGCATCCGCAAGGAGGTGGAGGACTATGTTGAGCCACCAGAAGTGGAGGTTAATTCTTTTTTTTTTATTGTCTTTGTGCAAACGTTTTTGTCTGCTGTTAAAGGGAGGAAAGTTTCATACAGGCAAACTTGTGTTAACTTAAGCAACCATCTTTTGAAGCAGCCAACCTGCATTAAACAATCACTACAGAAAGTCCCGCTGTTGAATTTATAGAGAACATCAATTTGTGTTAAGCAGCCGACATATCTTAAACAGCCAATTTTCTCAGTTATAGACTGGCTTCTTAACACAAGTTTGACTGTATTTAGTTTGAGAAATACCATTGATTATGTATGGAAAATGATAGATAAACCATTTGACCAGTAATAGAAATCGTAGAATAAGTATTGGTTGTTATAAAAAGACTCAACCCATTACCAAACAATAACAACATTTGACCAGTTTGCTGCAGACATCTCTGGAAAATATTTTGGGAAAAGGAGAAATTGCTGTTCTCCTTTTCACACAATGTTTTCTGCCCTATCAGAAGATTATTGTTCAATTTCATCACATTTTGAAGTGTCTTCTGCAAACCCTTCCAATTTGGGACAGTCAACAATTTGGCATTTGGGAAAGGGTTAAACTGAGACCAAATTACTGCGATTAAGACATTTGAAAAGCAAAACAAGTGGTTGGAATAGATAATATTCAACATTGTTGTTTGTTGCAGGATTCCACGTGGGACAGCACGGATGAGGATACGGACTCTGGTGTTTCTGATGATGATGCCGACAAATCGCCCAAGGATGGCGAGAACATCAAAGATGGCACTGATGGAGCTGCAAAGCTGAGGGTTAACTCAGCAATAGGAAAACAGTCCAGGGAAAATGGGTCCGGAGCCAGGTATTTGTTTACATCGCAATCTCATTTCCAGGGTTCAATGCAAGACTATAGTAAGTGCTTCACTAACATGAAGCACTTACTATAGTCTTGCGTTGAACTCTCGATTTGTTCATTCAATTCCAGGGATTTTGTGCATTCAATAAAAATGACTCAAAATTATTTTTGAAGAAAACGAGAAATTGTTCTAATGCACAAATTCTCCATCTGCTAACAAAATGTTTTGTACATGGATAGTTAGAAAATGGATAACCAATGTGTTGTGTTCACACTTAATACAATGCAAACCACATGTATAGTCACATCGTCTGGTGTTGTTAGACTTTGTGTAAAGGTAAAGATAATTGTTTTGATATGGATGTTACCTGAAATAATTTAAGAATGTATGTCTAGTTATGCCAAGAGGGTCTTAAATAACCAGATTGACCTTTCATGAAATTTGTCTTAACAGCTGAATTACCGGTAGATCCAGAACGTTTTACTGATGCCTTTGTAGAGGATTATGTTTATTGCTACTTTTAGAAAAAAGATAAAATATCAACAACAACACTTAGTAATGATTTTATAGATTTTATTCAACTCCCAACATGTTTCGGCAAAACGCCTTCTTCAGGAATATAAACAATGTGACATGACCTCATATTAACCGATGTAAACATACAACAATATTTATCTGTATTATGATGTTATTGCAGCCGGCAACAGTGAATTATACTGCAAAAATGATGTAATGTAAAAACGATGGCCAAGGGAAAAACTAAGCCAATTTCATCTTTGTAAAGATGGAGTAGGATTAGCTTTTCACCAAGCCGTCGAAGTATGTATTGCAAAAAATAAACACAAAGCTCATAAAGCAAGGTTTTATTATTTTATTGCTACTAAGCTTGAATTACTGCATAAACCATTTATGTGGTTTTATGACTGGACTGGTCCAAATTAAGTTTAAACTTTGTGATATTTGAAAGAAACCATTGGAACAAAGAAGAAACTGCTCATCATTAGTAGTATATTCTTTTGATACAATTTTTCTTAGCCCTTGTAGTGCTGGAACCCTCTTCATGCTAATGCAAACAGGTTTGATCCAGGCCAGTCGCCAAGTAAACTGGCAGCTGGCCTGTGATCTAGCCTGTTTGCTACCCTGAGTATCTTTCCTCAACAAAATTAAGCAAATACTTTAGGTTTTGGAAAGCAGACAACTCAAAAATCTATTTTTAGAAAATCACTCAGTGTTCTAAGGGTTAAACCTTCTGCTGCCATTGTATTTAACCCTTTCCGAATCAATAACGACATTTGACTACTTTCAAGATGAAGACGACTTAATGTGTTGTTTGGGACAGGGTTAAGCCAAAATGTACGAAGGGAAGGTTAAAAGCACCCCTCTGTTCAGATATGAAATGATATTCAAATTTATACCCCTTACAGTACTCCTGTTAAACTTGAGGATATAGACGATATTGATGTCAGTCAAAGAGGGCGATTGCGGAAACGAAGAATCATTCCAAACAATGCCGAGGATCAGATAGCTCCAAAAAAGCTGAAACCAAAACCGGAACAGACAAGTGTCACCACTCCGGACACACCCACTTCCTCTCAGCCAATCATCATCCAGCAAAGTGGGAAATCCCAGATGGTGGACTACAGTGATATTCTTAGACAGCTGAAAATAGTCAACTCCAAAGGAGCACTGCCCTCTGGTGTGAATCCCGTGTTAATCAAGACGACCCAAGGGGGCAGAACTCTTTTGACCAGTGTTATGCCTCTAAATAATAAATCCTCCACATCTAACTCGAGCTTAGTGCCGCAAAAACTCCAAAACATCAGACTTATTTCACCTCTTGCTCTACAGCAACAGCTATCAGGACAAAATATTAACATCCCCCTGCACTCGCTGGCTTCCTCAACAGCCGGTTCAACCAAGATTTCCCAGCATCCAACAATACAGAATCTGCTGGCGGGCAACGCTACCACAATACCATCGGGTGTAAAGGATTGCTCAGGTGTGACAACCATGGGAGGGTCTGTGGTCCAAATCGTATCTCAGTCTCTTAAAAGTAAGTTTTTGTTTCTAAAAATTTGATACATTTAATCCTTTACCAAACGCCAAATTTTTCGACTGTCCAAAATTGAAAGTTTGCAGACGCCATTTCAAAATGTGATGAAATTGGAAAATAATCTTCTGATAGTGCAGAAAACATCGTGGGAAAAGGAGGAATTGCTTGTCACAAGCAATTTCTCTTTTTTCAACATTTTTTTCCAGATTCGTCTGCAACAAAGAAGTTGAATGTCGTTATTGTTTGGTAATGGGTTAATCTTCTTAAAGTTTTGATGCATCTCATTTATGTATAGACTAATAAAGAAAATATTGTTATCCATCTCTATCTGTACTTTCTTATTTTGTTTTATTGCTTCCTCCTAAGTTTGAGAATGAAAATTTGAACAGTTCCATAGAATTATTATTCTGGATTTAGTTTTGAATTGAAGCCAATCTTTATGTTAGGTAACAAATATGATGAGAAAAATCAAAAAATTCCGTATAACACTAAAAGAAAACACATTGAAACAGAAGGAATTTTAAGTTATCTTGTTAAACATAAAATAGTATACAGTTAAAACAGGTTTTTTTTTGTACCCAATGGGATCGTAGGTATTTTTCAGATAATGTAGCATTTTGTATGAATCAAATTCAGGAAATGCAACAACAAAGTTTCTACATGATATCTTAGTCAAGTGTACTGGAACCAGAGTAAAATCAAATAAGAGGCTGTATCTTATGACCAAAATTCTTTTGAGATATAGATTCCGGGTTAAAATCATACAGACAATACAGTGATAATTTTCTTTTTTATTGAGTTTATTCTACTGACCCAATCTGCCACACTGCATGGTTTACACTACCTTACAATTATCAAGTTTTCTTTATATTATATCTTGACAAATGAATGCTTCACAAAGATTTAGACATCTATTTATACACATGAATAATCAGAATTAATTACACTTATACTATTTTAATGTATCATTCATAACTAAGGACCAACTGTAAATGTCCACAAAGAGCCACTGATAAAACTTCTAAGAAATGTGTTGCAAACTGTGACTGCTGCAAGTTACGACAATTTGTTATTTGTAACTATTACCAAACCTTTTTTCATAGTATAAAGCCTGCTTAAATTGTTTGAATGAGAGTGTTCTAAAAAGTGCTGCAAACACAGGGTTTTGACCCAAACTAAGATAACTACATGTACATTGAAATACTTTTTTGTTATAGAGTTCTGATTCTAGCTGTCCCATACCCCAAGGCTTATCCTTTTACTCAGTTTCCAACCAGCTTAGGACTTTCTGTTTTGTCTCAATGGTTTACTTCAGTTCTAATAAATTATAGACCTTACATAATAACAGTATACTGTAGTTGTTTATTTTATCATTTGCAAGATTCTCTATTGACAAGTTGACTGGCTTGATAATTGCAGTGATATGATTTATTAAAATACAACATTAATCTGTTCTATTTTAGGTGAAGGTTTGATGTCACAGTTGGTGTCCCAAGCTGGCCAGCCTTTAGACTCACCTCTCCTGACCCCTGTCAAAACCATCCAGTCTGGGACAGTTTTGGTAACTCCAGAGAAAATGGCAACGCAAGATCAGCTTACACCTCAAAAGCTTGTAATCAACCAAAATACAACCCCAAGAAAGATTGCTCCATATCCAATGACTGGAGCAGGTGCCACTACCAAAGGGACTGTGAAGTATTATGCTGCGAATGCTAGTACTCTACCCATCAATGTTGTTCAACAGTTACTGGCTACCCGTGGGGCAAAGTTACAAACAGGCCCAAACCAGCAGAGTATTTTATATATTCCCATGGAAAGTGACGGGGATACAAGAAACGTTGCTTCTGTGACGGGGAAGTATGTGTCTAGCATTCCTCTGACTCAAGCAATCTCTACCGTGGTTGACAGTCAAGTAAAACTGTCGACATCAAGCATGACTGTGTCATCGCAAGGGAGTGTTGTGTCGTTGACAAAAAGTAATAAAAGTCTAGGGACAAGTAACCTGCCCATTCTACCCAAACCATTAAGTGTAGCCAGCACCAGCCCTGTGTTTAATGTGAGTTTACCCAGTGGAATGTTGACTGTACCAGTAACTCAGGGAGCCAGTCTGAGCTCAATCAGTCCAAACCAGGCCAGTTTGGGAGGTTTGTCAAAAACAGTAAAAACCATATTTCAAACCAGACTCCCTACTGGTGTTATCTCCTTGAACCCAACATCACCACCGCGATATCCAACTAATGAGACGGTGCGGACATTGTTGGACAAGAGGAAGTTTGTGGATGATAAGATGGTGTGTCCCTCTAACAAAGTGTCGGGAGACGGTGTACACACTACATACACATGTATTGCGTCACAACTCCAGCGTCCATGTCCAAGCACAATGACATCCTCTGTGATTCTGAAAAAGTTTGCTGCCAGTGCTGAATCAAGCGTATCCGGAAATGCCGTTGTTGGAATGCCCTTGTCAGGCTTTAGAACAGCCACAACTCAAAGTGCAGTTCTGAGTAGTTCATCTGTACCGCAGCATGTTATCACGTCCATATCGCCAGCGAAACTCAACACTCTTCTCTTACAAACGAGCGCTGCCGGGGCCAAAACCATACCCACCATGATCAAGTTGCCCAGTAAAGCAGTGCTTGAGTCTGCAGTGAAAGCTGTTGTTACAAGTGTTCCCACCTCCATACCAACCATAAACATGAAAGTGCCTTCACCAACCACTCTCCCGTCTATAGGGCCGAGAAGAAACGTCACCAAAACGGTTCAAACAATGAAGTCGCCCATTCCTGTTGCGCCGAAAGTTGTCACCCAGAATTCTGGTATCACAACTTTGTCTGTGGCCGACTCTCAGGCTCTGTTGGCCACACAGCCCACACCGTCTTCTTCCAAAATGGGAGCAACCACACAGATGTCTCCTCCAGCCAACACGACACCTGTTAAGGCTCACTTGGCAACCTTTGTAGAAAACTCTGATGGTAAAAAGGTTCTTACAAAAATACCAGCACCTGTCAACCCGGGTACATCCGAGTCAAGCGCACAGGTTGGATATGTAACACCCCAGGGCTACGTCATTCCAAAATTACAACAGAACATGGGGAGTCAATCTGCAAGCGCCATTTTGAACCAGTTGGGTTTGCAGTCTCAGGTTAAACAGGAGCAGATGGGATCCGGTTCCATAACACCAGGCATGCAGCTGGTACAGAATGCCCAGGGCTTACTTCAGCTGGTTCCTAAAGCTAGCATGCAGAGCCAGTTATCTACATCAAAAGGGCCTCTTCTCCAGGTTGCGCCCACTCCAAATACCTCCCTTGTTGCAGCTCAGTTGGCTAAAAAGGGTCTTGGTACGAAACAATTGGTGGCTATAAATGCACAAGGAAAGCATATAATAGTGAAGCAGAAACTTGGCACATCCCAATCTCAGTCCACAGATCCATCTATCATACTTTCAAAATCGAATACAGACTTCATTTCTCCATCCCCACTTCCAACGCTTGCTGCACAGCCCCAGTCTGTGAACATTTCTGCAGGATTGAAGCCTGCAGTCATCAATCAAAGCACTGAACTTAAGATGCAGGGAACCAATTTTATTCTGCCACACACTATGTCAGGTGTAATGAGTCCAGTACAGTCGCCTGTTGTGAGTCAGCCTGTCTTCTCTCCACTCCTCAACATGCAGCAGGTGTTGTTGCCTGGTTCCGGGTTCCAGCTCGCAAGCCCAGTTATCAATCCAGTAGGGCTGAATCTCTTACAGTCAGGTTTACAGCAGGGTCTTCCCCCACAGAGTCAGACGATGATCCAAACCTCGCAGAATGTGAACATCCAAACATTGCAGTCACCCTCTGCTGCACAGCCGGTGGTAAATCTTAACCAAGCTTTACTGAATCAAGCGCTCCTATCCAATCTAGGTCAACAACATCAACTGAAGGTGTCCCCAGCTGTGAACTTCTCATCACAAGTTCCCGGAACAACAGCAAGGCCTGTGTTGCTACCCTCTGGAACAGTCCTGAATAAGGCTATATTACATAAAGATGTCCAGCTTGATCTTCCAAAGGATGGTGCCAATACAACCTACCAGACAGGGGATGGTGCTCATCTGACAGTCAAACAGAATCCTCGTGTAAAGACACCAGATTCCTCTGTTGGGTCCGTCATCATTTCTGGCAGTAGTACTGGAGCTCACTCCTCAAGCACTCTGTCATTGACCACCCCTTCACAGTCTGCTCCGACTAGTGCTGGACAGCTTGTCTTGCAGTTTGCCATTCCACCACAGAGCATTGTCTCACCCACTTTTAAACAGTCGTTCCCTTTATCTCCTGTACCAAAGCAGTTATTCATGAATCATTCCCTTCAAAAGCCCGTCTCACAAGTTCCAAAAGCTGTTCAGATTCCACAAACAAACGATACTTGCTCACACACAATTGCAAAGGTTCCTGAAATAGAGGACCAAAAACCAGTGGATCAGTCCATTATTCCAAAATTCAGTCAAAATGCCATCACCGCAAATGGAGCCATGCAAAAGCAGTTGCTGATGAACTATTCTCTTGAAAAGGCTGTCCCACAAGGACCTAAAACTGTTCAGATTCCACAAACAAATGATACTCGCTTACACACAATAGCAAATGTTCCTGGAGCAGATGACCAAAAGCAAGTTGACCAGTCCGCCACTCCAAAACATGGTCAGTCTAATCAGAAGTTATTGCTTTATAGTATTGGTGGACAACTGGTTACAGGTCAGGGGGTCCCGGTCACATTACATCAAGGTGTCCTGAAGGTTATGCCACAGGGAAAGCTGCAGATCGCCAACCAGACTCTCACTCCAGAACAGATCAAACAGACGCTTGCCAAGATAGGAGGCTCCACGGTTACAGGAGAATCAATTACACCACACACAGGGTCTTCTGCTATTGGTGGGTCAACCAGTCCTGTTGGACTACATACAGGAATTTCTGCATCAGGTCTACTTGCTAATACTGCCACAGCACATACAGGGCTGTCTTCCCATAATGAGACAACCAGTGCAGGTATTTCACTCTCTGGGTTTTCAAGTGCTGATTTGTATGATTCCATCCCATCCACTGTTGGCAGGATTACCAGTCCTATACAAATAGCAACCAATCAAGTTGCACTGCTTGAAAACCCGAGCAAACTACTACCAACTAGCCAACTGAGCAAGGAACCAGCTCGAACATTGTTGACAGACTCCTCAACAGTCGACCATGCATACCAGCATAGAAAGAGAACAGGAATCATATCTGCCAGGGTTAAACGCATAGCAACACCAACTAGTGTTGAAAGTGATGCCACCAAAGTTCCTTCAGAGAGTGACCCATTTAATGCATCATCTGTAGGTGAAGACGACATTCGATCAAAGGGTCAAGGTCAAAGATCGGGGACTTTACCTGATAAAGAAGGGCAAAAGCATCCATCTACCCCAATGCAGAGTATTGTTAATAAAGCACCATTGGGTGTCAATGGAACGGAGGAAAACAATGTTAATGACATCCATGGTCACTCTGCAGCCCATTCAGATGGCAGACCAAACAGTGTGGAAGGTGACAGATTAAACAGTGTTGATAGGGATGACCTTGAACAGATTGGTGATGATGATGATGAGGGTCATCATCTTGTTATAGATGATTGTTCAAATGAGAAAGAGGCTGCTCTCAATCTACTGACTCTTGCCAATCAGGCTTTGGGACCATCGTAGTGTGTAGGCATGAAAAATGAAAATAGCTTATTACTGTCCTTTCCCCTGAAGTCTGATTTAATGACTTAGCAAAATCAAATAGAAGATGGCTGTTATAATTTATAAGAATTGATGTTTTCCGTCGGATGTTTGTAAGGAACATTTTGGATAGATAGAGAACCTGCTCTTTCGAAGCACATTTTCTTGTCAAGAGGGTGTCCAAAGTATTTTGCTCAGGTGTAGTTCAACAAGTAGTTGTTATGGAAAGGGGCTTAGTTTGATGATGACCTGTTAATTTTTGTTGACTTTCGCGCAACCTGCTTCTGTTTTGCTTATTCACTCAGTTGATGTCTTGTGAAGAATCCAAATTGAAAGCAAAGGTGAAGTCTTGATGATGAGTCACATTGAGAGCAGTAGCACGCAACAATAAGTAGGCTATGAAATGAAAAGTAAAATATATTTTTGTGGTTTTATGTACAAAGTGAACCATTGAAGCAAAAAACAAATTGCTTTCTCTTAGCTATTTCTTTTTTTGTCTCAATGGTCTCTCAAGTCATCATATAAGGATGCATTAGAATGTGTATACTGTATTTGAAGAAAGGGACTTGCACTGCCTCCTTGTTTGAAAAGGTTTAATGGATTTGAATTCTATCGAAGAACACCAATCATTGTTGTTTAATTTTCTTAATATGATTTTGATGGGTATAAACAATTATGATTAAAGATATTCATTTGATAACTTTGTGAATTTTAGTAAAATGGGCTAGTTAAGGTAGAATACCCATAATGCACCCTTTTGAAACTCATTCTTTGGTTGGATTAGTTGGGTCATTCTTGGTTAAAGCAATAGTTTAAGCTCTGACCAATGTTTACAGATAATGTCCAAAGTAATCTGATTTATGAATGAATTCCAAAATGACGGATAAGGGGTATTCCCCCTTAAAGACAGCTTGCCTCAATAATGATAGAATAAGTTCTAAACCCTTTACTTAATAAAACCTCACTTTTGCACATCTGCTATCTTTAGAAACCACTGTGACCAAAAGATAAAATGCTCCTCATGTGCATTTTTCCTGTTTGTCACAATTGTTTCTACCCAATTTTATTGACACATATTTTCTCATGCTATTTTTTATGCCTGCTATTGTTTTCCTGTTTGCCTTTTTCTCCACATTTTGACCAATCACTGGCTCCCCATTAGTTCTTTACTACCTGCAGATTTTTCTTTTTAATTGAAGGAGAAGACTTTAGAAAAGCTTCGTAAACATGTGAAAAACCTTTCAGTTCTGCTGTTGTGAAATCTGAATAGATTGAAAAAGCATGGTGGCGAAAGGAGAAATTACTTTTGAAAGCAATTTCTCCATTTCCCACAATGCTTTTTGAAAGCCGTCTACTGCAAGATGCAAAAATGTGGTTTGAGGTGTTATTGTGTTAGGGGGAAAGAGCTTAGATATATCTTGATTTAAATTTGCCACACTTAATGCAACATTGATTGAAAAAAAAAAAATGTCTAATCATAATTTTCAAACAAAACTTTTTGTGTTATAGTAAATATTGTTACAAATGACTTGTAACATTATTGTCTATCAGAAAGAATGAGGTTTGTTTTATATCATTATTTTGTTCATTTCAAAATGTTGTTTTAATATCTGTTTTTACATGAGAAATGCTTGAAGTATTTATTATGAATTATGTTTGATGATGATTCCTTTTAAGAGTTAACAGGTGATTATTTAGGGTCTTATCCTTTTAAAGGCGCTTGTTCACAGATGAAAACATTCGAAAGTCAAAATAAAATGTCAATTTATCGTTACAGTTTGGTTATTGCTGTTTGATATACAATTAAAGGTAGCTATTGAAAGCATAATCTATACAGGAAGCGTATATTATTTTAGTATGTGCAGTTTATAGGTGGTAGATCTCAAAGCGATGTCACACTTTTGGATAACAATATATGTTTATTCTGTAACCCAATTTTTAGAATTACAAACAATCTTATATTGCTTCCAATGACATTTCTTTAGTGTGTATCTTATCAAAGTACAGCTGTTGTGCAGATCTTACCCTTTACCAAACAGCAAATTTTCGACTGTCCCAAATTGAAAGAGTTTGCAAACGGCATTTCAAAATGTGATGAAATTGGAAAATTATCATCTCATAGGGCGGGAAAATTGTGGGAAAAGGAGAAATTGCTCGTAAGAAACAACATCTTCTTTTCCCACAATTCTTTCAAGAGTTGTCTGCAACACACTGGTCAAATGTTGTTGTTATTGTTTGGTAATTGGTGAAAGAAAGTATTTGTTAACTTCAAAATTTCCACACATCTGTGAACAAGGACCTTTAACATGTATCAAATGTTTTTGACCCAGGTATTAGGCAGTGAGATATGTTAAAATATGGATGATAAGCTTCAGGAAGGAAAGTGGACAAAAACAACTTATAGTATATTAACTCTTTACCAAGGGCAGACAACATTTCTTTTACTTGCAGCAGATGACTTTAGAAGCTTTTTAAACCTTTCAGTTCTGCTGTTCTGATATGTGAATAGATTGAAAAAGCATTGTGGCAATATATAGATTGAAAAAGCATTGTGGCAAGACCAGCAATTTCTCCTTTTGCCACAATGCTTTTTGATAATTGTCAGCTGCAAGATGCAAAAATGTGGCATTTGATAATGTGCAAGAGTAATGATAAATGGATTATTGGAGAAGGAGAAAATTGTTAAAGCAATTATTTTCTTCCAACAAAGATTTCTACCCTACTTAATGAATATATTCTAATTTATTACAATGTCTATCTGCAAACTCTAATGAGTTTTGGCAGTCAAACAATTCTTTTGTTGGGGTAAGAGTTAAAATTCTTCTGATCAGCTCATACCTTAAACTATTTCGTGAGGAATCGGTGACAGAGAGAGAGAGAGCAAAACTTTGCCACAAACATAAGTCACATTCGAGACTGACTGGTCCAAATTTAGAATGTTAGCAATGTACCTCCAAATTTATTTTGGTGAAGAGTTCATTGGTAATTATTTTGCTTGATTCCAATGTTGAAGAGAATAGAACGAAAAGAAACATAGATAACTACTGTTTAAATTACTGTTATGTATTTTTGTAATTTCCCAACATGTAGTTAAACCTTTAAATGGAACTTTGTCACTTTGCAAAATTGAGAGCACATTTATAAAGGATTTACTTTAGTCTTGCACTTAACCCTTTACCAAACGCCAAATTTTCGACTGTCCCAAATTAAAAGTTTGCAGACGACATTTCAAAATGTGATGAAATTGGATAATAATCTTCTGAAAGTCTAGAAAACGTAGGATAAGGAGAAATTGCTCATCATGAGCAATTTCTCTTTTTCCCACAATGATTTCCATAGTTGTCGGCAACAAAGTGGTTAAATGTCGTTATTGTTTGGTAACGGGTTAAGGTGAAAGATGTACCAAATATCATGATAATCGTAAAATAATTTGGAAAATGACAAAAGATCTTCAAAGTTTTTAGTCGGTTTTCAAGCACATGGTGAAACTTGATTTTATAAAAGAGATATGCATGTTGTATGCATTGCATGGGGTTCAATGGCATGTGGACTTATTTGTATATATATAACTGTTATGACTGCACAAATTGGTTCTGGTATGCACTAGTATGCTAAACTTTACAGCTGTCAAGGGTTCAATGCAAGACTATAGTAAGTGCTTCATAAACATGAAGCACTTACTATAGTATTGCATTGAACCCTCAAAGTCTGCTGTAGGAGGCTTTTCAAGACTTTTCTACAAATAAATGAAGGTTTGAAGGTACCTGAATGGACTTCATTTTTTACAATAGAAACAAGTTTCCTCAACACTCAGTAGCAAAACGAGAATTTGCTCATAATGTGCATGATTTCCTTTTGCCACTATATTTTTTCCAACTATTTATATGATTTGAATGCAGAAATTGAGGGGGCATTGAGTTTGAAAAATGATTTTATTTTGAGTACAAGATGTATTTTTTGTAAATGATAAAGGAGTAGATGTATAGAAGTTTAAAGTAGTAGATACATAGAAGGTATCCAAAATTTCACATTGTCTAAAATAGTATGCCTAACATAACTGGATGACAACCCTTGGTTTACCTCTGCTCAGTCATTGACAGCAGATGACAATGATTTATTGAAAAATTGTTAAAAAAAAAAAAAAAAAAAGACCCAATAAACACATGAAAGAATGCATGATTGATAAATAAATTTCTTCATGAGGAAGCAGAAGTCCTCTTACTTTTAAAAGATAAGTAGTCAACAAAATGAGGTATGATGTGAAGATGGGTAAAAACTATTCTTTAATTATAGATTTATTTTCTTTTTTGCTATATATTATTACATGAAGCATGCTGAAGATTGGTTTCGGGTCCTGTGTGGCCCAGTGGTTATTGTGGCAGTCTAACAACAATGTGGGTCCTGGGTTTGAGCCCCATTTAACACTGGTTATATGGGAGTGTTCTTTGGCAAAACACTTCAGAGCCCTAGCCTAGTACTGGCGTGAATCCAGGAAAGCTGTGACAAAACTGAAAAATTGTTGACACAGTATCAAACCACATACATGTAAAAAGTAGATTGGTTTAAGTTAAGGGTTAATCAAGTTAAACCCTTAGCATGCTAGTAAGTTTTCTAGAACTAGAATTTTTTGTCGTCTGCTTTCCATAACCTTAAATATCTACTTGATTTTGACAAGGAAAGATACACAGAGTAGCAAACAGTTTAGTTCACAGACCAGCTGCCAATGTACTTGGCAGCTGGCCTGGATCTTATCTGTTTGTATATGCATGAAGTTGGTTCAAGCACTTTAAGTGTTAAGAATCTTATGCTCATCGGGTAAAAACCTTTCCTTCCACAACAGTGTTAACTTCAGATTGTTGTGGAAGTAAAAGTGTTTACCCGACGAGCAAAATCTCATTTTAGTCACAAGTTTCTCCTTTTTCATTTGCTATAAAGTTGTTTGTATTTTGAAAAAGAGACAAGCTGTTTCCTTTTCAAACATTTTACTCTATTAAGGTTTTTTAAAGATTCCCTATCTTCCTTAAGATCCTGTATTTTCTGTATTGTTTTAATGCTACTCTTTAAACATTTGTAATATATAAGTTATTTTGTTACTGCGAATTGAAATGAAAATTAACATTAAGAGAATGTTTTATCATTTAAGTAAAAATCTTAAAATGAACTCTTTTGTTGGCTGTTTCCTTTCTCCCTATACTTACAGAATATCAATTGTTCCCGACTACAATTTAAAAGGGAGAAAATAAGCTCTTACAAGACTTATAGTTCATTTCAGTTTGTCTTAAACTGGGAACCGATCCCTCATCTATCTAACATAGATGACCAGTATGGTACAAATCTACCAGGCAGAAATCTTGCTGGTAACGGCAGGAAGGAAACCAGCATACTGCCCTTAGAGATGTCGATTGCCGATTCAAACAAATGGTTGGCTGAGATTCGAAGTTTCTTTCATGGAAATATTGGTCAAATGATCTGAAATGGATATTTTGACAAACATTTGATACAAATCAGTGGATGATTTAAGTCTGATAAAGGGCTGTCTGCTCCAAAAACTGAAAGGCAATGTTTCAAGAGGAACAACCGTGTCCTTGATGTTGTCATTTTGGAATGTCGCATTCTGTCCAATCAAATCGCTCAGAATTTGTAGGCTGTCTCTTGTCTATCTTGTGGAACATAGAGGAGCCAATTTAGTTTGTCTGGTGGGAGATACGCGGGCAAGGCAACTCCGGTAGAAGTTGCCATCCAACCCCTGTCACCAATGTAACACCCAGACAAATAAATCTCTAAAAGACATTATCACATTCATTCAGTGAAATACACTATTGTCCGCTAATCAGTTTGTGATGTCCTGCATGTTCTCTGTAACAAAGCGTAAGGTTCTCAGATTTGCTCAATCCCTCCACAAATGCGACATCACCAAGCCTGACCAAACTCTTAACCATTTCACTACCAGACCTCGGTACTCTCTTGTTTACCAAGGGAAATTATGGAACCAATGGGGAAAAAAGAAGTGCCTCGATGCATACAACCATATCGTGGGTTCAGTGCTAGACTATTGTAAGTGCTTCATAAACATGAAGCACTTACTATAGTATTGCATTGATCCCTTGATATATAAGGTGCTTAAAGCCCATTAAAGGAGATTAATGCTATATCAAACTATATTATTTGGTAAACTTTTGGACAGATTCAAATAGTTATCATCAATAAACACCATTAGCACAACTTACATGTGAAAGTAAACAGAAAAAACCCAGCTTAGCAAGTTTTATAATTGAGATTTCCTGATTCTTCCCCTCTGACCTTGACAGTTGCCACACATATTTTTGAACTGACCAATCAAAATTCGTTATTTTGAATATGTAAACACGTTGTTGATAAACATGATTGAATTGGAAACAACTATATTTCAAGCACAAAATAAATTATTTTAAATGAGTCTCATTAAAAGGGTCTCAATGCATTCCTAAACTAATCATCATGACTTTTATAAACATAATAAAAGAACTCCATATATTTTTTCAATAATTTATTTGTACTCCTCTCCTTTGATGTGCCTTTAAAGTGCATGGGCTAAATTTTGCGCTATAGGTAGTGAAAAGGTCAAGGACAGGAAAGCTTGTGCTCTCCCTACATTGATTATAAGCAGCCCCTGCCAATATAACTAAATAGCTGTACAATAGAGGAGTACATAAGCTATAGCGTTGAGCTTACTATCCTTGTGAAGATTTTATGTCAGCTCTAAACTTCATCACATTTTGGAATGTCGTCTGCAAACCATTCCAATTTGGGACAGTTGAAAATTTGGCGTTCTGTAAAGGGTTAAAGAACTTCTCATATGTTAAGATGAGTTTTTTAGCTCTCGTCTTGTCATGCTTAGAATTTCCCCTCATGTTGGAAAGCTCAAGTGCATGAACTTTTACCTGCAAGGATTTTTAATAGTCTTTAAGAAAATGCTTTGTTAACATTTGTCCACCATGTTGTATATTTTACGAGCCCCACTGTTACTGACACTTGTCAAATTGATATATATATATATATATATATATATATATATATATATATATATATATATATATATATATATATATATATATATATATATATATATATATATATATATATATATATATATATATATATATATATATATATATATATATATATATATATATATATATATATATATGGGTTTTACATCACATCAACATCATTTCAGTTATGTAGTGATGCCCGACTCTTAATGATGGAGGAAGACCCCATACTCAACTGCCCACAAGGGCTGGTCAAGGCGGGTGGAACCATTGGCATTCCGTAAGTCAGTCGGGTGACTGCCTCTCATGAAAATCCATATCCATATCAGGATTTGAACCCACGCGGAGAGGGGCCATGTGATTTGAAGTTCTGTACTCTAACCACTAGGCCACGGAGGCCCCACGTCAAATTGATCAATTTTTACTTGTGAACAATTCATCCTTTTGTCATAATGGTTTCTACTTGATACTTTATAGATAATGTACTCTTCTTTTTGTTGTACCCTGCAATTTTTGTTGTCTATTTTGCTTTCAATTTGGCCCAGTCACAAGCTACCATATGGGGGAATGGACAAAAGGGTCTATCAATTTTCCATTTTATGTTATTGTGGTGTAGTGAAGCAAGGGGCTAAAATAAAACTAACTTAACACTAAAACTTGGTTCTTAAGTTTATTCATATCAATAAATTATCATAATTTTAAAGACAGACAATATACCACTAAAAGAAAACCTATCAATTTCAAAGACAATATTATTACTTCAAATTGCCACCCCTTTGTCTATATTTAATAAGTCAAAACTGAAAGTATCAGCAAACTTTTTCTTTAACATATGAACAACTAACAAAAGTGAATTATGGAAAAAATCAATGGGGCAAATGCAAAAAATGCTTGACAATTGCTTCTAAGCATTTATCCTAAAATCACAATAGCTTACTTTAAATGTGGTTCACTGATCCTAAGTATTGATTAAAGGTCCTTCTTCACAGAAGAAAATTTTGAAAGTAAAATTGAAATGTCGTTGAAAACAACATTGTTGTTAAAGCAATTAAACATAGCTATTGAAAGCATAATCTATTAAGGAAGCATAGATTCATCTATGCATGTACAGTTTATATGCAGAAGATCTCACAAGCAATGTCATGCTTTTGGATTAAAACACATGTCAATATTCACTGTAAACACTTTAAATAATCTAATTTTGCTTCCAATGACTATTCTTCATTGAATATCATACAACAGTACAGCTGCCATGCAGTGTTAAAGAAATTGATTTTCAACTTTCAAATTTCCAGATATCTATGAACAAGCACCTTTAACCAATTCCTTATTATGAATAGTTCACAGCAGAAAATATGAAAATAAATTATCACCTTAGGAAACACATTGAACTTTAAAGTATACTCTTTTGTATTTCACAATGTTTCCCTCCAATATATTTTCATCTGTGGGGTCTTATTCCATCTGAACAATTTAAATAACCAATCTCAAAAATGACGACCTCATGTTTTTTGTCATCTGCTGATTCTTTCAATTTTGACCACAAACAACATAAATTTTGGGTACTTGTTCAACGACGTTGACAAAAAACAACATCACTCAAAGGTCCAGATAAGAGTCAGATCCTTTAACCCTTTCCCAAACACAAAATTTTCGACTTTCCCAAATTGAAAGAGTTTGCAGATGACATTTCAAAATGTGATGAAATTGAAAAACAATCTTCTGATAGGGCAATTTCTCCTTTTCTCACATTGTTTTCCAGAGTCGTCTACAACAAAGTGGTCAAATGTCGTTATTGTTTGGGAAAGGGTTAAGTAGTCTTCTTCTAACCCTTTGTTGTTGGTACTTTTCGCTATCACCACGTGAGGTTCTTATGTGTACATGCAAACAAGGATAACATGCAATAGCAAGTTTTGTAATATTGCATGCTCCTTACTATTTACACTACCTTTATCTGTCTGCCTTTAACAATGATCACAAACATGGACGGAAACACAAGCAATAAAAAGAAATGGCTGTGCAGCATTACCACAAAGGTTTTACTCCAGAAAACTATTCTCTCATTGATGACTGCAACATATTAACAGCACACAACGTAAACCTTTTACTTAACAACCAGCAAGGAATTGTATGAGTCTGTTTAACCCTTTACCAATCCCCAAATTTTTGACAGTCCCAAATTGAAAAAGTTTGCAGACAACATTTCCAAATGTGATGCAATTGGAAAATAATCTTCTGATAGGGCAGAAACATTGCGGAAAAAAGAAAAATTACTCATTAACAGCAATTTTTCCTTTTTGCCACAAATGTTTTCCAGAGTTGTCTGAAACAAATCGGTAAAAATGTCATAATTGTTTGGTAATGGGTTAAATCATCTTTGAAAATTGAAGAAAGAGGAGTAAACGGCAAAATCTACCCCTTTTCCATCAAAAATTTCAATCCTACTTGAGCAATTTGGTCAAACAACCTTTTTTAATAACAGTTTTATCAACATTGTCTGCTGCAAAACTTATAAACATTGTGGAATTGATAAAGGATTTCTGAAAAACATTTGACAAATAACTGCTTTGATGCTAAATTGACACACTTTGTCTCATACAGCTTTATAATATTTGTATAGACAAGTTCTAACACAATATAAACATATAAATAAATTTACTCTAACACTATATCAATAGTCATCACAACACAATAACATAATGTAAAGGGAAAGAGGAAACTTCCCTTCAGCAAAAATGACTTAAGGCTAAAATAAAATTATACTTTTTCACAATGTTTGGACCTTACAGACTCCTCTGTGATATCCTAAAAAATTGTTTACCTTATTTGTTCTAAAGTTATGCAAAACAATGACATGAGCTATAATAATCTGTAAGGATATATGAAATTTTACAATTACAAGAGAAGCATAACATCTATTAATATGCAGGGTTTACCTTGACCCCATAATTGTAAAGTAAATGACCTAAATTTCTGCACATAACCCGTAAAGATCATTATTTTCGATTCACAATTCCACACATAAGGGGTCAAAAGTCCCCCAAATTAGCATTATTCAAGGGGTCAAGGGAAAACCCTGAATCTATATACATGATGAGGGAACACTGTTGCCTCATTCAGTCCTAATGGATAATTGAGTATTTTGGTGTCTTTCTCCATGTAAAATAACCCAATCCATCATATTGAAAAAATTCTGACTCATCCAAATTGAAAGCAATAGCTGGCAACACTTAAAGAATATCAAAAATGCCATATACTTTAACCCTTTACCAAATGCCTTATTTTCTACTTTCCCAAATTGAAAGAGTTTGCAGAAGACATTTCAAAATGTGATAATTTGAAAAATATTTTTTTGATAGGGCAGGATACATTGTTGGTAAAGGAAAAATTGCTCATTAAGAGCAGTTTCTCCTTTTCCCACAATGTTTTCCAGAGTCGTCTGCAACAAACTAGTCAAATGCTGATATTGTTTGGTAATTTGGAGTGTAATTCGGTACAAACGTTGTAACAAAAAACGAAAATGCTCAATATCTTTTTCTATCAAACTGGATTCTGAATTCTTCTGTTGTAGGTACCTTTATCAAGGATAAAAGAAGGAAAGGTATTAGCTTCTTGCATTGAAAAATAGCTGACATTGTGTTTTATAATGTAAACCCAAACACAAAGGATTTAGATCACTGATATATCTAATATAACATCTGAATAGATATGACGTGCGACGTGAGAAAACCCACCTTATGGTTTAACGCGCAATAATCGATAAAACGCTGTCAAAGTGACGTCATTTATTACGGCGTTGTTTAAGATTCCCCCGCTGTTTTCAAACGCGAACTATCGTTTGAACATTTCATCTTTAAACCCTCGGTAAAATATTCCAGTCTAATAAGGAACTGTGGATAAGAGTTAAAATCAGTCTTCATTCATTTACTATAAATAACATAAATAACATTCATTATAATACTCATTTTCAGTGAAATCTTAACCGCGATCAGGAAAGTAAACATATCAATAATGTTACCGACAAATCTTTTCTTATTCTTATATTCCTAGTTGAATCAAGTTTAATCAGAACTCATCCAAATTGACTGCGTGACTACATGTAAAGTATGACAAATTGCCTGCAGAAGATCCGTCAATTATCCGAGGATTCAATTTTAAAAACCGTGATTTAAGCAAAACCTACCGCGTCGTTATGCCTAACAATTAGGTTTACATACAACTCTCTCCTTAACCAGTTACAATATGATTGATTTGTATAAATGTTCTCTATATAGCTGTATTAAAATCAAAGTTACCCCTAGGTTTAACAGTAATGTCCTTGGATTTTTAGAATTAGAACCATTCTTATTAAACCACTTTGAAAGCACACCAACCATATGTCAGGACTTGCTGGAGGATAATTTCAAGGAAAACGACAGTGGACACCCAGTAGTTGATAACGGTAGTGAATTTAGAGCATTGATGACTGGGCTAGGTCATATGTTGCGTCCATCAGATAGGATGGATCATTTACTCATTGTGACTTTAATACAGACCTGGACCCCTATTCTGGGGATGTTTGCATCCAAGAGTGTGGTCAGGGATGTTAACTAAAGTGTCAAACAAATGATATTCTGTCGCTCATTCTCTAGTCTTGTAAAATCATGAAAAAGAGTTGACAGTCATGACACTCTTACAGATCCTGGTCACGGAGCTTTACAAAAGCGGGACAAAAGGCAGAGAGATGAATCAACTGTCCGTGTAAATGGAATAGTTGTTTGTGGTAAAACGTTACCACTGTTCCACGACATATCCATTAATAATATGAAGAAGCTTCAAGATGGCCACAAGACACACGGACCAGACTCCGTCATCTCCATGTTTGACTGGAGCATTATGAATGAGATCACGATGTATGCTTAATGCATGCAGATAACTGTCGTGGTAATTCACATATCTAAGTACAGACAAAATCCGTTCCGCTTTTTATGTAAATCTTCTTTTTTTGACTCACACTTCTCTTATAAATCATTTCGCCATTCTTTATTTGTCTGTCACACCTAAACAGTTGCATGTTGCTTTGGATGAATATTGTACTCCACTGGTTATGCCATACAAGAAACACGGCTAGTTTTACTGAATACGGCAACATGACTGAAGTACTGTATTATAGTGATATATAGACAATAGATGGTTTGTCTCGTGAATCGGAAATATTATCAGTCAAGGCGGATGAATACTATCCAGTGAGCCGAAGGCCAATCGGATAATTATCCGAAGCCTATCCCGATAACCATTCCTACTCAAAGACACAAATCAACTACATGTATTCTGTTTAGCCTGTTAGTGATATGGAATCAAATCAAAAGACAAACAACGAAAATAAAACACGAAAAAAGGAAACAAAGCGGGAAAATCAATATCTAGCGACAGGTAACAGGTAGAGAATGGCTTCAAATATCATAACGTATTTATGACCTCATGATTCGTCACGCGACTGCATGTTATATGGTTAGTGCCCAACATCACACTGTTGTTATATGGCATACGGTTATCGGTCTGTGATTCGCATTGCTGACCCGATAAAATTGACTCGTGAACAAACACAAACTCCATCACTATTGACATCTTTATCAACTCGATTATGCATTTCAAGTTGTATAATATAGGCTATTATTTTTCTTTAATAAACAGCTTACACTGTACATCTGTATTTATTTTGGGGCAAAACAATTAGTTGGCTACCTTTTTTGGAGGGTGGTGACAGGGCAGCACAGAAAGATACTATACCACATGCATTTTTCATGTAGGTCTCGGATTTACAACTCATTTTGACTGGAACCATATTTTCTTTTCCAATGTGGAAAAACTGTCTTATTGACTGTAGGACAATTACTGCAATATAACACATGTATACTCCGAAATGAAACAAATATGCACGCGCATCAAATATTAATTGAAATGATCGGCACATGCAGCTCTGTGTTCTATGTGTATACTAATGAAAGAAATTGACTTCAATAGAACCGGTCATACTAGGTGTTTAGTTGACTTTGTGTTAGCTCACATAGCTTTTAAGTGTTACCACAACGACTCCGAAACAAAGGCTCAGCTGGCATATGTGGCGCACAGATTGTTGGCACATTTATCTTAAAAGGTTTTGAAGGATGTACTTCGAAAAGACTCATCGGTCATAAGAAAGGAATCAGGAAATCTCCAAATTCCAATCGATCCCAGATAAGGCCTTCCCTCTAATACTTCTTCGCTACCCCCGCGGTAAAAAAGACGTATTCTCTGTGTCCTTTCTTCTCTAAACCATGCATTGTGCTAAGATGACAATACCATTATGAACATTGAATTTGACATCACATAAAATACATTTTAAATGTTTTTTTATTTTGTTTCTGAATTGTTAACATACAAGAACTAATGTAGAAAAAGCAACCAATTTCAAACATAAACAGGATGATCTGTTTGTTGTTTAGCATTTTCAAACAAGAGGGCCATAATGGCCCTTTATCGCTCACCTGAGTTCTGTTTGAAAAAGAGGTATATTTAAGACAGAGTGGTTGGTATGTTTCAAACTCTTCTAAGTGCTAATTGCATTGAATACTCTAAGCCAATGCTCTTGCTTGTTAACATTTTTTTATGTGTATTGTATTTGTCTTCTTGAGTTAATGTTCACCAAGACAAAGAGAATTAAGATGAAGGAAATTTAGGTTTGTGAAAGCAGGGACAGTAACAATTGGTTGGGCAAATTAAAATAATAACAATTGGAAAATGTATCTCAAAGTCGTTTATTGGTTTTCAACAGTAAATAAATTTGGAAAATTTTAAGACAGTCAAGCTTATGGTAAATAATCCAATCATTCTGGCCAACTTTCATCAAAATTGGACCATAAATGTGGCCTCTAGAGTGTTCACAAGCTTTTTAAATTATTTGACCTAGTGACCTAGTTTTTGACCCCACATGACCCACTTTCAAACATGGCCAAGATTTCATTTTGGCAATCCTTCTGACCAACTTTCATCAAAATTGGACCATAAATATAGCTGCTAGAGTGTTCACAAGGTTTTTCAAATATTTGACCTAGTGACCTAGTTTTTGACCTCACATGACCCGGTTTCAAACTTGGCCAAGATTTCAATTGAGACAATCATTCTGACCAACTTTCATCAAATTTGGACCATAAATGTGGCCTCTAGAGTGTTCACAAGCTTTTTAAATTATTTGACCTAGTGACCTAGTTTTTTACCCCACATGACCGAGTCTTGAACTTGGCCAAGATTTCATTGAGACAATCATTCTGACCAACTTTGATAAAAATTGGACCATAATTGTGGTCTCTAGAGTGTTCACAAGCTTTTTAAATTATATGACCTAGTGACCTAGTTATTGACCCCACATGACCCAGTTTCAAACTTGGCCAACATTTTTATTGAGACAATCATTCTGACCAACTTTCATCAAAATTGGACCATAAATGTGGCCTCTAGAGTGTTCACAAGCTTTTTAAATTATTTGACCTAGTGACCTAGTTTTTGACCCCACGTGAACCAGTTTCAAACTTGGCCAAGATTTCATTAAGACCATCTTTCTGATTAACTTTCATCAAAATTGGAACATAAATGTGGCCTCTAGAGTGTTCACAAACTTTTTAAATTATTTGACCT
The DNA here is from genome assembly GCA_947846245.1 of Cerastoderma edule. Taxonomy (NCBI): domain Eukaryota; kingdom Metazoa; phylum Mollusca; class Bivalvia; order Cardiida; family Cardiidae; genus Cerastoderma; species Cerastoderma edule. Next base: position 10,075,955 of record OX401416.1, on the reverse strand, counting down.
AGTGACCTAGTTTTTGACCCCACATGACCCAGTTTCGAACTTGGCCAAGATTTTATTGAGACAATCATTCTGACCAATTTTGATAAAAATTGGACCAAAATTGTGGTCTCTAGAGTGTTCACAAGCTTTTTAAATTATTTGACCTAGTGACCTAGTTATTGACCCCACATGACCCAGTTTCGAACTTGGCCAAGATTTTATTGAGACAATCATTCTGACCAACTTTCATCAAAATTGGACCATAAATGTGGCCTCTAGAGTGTTCACAAACTTCTTAAATTATTTGACCTAGTGACCTAGTTTTTGACCCCAAATGACCCAGTTTCGAACTTGGCCAAGATTTTATTGAGACAATCATTCTGACCAACTTTCATCAAAATTGGACCAAAAATGTGGCCTCTAGAGTGTTCACAAACTTTTTAAATTATTTGACCTAGTGACCTAGTTTTTGACCCCACATGACCCAGTTTCGAACTTGGCCAAGATTTTATTGAGACAATCATTCTGACCAATTTTGATAAAAATTGGATCATAAATGTAGCCTCTAGAGTGTTCACAAGCAATTGTTGACACACGCACGGACGCACGGACACACGGACGACAGACATCTCGGTATCACAAAAGCTCACCTTGAGCACTACGTGCTCAGGTGAGCTAAAAACGACCCGAATCTTCAACCCTTACATTTATGATGAAAATTGTTTATTGTTAAAAGAACACGTTTCAATCGGCGAGGGAAGCAAACTTTTCATAGAACACCATGCTTTACAAATAAATATTCCTTGATTTCTTGCAAACTAACATGTGCCATTAAAAATGGACCAAAGGTTGTTAAAATAATCGGTTCTCGTGAAACAAATATGTAATTTGTACTTCTCAATCAAGCGTGCTGATAAGTTTCCATAATCAAACCCTAAGACATTGTTTTACACGCGAATTACAATTAACAGATTAAGTTTTGGATAACAGAGAAACGTGTACTGTTAAGTGTGTAGAATTCCATATCTGTCCGTGGTTTCCGGACAGATTTTTTCATTAAATCGCCAGTTGCAATCGGTCCGACACAAACGAAATCGGTCCACAACCGGCATTTTCCTGATCTCTGGCCATTTGTGAAAAATAAAACAAGACTACCTTTCTCAAGTAGGTACCTGCTTATTTCAAGGAATCGATGCAATGCAACAGTAAGTCCAGGCCAAAAGTGAAAATAGTGCATTTGTTGACCGCTAGATCTGTAGTGTTTGATTTCCTTTGATGTTATTGTCAACCAATTGAATTGGATTGTTTATAAATTTGAATTAAATCTAAACATGAACATTTTGTTTCCTAAGCTTTGGCACTAGGATGAACTAGAAAGGTGTTTTCATATAATGAAGAGCTCAGATATGGTAACTCCTAAATTCAAACGTCGATTTAGATTACGCCGTTCGCCAAAACGCTGACGTCGCGTCACTCGCGTGATATTTCTCTACTTACCAGACATCTTTGAACGCTTATAGGAACCGCATTTTTTGACGCATTTACATGAGACTTATATCATTTTAACAAAGAAAAATCGAACTAAAATGATACCTGAAAAAACGAAAATCGAAAATTTTGACCATAAGGTGGGTTTTCTCACGTCGCTCCCCATATATAATGAAAATGACACCACTAACTCCTTAAAAGCTTTCTTCAAAACACCTTCAGCACAATTTACCAATTTGTCATTATGATGCATAAAAAAGAAGCCTTTATCTTTAGATGGGTTTAAAAGAACAAGATATAGGATGATTTATAAAGGCAAATGTTACACAAAGTTATCACAGAGAATGTGGAATGATATGTAAAATTTCTTAAAACAATACTTCTACATTCAGGCATGAAGTAGATGTATACCTTACTGCGGACTACATTGACTGCTTTGAGCCAATAAAGCATTTGATGAAGTATATGTTCAACATTATAATGGTTTATCAAGACATACATGTTTTACAATAAATACATTAAGCTTTCATTTTCTGTGCCACTTACAGCCAATGACAATAGATTAAATATCTAATGAGCAAAAACTAGAGTAAAAAATGTGTTCAATGATCTACTACCATTGAAATCATTGTCGCAAAAGAAGCCCTTACTCATTCTAAGTAAATTCTCATTTTTCTACAAGCTGTCTGCTACAATGACAAAAATTTGAGGTTGACCGTTTTCCAGAGATTCAAAGTTAGGTCAGATATGCAGCCATTGCAAAACACCATACATCCTATTCTGATTGCTCATACATACTTTGGCCTCAATCTCAAACTCCTGACCTCTCAGCATGACCTTGACCTTAGATTGGTCTCAATCTCAAACTCATGACCTCTCAGCATGACCCTGACCTTAGATAAAGCTCCCAATTTGTGATTAAAGAGCAGCTATTCCCATATATGGAACCTTACAGGGCTATTGCATGTCTTAATCATGTTGACAATTCAGTATACTATAGACTTGCACTGAGCCATCAATTTTGCTTCAATGACAACAAAAGACGTTCATTTCTTGCACATAAATCGAAGCACATTTGTACAGTTTTCAAAATCTTTACAGATATTTGATGTACTATCCGCTACTTTTTGTCTGTTGTATGACATAATGACATAGCCTAGGTATTGAAACCATAACCTCCATAACTTGAGGTAGTCACTATTCCTCTGTGCCATGGTAGAGGTCATAAAAGAAGAAATCACTATTTGAATGAATAAATGCATAATGTTTTAAGGCGCATCAACGACTAAGATAATTTAGAGCTCTTTGAAGTTGATTACTAGAAACCCTTAGTGGTGTTCAAACCTTAAGCCTACAGATCTACAAAATCATAGGTTATTTGTTTGTCTTTTAAAAAGGGTTTTTCTAGAAGTGCAAGTTTAAAATGTTTATTACAAAGTTGTTTGGATCAAAGGAAGGAATATGCACACAAATAAAAAAGAAATACATACTTTAGTCAAAATTAAATAAATTTTTCAGGGCTAAGAAAAAAAACATCAGTCTCAGTTGTGAGACAACCTTTCTATTGCACAAGTTTTGGTTGGTCACACTGAAAAACATCCAATCCCTATAAAAACAAATTCTCAAATGTAAAAATATCTTGATGGGTTTGGTAATCTATAGACCTACAAAGTTGCCATGTCTTGAGAGAAAAGGCTAACTGTAATTTTTAAGCAAAGAAAATGTATCTAATTGATCTAAAACAACAGAGCAGACTCTGCCTCTTTATTTTACAGGGATGGTATGAAGGCACATCATTACACAACTCTGCATTACAAATCTTTCGATTAAAAGTAAAGCTGCAGAAACTTTTCAGATCTTTAAGATCTAAAATCTCAACAGATTGAGTCTGGTGACCACAACCTTCAGATCTTTAAATCAAACGATGACTGCAACATTGACCAATCAGTTCACGTCATCATACGCCCATCTGCATGTCGGCAAAGTTGTAAAAGTTCTCGATCTCCTGATCAGCTGTCTGCCTTGCCTGACTGACAAAGGCAATGTGTGTCATGCCCTCGGTCACCAACGCCATCACCTTCTGACACGCGTCGATACATGCTTCCCCATTGTATTCTATACCTATCACTGGACCTGGGAGACAAACATACATAACACAATCAGTTCATCAATAATGAATGAATGAATGCTGTTTTAAGGTGCATCGACAGCTAAGGTCATTTGCACAAATTATGACAAAATCATCAATATAAGCAAACAATATGATGCAGTTAACTTGAGCCTTTTTTCCAGTCAAAACCAACAGAAGATATTGGTCAGCAATTTAAGAACCTAACCCTTAGAATGCTGGGTAATTTTCTAAAACTAGATTTTTGTGTCATCTGCTTTCCAGGACCTTAAATATCTGTTAAATTTGATGAGGAAAGATACTCAGAGTAGCAAACAGGTTAGATCACAGGCCAGCCGCCAATTTATTTGGTGGCTGGCCTGGATCCAACCTGTTTGCATAAGCATGAAGTCTACTCCAACACTATAAGGGTTAAATTATAAAATGTTCAGTAGATACAATGTAACAATTGGAAAAAAACACAATAAGGAAAGAAGAGCACGTTCCATAACATGTCCCTCAAGAAGACAACTTGTGAAATGTCAGAAAAGAAAAAATTGTAATCGACAAAATCATGTCAAAATTAATTGAGTCAACGACATAGATATACTCTATACCTTGACTTTGTGTTTCAATTCCATGAATTATTTAAATAAAATCTAGAAACAAGAAATGCACCAATATTTTTTAAATCATTTCAACATAATTTCTCATTTTGTGAATTGTTTCCTAATAAATAACAGAGATTTTATCTTTAATTCTTTATAAATATTGTCTACCATTGCTTTCAAGTTGGAGCAGTCACATGTTGAGGGTTGAGTGTAGTACTATAGTAAGTGCTTCATGCTTGTGAAGCACTTACCCTTGTACTGCAGTGAACCCTCAATAAGAGGAAATAAGTCTACAAATCTCACCTTTTTGGACAGCTTCATTGTAGATTTCAGATCCAAACACCCTTTGAGCATCTTGGGACTCCATCTTCAACTCTTTAGTTTGTACCAAAACACATTCCCGCTAAAAATAATATTAGTAGGCCATAAGGCACTGCATTCTACTATTCGATAAATGTTGTAAAGGGAAATAGGTCAGTGTACAATAATTCATTGCTGATATAGGAAGATACAACCAAGCTTTAACCAATCTTTAAGGTGGTTTAATTTGATAGCAATTTATAGTTAAAACCTTACACTTCAAACCCTAACACTTGTGTAAAGTTTCAATCCATTCCTTATTGCAGTTTATGATTATAATTGCACACAAAACTTTAACCATGACTTTCTCAATGTTTTTTACCCTTTCAGAAGATTATTTTCCAATTTCATCACATTTTGAAATGTCCTCTCTAAACTCTTTCTATTTGGGACAGTTCAATATTTGGCGTCTGGTAAAGGCCTAAACCCTGGTCATGTTTGGTATACTTACATAATTTTCCTGCATTTTGTCTATCAACGCCAAGGCACGCTGCTGAGCATTTTGGTAATTGAAAAACACAACAAGGCAGGACTGAAATAAGATCAAACAATGCTTCAGTAGAAAAGATTCATTTATATGATACTAGCCTGATAAATCACAACCTTGTCTGTGAAATAACATCCTTAACGCATCACCAAACAATAACGACATTTGACCATTTTATTGCAGACGACTCTGGAAAACATTTGTGGGAAAAGAAGAAATTGCACTTAACAATTTATGTTTTCTATCCTATCAGAAGAAAAATTTTCAATTTCATCACATTTTGAAATGTCATCTGCAAACTCTTTCAATTTGGGACAGTTGAAAATTAGTTGGTAATGGGTTAAATCTTACCGCTACAATGACATCATTAATATGAACATCATGGTGTCACAGTTTATCAGATGTGTCAAAGAAATATGACTTAAAGTGCCAAAATCCAATCAAAAACACATTACCTTTTAGCTAAACCTGTGCATTACACAAGTAAAACATTAGTCTGTAATATAGCCTGTTTGGTACTCTAGAATATCTTTCCACATCAAAATTAAGCAGACATGACTGTAAGGTTTTGGAAAGCTGACAACACAAAAATCTATTTTTAGAGGATTACCCAGCATTCTTAGGATAAATCTGTATCCCTGAGAGATGGTGCTTACCTCATCTGACGTTTTGCGCCTTTGTCCCAAGGACTTTGGCACAACACTCTTGTAAGGGTCAAGGTCAAACTGCATTTGCTGGAACTCATCTGTTGTGGGTAATGGGACACAGTCTTCAGGTTTGTAATCCTGAAATTTGTTTTGTTTGATAATGGAGGAATAATAAAAGCAATTTCTCTTTATGGATCAGTGATTTCTACCCACTACTACAAAGAAAATGTTGTTTCTCATGTTTCATCATTTTCATTGACTGCCCTTTTTTTCTTTTTTTTTATATGGTGTTTGACGCCACATCAAAATTTCTTTCATTTATGTAACAGCTTTCCTGGATTCACCAGTACTATATCATCTGTTGAAATTTGACGAGTTGATAAATCCAAAATGGGGAAATATGTTTACCATTTCACTGTTTAGTAATCAATGGTCATAAGCAATATTGAATCATCAAATAGAAAAATCAAAAAAGAAAACGTTTGTGAAAAAATTGTACCTTTCACTAAAAATATGCTTATGATTTATAGAAAGGAGTCTCTTCTGTCAATCATCAAGTTATCCTTTAAGTTTGATTACAAACTCTTTAAAACATCACATTCTAAAAAGTGTTTGTATAGAGGGAGATGTAGACTGAAAAGTCAGAGAGGTTTATTACCTACAAACTGTATTGGTACTTACCTCTGGGAGCAGAGTGTAGTGCTTTTCAGTTGGATCTTGCGTAAAGTCATGGATATTACTCCAGTTGTTGTTGAAAACACTCAAGCCTGCAGCTAAGAACTGGTCTGCAATACAACAAAGTTGTGGATATAAAGTTGACCAACTTATCACATAGTAAATTTTGTGAATGAGCGAACATCCACAGACAAAAATCTTGGGAATGCAAAGCAAGTTTTTAGTTACAAAAATAGTTAAGAAGACATCTATTCAAAAGCATGTATTCTTGTAGCAAGATATTAACCTCTTAGTCAAATAAGTTTCTTGGACTCTTATTTCATTTTTATTTTGAAAAATATTAAGCAAGAGACACAGCAAACTGTTCATAATCCAAGATTTCTACCCAATATAAAGGTGAATATATAGTTTTTCACAAATCATAATTGCCCAATATAAAAGTGAATATATAGTTTTTAACAATTCATAACTGCCATCTTCTGTTACTTCCAATTTCAAATGTTTCCAAATAAATCCCATACCAGGGCATAATCCCCTGTATATGAGGTAAAGTGAGAACCTATATTTTGTTAACATTCAGTAATGGATCCCATCTAAATATATGCATCCTTTTAGATTTCTATGAAAATAACTTTCATGTAATGGAAATTTTCATCTTATAGATGTATTTTATCATGTTAATAGCTATGTGAGGTATATCCATAAGCATCAAGTCGGTTCCAGCATTACAAGTGTTAAATGTCCACTTCAAAATTTGATTTGAGAAAGGAAACACCCAGGAGAGGCTTTATAGATCCTGTATATAAAGTAATTGCCATATTTGGGCGAGAGTGGTGCAAAGGTAGAGCATTGATCACTGGTACCTAGTTCAATCCTGTTAGCAATGTGCTGAATATGCCGAGACTAGCGCACATTTCTGTGCAAGTACTGGTTTTGTATCTGGGAAGCAGTCATCAAGAGTGAATCTAATAAACTTCAACAATCCTTTACAATCAATGTAAAATAAATAAGTTTACACACAGGCCATGAATGAATGAATGAACAAATGGTGTTTTAAGGTGCATCAACAGCTAAGGTCATTTAGCGTGCATTATGATGATGTGGATAAATGTATATTGAATTATTTACAGGTTAAAATGTATTGGTTAAAGAAACAGGTCATGAGATTACCTGCTAGTTCAGGATAGTAGTAACTGTAGCATGCTAATCGCACCCCGGAGGATGACTCAATGATTGGCTGGGTGGCACAACACAGGAACGCCTCCAGTTTCTGACAGTCTCGTAGACGGAACTGTTGACACGCAAGTATAAACTTACATCCCGTACAATCTCGGATAAAAATGCTGCAAGTAAACAAGAGCAGTATTGGATAAAAGAGCTGGATGGGTTTATGTTCTGTCTATAATAAAAATGCTGAAAGGAAACGGAGAACAATTTCATAGGTCAATGCTGCAGGGAAACAATTTCATTCTTGAGTAAAAAATGCTAAAGGGAAACAAGAACAACATCAGATAAAAACACTGAAGGAAAACAAGTACAGTCAGGCCTCGTTTATCCGAACACTTTTGTTCCCAGGAGTAATGTTCCTATTTACGAATAATCCGGAATAAACCATCGGCGAGTTTTCAGTGAAATGTTTACCTATACACCGTTTTTCATAATAATTACTATGAAGTAAAAAAACCCCAAAAAAACGTAATAGTTGAAAATTATTGCCAGACATTGTCTCCTGATCGCTGTCAATGCAGCGAGTTAACACCTTTTACAAACTCGACTTTCTGCACACGACGATAATTACAATTAGGTTGGACCAGTTAACTGACTAAATGTCCGATTTACAAACAATCAACACCTTTCAGTACACTACACTTGGTGACATTTTATGATCAAGCATGTGTGCGAATTAACCAAAGGTGTGAATGTTGGATTACCGTATCTTCAATAAAAATAAAATTATGCTGGTTTCCGGATTAGTCGTGCACATATACTATTAGAAGTTATGCTTTTATTGTCCGGAGCCGGAACGCGGATTTTCCGGATTAAACAGTGGAATTAATGAAGGTAAGGACCGTTCCCTACAAATTCTGTTCGGATGGCGAATAATACGGATTAACGACGTTCAGACTATCAAGGCTTGACTGTATTCTTGAGTAAAAATGTTGAAAGGAAACAAGAACCATCTATAATTATTTAAAAAAGGCAGGGAAACAAATTTCAAATTAATCACTGCAGGAAAAGAAGTAAATTTGTTAAGTTGTGTTCCAACATAGCCATAACACATCTATAAGGCAAGGTTTGGGAAGGCGATAAAAAGTAAAAAGAAATGCATTAATGAGAAAGCTTTTGATCATCCAAACACTTTTTAAATGACAGTTGTAAATTCAAGCTCATTATTCTCAACACAAGGCCCCCACTGGTTTATGGTGGAGAAGGGATAAAAACTGAAAGATGGACTTTCAAACCCCTGGTTCCTATATGGCTTACCTGGATTTGATTGGACCGATGAATATTCTACAGTCTATACAGTCGTCTACTGTTATTGTGTTGATGTGGTCGTATAAATAGATATCACAGTTCTGTAATGAACAAGACAAATGTCAAGTAAAGGCACACAACAAGTATAAAGTACGACAAATGACTATTTTTGTGATATTGAGCAGAAACTATTGGGATGAAAGCAGAATGTTCCCCTTAATCCCCTGGTTTATACTAATATGGGGGACTTTTGACCTTTATATATGAATTTGTGAAGTAAAAATAATGATCTTTAGGGGTCATTTTGAGGAATTGGGAGTCATTTACTATGTAAGTTGGGGGTCAAGGAAAACCGTGTATGATAACTTTTTTTCTTCATTTGTAAAAAATATTTGAAACAATTGAAAATGTATTAGTTTATACTTACTTATTTTATATCAATTGGGAAACAAGTTCTTACAACTTAAGATTAATCACTCTTCATTCTGCTTCATGGATTGATGACCAGTACTTGTGTATAAATGGAAGTCTTTAAGATTTGCCCATGATAAGTAAATTCTCCCATTCAATGGTATATATCTTTTAACCAATAGGATTTGACCAATTTGTCCGTTTGTCATAATTGGTTCTTATGGATTCTGCTAAACGAGCATTGAAATGAGCTAACATGCTACATAAAGTAAAAGGGATTAAAAACAAGGGTGTTAAAAAGCTGACTTACATGACAGTTCTGTATTATAAACTGTTGACCATCAATTGACCCTGGCAGTTTTCCTACTGTTTGGTCCTTTAGCCCATCAAACATATAATTGGAAATGTCGATTTTTGGCCTTGAATCCCTGTAAAGATAAAACAATGTTGAAATTAATAAAACACACCAGTGACAAAAAAAAAGAACATTGAAATTGATGGAAGTTTATTGAAACTTTTTGCAGGTCAATGAAACTAATAAAAACAAAATTGATAATGAACTTTCAAAACAGACATTGAAATTGATAAACCAACATCAAGATTTAAGATGCCATTGATGTTTTAACCCTTTCCCAAACACCCAATTTTTTCAACTGTTTCAAATTGAAAGAGTTTGCAGACGACATTTTCAAAATGTGATGCAATTGGAAAGATATCTTCTGATAGAGTAGAAAACATTGTGAGAAAAGGAGAAATTGCTTGCTACAAGCAATTCCTCCTTTTACCACAGTATTTTCCAGAGTAGTCTGCAACAAAGCGGTGAAATTTCGTTACTGTTTGGTAATAGGTTAAGAGTACACAATGATAATTTGTTCTCACACATCAACATTTTCAATTCTAACAGAAACCATTGATCTTTAGACTATCACTCCATCAACCTGCTATAGAATACTGCTATTCTGTCGTTCGCACAGGTAAAGGGTGTTTAAAACATATTATATAGTCATAATATAGGGTCATTTCAGAAAACAGGTTATTTTTTATTTATTTTTTTAATGTTTTTCATGAGAAATTCAAACAGAATAGTGTTTTAGGGTTGGAGGAGGGGGCATTATTCGCCTGTGGTCCGTCCATTGTCATCTCCTAGACTTTCACAAGGCTACATTTGAAATGCATGGAATCATATAACATAAAGACATATATAGATATTGAATATTATAAAGTCAAAACCAAAGTGATTCAGAGCTCTTGACAAGGGGGTGTATAAGGGTCTTTTACACTCAATGTTTTAAATATTATCCTTCAAATCCTAATTTGTGGGTACTCATCAAAATCGTCTAGTCAAGGCAATTCTGATTAGCACCCACAATATAAGTTTTAACCTATAACCAACAATATTGACATTTAACCACTTTGTTGCAGATGACTCTGGAAAACATTGTGGGAATAGGAGAAATTTGCTCGTAACGAGCAATTTTCCTTTCCCACAATGTTTTCCCAACAATCAGAAGATTTTTTTCAATTTCATCACATCTTGAAATGTCGTCTGCAAACTCTTTCAATTTGAGACAGTCCAAAATTTGGCGTTTGGTAAAGGGTTAAAGAAAAAATAACAAAGTTAGCTAAAAGCAGCTGCTTCTCATCTGTACCTTTGGTGATGCATCAAAAACAGAAATATCACAGTTAACAGTATGAAGTATCAGGTCAGAGTAAGGAATCAATCACAACTGTTAAAGCAATTGCCTGTTTTCCCCGTAAATCAATAATGTCTAAGTAGAAATTAATGCCGTTATCAACAACATGTCATGTATTGTATCAATTGTATCATTGGATTCAGAGTTGTTACACATATAGAAGACATTGTTGAACAGTATTATTCCATTTGTTGGGTATATTTGCACAGACTAGGGGATCAAGATCAACATATGAAGGCCTTCTGCAAATATCATTTGACTTCATTGCTTACATTCGAGATAAGTCTAAATACAATGATGAGCTCATGGACAAACAAATGGCAAGTATATTGTTAGAAAAGTCAAGTGATAAACATACAAATTCTGTCATCTATCAAACAACAACAATGCGCGAATATTTCAAATAGAGAATTTCTCAAATTTCATTGGTCATTGACATTTTACGAAATTCATCTGGTAATTCTTGGCTGACCTCATCTTATCGCTTATTGTAAACAATCTTTATTGTCTTATCTCTTTTAAAAGCATCATATGAACATGTTACAATCTAAATTACTTTTTAAAACGGAATTTAAAGTATTTTTTAAGTTAATATATGATATTATAGAATTTACACAATTTTACTGGTTTTAATATTGTCATCTGCTTTTACTCCCAATTAAAATTGTCAAAGAATCTCACACAGTGTATTCATGAGGAAATGAGCTTATGAATGAATAACCAATGGTTCTAAGGCACATTGACAGCTTGTAAATGAGCTAAGGAAATGGAGTCTGATCTTCTGCATATGGGGTTTAACAGCATTTCAACAGTATTTCAGTAATTATACAGCTCTCCTATAGTCATGTTTATGTCCATGAATAGTTCTTGAAACTCATGAACATGTTCAAGAATAATGTTGTGTTTATGAACAGCCATTTTTTAGTTCAAGTCTGTTTATGAACAGAGTTCTTGGTTCCTTCGCAGGGGGCACTGGAAACAAGGAAAGAGTAAGAAATAAATAAAAATAAATGAAACAATACACAATAAAAAATCCCACCTTTTAGCTTTTTTAGTCAGTTTCTTATACCAGATCATGGCACAACATTCCATGTTGATGGAGCGAACATGTGGCCTCATTTTATAGAAAACATTGTTGGGCTTGTTACTCCAACTGTCTCCAAAGATGGAATGTTTATCACAGGCATTTCATACTCCACTCATTGCATCCTTCACCCATTACATTCTATAGGTCACTTATTACGTTGTACAGGGATTTTGCGACTGGTTTAAATTGAAGGTAGGTAAATGCTTATTAAGTAGGAAAACATGACACTTTTGTTATGATATTGTGTAAATATCCATTGTGACAAAAGGAGAAATTATTTGTTTCTTATTATTTCTCCCTTTTGTCAACATGTTTTTTATAATCTTTTGCAGCAGGTTAATTAAAATGAGTATATACATGTAGACACAAAAGTACAAGTTAATCCCATGCTCTTTTATCCCATCCTTCATGAATATCTAGTGCTAGTCACAGGAGTCTATGTTTGTATGATGGTTTACGCCGTATCAACTTTTTTACAGTCATATCACAGCTTTCCTGGATCGCCAAGTATTAGGCTAGGGCTCTGAAGTCACTCGTTAAAGGTCACTCCCATGAAACAAGAGCTGTCAGTGGGGCTCAAACCTGGGACCTAGCATTCTAGGACCACCACCTTAACCACTGGACCACTCAGGACCCCTATGAATATCTAGTGCTACTATAGTTATGCTTGGGTCAGTACTTTGTAATATATCATATAACATAGTACTGACCAAAGGATAACTATAGACCCCTGTGGTGCTACTCAGCTCTGTCTTATGATTTCATGTCACTTTTGTAACATAAACAATGTTGCAACTACATAGCAATTCCTGATTTTATCAAATTTTCTGTCCCCAACCTAGTTCTGATAGAAAATTTATGTTATTTCTATCAATTCAATTGAATTTCGTGGTTTTTGCTGTCACCTTGATCATTGAGGTTTTCAATATGTGCCAGTTGCAAATTACTTTAAAATGGACATGCTTTAGTTTGAATTTATAGTATGATATGAATAGTTGTGCTTTACATCTTATCTGGACTCCTAAATCCAGTCTTTTTTGTGATATAAACAGCCTGAATGGATCCATACTCAATTTTATTCCATCAATGCCTTTTGCAAACAGAACATATTTAGATCTACCAAAATACCTTTCTAACCTTTAACTCAAAAAAACTTTTTAGCACACCTGCAAATAACTATTAGAAAAGGGCATAGAAAAAAACCACAGTAAATTGTGATAAAAGAAGAAGTAGCACAGACTGGTTGGATCAAGTCCCAGGGTCTTCCCCAGGTCTTTTAAGTGCTGTGGGGCCTCAGCGCCTAAATTTCAAAATAAGCACTACCCCGCGCCTAAATTGATCACATTGTGCTTGAAATTTGCCAACAGCACTTTAAATTTGTCCCAAAGCTGATCAACATGCTTTAACACTGTTTGTTACATTTGACTTGGTTAAAAAACCGTATTTTTTGTATTTGAATTCCACAAGAATCCTAAAATGTCACCATTTAAGGATGCATCTGTTATTATCCCAGCGCATAAAAAAGGATCCTGAGGAAGAGTTCCTTTTACTAAAAACTATATTGAGATCTTGTCCCTCGTTTTTATTTCTTATCTGTAACAATCTTTTCAGAAAAGGGAAAAGCTAATGCACTGCAACTTATTTCCAAATGTATCGTACTACAGCAGAGCTGTGAGAATTCCATTATGATATCCTCACTTACCAGACTCAATTAATATCACTTAGAATAATGGGTAATTTTGTAAAAATAGATTTTTGCGTTGTCTCCTTTTCAAAACCTTATATATCTGCTTAATTTTGATGAGGAAAGATACTCAGAGTAGCAAACAGGTTAGATCACAGGCCAGCTGCCAATTTACTTGGTGGCTGGCCTGGATCTTACCTGTTTGCATAAGCATGAATTCAGTTCCAGCACTATATGGGTGAAAGAATCAGTAAGAAGAACCCTTCAATCCATCATTTTATCATTCATTGCTTCTTTGTCCATTATTCACATCATTTTCATCAAGATTTTTGAGAGATTATACATGTATATGGGTATTTTTCATTATTCTGAGTAATTCAAAGCATGCAATATTTGAAATGCTGAATTTGCCAATATCATAAAAGAAGATGTAAATATGAGTATTTTCGAAGTAAGGAGTCTAACATTTAATTTTCTCATCAACTCATCCTATTTAAGTCATTCTTTAAATAAGTGTCAATTTGTTTGACAGAATATGAGTATTCTAAAGTGCCAATTATAGACAAAAATTGGCTAATAAACCTTTCTTAATGCATTACCAAAACGGAACTTTCGCACTATCCTAAATAGCAATCCTAAGAAGATGAAAATTGAACAAAATAGAGAAAAGCTTCTCCTTTTCAAACTAAGAAATAGTCATTTGTCTATGCGAAGGTGTCTACATAGGATTTCTCCTTTGTCGCATTGATTTTAAGTGCCCTGTTGATGTTGTACTATTAAATCAAGGTTTTTGTCAGGCAATGGGTTGTTACACTATGTAAACAGTATTTTAAGTGTAGCATCAACATGGATAAACTTCGGGTAAATAAAAACCACATGTTAACATCTATCAGGCGGGATGATCATGTGATCAATGTTTACGATATTAAACAGATTTGCAAATGGTGGCGCCCATGAATGAGCAGGTATTTATGCATTTTACGATCAATTTTACTCGGCAATCCCCGTCACAAGTTGGTAGATATACCTCGTAGGCAGTACATGAATACACCAAAAATCCTGTAATTCGCCTTATATACGGCGGATAATGCAAAAGGCACATAGGCACTAAATATGTATTTAAATACACACAAATTGATTATATATCACAATTGAATTTTTTTTTACCCTTGTCATTAAACTTTAAAAGATGATCATATCAACACATCTTTGTTTCATATTTTGTCAATTGGCTCTTTTCGGCAATCGCCGGCTTGTGCCGGGGATTTCCGAGTAGATACGATTGCAAACGGACATGCCCTTCGTTGATGACCTACTTTCAAAAATGGCTCCCCATTACATCCGAGGTTATTTTAAGAAATGACCGAGGTGTTCCGAATGCAGTGTCAGGCTAATGGACAGAACAAATTGGAGATTGGGTATGAGAAAATCTAGCCGTCAGCTACCCACCCCAGTGACTGGGACCTTTGCAGCAGATGACAAATAAATTCAGGATTAAGTAAGTAAGAAAGTTAGTCTCAATAATGATCCGTGAACGAAGCTTTTTTCGTCATTTGGACATTTATCGTGCTTCGCTACGTCTCAAGTCCAACGTGATTTTTATGTTACAAAATTTCGAACAACCGACTCAGTGCTTTTAACTTGCGATTTTTTTGTGTTCAAATGGTCTAAAAAATAAACGGAAACTTGAAATACATACATAAATCATTTATGAATCGTTTCAGCCTACACAAGTATTCAGTACACCTCTTATATGCGAGTTATCTATCAAGAAACATCGACGATGTCCAAAAATAAACAATCGCCGTCCATGTTGTTTACCACCGGCCGCGAGATTCCCACGGATATCTTGCGGGTCAAAGGTCATCGCATTTTGTATACAGTTTGGGATAAAGTACGCGTCTTCCTCCTAAAGTCGAGTTGTACTAAGTTGAGCTCTCTTCACATACATATTCGGAGAAGATATGCTTGGATAAGATGTCTTTTGCAAACCAGCCTTTGAAGCATAGTCCGTTATGGTTTTTCTAAAATAACATCCTTGTTTTTGTTATCTATTAATTCGCTTATTTTGTTTAAGTAGGCCTATTACGTGATTGTAGTGTTACCAAAAATAAAAAAATATACATACTTTTTTTTTTCAAAATGAACGGAAATCATTTCATGTTTTGTTTTGAATCGAATCTAACAGGAATAAGGATCATTCAACCCTTTCCCAAACAACAAATTTTCGACTGTTCCAAATTGAAAGAGTTTGCAGACGACACTTCAAAATGTGATGAAATTGGAAAATAATCTTCTGATAGGGCAGAAAACATTGTGGGAAAAGGACAAACTGCTCGTCACAATCAATTGCTCATTTTCCCACAATGTTTTGCACAGTCTCTGCAACAAACTGGTCAAATGTCGTTATTGTTTGGGAAAGGGTTAAAAGTTCAATTTATAAAGTTGTGATTGGAGCGATATTTACGCCTAGCGTAAAACGCCTGACGTCGGACCGCTAAAACTTGTTGATTTCCTTGAAACTATAACAAACTATTTCCTTCACCTGTGTTGGATCGGCGATGTTCAGTCCTATGAACACCAAACATATACTTACTGTAACTAGTGTTTAAAAAGTTACTCATGAAGTATTACGTTGGGTGTTCATCGGGTACATGCTATAAGCGACCTGCATGTGAAAACCGCATAACCGGAGCCTATCTATCATGTATTTACACAGTCGATTTAATGTCAAAGGAATAAAACAACACATTTTGACATAATGAATATTTTACTTAACACCTTCATAACAA
This sequence comes from Cerastoderma edule, assembly GCA_947846245.1. NCBI lineage: Eukaryota > Metazoa > Mollusca > Bivalvia > Cardiida > Cardiidae > Cerastoderma > Cerastoderma edule. The sequence continues at coordinate 10,059,458 of OX401416.1, read as the reverse complement.
TATGTCGTTGCACAGTGTTTATAGTGCTTGAAGAAGGGGTGGGGATAAATAGTTCAAGCTTATTATCATGAATCCTTTACCAGACAACAAGAGGAATCTGTGCGTTTGTTTTGCAGACGACGTTATATACATGTGTCGTAAACCTCGCCTCGGGTAGCGAGTTTTACCGGGTTCGGGCTCTGGATCAAAATTGTCTAACTCGGGTTAGACAATTAGTTAGTCAGGATCACACCACTAGCTTTTAAATCATATGACAATTAAGGTAGCTAGAGCCTAACAAGAAAAATAACAAAATCTTAAAAGGAAATAATAAAGATTTCAATCCCTTAAAGTTACAAAGTCAATTTATTAAACCAAAATGAAACAAAGTGCTTTTCTCACAATGTTTCAAGTTCGGACATAAAGCGTTCAATAAAGTTCAATCAAATTATAAAGGATAAATTCACAAAGTCAAAACGATTAACTCTGTCCAAGCCTATCCATTATCATCAATTCCTCATCAGACACCATGAACAAGGAGGATCTGGTTTTTTTTGCAGACGACGTTAAACGCATGCAATATTGGTATATTAGGAACAAGTGGTGCGCTGTGTTTCAAATGATACCAATTCTACAATTCATTCAAATTACGAACCTATAATGTCAACCTATTTACCAAATGTAGGACCTTTATACATGTACTTGAATCAGGCTTCTGTACCGAAATGAAATGTTGCTCATAAGAAGCGAATTTTCAATTAGTCACATTGATTTCTACTCCTTTTTAATCAAAAACTTTGATCTGTTGTTACAACAATTTGTTTCGCCTGTTGGTCGCTGAAATTTGGACTTCTAACAGGTGTTCAATGGAGGTATTCTTTTGGAAAAACTGCTCTTTTACAGACCGTTTCCCTGTGCATTCACATAACTTCCTACAAATACTGCAACGAGTACATGCAGTGCATTCACAAACGGGACAATTATTTTCAAAACAATAATTTGAACTCTGTATTTCACCCTTGTCCATTCGATGCGTTAGCAATTGACTTAAAACTTTCTCTCCACAAGATCTCTCATATAGTCGTATGTGATTGATCTCATAAGGGATCTTCCACGTCCACTACGCCTAACTTCTTGCCAGTACGAAAGAACACTTTTGGAAGCCCCCAATGAACGATCACTTCAATATCGGGTACGTTGACCCCAATTACCTACAAAACACGAATGGAGGAGGCAGGCGAACAGAATTCCTTTATTATCCATTTTTTGTTTGTTTCTTAGACCTAGAACTGTGAAACATTTCCACGATCCTTCCCCTTGTGGCCTTAATATTGTCTTTGTATGCTTGAATCAACAAGCCATGACCAAACACCTTTCAAAGGAGGTCACACTTACCCAATTTGTCACTCGAGGCAAACCATCCAAAACAAAGAAGACCAAAGGTATTTCAAGTTGTGTCAGCATGACAATCAAAGACCATCACAATTGATTATTAAGTAAGAGAGAACAAATTTTGCCGAAAATAAGAAAATTAACGTCGAAACAAGTTTCACGGCATAATTGACCAAGTGCCATCGGCGTAATAGAGAAAAATTGACAGGTTAGTCTGGTCAGAGACATAGATGTTATGATTGTAATCTGTCTCTGGTCTCCATTTATTATCTCCATTTAAGTTTTTATTGAAATATAACGGAATACTACCATGATATATCAAGTTACAAAAGATTAATATGAGGGGGGAAATGTCCGCCCTCAATCTACATTACAGTGAGGGGACAAATGTGCGCCTTAACCCATTACCAAACAATAACCAAATTTACCGGTTTGTTGCAGACGACTCTAGAAAACATTGTGGAGCATGGATACATTGTTCTTAACGAGCAATTCATCCTTTTCCCACAATGTTTTCTACCTAATAGGAAGATCATTTCCAATATCATCACATTTTGAAATGTCGTCTGCAAACCCTTTGAATTTGGGACGGTTGAACATTTAACGTTCGGTAAAGAGTTATACAAAAATGGGGGCAAATGTTCGTGGGGGGGGCAACGGTCCGTATATAATTTCGCAAGTTTCAGCCATTGCGTTGAACTAAGTCTGCAAGAAGCGCAATTTAACTTTCCACGTATTTGGTTTCAATTAGGAAAAATGACAGCCTCAACTTTGTCTGGACTTCTCATTTTTAAAACAAGATAGTTAACACCGTCGAATTCCATAAATGAATCCATTGTTTCAAAAGAAGTAACAAAAACATTTATAATCAGATGATGAAAATACTGTGGGAATTATTTTAGTCAAAGTACAGTATCAAGTGCTCACAAATAATGTACTCCCGCCAAACGCGTACAACGTTACTAACAGTGATCGAGTGTAAATCGAGTGTTGACATGTATATCGGACCGTGTAACATAACCCAGAGCGAGACTTAGCATCCGGATGTTTCGGACTTTTACCTCAACGTTTGAAAGCAGGTTTTATGTGTGTGATTTAAATCAAAGATTTGGATATTTATACAAAAGTGACACTTTTGAGACTTCACACATCGACAGATAAAAGGTTGATCTCCAAATCGGTATGTTTGATTTCATAATCCATTGCATAGTTATGGAATGATAGGTGGTTAAACATGCGCAGAAAATCTGTGCGCAAAAATCTAACGTAAAAATCACGATTGACTCTGGACTCGAAGGCGTCAGTCAAAATAGCAATAGCCTTCGAGACCAGTTATCTGGACTAGTAAGAAAGTATGGCCAGTACTAGCAAAATGTCCCTTATACAACATTACCAGTAAGTCAACCCATTGAACGACCCATTATACAACGGTATCCTATCCCATTTTGCTCTAATAGTCCTTACAATGTATTTACTTCAAGAAAAGCATCTAAAAATCAAGGAGTTATTTCTTGATGGGATGATGTTCAGCAATGATATGAACTAGCATCTCAAAGCACCTAAAAACAAATTTGAAACAAACATAAACAAGAGGATATTTAATGTTCACCAAAGAATTTGTGTGGTAATTTTAATACAAAAAAAGTTGTAGGCTTAACGAATTAAGCCATAAAATTTTCTTTCATTTCAATTCCATGTGCATTCCTAAATGTTTTCTGAAGACCCCAAACAGATTCATGTTGTTTGGTCTGTGCAGCCAAGGTTGTTTGGCTTTTTTGATGATATAAAAGTGCATGAACCAGGTGTGCCTATTCTGATGCGCTAACAGAGGAATGGTCAGATGGAAAAGGAATTTAACTCTTAGTTCATCTAACCATTTACCAAACAATAACGACATTTGACCAGTTTGTTGCAGACGACTCCGGAAAACAATGTGGGAAAAGGAGAAATTTCTCTTAATGAGCAATTTTTCCTTGTTTGACAATGTTTTCTGCCCTTTCTGAAGATTATTTGCCAATTTCATCACATTTTGAAATATCGTCTGCAAACTCTCTCAATTAGTCGAAAATTTGGCATTTGGGAAAGGGTTAAGAAAGTTATGAAACAACATTTTTTTCTAAAAATTAGGATCAGACAAACACATATTGGTTCCTATAGGCATATTGAGGTTACCTCTAAGAAGGAAAAGATTTAATGTTGGAGTTCATCTATTATTGACATGAGCTCATCTATTTTATCACCATCATGGCACATTCTAAAACCTTCAATTCCCGAAGAATTAAGGCAAATCTTCGGAAATCAATGAGACAAAAATAGAAGTATCAAACATGTTTAACCCCCCACCCCCCCAAATAAATTCACCTTGGATTGAAATTGTAATCTTTTTGTTAAATTCAGTGTTATTGATTGTTAAATAACTTTTTTAAATTAAATACATCTCCAGAGTTTTATCTTTATCCCATGATTTTCAAATTTGGGGGACATTTGACGCCATATATATGAAATTGTGAATGGAAAGTAATGATCTTTAGAGGTCTTCCAGAAATTGGGGGCCATTTATTATACAAGTTGGGTGTCTAGGAAAACCCTCCAACTCATTACTTCGACTTATGTTGGAGAATTCTGTTTAAACAAAAGGGGATAGATTGGTCAGAGCAAGGGAGGTAATACCTGAAGAATAACATTATTTGATCTACAGGCTGTCAAGAGTGGTTCATCTTTGTATAATGTGAATGTTAAAAGATTGCAAGGCTTCAGTTATTTACCCAAACCTTGTTGCAAGTCATTTGTAACATACAGCATTTATACCAAACAGGCATAAAAACAGAATAACAGTCTCACAAAACTGAGTACTAGTATTCCTTCATAACTTGGGTAAGGATAAAACCTTTGTAATTAAAAATGAACTTTTGTTCAAGAGTTAAATGCAACTTTTGTCACAATAATCTTGTAAGAACAGTTTGTAGAATTGTCTCATATCTCACAGTGTAAAATAGTTGGATATAAAAAATGGACACTCAAGCTTAAAAATCGGACGAAATTCATTGATCCAAAAAGCGATCAACCGTCTGTAACTGCATGCTTCATTAAGAAAATGGTCGGACAAATGGTTAAAGCAGACAGGAGAACAGCGATCAGAACAATTGTGAATGAACTGGATGCCTCAAATACTGTCATTCATGTACTGTAATTGGAACAGACATACTACGTATGTCTAAAGTTAGTTTATGCAGGTTGCCAAAGCTGCTTATTGATAAGGAAAAGGGAACACAGAGGCTGATGTTCCCAGTTGCTTCTACCCCGCTATGAGGCATAAGGAGACATTCCCTTGGACAGGATTATAACAACGGATGAGACCTGGCTCCATCACTTTGATCTGGAAACAAAAACTATGTTTTCAGTATAAAAAATTTCATAATATAGATGGGAGTATTTCCTTATGTTTGATGGTATTGGAACACCCACTGCACAGCCCTGACTTTGCTCCGATGAATTTTCCAATTTTTCCAGAGTTAATTGGTTATTTATGCGAAACAAAATTCAACCAAGCAGCTGTATTTACCAAACAGACTCTGAGAGCTGGACCTTCATTTAATGAAGTCTGGAGTGCCAACACATATGAAATATGGTTAGGTAAACACAGGTAGTTTGTGGCCATTGCTGGTAATTGTTGAGAAAGTGTGATGATTGCTAGAATATAGTGTTGTTTAGATGAATGACGTCAAAACGTACATTAGTATGCTCAGGATATGTGCTATGTTACATATATAATGTATGTTTTTAAATTGTGCAGGAACAACTAGTTTATTTGTGTATCTCAATGATTTTCTCAGAACCTGTAGCATACATGTTGAAATCTATCTTAAATCATTTAGTTATATTTAAATATGCATATAAGCTTTTTTTTTTTACAACAAACTTTCTTAACAACCCAGGTCCCACATAAAAAATCAGATTGGTAGTCATTCTCTCAAGTGAGACAGAACAGGTCAGGTCTACCAATTAGACCAATAAACCATACTAACAGACGATTCAAGAAAATTGACAATACGCAATAGGAAGTTTCTCTGTCTTTGGACACCTTTGCACCAGTCCTGTGCCATTGCGATTGACTTTAAAGATCTGTCAAAAACATCTAAATCTCACAAAGGCATCTGATTACATAAAAACCTGGAATTACAGACATGAATACCAGTAGGAGGGACACTCCATAATCAACAGTGGTGAATCTACTAATAACAGGTCTGTAGATCTCTGAGTGACTATATGCCATAATCCAGATCCTCAATTGATCCTACACACCCAAGATCAGTCCATGGCTTCAATACCGGAACCTCAGCTTGCATTACCACCACTCTGTCACAATAACGATTCTCCACAAGTTCATATAACCATACAGCAGTGATAATTTTACCTCTGTGTCCCACGTCATATACACATAATAAATTGCTGGGGACCCACATTTCAATAGATATGTGTCCAGCCGGAAGCATTCTCATCAGCACAAGTAATGTTTACAATGTAGTAAACATCATAAAGCATCCTGTCTCATGCTTTCTTTCTATCAAATCTGCATTGTTTTGAGTCATTTAATCTAAGATTATCAGTAATAACAAGTGTTATACTATTTGACATGAACTTTTAGCTTAGATCATTGGTACTCAGACGCAGTGCCTCCCCTGGAGTTTTTTTTCTTGTCACAACCATTTTCGCAAATTGGATTTTTTTGGAGCCAAATTTAAGAAAGTGGAGCCAAAAGTTGAGCCAATTTTAAATTGAAGGCTTGACGGTAATTATTATGAGTAGTAAGAAGGTTTTTGTTCATTATAATGTTTTAAATCTATGCACAGCAGCTCATTACTTTATTTATCTTATCAAAAACTACTATTTAATAGGGAAGTCTTTGGCTCTTCCCATGTGCTAATTAAATAGTTTTACAAAAGAAATAATTTGTTGTCAATAAATAAAGAGTTGATGTCAAACTGTATAACACCTGATAACAGACAAGCAAGAATGGTCCCCATGCTTCATTATTTTGCGTTTAATATAAATATATTTTAAAGATACCATAAGGGTTGTCTATAAATATCTCTAAATTGTACAAAAAACATGAAACACATAACTCATATGAATTGAGCTGAGCGGATTTATTAAAAAAGATGAAACAAGCTTTTGAATTGACAGAAACCAATGTTTAAATAAAAGGTCTATTTGTTTTCTATCTTTTTTTTTCAATTGGCATTAAATTGCGAAATCAGTCAGTTTATAAAGAGAATGCATCTCGCCGATTTTGTAGTAAATGCTTCATTGTGATGAACGAGCAACATACCTAAAATAGGTACGTTATTCACCGTCTTTAATTTTCAACACCCGACGGTGTTTGATAATTGTCATCTAATTTTCACATTGTCTCTGATCATGCGTTCGCGTCAAACTGTTATATTTACACACACATTTCAGGGATAGGTGTCACGGCAATTTCACACACGCGGCGCAAACAAAACTGTTTCCGCACGAGTCATATGAAGTGATTAAACTTTAATCTGATAAGTGACAGTCATTTGTGTACGAACTCGGTTGCGTGCAAACTGCTAAAGATACGGGTCATTACCGGGCTGGTTCCTGTGTTTATACACGCAGAATGCCTCGATAACTCCAGTACAGGAACTGGCTATTACTCTGGGTCGCGTATGTCATGCATGATTGGTAAATAAGGTTTGTCGCAAACCCTTTCGCAAAACTGTAATTTTTGTCGCAAATTGACGAGATTTTTCGCATTAGGCGACATTGGCGATCGGCAGCGGAGGCCCTGCAGACGCATAGTTTTACCCTTGGACACATAGTTTCAAAAGATGTGTGTCCAAAAGGACACAATAACTTTCATTTCTAAAATTAACACTGCATACAGCACAGAATAATATTGATTTACCACACAGTAATAACAGTTCGCCACAACTAAAATAATTTGATTATTTTCTATAACAATGGCAATATGGGTCTCCAAACCCTGCGACAAAATTTTTGTCACATTTGTCCTCCATTAAATGAATTGTTCAACAGTTTGACATGACGGGAAATATCGCCTCATACCAACAAATCTTAGAATTTTCCGATTGTCTCAAATTAGATTGACTAGAGGGCAGTCAAACCCTGTAGAGCCCTATCAATAATTGGGCCGTTCTGACCATTCCAGGGCCATTTTGACAGAATTCTGGACCGTTTTGACATGGGTGACGGTCGTTTCGGTAAATGACTAGTTCGGTAAAAAAGTAAACTAGAGTAAAAGGTCTGGCTGGTTCGGTAAAAACCTATACTAGAGAAAAGTAATTGTACATAGTGTATGAAATGTATTTGTTTAAGTACTTAAATTAGGAAATTCCTCCTTTAAACAACTAGTTTGATTGTCTTAATTCTTAGGGTGAGACATTCCTACTATAATTGATTAATTTGAGTGTTTGCATTATAAAACGAACTGCACAGATTTTACTTTGATCAAGTCCGAGACATAGATAACATCCATGTCTCTGGTCAAATCATTGATTGTATTTTGTGTGAATTAAAATGTTGTAAGTATGAAAATTACAATGTGTATAAAAATAGAAATAAACTATTTTGCATGTATGTAAATAATAGTAAGTGTTAATTAATTAACACTAAATTAATATGGGATTTAACTGTTATCAACACCCAATTTAATTGTTGTTCTCTCTAGTATTGGGATTTACCGAACCAACCAGACCCTTTACTATCTGAATCTGAATCTGTATGTCGAAGTGACCAGTATTGGCTTTTACTCGACGGGGAGTGCGCATGTATTAGGCTGGCAAATTTCCCACTTTTGCTGTCAGTGCACTTTTGAAACACTCTGTAGATGATTTTTTTACGATGTTATCACTAAGTAAATTCCAATCAAGAATTGTTCTGGGAAAGAAAGAGTATTTGTAGTTATCTCCCTTGGTGAAAATTGGTTGGTAGCACTTTGAATTATTGTTCACTGATTTCTCAACAATGTTCTGGTGTATAAAGTTCTCAAACTGTTTGGCCCTAATAGTACGTTTGGGTCTGAGGGGTTGCAAATAGTGTTCAATATTGATGGCCGGTACGTGCCCTTCCACTACCCTGTACAGAAACGTCAGCCTCTGGTGGCGTCGTCTCTCCTGGAGTGTGGGGAGGTTCAGGTCTTCCAGCATAGTGGTTACACATCCTTCTTGTCGGGATTTGTAATCTCTGGTGATGAAGCGTGCTGAGGCTCGCTGTACACGCTCAAGCCTGTCAATGTCGCCTTGCTGGTAAGGGTCCCACACAATACTTCCATACTCCAGCTTGGATCGGATGAGCGCTTGGTAGGCAGTTTTCCGGCAGCTTTGGGGACAGTATCTGAGGTTGCGCCTTAAGAAGCCCAGTGTAGAGTTTGCCCGCTTAGTGATATTTGTGATATGCGTTTTCCACTTCAAGTCGTTGGAGAAGGTGATGCCTAAGTATGGGTTTTCCTGGACGTTCTTTAGTATTTCGTTGTTGATGGTGTAGAAGAACGTTGATTTGGATTTGGTGCTTAGGAGATAGCATTTCTTGGAGTTGAACTTCATTCCCCATTCTTGGGCCCATTTGTAGAGGTTGTCAAGGTCTTCTTGGAGTAATCTGTGATCTTTGATGGAGTTGATAGCTCTGTACAGGAGACAGTCATCTGCAAATAGTCGGATGTGGGACTTCACCCGTTCTGGCAGGTCGTTGATATGGCAGAGAAACAGCAAGGGTCCGAGCACCGTACCCTGAGGAACGCCGGAGCCTACAGGAACATGTCGGGACTTCTCTCCTTCCACTACCACGCACATCCCCTTTACTATAGTTTACATTTTTACCGAACTAGTCATTTACTGAACTGACCTGTAATCTTTAACATGCACCCGTAGGCGAAATCCGTTAATCAACAAGACTGGTGTGATTTATCCGAAAGCCCGTCAGAACGCCGTTGTATACCCTGTCTCTTACAGAATATAGTGTTCATATATTGGAAATTGTAGATGTAACCTGATGTTGTGTCGAGAACCTGTTCGATAGATTATGTATCCAGTTTATTTTGCCGGTCGGGTTTAACTTACCAAGAATACACTTTGGGTGCCTCCTCTTCAAGCGTTTCATGGGGCGGTTTCCTAAACCCGAGTTTGACAAGCAAGCAACCCATCAGTGCAAGTATATCGATGAATGTTGTGAAAATGAACTTGTTTACCTACAAGTGTAAAATGCAGAGACGAACTTCAGTTACGAAAATGCATGACATTTCTTGTTGCTAAAAATTGACAAGTTTCGCAACGAATATTGACTCTGATCTGATTGGTCAATGATAAAAAAGCACAACGAAACACCGACCAAATTCGTATTGATTCGCATTTAACCGAAATTATTAAAGGCTCTTAGACTGTCTTTTTTTTTTATCACCTAGAGAGTGAAAGATAATAAACTGACTCAAAAAAGGACCCAACTTGATAAAATTGAAATTATATGGAACACAACAGGATAGAATTGTGATGTTTTTAACAACTTATTGAAACTTATTAGAAGTAAATCAATTTTGATATCAAATTAATCAAAAACTTGTCAAATTTGGTTTATTTCTTTTCCCTGTTTGGTCTAAATCGCTTTGTGAGTATTTACGTAACGTAGGGTTGATTTATTTAAATCCAAAAGTATTGTCCCACAAGGGCCACAAGAATATTGACAATAATTCGAAGGCAGAAAAAAATGATGAAAATCAAGTAATCGTGCTATTTATGGTCAAAGGGAAGCCACTCTATGAATAAAAATGAGTTATTTTTTCCCAGTGTAATTGAAGTTACTTCCCTTTGACTGAAAGAAAATGCTACAGAATCGCACTGGTTCTCAATACCTTTCTTTAACTGTATTTTGTTGAAACTATTTTATCAAGTGTTGTATTAACATCACAGAGGAATCAGTAAATGAATATTGTGAATATAAAAGGGTGAATAGTGCCTCTCTCCTAATCATTCGTCCTTTAGCTAGATGTGGTTCGTCCCGTCATGATTCGCTCTTTATTAACAGTAAATGTTGGATTGTTAAAGAATATGTGTTATTCACTTATAGTTTTTGTTTTAACTTTCTGGAATCAATATGTTAAATATAATTGTAAAAGGGAGTATGAATCATATCTTTTACCTCAATAAAAGTAGTCCAAACGAACTACGTTCATAACCAATCCTCTTATTTGATTTGGTTGTGTAAGATCTAGTAGGATTTCAGTAATTCGTGTCGATTGTTGTCTAAAACAAGTGCGAGCACTCCAGCTGAAAGACTATAACTTGTTGAAAGGTAAGGTGGCTTATGCATGAGACAATTCAATGACTTTACACGAAACAAGCTTCTGTGAATGAATACTTTCACAGAGAGATTCATAAACCTTCCGGTTTCATACAGATTACTATTGTTATGGCCTGTTTGTCAACATCGGACCATATTCAAAGTACTGAGGGTATTGATACAAACGGAGCACATAATGGGCATTTTATGCAAAAAACTGTGACGTTACCATTCTTTTGTGTTGCATTCGCATGATGTTTTCGTTGTAGGCAAAGAGAAAGGTTGGGTACAAATGTGGTTATTGTGGATTTCAAAACATTCAAATAAATCAGAAACCACCATCAAGTATTTATTTGCATGCACATGTATTGGCATGTTGACAGGGAAGTAATTTAATGCATAACTCCATAGATACATTGTGCTTTTCAAACTTTAAGGATATAAACTTAAATTGTAAGTGCTTATAATCCTTATAGATCAAGCAATGTAATATCTTCATATGGCAAAGATCGTCAAAATAATTCATTTTGAAGATAGCTTTCTATTTTCTGATGGAGCAATCTAACTTTTTCTCCTTCTTCCAGTACTGTACAAGATCCCCTCTGGGGCATAGTCGTACAGGGTGTATGTACAAAAGCGATGTGCGGCGAATAACATTTTAAAAGAATGAAAATAGGGTGCTAGTTAAAAGTGATTAAAATATTTTCCTTCGCTCTTTCTTTACGGTGGAACAACAACGAGCCCCCTCTCAAAAGCCTCGAGGCTGCTTGCTGTTACTAGTTGCACTGGTAGCTGAATCCACAGTCGGATAGCTGAAGGATAGAAGGCATGTTTGACGTGTTGGACTTTTTGAATTCTGATTTTCGGATTTAAAGCACAAATGGCCATTCAAAGTCAATTAAAAAGACAAGATATGTAAAGTAAACTATATACCTCCAAACAATGGCATCAATTGCTGTTAAACAATAAAAAAAAATCGCTTAATAGGTTTTCCCATTCCAGTGGGAAAAATTATTGGGAGCAACTAACGTTAATTAAACCTTTCTTAAAAAGTTAATATGCAGAAAACAGACATGTTAAGTGCATGGATTGATTTAAACAAGGATTAATTCACAACTGTGAGTAAGATAATTTGATAGTTTTCAATATTATGGATATATGAATCTTCAAACATTGCGACAAAATTTTTGTCGCATTTGTCCTCCATTAAATGAATCGTTCGAAAGTTTGATGTGACTGGAGATATTGCACGATACAAAATTTCTTAATATTTTCCGATCGCGTCAAATTAGTTTGACTTGTGAGTCCCAAACTCAAACAGTTTCCAGACAACAACTTTTCAAAATTATATATCAATATCATGAGCAATTTCTCCTTTTCCCACAATGTTTTCCAGAGTTGTCTGCAACAAAATGGTTAAATGCTGTTTTGTTTGGTAAAGGTTTAAATACCAAGTATTTTGGGGCAAGTTTAGTAAGCTCAAACTTATGTCTACTTCACAATGTGAAATGATGGTATGTACTGACTCTGTAACATAGTGATTGATATGGAGTCACTAAGAGTACTGAACTTGTATCAGCATGAAGCCATTTCAATAATTGTTAAATCCATGAAGTGGCAGATTTTAATACACATGAGATGAAGACTTCTGTCTGACTTAACCCATTACCAAACAATAATGACATTTGACCAGTTTGTTGCAGAAGACTCTGGAAAACCATGTGGGAAAAGAAGAAATTGCTCTTAATGAGCAATTTCTTCCTTTCCCACAGTGTTTTCTGCCCTATCAGATTGTTTTTTCAATTTCATCATGTTTTGAAATGTCGTCTGCAAAACTCTCTCAATTTTGGACAGTCAAAAGTGTTGTTAATCTACGCTTATCAGTCCCCTTTATGAGAACTAAGCCTTATAAACAAGAAATAGATGAGTCTAATCAACTACACTTATCAAATTGTGTACACATTAAAGTTTGTAAAATGCATTGGCATTAATAACTAGCAAACAAGGAATTATTTAAAAGGTGAAAGAAGTCAATAAAGTTATTCACCTTGATATGAAACTCAATTTAAAGAAGAAATGGAATTTCGATAGAGATCATAAGTATGAGCTGTTGTTATAGTATCAAAACAAATTATTTGTCTTTCTTTTACAATGAATCATACACAGTTTTACGAAATTTCCTTTACATACATATATATTTTAGTCTTCTGTTGTGGCTTTTCATATATGGACCAGTCTCAATACCCGAGATGAGGAAATGGGTTCACCGATATATTTAAGTGTTGTGAGACATTTTGTTTTTACAGTTGACTGCATGGTTTAATGGTCTTCATTATTGGTCGTCATTGCTCTGTAAAAACATTTGCATTTTTTTTTTTTTAAATCTCTTCTAGAGTTATAGATTAAGGGAAATATGCAAGTTTTTTTTCACAACTCTTTAGAACTACCTTTTGCCACAGGCTAATGTTCCACACATTATTGATTTATTAGTGTCATGGTCTTTTGCTTTCAATCATAGGGGTCTATAGTTATTATGGAGTCAGTTGTCTACTGTATTATATATATTTTACATAGTACTGACACCAGGATAACTAAAGACCCTTATGCTTTCGATTGGAACCAGTCTCAAAGTCCCATGGATGAGGGAATGGAAAAACAATTTATGATGGCACTTAAGTATTTGGTTTTTATGAGAATGGTCCCAACAAGACCAATCTGACTCCACCAAGATAGGTCACTTGTTTTATAAGTGTTTTAAAACTGCAGTCTGATCGAGTCATGCCATCTCTTTTCTTGGATTTGTGAAGGACATTGGTCCAGGGGTAGAGTATCGGCCTTTGGGACACGAGGGCCATGGGTTTGAATCATGTGAGTAGGCGGATCTGCCTTGCAACCTTTCCTTTATCCACCTATGAAGGAAGTACTGGTTATGTATCCAGGAAACAGAATTCAGAATTGAAAGTGACAAATATATGTTGTAAGATTGATCACAATTGATGTAATATAAATGAGTTAAAGGTCCTGGACCACATACAATAGAAACACATGTAAAATGGCGTATGGTATTTAGCTTAGCTTTAAACAAATATCCATCAAAAGAAAGTCGCTCTATAAATGTTGGTAATGACGGAAAACCCTGGGGCATCACTCATTGGATGATACATCGTTCTTTCTGTGTTAGTTCTACATTGCCAACCTTATGTTATTCCTGCTAGTTCCATGTAAACATATATTCCTGCTTTATCTATATCCTGTCGCCTTCTCACTGAAATTTGTATAGAATTAAAATAAATCGCACAAATTAAGCTAGTATTTAATCAGTTTCTATGCTGAAATAATAAATTACAGTGTATTCCTTTACTTTCGTAAGTTCCAAAATAATAATATTTTGACTTCAATGGACTTTAAACTAAAAGTCTTATCTTGGATTTAATTTGACACATATGATCACAAGGGATAATGTTACTTGTCTTATTTGGATTCAATGACAAAGGTTTTAAAAGGCTTTAATGTTTTAACAAACAAACCAAAATACAAAAGATTTTTGTCATAAAGAATTTTCCTTTTTCTCACATTGACTAGTTAGCCCCTTTCGCCATAACTTAAGTAACACATTCACTTTACCACATCTCCTTCAAAAATCTTTATAAACCATTGTATCATTACTGAAGGATATATTTGCTTTTAATGAGCAATTTCTATCTATTAGAGGCCACTAGGAGATGATGGACCTAGTAGACTAGTTGTCTTTCAATTTTTTTTATTTGTTTCCTGTTTTTTTGTCTACTTTTGCTTTCAATTTTCTATGGAGGAACTGATATTTGATTTTGCTGAAATAGCATAAAATAAATATATATTTTATGTAGTATGGGACAAATGTTAAAAAGTTTGCAGCTTGCCATAGATCAAAATAGCATGATTACTGCCCATTTATGAGTTTTTGATAGTATACTGCATTAAGTGGGGTATGAGGGATGTTATAAAAATTCCTTTGAACCATTGAAGTTAGCCTTTCTTTCCCTTCTTTCTATTGTAGATAAAGAAAGAATACTCCATAAGGTGAACTTGTTAATCATTAGTCAAACTTGTGTCACATTAAATGTAAAAATGTATTTTAACAAACGAAGAAATCTTATCAAAAGAAGAAGATAGTGAGATTAAGACAAATAATAGGCTTTTGCACATGGCTCTCAAATTATGATAAAAAGTACAATTGAATAAGAAAGAATCATGATTTAGATTGAGATAAAATTCTCAAACAAAAATGCTTTTAAAGATGATAACAATTTAGAAACTAATATAAAATGATCATGATGGTAATGAAAAAAAAAAGAAGTTAATTTGAATATGATGATATTGATAATCATGAAAATGATAAAACTGAAGTGGAAGTTAAGTCAGATTCATTATCACCACCCCCTTTCCCAAGTTCAATCATGCATTTGAGAAAAATAAAAAAAATAACTCCCCCTCAATCCGTTCTAGTTTCCTAATAGAGTAAGGTAATCTACAGGTAAATATTATACTGCAGTTGTACAGCTGAATAGGGATACATACCAGATTGGTGGATATCTCAGAGAGGGTCGATTAGTCAGGATTTTTTCCAGGGTTTGGTTTGATATTGAATCTCAATGTTTGCGAATAATAACTTTTAAGCCATCTTTCAAAAAGACACAATTATGATATTTTTTAAGAGTTTTCCTTCATACTTGATAGATCCACTAGAGAAAGATACGGGCTCATTGCAATAATTTTTTTCTTCTGATTTTACCGAGATGGTCTTTTGCTGCAATATTTCAGAATGTTGTTTGCAGCAATATTGCGTTTAAGTTGTGTTTAATAGGGAAAATTTAAAAGAATATTTTTAGCCCTTAGAATGCTGGGTAATTTTCTAAAAAAGGACTTTTGTGTCATCTGCTATCTGAAACTTTGAGTATCTGTTTAATTTATATGACGAAAAATACTCAGAGAAGCAAACAGGTTAGATCACAGACCAGTCAAATACAAATATGCATTTGGATTTTTTATGTTGTGTCTTACTTGGTTGTTGCTTTAACAAGCTTCACTTTGATGAAAGTTTTTTTTTATTCTAGCTTGTGTTATCTCTTACTCTGATATTATTAGATTTGGTCAATGATTTTGAATGCTCTATATTGAGTAGGGTAGGATTAAAATTTTGTCACATCAGGTTTGAACCATATACATTTTGTTGCAGAGACATGGATAATAAGTTATCTTCTTTCATTTTACAGTCTCTGGTTTCAGTGATAAGGAACCTTTTGATATTTGACTTTTTGTTTGTTTATTTTAGTATCAAAGGACTAAAAATTGCGTTTCAATAACCATCAATTAAGATGGAACGATGAAAACTATCGTTAAAAAAACTAGAATTTGCTGATATGGATTAATTAAATCTTTCAGGTGTTAATTGTGTGATTTCATAATGGCGAGTTTAGAAGTTCGAAGAATGCTGCTGTGTCCGCGACAGACGTTTCAAACAGTTTGCCGTCTGCTTCATAGCTCACGATGCACCCTTCAGAAGACAGAGGATCAGGTATGATATTGTTGTTGTAGTTATTTGTATGTTTCCAAGAAATTACTGCATCTGACTTTCACAATGCAGTTCTACAATGGAACATAGGAACAACATTTTCTTGTCAAATGATTGATTATATCACACTTAAAGTACAGTTATATTGTTAGTGGTGGAAATAGAAGCAAATATCATCTAACTAATGATTTGGGATATAAAACAATAAACAATTATAGAGTTACAGTGTAACTTATGTTAAGCAACCACCCTTTTAAGCAGCCAACCTGCCTTAAACAACCACTACAGAAAGTCCCATTGTTAGATTTATAGTGTACATTAATTTGTGTTAAGCAGACAACCTGTCTTAAACAGCCAATTTACTCTGTCCCATAGGCTGGCCTCCTAACACAAGTTTGACTGTATTTATAAACCAGACCCATTGATATACATTAAATGTTCAGCTTAACAACTTTTAATTGTATCTGAAATCTTGTTTATAGCTTTATTTTGTAAAAGAAAGTTCCGCACACTTTGGTGAAATTGTCCCATATCTGTTAGTCTGAGTTGTGTACAGATGGTCATTTCACATAGTTTATCAGCCAAACCTGACCTGGTCATTTATCTAAAATTAGAGGAAACCATTGTGACATAGAGAAAATAATAACCTTTAATCCTTACCAAACGCCAAATTTTAGACCGTCCTAGATTGAACGAGTTTGCAGGCGACATTTCAAAATGTGATGAAATTGGAAAATAATCTTCTAAGGAGCAGAAAAGGGCAGAAAACATTGTGGGAAAAGGATAAATTGCTAGTAAAGAGCCACAATGTTTTCCAGAGTCGTCTGCAACAAACTGGTCAAATGTCATTATTGTTTGGTAAAGGGTTAACAGCAGTCCCTCTTTTTTGTGTCATTGATGATATATATTTAATCAATTCCTTTATCGTATAGCTAATAAGATGCACCTTTGGTCAAAGATTTCAGAAACCATTTGGACAAGAAATAAGATTACTCATTATGACGTACTGCTTGTTTTGTTACATTAGGTTGTTTTTAACCAAATCACATGGAAAATAATAGCATTATATGCTTGATACCCTTTGCCAAACAACACAATTTTGACTGTCCTAAATTGAAAGAGTTTGCAGACCACATTTCAAAATGTGATGAAATTGGAAAATAATCTTCTGATAGGCCAGAAAACATTGTGGGAAAAGAAAAAATTGCTCGTTACAATGTCTTGCTTTGAATTTTAGCTTGTTGCATGGGGATCTCCCCACTGCCTGGCCTCTGCTAAGCCTGCTTTTGCAATAGCAAAGTACTTTGGAATCAGTTTTTTCAGAATGTTTTTGTAAAATCCTATATAATCTATACCCTTTAGAGTTCAAGGGTTCAGTGCAATACTATAGTAAGTGCTTCGTAATCATGAAGCGCTTACTATAGTCTTGCATTGAACCCTCGAGTTGCCTTATTAAAACTAGTCTGATATTTCTACAATATAGGGATCAGATATGACATAAAGAAGTTAATGAAGGATAAACTACCTGTTTCTAGATCTCTAATCCACTTTTTATGATAATAGAGATTTTTTATGTCCTATTGACAGACAAATTTCCTTAAAAAAGTAAATTTTCTTTTGTATTTGTTTTTGATAGGGTGTGGAAGATTCCATCAACCAGAAAAATGACAATGAAAGGGTAAAGTCTGGGACTTAAAAAACTACAACTGTCATAATTTACTTATATAAATGATAATAAGATAATTTATAGTTCTAACTTTTACTGCACCAAATAGTTTATTTATTTGCTCTGCGCATACATTTGTGATTTAAGGTACAAGTACATAATCTAAAGTATGAAATCAACCAAGCAACCATTTTTTGGACTAAAGGTGCGTCAGCACCTTAGTCCATTGAATTTACATACCACTTTTTGAGGGACGGTACTTTATCGATACACAAACAGCAGTCTGACCCCAATTACTCATTAAACATCCGCCATCACTGTGCGGACTAATACCTTCTTGGAACTAGGAATGTAGTCCTGATTTACTCGCTTTGTTTTGCTCTATATTATTATAACTGTTGCCTCGTGGGAAATTGTAAAATGTCCAGATGTTCGAAAAATAGACCATATTATTCAGTCTCTGTTCACAGAAATAATAATCATAGTAATGGTGGTAAAAGGAGCAGCTGTTTTCCTTGAGATGTTGCCCATGATTCTCAAATGTATCCTTAATCATATTGCTTTAAATGCGCCTTAGTCCTTCAGCGCTATCAGCGCTTTGATTTCTACAGAGATTTGAACATAGTGTTATGTCTGTTCTTATGGAACAAAAAGATAAACTCTGTGAAAACAGACACCTGTTCCCTCCATATTTACGCTTCTTGCATACCTGCTTTAGAAGATTTAAGAAACAATTTGTGACAAAAAGAGAAGTTCCTTGTATTGCGCAATGGGTTTTTGGTCGCAGTATTTTGAAACCAATATCCAGAGAGAAAACTTAAACCCTTAAGGTATTGGATCCAGCTTCATGCTCATGCAAACAGGTTAGATCCAGGCCAATTGCCAAGTAAATTGGCGACTGGCCTGGATCTAACCTGTTTGCTGCTTTGAGTATCTTTCCTCTTCAGATATTTTAGGTTTTATGGAGCAGACGGCACAAAAATCTATTTTTAGAAAATGAATAAATACAGATAATGAATGACCTCTAAGCATGATAAAGTATGATGGTTTTACCTTAATGTTAAAAGCTTTTTAGTAATGTTAGCTCACTGAGTCTTAATTATGATTGGTTGAGATACAGCATGGTAATTACTAATAAGTAGCCTAGGCTTCTAGCCTGTGTATGTTATCAATCTTGGATTTTGATTGGTCAAAAGTTGTTGAAACTGACATCTGATACTGACCAATCAGAATCTAGAAATGCTTAATATGGCTTATCATTGGTTAATACTTCTAAAGTACCTGTTATTGATATCTGTTGATTGATTGATTAATTGGAAAATAACTTACATGGAGAACCATTGCTCAATTCAAATTTTGAGGTTTTGAATTCGCCTCAGACTTTGATCAATTGGTACCAAACAAAGCTAAATCCGACTTTTTATTGGTCAATATGTCTGTTATGAATTTATGTTGATTATTTAAGAACATCTGACATGACCAACTATTATCAAAAACTATTGAAGAAGCTTCAATGATATTGAAAATGAAAATCGATTTTTGTTTTTCCCATGCGGATACCAATTACAAAGCTTGAACAGAAACAACTTCAAATTCATAATAATTTTCCTTTTGTCACAATTGTTTGTTAATCTTCAGCTGAAAACCCATTAGAGTGAATAATGTGTGGTGCTCAAAGGTTTATGCCATAATTGTGTAGTTAAACTTAACAATCGTAACATCATAACAACACAACACTTCTGATCTGTTGTGAACAAAGTTACCTGAACTCCCACACGATATTTAAGTTGCTTACCGGTATATGAAAACAGGATTGAAAGAGTCTTATAGATTTTATGGATAAGAGGTTGTTACTCATATGCTTATAGGATAGAACGGTCACTTAAAGGTCTAAAGGATACTTTTTATCCTATAGAACTATAACTGATGCTCTATCTTAACCCTTTCCCAAACAATAATGACATGCTACTACTTTGTTGCAGACGACTTTTGAAAACATTGTGGGAAAATGAGAAATTGCTCGTAACGAGCAACTTTTCCTTTTCCCACAAGGTAACTTGCTCTATCTGAAGAATATTTTTTCAATTTTATCACATTTTGAAATGTCGTCTGCAAACTCTTTCAATTTGGGACCTTCGAAAATTTGTTGTTTGGCAAAGGGCTAAAGGGCTTTTGGTAACTTTTTTATGTCATAGGACTATTAGTACATTTTATGAAATAGGAATACATGTATCGTAGGAATACATATTTTAGTAACTTTTTATGTTATATGACTATTAGTACATTTTATGAAATAGGAATACATGTATCGTGGGAATACATGTTTTTGTAACTTTTTATGTCATAGGACTATTAGTACATTTTATGAAATAGGAATACATGTATCGTAGGAATACATGTTTTTGTAACTTTTTATGTTATATGACTATTAGTACATTTTATGATATAGGAATACATGTATCGTGGGAATACATGTTTTTGTAACTTTTTATGTTATATGACTATTAGTACATTTTATGAAATAGGAATACATGTATCGTAGGAATACATGTTTTTGTAACTTTTTATGTTATAGGACTATTAGTACATTTTATGATATAGGAATACATGTATCGTGGGAATACATGTTTTTGTAACTTTTTATGTTATAGGACTATTTATTTTTAGTACATTTTATGATATAGGAATACATGTATCGTGGGAATACATGTTTTTGTAACTTTTTATGTTATAGGACTATTAGTACATTTTATGATATAGGAATACATGTATCGTGGGAATACATGTTTTTGTAACTTTTTATGTTATATGACTATTAGTACATTTTATGATATAGGAAAACATGTATCGTGGGAATACATGTTTTTGTAACTTTTTATGTTATATGACTATTAGTACATTTTATGATATAGGAATACATGTATCGTGGGAATACATGTTTTTGTAACTTTTTATGTTATATGACTATTAGTACATTTTATGAAATAGGAATACATGAATCGTAGGAATACATGTTTTTGTAACTTTTTATGTTATATGACTATTAGTACATTTTATGATATAGGAATACATGTATCGTAGGAATACATGTTTTTGTAACTTTTTATGTTATATGACTATTAGTACATTTTATGAAATAGGAATACATGTATCGTGGAATACATGTTTTTGTAACTTTTTATGTTATATGACTATTAGTACATTTTATGATATAGGAATACATGTATCGTAGGAATACATGTTTTTGTAACTTTTTATGTTATATGACTATTAGTACATTTTATGAAATAGGAATACATGTATCGTGGGAATACATGTTTTTGTAACTTTTTATGTTATAGGACTATTAGTACATTTTATGAAATAGGAATACATGTATCGTGGGAATACATGTTTTTGTAACTTTTTATGTTATATGACTATTAGTACATTTTATGATATAGGAATACATGTATCGTGGGAATACATGTTTTTGTAACTTTTTATGTTATATGACTATTAGTACATTTTATGAAATAGGAATACATGTATCGTGGGAATACATGTTTTTGTAACTTTTTATGTTATATGACTATTAGTACATTTTATGATATAGGAATACATGTATCGTAGGAATACATGTTTTTGTAACTTTTTATGTTATATGACTATTAGTTCATTTTATGAAATAGGAATACATGTATCGTGGGAATACATGTTTTTGTAACTTTTTATGTTATATGACTATTAGTACATTTTATGAAATAGGAATACATGAATCGTAGGAATACATGTTTTTGTAACTTTTTATGTTATATGACTATTAGTACATTTTATGAAATAGGAATACATGTATCGTAGGAATACATGTTTTTGTAACTTTTTATGTTATATGACTATTAGTACATTTTATGATATAGGAATACATGAATCGTAGGAATACATGTTTTTGTAACTTTTTATGTTATATGACTATTAATTACATTTTATGCTGTATGATTGTTTGTAACTTTTTATCCTATATGACTGAGTAACTTTTTATCCTAGTATATGATTACAGTATAAGTAACTTTTAATCCTCTAGGACAGGTATTGACTATTAAACTGTCGATAATGTATTACTATCAATATTTGTGCACAACATGTCACAATGATAAGCAACTACGATATATATTCCAATGCACCAAATACTTAAATTAGTAATTACACACCTGTTCCCTCTTATAGAATTTTGTGACAGACAATGAATAGTAACTACACATCAACGGGAATAAGTGTTGTAGGAAAAATAGAAATAAACATTATTTGATGTCCATTTTCTGCCCTTTCCCAAATACCAAATTGTCCCAACTGTCCCAAATTCAAAGCGTTTGCAGACAATATTTCAAAATGTGATGAAATTGGAAAATAATCTTCTGATAGGGCAAAAAACATTGTAGGAAAAGGAGAAATTTCACCTTTTCCCACAATGTTTTCCAGAGCCGTCTGCAACAAAATGGTCAAATGTTGTAATTGTTTGGTAATGGGTTAATGAAATGTTTGCATAAGTCAACACCAATATGTATGGGTATTATCTTAATCAAAGGTACAATATTGCAATGTGACATGTAATCCAGTTATGTGTAAGTTTGCAATATTGGTTTTTTCATAACTGAAAGAAGAGGGAATGAGGTTTTGAACTTACATTATTAAATTCTTTGTTTAAGATGTATAGTTCGAAGCTTCCCACTTCCTGGTAAAACGAGGTTGGTATTTCTTTTCCCAAACAATAAAGACATTTGACGACTTTGTTGCAGACGACTTTAGAAAACATTGTGGGAAAAGGAGAAATTGCTCGTAATAAGCAATTATTCCTTTTCCCACAATATTTTCTGCCCTATCAGAAGATTATTTTCCAATTTCATCACATTTTGAAATGTCGTCTGCAAACTCTTTCAATTTGGGACAGTTGAAAATTTGTTGTTTGGGAAAGGGTTAATACATGGGATACTGTAATATAACACAGGGGTCTATAGTTATCTCAGGTCAAAACTATGGTATCATAGTACTATAGACCGGAATACAATAGAATTTACCCCAGGATAACTAGAGACCCTGTGGTCCATCCTCCATCATTAAGAGTCAGATATCACAACATAACTGAAATAATGTAGATACAATGTAAAACCAATATAAAAAAGACCCCTGAGCAATATAATTGAATTATTGTTGAAACTTATGATAAACCACATATTGTATTTTTTTAGCAACTAAAAGATTACAGGAAGCAGCAGAAGAGAAATCATGAGTCATTAGAAGGCATCGCAGCAAAACTGAAATAATGTTGACACAATGTAAAACCCATTGAAAAAAGACCACTGTGTAATATAACTGAATGATTGTTGAAAATAGTGATAAACCACTTATTTTATTTTTTTAGCAACTAAAAGATTACAGGGAGCAGCAGAAGAGGAATCGTGAGGCTGGAGAAATGACGGAATTGGTGAGAGATTACCTGGACCCAGCTGTCTTCTATGGCCTTCTCAAAGCCAAGGGAATAGATTTCTACTGTGGGGTACCGGACTCTCTCCTCAAAGGTAGTGTACTTGGATAACGGACAATGTACATTACATGGTTAGAGATTTTTCTTTAAGATTCGGGAAAAGGTCAGCTAAGGCAAAAAATGAGAAAAGTTGTGCTGTTTTCTCTAACATTTTTGCGCTGTTTTCTGTATCATTTGGAATTTTCAAGAATGTATATGAATTCAATCAAACTTTGGGTTTTTTATTTGAGGAAGTTGTCATGGATCGTTTAAGCTTTCTCACTAGTATTTGCGGTTCTGAGACATTTGAGGAAATAAACCAGTGATGGTTTACAGATCTATGTTGGAATGTTCTCTTGTCTTTGTGACAAGGTCGGTGATAACTAGTCTTAGCCCATTACCAATCAATAACGACATTTGACCAGTTTGTTGCAGAAAACATTGTTAGAAAAGGGAAAATTGCTTGTAATGAGCAATTTCTCCTTTTCCCACAATATGTTTTGCCCTACCAGAACATTATTTTTCAATTTCATCACATTGCAAAATGTCATCTGCAAACTCTTTCAATTTGGGACAGTCGTAAATTTGGCGTTTGATAAAAGGTTAAGTAATTCTCTAAATGTAAATCTGGCATTGTTAAGAGTTCCCTTTAGGGAGGTTTACCACTCCTAATAGGCAATCAAGATTGGGGTATTTCCTCCATCATTATGATTCTGTGATGCAATATAAACCCCATTTAAAGAAGTGAACATTTTTTGAAACATCAAGCTTACCATGATCAAGTTTGTTTTGGTTGATGCTGTCTTTTCACCTATAAATATAATACTTCTGGTGGTTTACCTTCTTAAGTAAGTCAATAATATGTTTTGTGAATTGCATATGACTCTCTTGATGTCTTTTTTGTGCCATTAAAGTGCTAGTTTCTATACATGGTAATGTTTATCAATCATTTCAGACTTTTGTGCCTATGTAACGAAAAATGCCCCTGCAAGTAACCATGTGATCACGGCTAATGAAGGAAATGCTATTGGGCTGGCTGCAGGATACCACATGGCCACAGGGAAGTCTGCCTGTGTTTATTTGCAGGTAAACAAACAAACTTTTCCTCCTCATCCATTTTTAGTATATACCATTATCAGTCTTTGCTTTTCTGGTCCTGCATGGTCCTCTGGTTAAGGTGTCGAACTTGTCACTCAGGGGCTCCTAGGTTCGAATCTTTTTCTGTGGCAAAACATTTAAGAACCCTATCTGAAGAGAACAGTGGTCCAGAGGTAGGGATTCAGCTTCAAGACACATGCTACACGGGTCTGAATCCTGTATGTAGCAGGATCTGCCTTTCAACATTTCATTAATCTATATTCGATGCTAGCACTGGTATCCAGGAAGCAGTGATTAATCTAAGTTGTTAGAACTCACAATGGATGTTAAATAGATAAGTTTAAACTAAACTACTTGTTGACAGACAGTTCAACCCTATAAATGTAATATATCAGTCCTTTGTAAAGGCTGAGGCCTGACTGTCTGGTTGAAAGGGGATCTATCCTCTCCTTGTATGGCAAATATTAGGGTTGTTACCATGCAAGATGCTTTGCGTGGACATCTCAAGATACTTTTGTTCTACTTTTGTTCTACTTAATCTTATGTGATTCAAAGCTTATATTGAGATACATGATGGACTTGTGTTCAGCTAAACTATTGATTATTAGAAATATGGATGTATGCAAAGAACAAAACTGATATCGGAGTATTCACCTGTTGTTTCCAGATAATACAAATTCTTTCATGTAAACATAGAGTTGTTAATATTTCCAATGACTAAAAAAATGTATTAAAGAGAAACAGACATTAATTTCATCATTGAACTACGATTTTTGAAATATGGGAATTGACCTTCGGGAAACCATATTAACATCTGGTGTGTTTTTATAAATGCAAATTGCGATGTCAATGAAAGCAATATTTTATGACAATAATAGCACTTATTTAAAGATCTCTCTCTCTCTCTCTCTATCTTTTTTGTAATATAAATACGCTACTGATTATGATACAAGCAAAACAATCACATTTCAGAACTCAGGAATCGGCAATACAGTGAACCCCCTCATGTCACTAGCGGTACCCAGCGTTTACAGTATTCCAATGTTAATGATGATTGGCTGGAGAGGGGAACCAGGCAAGAGGGATGAACCACAACACAGGACACAGGGCCAAGCCACGCCGGGACTTCTGGGTAATTGGTTTAATGATGCCTTATAGGATATCTCTGTAGCAATTTCATTACAAATTCTTATTTATTTTTCTTAACCCTTTTCCTAACGCCAAATTTTCGACTTTCCCAAAATGAAAGAGTTTGCAGATGACATTTAAAAATGTGATGAAAATTGAAAAATAATCTTCTGATAAGGCAGGAAACTTTGTGGGAAAAAGAACAATTTTCTCTTAACAAGCAATTTCTTCTTTTCCCACAAAGTTTTCTAGAGTCGTTTGCAACAAACTGGTCAAATGTCCTTATTGTTTGGTAATGCCTTAAATGATAAATAGCAAACAACAATCAAACAGGCTATCAGGAAATGGGAAAGAATGAGCAAATAAGAAAGGAAATCATTTTTATAAAATGAGAATTAGTTAAGGTTTTTTTTTCTCTTTTTTGACTTACAATGTACAAATGGTTTCTTTCCAAAATCACTTAAGAAATCTTAAGTTTGGAACTTTGTCTTTTTTCAGCTGCACTGGGAATTCCATTTCAACCTTTACCGGATTACGAGGAGGGAGCTGAACTTGCCCTTCAGAGTGCTAGACACTACATGGATCTTACAAAAGGTCCCTACGCTTTTCTTGTCAAGCGTCAGACGTTCTCGCCATATAAAATACCCAAGGAGCAACATGTGCTCCCACTAAGTCGGGAAGATGGCCTCAAATTGATGGTGGATAATCTCGGTTCGAAGGATATTGTGGTTGGAACGACCGGCATGTTGTCCAGGGAGTTGTATGAATACAGGTGAGCTCAATTGTAATTACTCGGGAATTTCTATGAGCTGAGAAATACACCTTGTGCGTAAGTCTAAGGTTACAATATTTCGGGTGAATAGTTCCCAGCCTATAACACATTAAGTTTCCATGTTCAATGTATATGGAAGTGTTGAACATCATTTTAAATCATTTTTTTATTAATAACTCATACATAATAGGGAAATTTTAAGTTGTGATATATGTGACTGTTTCCTTAATCAAATAAAATGACTAATTAGATTAAACTTTTAAGATCTATATTTGAAAACAAAAGTACAATGACAAAAGTCTTACGCGAAACATTATGGCGGCTTCCATATTACTTAACAGGTGTTTTCATTGGATAAACCTGATGAGTTAAGATTTAGGGAAACTGTGCTGTTACTGGAGGAACAACTTTTTTGGTAAAGGAAAAGGGCTATTTGTCTTTTGAAAGTTTTAATTCGGGAATCTTTTAAAACTTCATTTTGTCTAGGGAGCTGTATGAATACAAGTTAGTTTTTTCGTGACTTAAAAAACTACTTGTTGTTTGTAAAGGAAAAGGGCTATTTATAGTAGATGGAAGTGACTTCTTAACAATAGGCTTGAATATTATATCTTTGAAATAGCTGTAAATGGCTTGGAAAATAGTTGTGAAATTTGGGTTTGGAATTGCGGCAAAAATAACAGCATAGACCAGAAATCAAAGAAATTGTTGACTTTGCTCTTGGGCACTCGAGGTCATAGATATTGTATGAAAACAAAAAGTTCTTTTCCATGTACTATAAAGCATTCATTTATCAAAGGATAACATGTATATTGACTTAAACTTATTTACTTCCAGAGTTGAGAAAGAGGATGGGCATGAGAGAGACTTCCTCACAGTTGGTTGTATGGGCCATGCTTCGTCTATAGCCATGGGTATTGCTCTACAGAAGCCAAGTAGACAGGTAACAGATATGTCAGAGTTTTTATTAGAGGTCTCCATATTTGAGGGTTATTTACATCGGTTTGAATTTTATTTGACCCACCACCAAACAATGACAACATTTGACCAGTTTGTTGCAGACAACTTTGGAAAACATTGTGGGAAAAGGAGAAATTGCTTTTTAAGAGCAATTACTCCTTTTCCCACAATGTTTTCTGCCCTATTTCAATTTTCATCACATTTTGAAATGTCTGCAAACTCTTTTAATTTGAGACAGTTGAAAACTAGGCGATTGGTAAAGGATTCAATCCTTTAATGTTAAAAGTTTTTTTTAGAATTGTCACAAAAAGGGGCATTCATGGCCAAGAGGTTAGATTATGGAACTTTCTTATAACCACACAACTCCTCTATTTGTGTGTTTTAATTGCAGTACTGCAAAATCTTATAACCACACAACTCCTCTATTGTGTGTTTTAACTGCAGTACTGCAAAATCTTATAACCACACAACTCCTCTATTTGTGTGTTTTAACTGCAGTACTGCAAAATCTTATAACCACACAACTCCTCTATTGTGTGTTTTAACTGCAGTACTGCAAAATCTTATAACCACACAACTCCTCTATTGTGTGTTTTAACTGCAGTACTGCAAAATCTTATAACCACACAACTCCTCTATTGTGTGTTTTAACTGCAGTACTGCAAAATCTTATAACCACACAACTCCTCTATTTGTGTGTTTTAATTGCAGTATTGCAAAATCTTATAACCACACACCTCCTCTATTGTGTGTTTTAATTGCAGTATTGCAAAATCTTATAACCACACAACTCCTCTATTGTGTGTTTTAATTGCAGTATTGCAAAATCTTATAACCACACAACTCCTCTATTGTGTGTTTTAATTGCAGTACTGCAAAATCTTATAACCACACACCTCCTCTATTGTGTGTTTTAATTGCAGTATTGCAAAATCTTATAACCACACAACTCCTCTATTGTGTGTTTTAATGCAGTACTGCAAAATCTTATAACCACACACTCCTCTATTGTGTGTTTTAATGCAGTATGCAAAATCTTATAACCACACAACTCCTCTATTGTGTGTTTTAATGCAGTATGCAAAATCTTATAACTACACAACTCCTCTATTTGTGTGTTTTAATTGCAGTACTGCAAAATCTTATAACCACACAACTCCTCTATTTGTGTGTTTTAATTGCAGTATTGCAAAATCTTATAACCACACAACTCCTCTATTGTGTGTTTTAATTGCAGTATTGCAAAATCTTATAACCACACAACTCCTCTATTGTGTGTTTTAATTGCAGTACTGCAAAATCTTATAACCACACAACTCCTCTATTTGTGTGTTTTAATTGCAGTACTGCAAAATCTTATAACCACACAACTCCTCTATTGTGTGTTTTAATTGCAGTATTGCAAAATCTTATAACCACACAACTCCTCTATTTGTGTGTTTTAATTGCAGTATTGCAAAATCTTATAACCACACAACTCCTCTATTGTGTGTTTTAATTGCAGTAAAATCTTATAACCACACAACTCCTCTGTGTGTTTTAATTGCAGTATTGCAAAATCTTATAACCACACAACTCCTCTATTGTGTGTTTTAATTGCAGTATTGCAAAATCTTATAACCACACAACTCCTCTATTGTGTGTTTTAATTGCAGTATTGCAAAATCTTATAACCACACAACTCCTCTATTTGTGTGTTTTAATTGCAGTATTGCAAAATCTTATAACCACACAACTCCTCTATTTGTGTGTTTTAACTGCAGTATTGCAAAATCTTATAACCACACAACTCCTCTATTGTGTGTTTTAATTGCAGTATTGCAAAATCTTATAACCACACAACTCCTCTATTGTGTGTTTTATCTGCAGTATTGCAAAATCTTATAACCACACAACTCCTCTATTTGTGTGTTTTAACTGCAGTATTGCAAAATCTAAAGTGCCATGAGAGGTAGTCTAGTTTAGTTTAAAGTTATTTATATAACATCATTTGTGAAGGAAGCTTGAAGCTTATGTAACCCACTATAGATGACTATTTCCTGGATACTAAATTACACCAATTTGCGGGCTAGTCCGGCAGTTTTCATCTTGCTGCTAACGAGGATCAAACCATGGAGAGAAAGTCTAATGGCAAACTAACAGAATGCTGATGATTCTCCCCATCTGATAGGCCAAACATAGCTATCCATATACATGTTACTGAACAACTGTTAATAAGATATTAGACGCTTAATTACAACAAAAAAAAGCAGACACAACCTTGTATCCCAGCCTCAGTTGTTTCAACTAGTTCTCCTCTCATGGAATTTCGAGCCTGGTTTGAAAAGTAACAGAACGTTTTTATTTAGAAACCATAGTGACAACTGGAGAAATTTCTTTTAACGAGACATTTCTCCTTTTGTGAAGATGTCAATAATTTGGATGTTCAAATATGCCAAAATGATTACCACATATTGGGAACCATACTGCACATAAATACAGGCTGATCTACATATGCATAATCTGTTAAAGAAATATATTCAGTTTCCGCATTGTAAGAATTATGTACAAATTTGATCCCCTAAATCTAGCATACAGTTTCGAAATAGTAAAATATGGAATAAAAAATTATTTCACTTGTTAAAAGCATAAGAAACCTTGTGTAAAAGTTAAAAACAATGAAACTTTCTGACATATTCTTTAAATATGTTGTAATAAGTTCAATGAATCTCAGGTGAGCGATTCTATGCCCATCATGGCCCTCTTGTTTAAGAAGCTTAATTAACAGTAGTCAAGATTGCTTTGGAACTTTGTAAGTTTGTAACCTTGCATATCCCACGTTTACCTGTAAATGATGTTTTTCTAGGTTGTCTGTTTGGACGGAGACGGTTCTGTCATAATGCACATGGGAACGATGGCAACTGTTGGTCAGAGAGGTCCTGCTAACTTCAAGCATGTGATTTTCAACAATGGCGCCCATGATTCAGTGGGTGGTCAACCTACAGACGCCCGCGCAGAAAACTTTGACTTTGGGACCATTGCGTATGGGTGTGGGTATAAAAAGGTAAGAGTCCTATCTGCATGATTCCGAAATTAAGTTAACCATTAAACACTGCAAAGAAAAGTTTAAAAGCCAGAATGAAAATAAGAAAATAAAAGATAATTGCCTTATTTCTTTTTTATTTTAATATCTTTTAAACACTTCCATAGAAACCTGATACTGGGGAAGGGGTCCTTTATGGCCAAGTGGTTAAGATGGCAGACTTAGGACTCAGGGTTCCTGGGTTCGAGCCCCATCAATATATGGTTTTGTGGGAGAGACCTTTGGCAAGTCACTTAGTCACTTAGAGCCCTAACCTAGTACTGGTGGATCCAGGAAAGCCATTACATGACTGAAAAAATGTTGATACGGAGTTAAACACTGTACAAACAAACATGGTTCTGGGGTGGGGTTATTTTTGATAAGTCGTGCCCAGATATTTCCATAAGATGACACTGACTTATCTTTATGTTGTTGGTACTCATGGGAATCTTATTGCGAAAGTATTTCTTATCATTATTCACAAAAAGGATTTTTCATACTTATTTTGGAAGTACTGCATGGAAAAGGCTGAAATATGTTGTCTTTTTGAAACCTTTCTTTACTTTTAATCATAAGAAGTCCTGATACTGATAAGAATGTTGATAGGCAGGTTGGCACTGGTTATATGTTGTTGGTACTCATTAGAAAACAATTCACATTGGTATCCAAAATAAAGAAATTATCCCGTAATTTTGGAAATGTTGCGAGAAAATCCTTATCTAAGTAACTTTCATATACAAATTTGGCTACTATCTGTTACCGGTACTTTTACCAAGCTGGAACCAAACCAGATAAGCTGACTGAAACATGCCCTAGGAATAGCATAATAGCTATAAAAATAGATTTTTGTATCATCTGCTTTCCGAAACCTTAAATATCTGCTTAATTTTGATGAGAAAAGATACTCAGAGTAGCTAACAGGTTAGATCACAGGCCAGCTGCCAAATTATTTGGTGGCTGGCCTTGATCTAACCTGTTTTCATAAGCATGAAGTTGGTTCCAGCTTTATAAGGGTTAACCCTTCACTTAAAGACCAATTTTCGACTGTCCAAAATTGGAAGAGTTTGCAGACGACAATTCAAAATGTGATGAAATTAAAAGAAATATTCTGATAGGGCAGGAAATATTGTCAGAAAAGGAGAAATTGCTTGTTAAGCAATTTCTCTTTCTCCACAATGCTTTCCAGAGTCGTCTGCAACAAACTGGTCAAATTTTGTTATTGTTTGGTAATGGATTAACAGGGTGTAATAACCCAATAACCAATAATTTTCTATTTGACAGTGTTTGGTTGCCCAAACGGAAGAGGAAGTAATTGCTGGGATACAAATGCTACGCACGACCCCTGGACCTGTTCTACTGGAAATAAAGATCAAGACGGGAGCCAGACACAACCTCGGCAGACCCAAGACTTCGCCCGTCGAGAATAAGGAAGACTTTATGCATTTCCTTGCCTTATCTAAGTAGAGGAAAATCGATTTGTTTAAGTATTTTTGTCCTTCATGCCTTCACTAAAGAAGAGAATTTTATTTTACATATTTTCTATTGAAGTATTTGCTGAACTCTTGTTTTGCTCTCCTCCTCTTGTAAGGGAATGGTTGTGATGAAACAAAGCTTTTTTACTTTATATTCGTCTTGATAAAAATTGACCACCTTAAAAATGACATCTAATGTCAACTATCTTCGAGAGGGTCGCTGAATGCAAGATTAACTATAGCTAGATGTGAATCAGAACTTACAACTTCATACAAGAATACTGTCACATAGAAATACTAAGAAGTTCTTTTGCATGATTTGAATCCTTTATCCCTTTCCCAAACAGTGACGACATTTGACCACTTTGTTGCAGATGACTTTAGAAAACATTGTGACAAAAAGCGAAATTGCTCGTAACGAGCAATGTCTCCTTTTCTCACAATGTTTTTTGCCCTATCAGAAGATTATTTTCCAATTTTATAACAATTTGAAATACTGTCTGCAAACTCTTTCAATT
The DNA here is from genome assembly GCA_947846245.1 of Cerastoderma edule. Lineage (NCBI taxonomy): Eukaryota > Metazoa > Mollusca > Bivalvia > Cardiida > Cardiidae > Cerastoderma > Cerastoderma edule. The sequence goes on along the minus strand of OX401416.1, from coordinate 10,027,052 downwards.
TGGGACAGTCTAAGATTTGGCGTTTGGTAAAGGGTTATGCTGATGATACAAATGGCTAATTCTAAGTTGTGAGCTCTTGTGGCCAGACCTTTTTTCCAAATTTGATATTATGTCTGCTACACAATGTTGTATACCATTGTGTATCATTATGTTCAATTGGCAATAAAATGTGTTTAACTCTTTCCCAAACAATAACGACATTTGACCACTTTGTTACAGACGACTTTAGAAAACATTGTGAGAAAAGGAGAAATTGCTCGTAATGAGCAATTTCTCATTTTCTCACAATGTTTTCTGCCCTATCAGAAGAATATTTTCCAATTTCATCACATTTTAAAATGTCGTCTGCAAATTCTTTCAATTTGGGACAGTCGAAAGTTTGTTGTTTGGGAAAGGGTTAAACTAGGCTTAACCAAACTTACATCCTCATTGCCAAAGACAAGTTTATCAATATATATAAACATGTATCTCATATATATGTATAAGTATTATTTGTAAGATACGTGTATCATTTAAGCATGCCCTGTACATAAATGGTTATGAAAATTGTTCATTTCACATACTTCGATAATAAAAACCTTTCCTTTGATTTTTTTAACAGCTTCTTAACACATAAGTCACAAAAGGCAAATAAAGACTCAAGAAAGATAACTCATTTTATGAAAGTCATTAAAAGTGTTTATTTATCCTATATCTGAAAGCTTGCTGCAGATATTTTTCTAAGACAGCACGTTTTAGAAGTTTGAATCGTGGACAAACTATTGTTTTGAAGTAAAAAAGAAATTTGATTGAAAGCATTCTGGTTAAAGGTTGCTGCGTCTATAGAAATTTTTCTAGTATTGTTTATTCTTGACTTCATAAAATTTTCTTCTTGAAATACAATAGTTTATTTGTAAATGCCATTGTTTCAGTTTCAGTTTCAACCACTCACATGTTCACTTTAGGGCTTGGCACAAAAAGATGATAATCGTATAGACATGTTCTTTCATAATGCCCTCTGTTTTCATGTATTCTTTCTTTAATCCTTTACCAAACGCCAGTTTTTCGACTCCCAAACTGAAAGAGATTGCAGACAACATTTTAAAATGTGAGGAAATTGAAAGATAATCTTCTGATAGTGCAGAAAACATTGTGGGAAAAGGAGAAATTGCTCATTAAGAGCAATTTCACCTTTTCCCACAATGTTTTCCTGTGTTGTCTGCAACAATGTGTTTGGTTGGTATGGTAATGGGTTTTGTAATGGGTTAAATGATAAATAGCAGACAAGAATCAAACAAGTAATCAGGAAATTGGAAAGGATGGATAAATAAGAATGGAAATCATTTTTAAGAGGAATTGTTCATGATGTACACATTCTCTTTTTGTTACAATGCTTTCCAAAAGAGTGAATGGGTTCAAAATTGTTTCTTCTTGGCCAGGATTTAAGTCCATCCAACATGTCAGTACTATCTTGCATGATTCAGACAACATTTGAAATTGGTCAATACAAACACATTTTCTCACATTATTTTCAGTTAAAGTTGTACACTCATTAGGTAACAAAGAAGGTTATTTATTAGAAAAAAAATGCTATGCAATGAATGTCATTTGAAGAATGTTTTGCATTTTACTATGTTGATTACTGAATTCCTCAGCTTTACAGTATTTTTGTTATTGGTGATTATTTATTTTATGCGATGCTTTTGTTTTATATATATTCTTTTATTTTGCTACTTAACTCTATAATCTCAGCAGCTTGACTTTAGCTTTTACGCCTTTTTTATGCACATGTTATAGAAATACTGAAAACATCATTTCTGGGTTTTGATAAGTTATTGTTAATTTTATTTTATCAATCATGAGAAAATTTTGAATTGAAACTTTTTCAGCTTGACTCCATGTTTAGTATATTAACAGTTTTACAAGATCTGGGTCCAATTTTAAGTGTACACAACATTTGCTTTTGGCAATTTATTAAAGCTGCATGAATAATTTAGGATTTAAGTCTAAGAGACTAAAGCTAATTAATATATGTTTGTCCTACTTAACCAAAAACTCTTCTGTTTATCTCTATTTCTCTTTGTTAAATCATAAGTTCAGTACAAGACTATAGTATTACTGTTGTTTTTACCTTGAGCTGTGTTGTAACATAATACTTTCCCCAATACCAATTGTGCCATTTAGAGAAGTCATTTATCCAATTTAGATCCTGTATGTCCCAATGGTTAAATTAGCGGTCTTAGAACTTGGGGTCGCAGAATCAAACCCCAACAATGACTCTGGGTTCATTAAAGTGTCCTTTGGTAAGACATTTCAGAGCTCTTGCCTAGTAGTACTGGTGTAACCAAGGCTCTTGCGTGGCCAAGCGGTTATGTTGGCAGTCTGAGAAATCAGGAGTTATGGGTTCAAGCCCCATCCATAACCTCAGTTTTCAGATAGTGTCAATTGAAAAGACACTTTAATGTCCTAGCCTAGTACTGGTGAATCGAAGAAAGCTGTTCTATAACTGAAAAATTGTTGACATGGCTTGCGAAAAGCAATTTTTCTTTATGCACAATGCTATTTGAAAGTCGTCTTCTGCAAGACACAAGTATGTTGCATTAGGAGATATTGTGTTAATCATGGCTTTTTATATTGTATTTGCTATGGAATCTCACATGTAAGTAAAACAGTTAACTTGTATCTATGCATGTCAGTGTCAAAAAATGAGTATATTTTCTAATTTTTTATTTGCATCCATTTCTAAATCCTCTATTGTCAATACTTATTAAACCTACCTTTATGAGACAATAATCAAGGAATCAATGAAATACTATAGTTAGTGCTTCACAAACATGATGCACTTACTATAGGTTTGCACTGAACCCTCAAATTGTGATGAGTATTTGAAATGTAGGATTTACGAAACTTCTTGAAACTGTTCAAATGTTTTGCCACTAATGTATACATTCATTATGACTTGTTTTATTTAGTCAATATTGTATAGCCTGTCTTTGAGCTCTTACTCAATCACTGTCATTATCCAGTTTATTTGTTTTATCAGGCCAGCAATTAATACTCTTCTGAGGGTGGGGCCTGACTGTCCAATTGTGAGCTAGCCAAATTTGTTATAATCATTGAGATTTTTTGAAGAATCTCTAAGTATATTCTTAACCTCATCTGGAACAAAGCCTTAGTAAGATCTAATACCATGATTTGCATGATTAACAGATAAACCTGTTGTTATGATATTTGATATCTGTTATTGTATTATTTCTTGCCATTTAAGTTTGAACATATACTTCATATACACTTGTTATAATACTTTCTAAAGAAGAAGACTCAATAGTTCACTGCTACATAAGTTGATTATGCTCATAAACAGCAAATACTGCTTAATGTCACTGTGGTTTTGAACCAATTTCCTTAAGAATTTGAACAGTTTAGAAAACTGGTACCCTGGATATTCTAAAAGGAACTCAACATAAAACTTATCACTTCGCTATAATTCATTTTGCTTTTTGTATATTTGATATATAATTCATATAACTGTAACCGTAACTCTTTTTCCATTGTGTAAATATCACTTACAGGAGCCTTCTTTAGGGAAAATTGTGTCAAAAGAAGAAATTGCTCATTTTGAGAAATTTCTTTTTTTGTCACTTCATTTTATCTGTAAAAGAGGAATGACACAATCATGTATTTGATTATCATCTATAAATATGGTAACATAATTTTTTTTTTTAGTTTTGTTTGTTGAGTGCTTTTTTGTTTACATACTTTCACTCATATTCTGTTTTATCATTAATCTATTTTATTAAGAACATTTTTCTAGGTCAAGTTTGATTAAACCATTATTTCATATAATATCATACTGTTTACCTTCAGCTGAAAATCTACAAAACAGTTGTGATAAAATCAGAAAATTAATCATTTTAGTTTTCATGTCTATATAATGTCTTTGAAGCAGCCTATAGTAGAAAATTTGACAATATGAGCTATTTTCTCTCTTTTTTTTTCATGATGGTTTTTGTGTTCATAAACCCATTCCAAGGCATTTCTATTCATCTTTATGTGGCCTAAAATAAAATTAAGTATGTTTGGTCTTTACCTACCGACCCACTTTTTACCCCCTTACCAAAAGAATTTTTTATTGTAATTTCTGAAAATGTTTTTTTTTTTCTATTTCTGCCTTTTCAGTGTTTAGAATATTCATAGACAATAAGCATATTAGAAATATAATTTCTCAAATGAAATAAAAAAAAATTCCCACCTACCTATCCACCTGTAAAATCTAGTGTCATTAAATGGCAAACCAACACTATTTTGATTATGGTCTGACTCTAAATAATTTTATTGTAGGGTGTTGTAAATTACATCCATCAGGAAAAAAGGTTGATTGTTATACTTACTTAAAGGAAACAGTGAGACTTTGCACCTCGGGGAAATTTTGGCACATTCAATTTTGATTTGAAATAATTATATTTGAATGATGTCTCCTTTTGCTTAAACAAATTTTGAAAAGCATACTTCGGAGGTTCAGTGCAAGACTATAGTAAGTGCTTCATGTTTATGTAGCACTTACTATATAGTCTTGCATTGAACCCTCAGCTTGTTTCGTCAAACATGACTCAAACATTGTGTGTGGTGCTGTAGTAAGTTATTTACTTGTTTTGGATTAGCTTGTTTTCTTTAGTTTATTTTATTTGTTACCCTTTCTCTGTTAAAGATAAACTTCTCAACAAATGTTCAAGATAACACATTGCATACTTAACCCATTACCAAACAATAACCGCATTTGACCATTTTGATGCAGACGAGTTTTGAAAACATTGTGGCAAAAGGAGAAATTAGTCATAACAAGTAATTTCTCCCTTTCCACAATTTTTTCTACCCTATCAGAAGATTATATTCCAGTTTCATCACACTTTGAAATGTCATCTGCAAACTCTTTCAATTTGGGACGGTCGAAAATTTGGCGTTTGGTAAAGGGTTAATGATAAATATAGACACCATTGCAGAGCAACAATAACAACAAAGGAATTTGCTCATTATGACAAAATTCTTTTTTTGTTGCAATGATTATTTATTTTTTCGTATGGTGTTAAACGCTGGTTTGGCTTTCTTGGTCCCACCATTACAAGGCTAGGGCTTTGAAGTGGCTTGCCAAAGGTCACTCCAACAAAGATAGAGGTGTCAGTGGGGCTCAAACTCACGACTCCCGAGTTTTAAGTCCACCCACAACCTTAACCACTGGGTCACGCAGGACTCTGCAATGTTTATTTAATTGTGTCAAATGAATTTCTTTGCCATTTTTAAAAAGAAAGGGTAAGCTTTTTAAGTTTTGTTTGTTATGTAAATTTAACCTTATGTTGTGTTTTCACTTACTCATTAGATTTTATCGCCATCATATGGGAAGGAATTACTTGGAAATAGAATAAATCTCAATAATAAATATGTTTGATAGTTATTTTTTAGTTTTGGTAGCCCCAACTCATTAGTAAAGGTAACTTTGAAATCGTGCCTAGTGTTCAGAGTATAGCACTTGAAATGACATGACACATCTCAGCATTGGTTCAAAATTCGTTGACGCATTTGGATTTTAATGAGAGTCTAGATTCAGAAACCAACAGAGGTGTTCAGGATTTGGTATAGAGTATTGCATGTCCTTCCTGGTACAAATCTAATACTCCATTGCTCGCTGCCCTTGGGCAAGAGACTATTTAAAAGGCTTGCAATGATAGATATTGGGGTCCTGTGTGGCCCAATGGTTAAGGTGGTGGACTCCGAGGTTCCGGGTTGGAGTCCCTCCGACACCTCTGGTTTCGTGGGACTGGCCTTTGGCAAGTCACTCCAGAGCCTTAGTTTAATAATGGGTCCTGTGGTTAGTGGTTGAGGTAGTGGACTCAGAACACGGGGGTACCGGGTTCGAGCCCCACCGAAACCACTGGTTTCGTGGGAGTGGCCTTAGGCAAGTCACTTCAGAGCCCTAGCCTAGTACTGGTGCATCCAGGAAAGACGTTCCAGAGCTGAAAATGTAGGTATAGCACTGACGAAAGAACCCATACAGGACCTGTGTCAGTTAATGACTCTAATCTAATACTGACTGATCCAAGAAAGCCGTAACATAACCGAAAATTGTTGATACAGTCTTAAACACAATCAAAACGGTCACTCGTTTTACCGGAATCGAGGTAAATTACCGGAATCGACATCATATTACCGGAATCGACCTGTATATTCCTTAAAAGGTGTTTTTTCCCTTAAAAGGCGCTTTTTTATGAGGTTGTCTTTGTTGATTTTTTTATTTGAAGTCCTCTGTTGCAAGACGCAAAAATGTGACATTATGTGGTAATGCGTTAAGAGTTAAAAAGAGGATTCCAGCAGTACTTGCCTGACCTGAAATAATGATTTGGATTTGATACGCAATGCCTCTATGTAATTAAATTTATAAGAAGGGGGATACAGTTTGACGCAAAGGAATTAGGATGTTTCTTTGTTAATCGGGGGATATTGCCGGATATCAACGCTTCACTGTTTCAATTCAATTCAATTTAAACAACTTTTATTCGCTCACGTCTGAATTTATCAGACATATGAGTATAGTAATACAATGATATTACATTCATTCACATAAACAATAGTAATGTATATATATAAGTTGTAAGGAAACAGAAATATGTTAAATAGAAGAGACAGGGATTGGATGGGCTATGCGCTTGACTAGCGCACCATTAGAGCTATGAGACAGACTATTAAAGGTGTTGGTCCACAGAAGAGTAAATTTGAAATTCAAAATAACATGTCATTAAGTTACTTTTGAATGCACAATTAATTAAGGGAGCGTCGATTCATCTTAGTATGTTCAGTTCATATGCAAAGATCTGAAAAGCGATGTCAGCCTTTTGGATTTTAATATATTTATTGCTTTGTATACACACTAAAAAAGAATTAAAAACGATCGGATTTTTTTATTCTAATGACTATTTTCAGTGTGTATCATATAAACATTCAATTCCTGTGCATTTTTAAAGAAATCTATTTATCACCACCAAATTTCCTCATATCTGTGAACAAGCACCTTTTAATCTGGAACCTTACTTGTCGACTGTAGTGTACTACCTAGTCAGTGACCTAGCAGAGCAGGTTGTTTTTCCACTCATCTGTGGGGGGAGGGGTGGTTGGGGTGACTGTTCAAGGGAGGTACAAATAACATAATAACATCTTTTACACAAATAACGACACCGATTTAATCATTTGATATTGCCAGATTAATAGAAAGAAAGAAAAACAGTGGTTATGAAATTAAAATGTGGGACATCATGGTAGATCGAGGTGCTCTGTATCATGGTAGATCTCTGTTTCATTGGATTTTACATCGGTCTCAACAGTTGTCGGTCATATCACTGTATATGTTCATCCTCATGGGTACCGTTTTACTAAACAGTTTACGCTTAAGATTTGCATAAGTCTAAAACAACAATTCCTCTTATTTCAATATTGGGCAGAGCAATATTGCAAAGTAACACATCATCGGAAATCGTCTCTCCGATACGCTTCCAATGACGTGTCACATTGCAATATTGTACTTTTATTGAAGATACTATCCATATCTATCAATTATGACTTACGCAAACATTTTCCGTAACTTGTTTAGTAAAGCGGACCCCAGGTGTTTATTTATGAGTACTGTATACTATTTATCAGAAGTCCGAGCCTGCTTCCTCACATGAAGGAAAATGTACCGTGACGAGAGATGAACAATGCATTACCAGAAAGAGAATTGGTCAAGCAGGCGTCTCGAACTCCGTTCCCATGTAATCGTAGGTCGGGCGACAGTGGTGCAGTGGTAGAGCTTCGGCCTCTTGTTCCGTCAGGCGAGGTTAAAATTACCGGGACTACCCCACAAATCGGCGCAAGTACTGGTTTCGTATCCCGGAAGCCGTCATTGAGAGTGGATTTAATAAGCATTAAGCTTCCGTCACAATCGATCTAAAGTATATGTTAAAACTCATCCATGGTCGATTTATTGGTAAAGATCTACAAATCATTTAAGTGTTTGATTGCGTTTTTCTAGTTCCAATGTACTACAAGGATGAAATACATGTACTATAAAAAAGTTAACCTTTTACCAAATGCTTAATTGTCGCCGGTGCCAAATTGAAAGAGTTTATAAACGACATTTCAAAATGAGATTAAATTGAAAAAGCAATATTCTGATAGGCAGAAAACATTATGGGAAAAGCTGGTCGTTTTCCCACAATGTTTTCCAGAGTTGTCTTCATCAAACTGGTCAAAGGTCGTTATTGTTTGGTAATGGGTTAAAGTTATCTGTCTTATAGATTGATCCGTTTATAAAGGTGTCATACTTTGGTATATAGCGCTGTAGATATGTTAAAGATAAGTATAGAATTGACGAAATAAAGTAAAAAGATGCTAAAACCAGTATTTATGGATAGCCTACTTACAAAGAATGTTGAGCGATGGTATGTATTGCTATTATGCACTGTTTTATTCAAACATGCGTTGTTAATCCATTTTATAATACTCCTACAAAGATGTATTGATATATCCTGTCCAATGAAGTCCCTTTTATCATCTGTCTCGTAAAATGATTATTTCATCGACGATTGATATCATAAGGTTTGTTTACATCATAAAACTTCACGTTTGATTTCTGTATATCTATAGTCGTAGAACTAGAATTTGTAATGTGCTATTATTCAGTTAAAACTCATGCTTTGTGGTCTGTGAAATCTGATATCGGGCGAAAGTCTGTGCGTGTACAAGGGAACCCTGTGTGGGAATCACCTGCGTCTAACCGCCATGCAACTGTCAAGGAGGCCTGCCTCTGTAATAAAATCAAAAATTTAAATAATCACATGTATTTCAAAAATGATACTTGGGCTATGATATTATGTTAGAATAGAAAGGAGAAATACCGGTAACGCCCCACTTTTACGCCACAAATGTATATCCTGCAAAATAAATATCTAAATGCTTTTATTAATTTAAGTAGCAGGCATGTCGGCAACACTGCCATTGGCCTTAACATTTTACAAATTTACGAAATATAGCAAAAGCATTGAAAATTAGGCAAAACTCCTCTGCGTCGCTGCTGTCAAACCAATTAATCCATTACCAAATAATAACGACATTTTACCAGTTTGTTTCAGACGACTCTCAAAAACATCTTTATGAGCAATTTCTCCTTTTCCCACAATGTCTTCTATCAGAAGATTATTTTATAAATTCATCATATTTTGAAATGTTGTTTGCAAACTCCTTCAATTTGGATCAGTCGCACATTTGACGTTTGCTAAAGGGTTAAAGGTCGCTGCTCATTCATTATAAATGAGAGTTACGACATACGACCTTCTGGGCGTTTATATCGTTGACGTGTGGGGGTTTCTTATCACTTTCCTTAGAAGACAATTAGATTTTATCGCGCATGTTCTTATACCAATAGACTGGTTACCGCGAAATGTCCGCTACATTGCCTCCTGGGAAATATACAAGATGGAGTAGACCGTCTTGCAATGTCACTCTGTATAGAATGGTTCAATAGCTGCTGAAAATCTTAAGTGGGGCATGTAGGGTTCACACCAAAATGACATTTATGCGATCAACGCACTTTGCTCTGTTCGTTTGATCATTAGAAACACTAAAGTGGAACAGACTCAAAGAGCACTGAATCATGGAATTGTTTGAGTTTTGAGCGATGTTTTGGAAATAGACATTGTCTCTGTTCGTTTGTTCATTAAAACAAAGTGAAACAGACACCAAGACTAGAACACTGTATCACGGATATATTTCAGCTTTGAGCAATGCTTTGGAAATAAACCCTGTCCCTGTTCGTTTGTTTATTAAAAAAAAGTGAAACAGACACCTAGACTAGAGCACTGTATCACGGATATATTTCAGCTTTGAGCAATGCTTTGGAAATAAACCCTGTCCCTGTTCGTTTGTTTATTAAAACAAAGTGAAACAGACACCAAGACTAGAACACTGTATCACGGATATATTTCAGCTTTGAGCAATGCTTTGGAAATAAACCCTGTCCCTGTTCGTTTGTTTATTAAAAAAAAGTGAAACAGACACCTAGACTAGAGCACTGTATTACGGATATATTTCAGCTTTGAGCAATGCTTTGGAAATAAACCCTGTCCCTGTTCGTTTGTTTATTAAAAAAGAGTGAAACAGACACCTAGACTAGAGCACTGTATTACGGATATATTTCAGCTTTGAGCAATGCTTTGGAAATAAACCCTGTCCCTGTTCGTTTGTTCATTAAAACAAAGTGAAACAGACACCAAGACTAGAACACTGTATCACGGATATATTTCAGCTTTGAGCAATGCTTTGGAAATAAACCCTGTCCCTGTTCGTTTGTTTATTAAAACAAAGTGAAACAGACACCAAGACTAGAACACTGTATCACGGATATATTTCAGCTTTGAGCAATGCTTTGGAAATAAACCCTGTCCCTGTTCGTTTGTTTATTAAAAAAAAGTGAAACAGACACCTAGACTAGAGCACTGTATTACGGATATATTTCAGCTTTGAGCAATGCTTTGGAAATAAACCCTGTCCCTGTTCGTTTGTTTATTAAAACAAAGTGAAACAGACACCAAGACTAGAACACTGTATCACGGATATATTTCAGCTTTGAGCAATGCTTTGGAAATAAACCCTGTCCCTGTTCGTTTGTTTATTAAAAAAAAGTGAAACAGACACCTAGACTAGAGCACTGTATTATGGATATATTCCAGCTTTAAAGCGATGTTTTGGAAGTAAACCATTGCCTAGCATAGAATATGTGTCAAGGTCACTGTCATGTCACGTGATCCAGTGAGGCGGGAATCGAGCCAAGATGACCTCCGTGGCATTTATTGCACTATTTGCAATTTGCAACCGCGCCCCTGAACTTTTGAAACAATACAAGAACAGTAAATTAAGGTTGAATACATTCCTTTTTACCCAATGGTACACGAAATATACGCATTTGCTGGTTGGTGACCTTTGCAATGATCGCGTTGTTAGTTTGAAATGAATGATTATGTTCCCATATTGTTTCTTTATAATCATAGATCCGCAAAATGCTTTTACAATCTAATATAGGATTTCTATAGAAACATCGACTTCCAGCGTTGAAAATAGGAGAGAGTTGACAAATTTTCTTCATTCGTTGAAATGTTTTTTTTTGTTCAACCAACCAATGATATTGCTTATTTCGATACTGATTAATCATTTTCGTAAGTGTAAATCCTTTTTTGGCAAACGAATTTCAAAGCGTCTTTTTGAAAATTCTGATATTTTCAAAGAGGTGTACCCTTTGAATCTATCAGCATGGCTTTTATGTTGTCTACTGCCAGTTAAATAAAATAGTATATATACATTGAAACGTTTTGTGACAAACGTAAATACTCGATATTTCCGTGACCTGATAACTACACCTCATATATAAGTGTAGTTTTACAAATTTTTGTGAAATGTCCCGGCTAGTTACACATTTGCTATGAGCGTCCACATTTAGTAGTTCAATGTATATGCAAGTGTTGAACATAATCGTAAACCATATTTTTGCGTCAGTAACCGATACGCAATAGTGAAAATATAAGATAAGATATGCATTTGCTTCTTTCATTAAATTAGATGAATATTAAGATTCTGCAGTCGACACTCTCATTTAAAAACGAAAGTACAACGACAGTAGCCTTGCATGAAGTAATATGTCGGCTTCCATACCATCTCATTGGATTAACCCGATAAAACCGATTAGTTAAGATTGGGGTGTATATTGTGGATGCTTCCAATTTGGGACAGTCGATAATTTAATGTTTGGTAAAGGGTTAAGCAGGAAACACCGAATCGACATTTCTCAAAGAATAAAAGACCCAGGGGAACGGTTTGTTTTGATTGGATAATCGTTTACTTCCGAGAATCGAGGGCGCAACTTGATTTGACTTTCGGTCGTATGACGCAATAAGAGTAATTAGAACCGAGTCATAATTATGGGAAGGGTAGTATCAATAACACGCTTCTTCTCCCAATTGGTTACCCTTAATGAACGTTTCTCTAAATAAACATGCTATAGGAGAACGAGGAAATGATGTGTCGTTCCTTTCTAACCCGTAACATAATACATTGAAGCATGTTTCAGGGAATGCATTGGTTCATAACATCATAACTACAAAAGGTAAAGGTAGGGTTTATAGTCTCATTTCTACGCTAGGCATATTCAAGCGACTTTACAATTACCTTCCCGATCACTGGTGAATAAACCTGTTACCTTTCATACGCCTTTCAGATCGTTACCAAAAGAAATACACAATAAAATTAAAACGTTCAATGCAAGAAGCCAAAAGAAATAGCAGTTGTGAACGTTCAATTAAAAAGGTAAAAGGTCCCCCCTCACCTTTTTGAAGTCGCAACGATTGAATCCCGCATCTGTTAGACAAACCAAACATGTGGTATCACTTAAAGTTCCTTATTCATAATGATCCTGATTTGCTTTGGATTTAATGGTTTAACCCTTATATTGCTGGAACCGACTTAATAATCATGCAACAGGTTAGATCAAGGCCTGCCGCCAAGTCAGTTGTATTGTTTTGTTAACCATTAAGATACTGGACCATACTTCATGGTTATGCAAACTGGTTAGATTCAGGCCAGCCGCCAAGTCAATTGGCGGCTGGTCTCTGATCTAACATGTTTGCTACTCTGAGTATCTTCCTTCGTTAGAATTAAGCAAACATTTAAGGTTTTGCAAAAGAAAACACTATCTTTAGATAGTTACCCAGCATTCTAAAGGTTAACAACAGCATACATTCCTTCAAAACTATTCTACTTTACCTTTCAATTCAAGAAACCACAAGAAATCGTCCAGCATTTGTCCGGTCAGCTCCTGCACTCTTCCATCATGGGGCACATCGTCCATGGGTCCTAAGGCACCTGGAATAACGTTACTCATCTCATCTTTATGGTGGGGGCGGGGCAAATGATTGGGGCGTGGCGCGGCGTGAAAGGGGTGTATCGGATGAAATGGTTGGCGGGCCGGTTGGACGGGGTGGTTGGGATAGAGGGGTTCCGGCTCGAACTCGGGAAAGTCGAATGAGAGGCGGTTATCCTTGGTGTCTGAGAGCCCCGTCTCCTCCTCGGCCATCATTTCGGCGAAGATGGGATCTTCGAACAGCGCGTCGAGGTCCAATGTATCGAACCCACCACGCTTGTGCTGACCTTGAACGACAAAAGACAGACACTATTTGTAATGGGATCAATGTAGTATTCCAAAGGCAAATACATATTAAACAAGGACTACTTCAATGTCTTATTTTCAACGAACAACAACTGGTGTTTTGAAAGCACAAAATTTTAAGACATTGCAAACTTAAACATTCGAATATCATTTAAGATATCTTTTTGGCAGGACATACATTTGTGACATAAAAATGGGGCGTTACCGGTGTATACAATATTTCTCCTTTCTATTCTAACATGATATTATAGCACAAGTTTCATTTTAGAATTTTTAGAAATAATTATTTGAATTTTTAATCGTATTACAGAGACAGGCCTCCTTAACAGTTGAATGGCGGTTAGGCGCTGGTGATTTCCACACCGGGTTGGTTCCATTGGATACGCACAGAATTGCGACCGACATCAGAATTTACAGACCACAAAGTATGATTTTAACAGAATAACAGAACTTGACAGCCTCTTGTTCTACGACAGACAGACATTTATTGGGCAGGATATATCAATGCATCTTTGTAGCAGTATCGTATAGTGGATTAACAACGTATGTGAGAATAAAACTGTTAAACAGTGCATAATAGCAATAGATACCAACGCTTGACATTCTTCGCAATCGGGCTATCCCTACGTGCAGGTTTTAACATCTTTTTACTTTTGTTCGTCAATTCCATACTTATCTTTAACATATATCAATTGCCACCCGAATGAAACTACACCATTTACCAAAGTATGGTAGTTCATAAACGGATCATTCTATAAGACAGATAAATTTAATGCCGGATAAAATCCCGTTATGTTATATAGACTTACCGTGACTAGGCGATTTCTGCAGTTTCTTATATCCTGATGAACCCTGGTGATATTTGTGCACTGAAAATGTCAGAACACACTTGATGTAGAGTCGCCTTAACTAGGCGATCGAGGCAATCTGAACTCATCGAATTTCGAGGGTTCAATGCAAGATTATAGTAAGTGCTTTATAAACATGATTTGTCCTACGAAAACACCTCTGAAGTAATATGGAAGCCGCTATATTGTTTTTCGTGAGACTTGTTTGCTTGTACATTCGTTTTGAAAAATAGATCTTTAAAGTCAGATCTAAATAGTCATTTGGGCCGCGTCACGCGAAAAGGGGCACTCGGACATAAATAAAAACCGCAGACTAAGCTCTTTCTTAGCCCTATTATTCCAGCATCTAGTCACGACAGTTATCATTTGTATTTATTTAAAGGTAGATCTTGATGTCCTCTAAGACGGCAAACAGTGTAACCCCAGACCAGCCGCCACGTCAGTGACGTGGCGGCTGGTCTGGGGCTACACTGTTTGCTATGTCCGAGTGCCCCTTTTCCCGTGACGTGGCCCATTTAATTTGATTAAGTAAACAGATATGTATCACAGTTCATAAGTTGACTATAATGTATTAGTTATCGTTAAAAAGAATGATTTACAGTGATGTTCAACATCTACATATACATTGAACTACTCAACGTGGACGAACAAAAACTGTGTTTTAAGCCAGGGACGATTCATCCGAAATATTGTAACCCTACCAGATTGTATGAAATAAGGATTTGCATTTCAGAAACCAGCCACTTCCAACACTCAAAGGAATTTTGTTCCACAGCTACAATTCTAATAGGATACTCGCGCCTTTTTATGTATATGTCAATCGATGAAATGAATTTCATATTTTAATGATTCACTCGTAAATACTATCATATAATTAATATATATGTATTCAGATATTTACAACATTGTGAAATTTAGTTACCTGAATCTGTTTCGAAGGATCTCTGAAAATATAAGACAAAATATTTTATTCCATTTGATTTTTGAGCAAAAAGTACATTGCGCCGATTTTGGTATTTATATATCTAAGACAAACGTTGAATATTTTTTCTGTTTCGGCCAACGAATCACGCGTCACACTTGTTTGTTATATTTTCCCTTTGGTGTTTCTATCATATGCACATATTGTATGTTGATAACTTGAAAAAAAAATTGTTGAAACCAGAGTGAATCAATCAACAATGCTTTGTACAAGGTAAGCCTACATGTTCATAGTCATGCACGCCTACAGTATGATATCAAGATCGCAATCACTCCCTTACATCACTCATCTCCTTCCCTATCATCTCTCTCTTTCTCTCCATCCCTCTCTTTCTCTCCACCCCTCTCTTTCTCTCCATCCCTCTCTTTCTCTCCATCCCTCTCTTTCTCTCCATCCCTCTCTTTCTCTCCATCCCTCTCTTTCTCTCCATCCCTCTCTCTTTCTCTCTCATCCCTCTCTTTCTCTCCATCCCTCTCTTTCTCTCCATCCCTCTCTTTCTCTCCATCCCTCTCTTTCTCTCCATCCCTCTCTTTCTCTCCATCCCTCTCTTTCTCTCCATCCCCTCTCTTTCTCTCCATCTCTCTCTTTCTCTCCATCCCTCTCTTTCTCTCCATCCCTCTCTTTCTCTCCATCTCTCTCATTCTCTCCATCCCTCTCTTTCTCTCCATCCCTCTCTTTCTCTCCATCCCTCTCTTTCTCTCCATCCCTCTCCTTCTCTATCATCTCTCTCCTTCTCTATCATCTCTCTCTTTCTCTCCATCCCTCTCCTTCTCTATCATCCCTCTCCTTCTCTCCATCTCTCTCTTTCTCTCCATCCCTCTCTTTCTCTCCATCCCTCTCCTTCTCTATCATCCCTCTCCTTCTCTCCATCTCTCTCTTTCTCTCCATCCCTCTCCTTCTCTCCATCCTTCTCTTTCTCTCCATCCCTCTCCTTCTCTATCATCTCTCTCCTTCTCTCCATCTCTCTCTTTCTCTCCATCCCTCTCTTTCTCTCCATCCCTCTCTTTAACCCTTTACAAAACGTCTTTTGCAGACGATATTTCAAAATTCTATGAAGTTGGAAAATACTCTTCTGATAGGGTAGTAAACATTATGGAAAATGGAGGAATTGCTCATCAAACTCATCTGCAACAAAGTGGTAAAATGTCGTTATTGTTTGGTAATAGGTTAAATCCCTCCCTAAATTAATAACGACATACACTATTAGTCTGTAAGATAAACTTCCATACGACCCAAAGCAATCAATATATTATCAATCAAGTTAAGAATATTGTCTTATCTTTTGCGTTGCAATGGAATAAACTGTCGTCTCGATTAAACTGGATTTTTGTTAAAAACGACGTTGAAAATTGTAAACAGACTTACTTTGTTCCGAAGCACATCCTGGACCGGGGTTTTAGACGGTGCAGCTTCGTTGATAACGACTAATGATATAGATACAAGTAAAGGTGAAAGGTAACCTCTCATCTTTGTCGGAGTTTTCAAAGTATCCCGAAGTCTTTCGTGGTATTTCGGAGTTTCCCGAAGCTGTTCGTGGTATCTCGGAGTATTCCGAACTGTTCCGAAGTGTCGTGAGGTAACGGGTGTTCTACACGTCTGTTTTATGTCGTGTTTCTGAAATAACAACATTTTAGCATGATAATCTTTACTTTTTCCTCATCGTACTTATGGTGTTTAGAGCTGTCTTGTCAAGTATATAAGGTTCGTGGTGAGACACCTGGGGCCCGTTTTACTAAACAGTTTACGCTTAAGATTTGCGTAAGTCTAAAACAACAAGTCCTTTTATTTCAATATTTGGCAAAGCAATATTGCAAAGTAACACATCATTGGAATCGTCTCTCCGAGACGCTTCCAATGACGTGTCACATTGCAATATTGTACTTTCATTGAAGATACTATCCATGTTTATTAATTATGACTTACGCAAACATTTTCCGTAAGTTGTTTAGTAAAACGGGCCCCACTGTACCGGGAAAGCTATGCTTGTCTGGATTCAATAATTACAACTTCATCATTGTTGTGTCGGAAGCATCGTCTGGCTTTAATAATCTTTACATAGGACCAATGTGCCTATCTATCAAACGTACTGTTTGGTAATGGTTAGTAATGAATACTTCCAAAGAACCTGGCATTGCAATATAACTGAACTAATGTTGACACGGTGTCTAATAAAATCCATTTAACTCTTAGAGCGCTGGAACGGACTTCATGTTTATGCAAACAGGTTGGATCCAGGCCAGCCACCATGTAAATTGGCGGCTGGCCTGTGATTTAGCAGACGACGCAAATATCTATTTTAGAAAATTACCAAGCATTCTAAGGGTTAAAACTAAGCACCCGACACAGAAGCTCACCACAGCGGCGTGTTGCAAAGATGTATCTTGATAATGGGAAAGGAAAATAAGAACCCAACAATGTTATCATTGAAAACATCCCGTTCGGTCCATTTCGCCAAGCCATGTTTGGAAGGTTCGTTTGATTGGCATTTCTATCCTATTTGACTAGAATTGGATTGTTCCCGATGTTGTTTTTGTTTGATTTTGTTTCGATAAGGTATAATTGGATTGTTTAGATTCCTACACGGATTGATCAGAAATTGCTAAACCGAATTCCCTCAGATTTATACGTTTTGGTACCGAATGACTAAAGGTACGCTTATGGCAAGAGATGAAATAGCTTAATTCAAACGTTTTCTTCATTTGGCCATAATTATTAATAGCGTATTTCAACAAAAGTAATGGAGGTGTAATAATTTTAGATAACCGTGATCCACTATTTTCAATATAGATCAGTTAGACTAGACCATCTACGGGTAAAGATGTCTGATCGTTACTCATCATCGGAAATAGCGTCAATAACTTTTAATCAGAGACGTTGTTTATTTTAGCTCTGTTTCTCTCTCGATCCAGATTTGAATTTCTCTAATGACATTTTCAACAGTAGGTACGCGAGGTCAAGGCCATTCGTGTTCGTATTCATGCCCCGGTCTACTTGTGACGAACGCGTTATCCGTTAATTCGGTACCATATAGAATTCCAAAATTATGAGCCTACGTGCTTACTGTTAAAATAAAAGGATGTTACGTCATGCCATATCGAGGGTTCAATGCAAGACTATAGCAAGTGCTTCATATTTGTGAAGCACATACTATAGTCTTGTATTGAACCATCGATATTAGGTATCTACCCAATTTTCGCAATTGATAAAGTGCTTAATCAACTAAAGCTGTTTCAAGGTGTAAGAAATCAACATCTACGTCAGAATCACCCGTCTAAGTGACAAAAAGGATTAGATGAAACAGAAATTCGCATGGATTGCATATGTTGTCTGATTTCCCCAAAGACAATGTTGTTCAATCAGAACACAAGTGGAGAGCAAAGGTCGAACATTTGCTGCAGGCGTATAGCGAGTCCTTCATCAATATTCATGAAGGGTTTATTATAATATTGCTCTAAGCGCACGCTCTTTGAAAAATTATACAAGGAGTAAGCTTCCTAGTACAGGTATAGGTCCTAGTGCCTAGTACCTGGTAAATGGTATGGGTATAGCATATGTATGTAGTGTATACTAACAATAATGTCCACACATCGATAAAAGGGCTTTGAAATGTCGTATGTATCGAATGTGGAACTCTGGGTCGTTAAAGATCATCCTGTGCACGGGTCTACGTCATCAGTAACGAAAGACAAAGCAAAGCGCACCTGTCGAACACAATGGTTTAAGACACAATGCACTCGGTAAGGTTCACCCACTGGTACCCTTGCTTAGTCTCACATATCTGTGAGCCAGGAACCAGCAAAACAGCGATCGTATGCACATCACATATTGGACGAGGCTATGAATCTACATGTGATTTGGCCCATTTTTAAGCATTTTTTATAAACATATCTTACAATCAAATTTGAGGAACAAAATGGAAAAAACATCATACAATTTTAGCTAAAATCAGGTGTACGATTTTGTTTGAGAAAAAAGCGTATAAACAATGAATAGTTTATTGACTTCTGCAAGTTGATATTTAAGCCAATATTTAAGATGAAAACCAGACACTATTTGCATCACTTTGGTGCACTTGTTCACTGTTTAATGTCTGGTTGACAGACAATACAAAATGAAGATATGTTTTTATTAAAAGGAATTATCAATTTATTTTCCCAAATCACCGCAAAACATATTAATAGGTCATTGTGTTTCTAGACGTTTTTGCTTGGTTTAAGTAACCTTTCTTTCTATCTTTTACACACAACTACATTATAACAGGTATAGAACGCCTGTCGCGTGTGTTGAAGCCTGTGATGTAAAATTATCCGAAAAGAAGTATTATTAACCCTTATAGTGCTGGAACCGACTTCATGCTTATGCAATCAAGTTAGATCCAAGCCAGGCGCCAAGTAAATTGGCGGCTGGCCTGTGATATAACCGGTTTTGCTACTCTGAATATATTTCCTCAACAAAATTAAGCAGATATCTATGGTTTGGGTCACCAGACGACACACAAATCTATTTCAAGAAAACTATCTAGCACTCTAAGGTTAAAGGTGCTTGTAAACAAATGAGACAACTTGCACATAAAAATAAAATTTCGTTAAACCAATACAATTTGTGTTTTGTGCTATCATATTTAATGAGAAAATAGTTATTGGTCGCAAAGTTGATTCAGAATGGGTCAAATTGTACAGACGTAATGGGATGGATTTCGTGATGGATTTCTTAACCGTTGCAAACCACTTGCGCCAGATCTTAATATACGCTATTATGGTCTGTAACCAATATTTAAGATATATATCTATAAATATAGGATAAATCTATTATGGGATCCGGTACCAGTGTTTCAAAACGTTTTTGAATCTGAAACCACATTCAATCATTGTAAACGTGTTCTTAATTCTTTAAAACGAAGTAATTCGCTGCTTCAACCCAATACCAAACAATTACAACATTTGACAAGTTTGTTGCATTCGACTCTTGAAAACATTGTGGGGAAAGAGCGAAATTGCTCTTAAAAACAGGTTCTTCTTTCTCACAATGTTTTCTGCTCTATCAGATGATGACTTTTCAATTTCATCAGATTTTGTAATGTCGTCTGCAAACTCGTTTTATACGGTTATACGGGACAGTGAAGAATTTGGTGTTTGGTAAAGGGTTAAAAAGAGCTCTACTAAACCGCTGTGTTTATTTCTCTCATAGGGTCAAAACCCACCTAATCAGAGCCTCGGGTCCTGTATGTGGAATCTCGTTTAACACGTAAGACAGATTGTATACAAGGCTGTAATCTATTTCAATTATTTCTGGGACGCCGACTGTGTGACCCTTGTCGCTTTAACCCTTTGCCAAACGTCAAATTTTCGACTGCCCCAAATTCCAAGAGTTTGTAGACGACATTTCACAATGAGACGGAATTGGAAATTAATCTTCTGATAGGACAGAAACCATTGTGGGAAAAGGAGAAATTGCTCGTTTCGAGCAAAGCCTCCTTGTCCCACGATGTTTTCCAGAGTTGTCTGCAACAAAGTGGTAAAAGGTTATTGTTTGGTAATGGGTTAACACATTACCACCTAACGCCACGTTTTTGCATCTTGCACTAGACGACTTTCAAAAAGCATTGTGGCAAAATTAGAAATTGCATGTCACAAGCAATTTCTCCCTTTGACACAATTATTTCTACAATCTATTTACATATCACAACAGCAGAACTGGAAGTTATTTCACATGTTTACAAAGCTGTGCTGAAATGATCTGCTTCAAGTAAAGAAATGCGTTTGCAGGTGGTAAAGAGTTAAACAACCGAGGTAGGTAGACGATTTTTCATTTTGCAAGATGCTTTAAGCTTTGTGGTTTTTAGAATTTCGACTATAATTTGAGCATGCTGTGATGGTCAATGTATATAATGTTAATAATAAATACTACATTTAACGAGGAAACCTATTTGACAATTTAAACTGGCAATCTATCATAAGATCATCAACGATGAACAAGTGAACACTATAATTTATTGACTAAGGAAAGTTATGGTATATTGGCGCATATGACGTCTCACGGTATATTGTGATGGTCAATGTACATAACCGTGATCCTTGCATTCCATGTCAGCACTACGCAACGTTCTGTCCAAGTCACTTACCGCTCCCAACACATACACAACTAATCAGGGTTCATATATGAATAATTCATGCTGCTATGTGTTCATATAACGTCAAAAATTACATTGACCGACCCGGGACCACGTACCACGTGTCTGTCTTTCTACTAAACCGATATATGGAGTCACGGCTTTAAAGGGATTTGCTAAGAGAGTTGTGCTCTAGAAGTAATAAACGCTGAAATTTGATATAAGCAATCATTGTCACTTAATCAAAGACCATTCTGAAATTCCTTACCTCCAAGTTGCTGAAATCTTTTGAATTCGTTAAATAATGAGAAATGCGCCTTCGCGCCTGTCAGCGCTTCTATGGCAAATCAAAAATAAACGCAGGAATTCCTTCTTGTACACCTTTGCTAACGTCACGTAGCAAGAGTGGTTAAACGTATCCGAAAACTCATATCACGCGACAATGGTTTCTAAAAATGGCGCATCCTATTCTTAGTTTAGCACGTTGTTTACGAAACACCTCCGTGTAAACGGTGCAATTTATCCTTTATCGTTATCCAAATCAGGATTTTACCTTATTGAAATAAATTGTCTTCTTCCAATAAAATGACAAAATCGATTTCGAAAATAACATAAGACTAGATTTTTGGCAGCTTTCAAACGATATTTAAGACCGCACAGAAAAGATATCGACCACCTGTAACGCTTATATAAACATAAAATTAGAGGTACCGATTTTAGCAACACACGTCCCGCAACATAACAATCTGCAATCCGGTAGCCGGGAGACTGACACGCAAAGACCGGGAACAATTTACCCGGGTAGTAAGTTGACTTGTTCCTCCTTAATGAACTCAACCCCCATTGATATTCCTTCAATAAGGGATTGGTGTGGCTAATGAAAAATCAAGAATGCTAAAGGATGAACATTCCAAGTTTCTCCCCGGTGTTTGACAGGCCAAACCACAGAGAAGGGGGAATCTCATCCATAACGTGACTTCTGGTGCTGGGACCAGATTTATCTCGAAGTTTCTCGGTGTCTCTCGCGCTTTAACGTGATCGATGACGAAACGTAGTCCTGCCTTACAAATTATTAACCCATATATTGAGGGTTCAATGCAAGACTATAGTAAGTGCTTCACAAACATGAAGCACTTACTAAAGTCTTGCATTGAACCCTCGATATACTCGTTTAAACATATCTGCACCAGAAAATTCAAAAGGACAGTGTGATAAAAGGAGACGTTGCCTCAGCGGTTTGTAGATTTTTTGAGATTTTTACCAAGTTTGTTGTCGCTTTTAAGTGTTTATTTGATTAAATGAAAACGTCTTATTGTCGTACGTAGTCCTTTTAGAAATAACTTAGAAGCTCTATTTTAGGCCCTAAGAAATGCTTAAATGAGCCTTTTATAGCAAATAAGTTTATATTTTTATTATCAACCCAATTCCAATGGATTTGTATTTGCAATAGATATGAATGCAATATATATATCTGTTTTACAAGAAAAATACACCATTGCGAAAACAGACTTCAATGGTGCATCTAAACAATTCAAATCATTTCATTTTCAAAGCCTTTTTTTCGTGTTTTAAAAGGCCAAACGGAATAGTTTGTCAAGGCAGGGGAGTTTCCTGTCATTCATAGATGTTAATTAACATTTATATTCAATGAATGGAGGAGTGTATAATAGCTTATCCTTTCTTTCGTATTTAATTATTTCCGTGCTTTGTCCTGAATTATAATTGTAGGTTCATTAGATATTTTACTTTCTTGTAAAGTTGTTTTGTTTAGAACTGGTGAGGAAATACATCACTTTTTAATTTTCTGTAACCATGCTTAGTGCAAATCTGTCAAGCCTTCACAAAAGACAAATTCTAGATTTCAAAACAACAACAACAACAACAACAACGACAAAAAAACAAACAAAAAATAACATCACCATAAACATACACAACATCTACGACAACAGCAACATTACACTGCTTAACACGGACTTCTATTTACTTTTTTTAAGAAAATTATTTTTGATGAAGAAATATTCAAAAAGATATAGTAAGATTACTCTTTGAGTGCATCAGCACTAATGTCAAACTTAACAAACGAGGCGTTTCTGGTACTCCTTTTTTCTTCCCCTAAATGTGTTGCAGGTTCCAATTAGAATACTTTCCAAAAGGAAATTCAATATTTTACCAACTCTTCTGAAAATATGTTTCAATGATACCCGTTTTAAAGAATCAAAGTTGCAAACAAAGGACTTCAACAGGTCCCATAAAACAACAAATGTTTAGCTCTGTTAAAACATCGAACAATGGCAAAAGTAAATTGAGTTTTATGCGACATCATTAAAATAATAAACCCTCTTAAGTTCAAACTTGATTTCAAAATTCAGTTGAAATAAGTATTTGCATTGTACTAAGCCAAACCGTACTTCGTCTTTTTTGCATCAGCAGCAGATAATATTTGTACAATGACACAAAAAACAGCAACATCTTATTTTGTAAGTGCGATTTATATCCTATCATGGACCCATGACATTTAACATTAGTTCATGTGTCACGCTGATAATTTATTTTATTGTCGTCTGATGAAAGCACCCGAAAACAAGGATCGGACCAATGTAGTATCCGTCCGCAGACGCAATAAAGTTGGGGTTTTATGGGGTAAGGGGCCATGCTCGCAATTCGGACATTAAAGCGAAAGCTCTAAACAACAGCAAAATCTCATTTTGTAAGTACGATTTTCATACACCCATGACATTCTGATGAGCGCTCACGTCAAAACAAGGATCGTACCAATCCAGTGTCTGCCCACAGACGCAATAAAGCCGGGGTGTAATGTGGTAGGGGCCATGCTCGTGATTCGGGCAATAAAACTTAAGGTCTAAACATCAGAAAATTCTAATTTTGTAAGTACGATTTTCAATAATGTTTCACGACATTTTACGCTGATGTTTGGGTCATGCTGATGATTTATTTTATTGTCGTCTGATGAGAAACACCCGTAAAAAGGATCCTACCAATCCAATATCCGTCCACAGACGCACTAAAGCCGGGGTATATGGGGTAAGGGGCCATGCTCGCGATTCGAACAAAAATACGAAAGCTCTAAACAATAGCGACATCTCATTTTGAAAGTACGATTTTCATCCTATAACGCACAAAGACATTGTACATTGATTTATGTGTCATATTGATAACGTGATTTCGTGTCGTTTGATGAGAGAGCACGTGAAAACAAGGATAACCCTTTCCTAAAATAATATCGACATTTGACCACTTTAATGCAGACGACTTTAGAAAACATTTTGGGGAAATGAGAAATTGCTCGTAACGAGCAACTTTTCCTTTTTCCACAAGGTTTTCTGCTCTTTCTGAAGAATATTATTCAATTTCATCACATTTTGAAATACCGTCTGCAGGACCTTTTCGATTTGGAACAGTCAAACATTTGTTTTTTGGGAAAGGGATACTATAGGTCCAACGCAGTATATGGCCGAGTTCAAAAGAAGTAAACAGGTGATATATGCTAAATACAGTGGTAGGTAGATAATCGTGCATATTAAAATCACCCATTATCTCAGGTATGGTATCGTTCGATTAAATCATAAACATCGCCGGAGGGCGCGATGGACTCATACCATTCCAGTCCACAGATTCACTGAAGCCCGCGTAAAACAAAGATAGGGTAAAGGGCAATGCTCATGTTTTCATTTGGGAGAACAGACTTATTATATCTAGTTTATGAGAATGGCGATGTCTTTTCTTTGAACGTTAATAATGTCCACACCGTTAATGACGTTCACAGTATAGATGTTTTGATATTTCAATATCGCTCTCAGTGGTAGACTCATTCCACCATGTTGTTTTTCCTCCTCTTTGCTCTGGCGGCCAATCCCTCGATTCTTTATTTATCCCTTTACCAAACGCCAAAAGTTAGACTGTCCCATATTAAAAGAGTTTGCAGACGACTTTTCGAAATGTGATGTAATTGAAAAATAATCTTCTGATAGGACAGAAAATATTCTGAGAAAATGAAAAATTGCTCGTCACGAGCAATTTCTTGTTTTCCCACAATTTTTCAAGAGATGTCTTCAGCAAAGTGGTTGGCTGGCGCTATTGTTTGGTAATGGGTTAATCCTTTTGATTGTAAAGTCAGTCCCTGTTTCGAGTGAGTTCAATCAGACGATATTAAGACCAAAGGTTAAAGTGATAAAGCAAGCGATGAATTATTGCATATTCAACTACAAAGTGTTTGTTAACCTTTGTGGTAAAGGAGTGTCTAACCATGCGACAATGATTGTTTTCTGTATGATGTGTTCAAATCGATATGATTTTTTTATAAGACAATTGCGTTTAGAAAAAGAAGCATCCGTTAAAGTAAATGGTATCATATACTAAATCTAAGTTTGAATTAACACGTTATTTACGTTGCCTATGGTTTGCGTCTGCTGTCACCTTTAATTTAGACCGATTTTTTAAATTTGATACGTGTAAATTGGATTTAAAGTCTTTGATTCGCCAACAAAATCATCGAATTTCACGGTTGATCAATCAAATCCGTTATGAAATATCTTCAAAGAACCAAAAAACGCCACGTTTAAGAATGCTTATTAATACGTCTGTGCAAAGCGCCTTTCCCTATTCCTGAAAACCAGGCAACTGCATCTTTGGACGCTTTTAGTTACTAGACGCCATTAAATGGAACATTGTTTGTATGTTTTTCCTTTAAAAAGAATATTATAAATAAAAAAACGACGGTTTTCATCGTAAGCTTATGTGTTCTCCCATAATGTTTTTGTACGAGAGCATAATATTTAAACGTTTGATATGGTCGATGTTAGAAACAGGGTTCCGTAAGGCATCGGAAATTGAGAAATATTTCTATTTTGCCGTCGCTGTGAATGAAAGATTGCATCGACTTTCAATCATTTGACATACATAAACATGTCTCTGGAACAGCCTGTGATAAAATACACAATGTTTCTCCATATCAAACGTATAATGATATTAGATTCGATACAATGAACTAGCCCGTATTAACCAGACGTTCGTCGGGTTACTTCGGGCGTTCTCGGTATTTATCGGTCGGCGCCGGGTCTATTCGGTTCAAAACGAAAGGTTTCGGCCCCGGCCGATGTATACCGATATCGGCAGAAGTCATCCGACAAAAGAATGAGTTTCAAAATGACGGATTGTGTGTATTCGACCTTTATCATGAACTGGCTTTTCCATTCATAGTGCAAACACTTTAGGTAAAGTGCGAAGGGGGAATCCATTTCCACAATTAAAATCTTTATAACAGATTTCATTGATAAAGCAAGTTTTATACACAATTATTAGTATAAGTAAAACATAATTAGATATTCGCTGAATTTCATGGATCTTGTACAGACATTTATCGTCGAAACAATACATTCTAGACAACAACTCTTATGTAATCAGGTGAATGGTCTATCAATTCGTGAGAATTTAACCCTAAGAATGCTGTTTATTTTCCCTAAAAATATATTTTTGTGTCGTCTGCTTTCCAAAACCTTAATTTTGTTGAGGAAAGATACTTATAATAGCAGACAGATAAGAGCACATGCCAGCCGCCAATTTACTTGACGGCTGGCCTGTCCCTTACCTGTAATGCATAAGCATGAAAATGGTGTCAGCACTGTAAGGGTTGATTAGTCGCCTATATACTAATTCAAGTTGGAACAATAAAAAGAAATGTCGATTCATAAAAAGACAAGTCAAATAATTAATTTCATTATTAAATCAGGATTAAATTGCTAATTATCTTTTACGTAACAGGTACTAGACCCTTCACCGAAAAACTCGGTGGTTACTTCAATGTGTGTTATAGATTCGGTTTTCAGATTTATTCTACAAAAGAGGGACTTGCTCAGTGATCTTCAAGAAGAAGGGTTTGACCTTAATTGCATGCAAGCACGAAAAGTCTGCATATAATATAAAAATCAAGAAAAATATTGAAAATTCATTAAATAACCCAAAGCAATTTTGGAGAGAGCTCAAAAGCTTAAACCATAGTGAACAAAAAATACCTAAAATAACAACAAGTCAATGGTTTGTTCACTTTCGGAATCTTTACTCGTTAGAAGATATTGAAAACGAAAATCTACCCGACTACACTGAGGGTATGGATATTGTTCATGATTTCGATGATATTAAGGTTTCAATCTTGAACAATGACATAACTGATGACGAAATCATTAATGCCGTTAAATCGTTAAAACCTTCCAAGGCGACTTCGGGTGACCTTACGGCTAATCATTTTATCCATTGTATAGATCTGGTTTTACCTTATGTGCGTAAGATATTTAATAGAATATTTAATTCGGGTGAATTTCCCGTAAGTTGGTCGACATCTATAACAATTCCTGTTCACAAAAAAGGTGATGTGCATAACCCTGATAACTACAGGGGTATTTCACTAATAGACACATTTAGTAAAATTTATATACATATAATAACAAGACGTCCTTCATTTTATTCTGAAGTATATGCCAGGATATCTGAATGTCAAGCTGGATTCAGAGCGGGCTATTCAACGATTGATAATGTTTTTGTTCTACAGGCAGTAATAAGCAAGTATCTGTCAAGGAAACATAGGAAAGTGTATGTAGCCTTCATCGATTTTAAGAAAGCGTTTGATTCAGTTGACAGATCGAAGTTGTATTCTATATTATTATCTCATGGTATCGACGGTAAATTATTAAATTCTATAAAAAGTATATATTCTTCCGTAAAAACGGTTGTACGTTCAGGTAATGAGTTTAGTGATCCTATTGATTGTCCAGTGGGCTTGAGACAGGGCTGTTCGATGAGTTCTATACTATTTACTCTCTTCATTAATGAATTCCATGACTTGATATCTAAAAGTGGAAACAAAGGCATACAGTTAAACCCGGATTTCATCGAGTTATTCATGTTAATGTTCGCTGATGACATCGCGTTACTTGCAGACACGAGAATGGGTCTTCAAAAACACTTAAATGTTTTACAAACATACTGCAAAGATTTCAAACTTAAAGTTAACATTGAAAAAACGAAAGTTGTAGTTTTTAGAAAAGGAGGTCCCCTCTCAAGGTATGACAAATTTTATTTTGAAAATAAATCTTTAGAATGTGTAAATGCTTTCACATATGTTGGTGTGAATTTTACAAGTGGTTTATCTTCGTTCAGAATGGCTGAACAGAATGCTCTTAGAGCGAAATGTGCATTGAACTTAGTATTGACTTCTTTGAAAGGGATTTCACCTACCAATGGTAAACTGTTTTTTTTTTAAATTTTTGACACAAAGATTGCACCGATATTGTTATATGGGAGTGAGGCATGGGGTTTTCAATCGTTTGACTGTATTGAAAGGGTCCAAAAATATGCATGTAAGCGATTTATGTGTGTACCATCGAATACCTCGGATGTAGCTGTCCTTGGCGATTGTGGTCGTTTTCCATTATATGTTTACACTTGTATAAGAGTTATAAAGTATTGGTTGAGAATTCTCATTATGCCGAATAGCAGGTATGTTAAAAAATGTTACAATATGTTAAAAATGTATGATTCATTTGGATATGTAAATTGGGTATATAGACTTAGAAGTCATTTATGCGAAAACGGATTTGGTTACGCTTGGGAAAATCAAATAATAACAAATGAAAAGCATTTTGTTGCTCAGTACTTGCAGAGATTGAAAGACCAGTATTTGCAAGTATGGAGAAATAAATGCTGTACCGAAACAAAACTATTTTACTATAATGGTTTTAAGTCGACATTTGGGTATGAAACTTATCTAGACATTTTAACATTATACAAGTTCCGTAAATCTTTCGCATGCTTTAGAACAGCAACTCTCAAGTTAGCTGTAGAGGAAAACCGCTATAAGAACCATGAACAAGATAATAATAATTGCTGTTATTGTAAGAATAAGACTGAAGATCTATATCATTTTTTATTTATTTGCCCACTGTATTCTGATCTACGTGATACGTATTTTCAACAAAGATATTATAAACATCCAAATATACAATTCTTACCAAAAAAGAGAAAATTTTATCAATTCATTATGAGTAAGAGTTAGTAGACTTTGTTTTGTAATTATTTTGATTGCTTTCAACAACCTCCTATGTATATTGTTTAAACATGCTTTACCTTTGGCTGTACATGTTAATCTTTATATGTATATTGTATTGTTAAGGCCGGGGGCCGACTATCAATTAAATAAATGAATGAATGAATATAGAATTACATTTTTATGACAAATTAAATGCCTTGTGGCATATGGTCTTTGGTGTCTTGTCTAAATCGAAGGTAATATAAAACGTGAATAATAGAATTCTCTTCGTTATATTGTGTAGAAACCATGAAGACAACTGGGGAAAATGCTCGTAATGAGTATTTGCATCTTTTGTCCGATTCGTGTCTGAAGTCTTCCACTTAAATGTGTCAATGCATGTTTATATGAAGCCTGTGGTCATATTCCTGTTTCTATCTATATAACACCTCGGGTCATGTGAAGTTTTCACTACTCACAACCTATCTTAATACGCATTGTCCGTTTCTCAAGTATGGATTATTTGAATAACGCTTTACCAAAGGCCAAATTTTCGACTGTTCCCAATTGAAAGAGTTTCAAAATGTGATGAAATTGGAAAATAATATCCTGATATGGCAGAAAACATTGTGGGAAAAGGAGAAAATTGATCGTAAAGAGCAATTTCTCCGTTTCCATTAATGTTTTCCATAGTTGTTTGCAAAAACTGGTCAAATATCGTTATTGTTTGGTCAAGGGTTATTTTCGTACCTGGAACTGGTATTATCCTTATTGTACAGAACAATCCGAACTACGATCCTAACTAACAATTAGTCCTAGTTAACTCTATGTAATTTTAATCATATCACAATGTAATATGAGCGTCAAGCATTTAATTAATTAATTTAGTTCAATATCAATTTCCAATCTACGTTATATCGGCAGTTATAAACATGGGTACCGTTTAACTAAATATTTCATGCTTAAAATTTGTGTAAATTCGAAACAACGTTCCCTCCCATATCAATATTGGGTAAAGCAATATTGCAAAGTAACACATCATTGGAAGCGTCTCTATCAGATTAATTCAATGACGTGTCACATTGTTATATTGTACTTTCATTTAGGATACTATCCATGTAGTAATACTTTCTTTACGTCGTTTAATAAAACGGTTCAATGTACTGTATCGCAAGTGTGTAGAATAATCTTTAAGTGTATGGAAGATCATACCAGTAGCCTAGAATGATCGCAGTTGCTGCTTACCTCCGTAACTCTCTTGTTCATGGACAAAACAACATACAAATTGGTTAACCCATTACATAACAATAACGGCATTTGACCAGTTTGTTGCAAGCGACTCTGGAAAACATTTACGAGCAATTTCTCCTTTTCTCACAATGTTTTCTGCCCTACCAGAAGATTATGAGAAATTACTAGAAATGTCGTCTCCGAACTCTTTTAATTTGGGACAGTCGAAAATTTGGCGTTTGGTAAAGCGTTAAAGGCAAAACATTACAAATATAATATAATGTCGATGGTTCTACCCGTCTTGACCGAATGCTAATTAAGTTGTTTTTTTTCTCAAAATATCATGTTGTGCCGGGAATCCAAATATAGGTGAAAAAAATTGTTAACAAGATGTAAAATAAAACAGACAATTTAAAAAAAAAAGATCGAAACAATGATGTTCGCCTGTGAAAGTCTGTATGATTTGTTTCACAACTTGTTGAAACCTGCATTAAGCAAACAGATAAATAGGTCACGGCACTATAGCACATGTCGGCGACCCACGGGTTAAACCAGATACCAACAATCCCTCAATTTCCTGAACCATATTTATCAAACTCGGCTTGATTGATAAACATTTCCTTCTTTAATTCTGGTTCTTTCCGTGTTCTCAGTCGTCTGCGAAAATGGTCTTGAAATATTCTTTTATTTGGTTGTTTGATAAGTTATTCATTCAAAAACGGAAATGTGCTGTTCACAGGTGACTTTCATCTCCATACGTTTCACACGGATTCATATTGCTTCTGGGATCGTCTGGTTAGTAAGACGTAAACAAAGACTTCAACACTCTATCCCATTACCTCATATACCAAATGTATGAATGATCTGAGTTAAAAGCAACTGTTTGCAACAGATTACGAATATAACAAAATGTTTGTATATTACAATACAATATTTTTATATGCAATGTTATACAAAGTCATTTGCATATTACACAGTAATAAAATAGATTTCAACTAGGTGTGATAGGACAATCTATTACTGATAAATGACATATAGTGGAGTCAATCTGTTATGAGAATGTTTTGTCTCAGAATATAACCGTTATAAATATATTTAACCACGTTTAGATTTTCTTTCTTGTTTTCGATGCCATAAGTGTTTCGAATTATGTATGAAAGATATAACCCTGCTCATATCAAGCAATTCATTTTGTTGTCACTGTTATCTGCAACTAGTCTATTAAAACGTTTATAAATGCGTAATTAATCAACCAATCAAATTAACGCATTAACCCTTATAGCGCTGGAACCAACTTCATGCTTATGCAAACAGGCAAGATCCAGGCCAGCCGCCAAGTTAATTAGCGGCTGGCCTGTGATATAACCTGTTTGCTACTGTGGGTATATTTTCTCATCAAAATTAAGCAGATATTTAAGGTTTTGGAAAGCAGACCAAACAAACATTATTTTAAGAAAATTAATCAGCATTCTAAGGGTTAATTGGTCATTCTAGATTGAGTTTGCAGACGACATCGATATTGTGCTAAAGTAATAAGGTATTCCACCACCATGGCAATTGATATTGTTGGGAAATATTAAAACGAGCATTTTCTCCAATTTCAAGTTATAATTCGAATGTCGTCCTTTACGATTCCGATTCATGGAAGTCAGAAATAGGGGTACCGAGAATATCTATACCTCAATCTTCTCATTATCAAACTCTTCTGAACGTCGAAGTAAATACGGGCCTCTGAAATATTTGGGTGTTCTTTTCACATTTAAATATTTCAGACATTTATGCTTCGAACCCTCTTAATGTCGAACATGTTTATGAGGTCCTTTCAACTTCGAGATATAGATATTTGTATAGGGAAAAAGTGCTATAATTGGAATTCATTTGTCTTTCATAGCTATATTAACCCAGTATGGATCTGTCTAAGAACTTATTATTTTTTCCAGGCGTGTGCCACCCACTTATTGAGATCCTTTTTTACGTGATGGCATACGGGTATTTTGATCTTTTGATATAACATTAATTATTTCCCTCCAAAGGTTGTAATTGAATATGATATAGGATGGTCTTTTCTAATCATTTTGGGAAATATATGTTATATATTTAATTCAATATCTTTTGTTCGCCTAAGATCTGAATGTTCATCCAGACATATACTTTCTTTGACAAGCCCATCTTATTAGTAAAGCATTATCATTTATGTATTATCAATTATAAGAATCCATTAATTGCGACAATGGTGGACAAAGTAACTTGATTAATAATCTAATATGTAAGGCTAAATACTTTATCAGACTGTTCATGAGTAATGTGGCCCTTTGAATAATATATCAGTTATATTTCATCTTTATTTTTAACACATTTCATTGCCAATTTAATTTTACATTGAATAACAAACACAAGTTATAGCATAAGGGTCACCTTTCCCCTTGACTCAAACCAGTAACACATGTTATCTCTTGTACATGGAACATCTGAATACAATGACTAACATACAATAAAGTATCAAATAAAGAATAAACTAATCAACAAAGAGCTGTGAGCGCTAATATTTTTACAAATTTCAATATATTTGAGTTGCGCCAAAGGTTTTGTTCGTCGCTCCAGAAAAAGATAGTAGATGCAAGCGTTTTGTTTTCGCTCTTAACCTCGAAGAGTTTTTTAACAAACGATTTCATATTGAATCGCACGGAAGAATCGGCGTGCGCAATGCTTTAATATGTCTTATATTAGTGCACTTAACCCTAAATGATTCTTTTTCTATGTAATATCGAGTTGAAACAATTGTAACAAAAGGAGAAATTGCACATCTCGAATAAGTTCTTCTTCTTGTAACAATTATAACGTAAGTTGTCTGCCACGGTCCTATTAACCCTTTCCCAAACACCAAATTTTCGACTGTCCCAAATTAAAAGATTTTGTAGACGGCATTACTAAATGTGATGAAATTGTAAAATAATCGACAAAAAGGGCGGAAAACATTGTGGGTAAAGGAAAAATTGCTCGTTACGAGCAATTTGCCTTTTCCCACAATGTTTTTTAAAGTCGTCTGCAACAAAGTGGTCAAATGTCGTTATTGTTTGGAAAAGGCTTAAGATACTTATGTATTTGTACGAGGAAATACGTTAGACTATTCGTTGAGTTCACTTTTTACTTGCCGCCTACTACTAGCAAGAGCCGGTTGAATGGGTTTTTGTAATCCCGGACCTGTTTCCTATGCATACGGAATTATCGGGGATTATCCCTTTCTTACAACAAGTGCCACGCGAGGAATTATGGGAAAAAACCTTTCCTCTTCCGGTGCATTCGATCAATTGTAAATGTTTTTATTTTTCACCACCAGCAATGCCAGGCGGGGTGAGCATGTGATCAATGTTAACGATATAAAACATATTGCACACGGCGCCCATGAATGAGCATGTATTTATGCATTTTCTTTAGCAGATTACTTTTGTTTTTCACTATTTTCTATACACCATATTCCGACGATCAATTTTCAGCAACCGCCAGTGAATGTTGTTTCCATTTTGGCTGTGTCGTTCGCGTCAAGGGATGCGAATGACCGAAAACATCACCCATCAACTATGAGTTCTCTACCGAGTGTTAGGCGTAAAGCCGTTATAAATCATGGGCTATCATATAGCACCAAAACCGGAAAGTTGATGATCGGAACATGGCGTATATGAAATAGTGGAAAACAAAAGTTATCTGCTGAAAAAAGCATGTATACCTGTGGCGCGGACATCTTGTTCGGACATTTTTCGTAAACATTGGTCACGTGATCATTCCTCCTCTCATTTCATAGTTTGGCATATGTTCACACCTTTTATTATGATCTCATGCTATTGGGTCAAATGTAAGATCATGTATCTGCAAGTCATAAGTAAGAACACATTTCCCTGGCCTAAGTATTATGCTTAACCCATTACCAAACAATAACGACATTTAACCACTTTGATACAGACTACGCTGGAAAATATTGCGGGAAAAGGATAAATTTCTCGTGACGAAAATCTTTTCCTTTTCCCACAATTTCTTTTGCCCTATCCGAAGATTATTTTCAAATTTCATCACATTTTGAAATGTCGTCTGCAAATTCTTTCAATTTGGGACAGTCGAAAAGTTGGTAAAGGGTTAGATTTCAAGTTGATCCACTAAACTCTTGAAAACTTAAACTTATTTGACATCTGATTCGTATTATTGTTTTCCTTTGGGTAATGTGTAGCGTCTGACATAAAGAAATTCATCAGTATTTGTGTTCATGCGATGCAAACTCTTAGCCCTGATTCATTCAATATTTTATTCATTCATTTTAAGCACTTCGATGTTATTCATGAATTCAACAAAAAAGGTGAATCTTTTGTTGATTAAAGGTGCTTGTTCACAGATATGAGAAAATTTTGAAGTTGAAAATTGGTTTCCTTCAAACTGCACAACAGCACACAGCTGGCCTGTTATATGATGCGCTCTGAAGAATAGTCATTGGTAGCAAAATTAAATCGTTTTGAATTTTGTAAAGTGTGTATACAATGAATTAATATGTATTTGTATCCAAAGGCATGACATTGCAATAAAGATTTAACGCATATAAACAGTGCATATCTGAATAATTTGTCGCTTCCTGAATTAAGCATGCTTTCAATAGATACCTTAATTAAATTGTACATCGAACAACACTTCAGAACTGTATTGTTTGAATGACATCTTATTTTGACCTTTGACTTTTCTCTTCTGTGAACAGGCACCTTTAACCTTGACCTTTAACCTTTCCATGAATAATTATGTTAAAATGGTTTGCTATATCGTCATGAGCATGGTGGGCGTACGTAAGCAAAATTGGTGTCTCGACATTTACTGTAAACGAAAAGTGATAAACAAGTGATAAATAATTCTTGATTTGACCATACTTGAATGACCAAAGCTGTAAATGCGTGGGCGTGTGTGTGTGAGAATGAAATATATACGTCTGGAGCATTCGGACTAGATTTAACCGTACCAATCTCAACTCTGTTATGAGAAAAAAAACTTATATATAACATGTCGAGCTAAATTGGATAAACCCTTTACCAAATGCCAAACTTTCGACTGTCCCAAATTCAAAGAGTTAACAGACGACATTTCAAACTGTGGTTAAGTTGAAAAACAATCTTCTGATAGGGTAGTCAACATTGTGGGAAAAGAAAAAATTGCTCGTAACGAGCAGTTTCTCCTTTTCCCACAATGTTTTCCAACGTCGTCTACAACAAACTGGTCAAATGTCGTTATTGTTTGTTAATGGATTAATCGCAATTTATAAGACAAACACAAACGAAAGTGCCACACATATTTGCTTATCTTGTATCATTATCAATAACCAAATATTGCAACAAAGGAAATATGGCCGAACAATGATTTATTTTCCCACTTAGCAATTCCGTACCATCTCTTACACTCTAACAATACCGTTTTATCAATCAGGAATCTTTTCTATAGCTAGTTACTACAACGGAAGCAATCTATTCGCAATTTCATCCCATTTACTGAAGGGTCCTCGTGTTTTGCTAAGTAAATTGCCGCACACAATCTAAATAATTGTCGGTCATTATATCAATGCGATGTGTAGGTGCTTTCCCATTTTAGGTTCTCAACAGAAGCGAAGGACATACTAGAGTATTGCACCGAAACCACGGGTGTTCTCAGAAGTGTTGCCAGTATGTCAATTTCTTTGTTAAAGTACATAAATGGCGAAGACAAAACCACTTGGATGTTGCAAATCGGATTTCGAGCCTCTCTACAATCTTTATTTAGTTTTCACGGGGATGCTTTAAATTGTTGAACTTGTTTTGATGTAAACAAGCATGTGACCTATGTCTCACACTCACTAAACTATCTTCACACAACCAATTTTTCCACATAAACAAGCTTGTAGGTGTGTGTGACGAATATATCCTTAATAACTTCATTATATGTTAGCCACAATGGGGGAATGGGGGGCGGGCCTTCCGTGGCATAGTTATTAGAGTACATTATTTCAAACCGCATGGTCCCTATCTGCGTGAGTCCAAATCCCGGTGACGGCATTTGGATTTTCATGAGTGGCAGTCTCCCGACTGACGTACAGAATGCTGGTGGCTCTACCTGGCTTGACCAGTCCTTATGGGTAGTTGAGTATGGGGTCTTCCTCTATCATTAAGTGTTGGGCATCGCAACATAACTGAAATCATGTTGATGCGATGTGAAACTCCGTACATAAATATAGATGTTGGACAAAATGTAATCATATTCTGGTTTCGAACCAGTTTACCATTTATCCAAACTCAATGCAGACATATTAATAAAAGTTTCCAACTGTTCGTACTCGAAACTGATTTCAATTTGATAAAGTTAGAAGGCATGCAATGGGTTGCTAATATTTATGACGAATTGTTGCTCATAACTTCGCAAACATTACATCGTAACAATCTGCCAACTGTATAGTAAGAAATATGGGAGTATTATTTCTGATTCTTCCTTTTCGATCCATTTGTATTTCCTCAGCACCTCCAAGGATGCATGATGAATAAACTACGCCATCTATAACCTGGGGTCCTATCCCATGCGTATACCCAACACAAGGCTAGTGTTAGGTCATTCGGCAATCTAAACACATCGGGTTTATCCAATGAAAACACCTCTGAAATAATAGGGATGACGCCATATTGTTCCCCGCGAGAATGACGACACTTTACTTTCGTTTTTTAAAATAGATCTTAGATGTGAAATCTTAGAAGTCGTTTAATTTGATTGAGGAAACAACTATACATGTCACAACAACAATTTCGCCATTTGTTATGAGTTACTGATAATAAATGATTTAAAAGGATGTCCAACACTTCAACACACATTGCACTACTTAACGTGCAAGCTTAGAAAATGTGTTATTTGCCGGATGCCGATTTACCCGATAAATTGTAACCCTACACTTATATCCGATTAGTATTTCACAGCTCACGGAAATACCCGAGTAGTTCCGATTGGTCATTCGGAACACCGCGGCCATTTCTTAAAAAGGAGGTAATGTGGAGCCATTCGAAAGTAGTCCGGCAATATTGCAACGACGAAGGACATGTCGGGAGTTGCCGAGTAAATACGATTGAGAAAATACGAAACATAAATGTGCCTTGAATTTCTAAATGTTATAAATTCTTCGTTTATTTACTTTATTTGATTTAATTCTTTAAGTTTACTTAGCCTTCTCCCAAAAAGACGCAATTTCTCCCTGTAACAAGTGGGAACGATTATTACAACTCTAGACATATGTGACGTAATTTATAACATGTGTATGATTGGCCGGAGGCCTTTATGTACAATAAAAGACTTGTTACTTGTAACTTATATGTCGTATCTCATTATTATCAATGCAAACGCTACAGCTCCTTTTTATTTTCACAGCAACGACGTCATACGCAATCATCTGCAATTGTCACGTGATTAAATTCGTCTGCGCCATTAGCAGCAATCTGGATATAAACGACAGATAACGATTCCGTGGAGATCGTGTGCTTATCTGCCTATTAATAACGGTTGAGTTATAATAATCCATATTCTGTATCAGTCTCTTTGACAGTGTGTGGTGACCTTCCGTTTAATCCATTACCAAACGATAACGGCCTTTGAGCAGTTTGTTGCAGACGACTCTGGAAAACAGTGTGGGAAAAGGAGAAATTGCTCTGATCGAGCAATTTCTCCTTTTCCCACAATTTTTTCTGCCACATTAGAAGATTGTTTTTTATTTTCATCACAATTTGAAATGTCGTCTGCAAACGCTTTCAATTTTGGACAGTCGAAAATTTGGCATTTGGTAAAGGATTAAGCCGTTCGCCCAAACCACTTAGCCACAGAAGATAACATGCATTGTAAATAACGTGGTATTATACTCGCTGTTTGTTCATGTGTAAGTCACATGATGTCGGTTCGCCTTACACTGTGTATCTGTCCGTCTGTCAATTTTTGCATCCTACGGGCTGCCGTTTTAATGCAACTTATATGGTTGCATACAAGGCTCCGGGTTTAGGTGATACACTCCTTTTCAAGCCTTACTTGTTATTTTGACATTTGGAATTTACTAATTCAGTGTTCATCTGATCCCAGTTATTTTAATTGTATACATAATAGCATGTATTTTTATTTGAATTACTTACTGTCATTTGTTTTGGAAATAACAAATGACAAGACCTCACTCAATATATGTATTGGCTTTTTATTTCCAAGTATTATAGTATGCAAAAACAGAGCTTCGTCAAGTCATAATATGACAAGACTTTGACATTTTCAGATTTCATCGTCTTGTGGATAAAAGGCTTTTTTCAGCGATAATGTTTACGTAAAATACAAATCGAAGCGTTTATTTACATTCGATAACGCAACAAGTGCTAACAGCTTTGTTTAATCACCCCTGAAACTGTGGCTCAAGTGCGTTATTTCCGGACCACGCCTTCTATAAGACCTGTCCAATGCAGACCAGCTTGCATTAGCATTTACACGTCACCCCATGTCACGTCATGTCACGTCCATCTTGTACCCACCAAATCCAGGTCTGATTGTTTCCGCCATAGACTGCTTCCGAAAACATCGTTGGAAGGTAATTTATTTGCACAACCCTTAACTCTAATGAATAAACTTGATATGGAATATTTACAATACAATATAATATTTATTCAGTGAAGAAGGCCTTTGGCCTATTACACACATATTAATTTTCAATTTACAAATGGTACATGCACCCGCAGTAACTGTAAATAAATAAGATCATGTGATTCTATTCATACATATCTAAGATACATTTAAAGAAAGAAAACAGACAACACAGGTATGAGATTATGTCATTTATTTACGTAGTAAATGACGCTAAATGATTACAGGTAGAACACAAATAATCAACAACTCTGCATTAGGAAAAGTATTACATCACTTAATTGAAATGATTCTAATCTCTTACCAGAGGAGTATCTCTAATTCAAAACTGAATTAGCCCTTTACCAAACGCCAAATTATCTGTCCCAAATTGAAAGAGTTTGCAGACGACATTCCAAAATGTGATGAAATAGGAAAATAATCTTCTGATAGAGCAGAAAACATTGTAGGAAAAGGAAAATTGGCTCGATGCGAGAAATTTCTCCTTTTCCCATAATGTTTTCTAGAGTCGTCTTCAACAAAGTGGTTAAATGTCGTTATTGTTTGGTAATGTGTTAAAGTTATCGCCTGTCAGTTCTTTATATTAACCAGGCTTGGCGTTTGATGAACGGTGAAGTTTTTTCTTTACACTCATATAATTTGGGAACAATGCATGTGACATCAGCAAACTTGCGGTTTTTGACATCCAAACAAAGGAAATCTCCCGTAACGAGAAATTTCCTGTTTATCAAATAATCATGTTTTATGTAAGTTTCGTAAGCTGATATTACGGACGTATCGTTAAATAAGTTTTAACGAAAAAATAAAAAAAGAATAGGTAAGCAACGTAACGTTCTATAGTGATTTATATAGATAATAGCTAATTACAACGTAGTCATTTATCTTAGGCTTAGGAATTTATCTATGGCTTGTTTAGGTTATTTGTTTTAATGTCGTTTTGTTATAAACAAGAGTAATAAAGCTTCCGAGTCTGTGTTGCCATTTAGAAGAGCAATATGCTTCCTGGATCAGAAGGGATTAATCGAATTTAAAGGCACATACAAGGATTTGAGTACAAATAAATAACTGAAAGAAATATATGGAGTTCGTATTTTATGTGCATAAAAGTCATGAAAATTAATTTATGAATGATGTGAGATCCTATCTAAACATAAATTATGCCGTGCTTAAAATATAGTTGTCTTCAATTCATGTTTATCAACAATCTATTTTCTTATAATAACGAATTCTGATTGGTCGATTAAAAGATGTGTGTATCACGTGACCAAGCTAGAGGGGAGGAATCAGGCAATCTGAATTATTAAACAGGTTGATCTGGGTTATTTCTCGTTGGCTTTTACGTATAAGTTGTGTTGATGGGTTTTGTAGTAATAACTATTTGAATCTGACCAAAAGTTTACGAAATAATAAAAAGTTTAATATAGCATATTTTCTAATGAGCCTTTAACAATATAAGGCCTCTTGTTGCCTTTTGAAAACTGCAATGAATGATTATTAAAGCTTTATTATGCCATTGAAAAAAAGGGCAATAACTTAAAGTTCGCTTGTCAAAGCTCGTAAGATCTTCTATAGAAGTTTGCCGAACCATCTAATTGCATTACGCTTGTGCATATGCAAACTATCAACATACAAACGAATGAATCTTTCATGACACAAAACAGCCTGTAGTAGAAAATGATCGTCTCTAGTCAGTCTGTGCAAACTTCTATAACACACATAAATATGCAAATGGTTAATTATTCGTAAAGTGGGTGGTGTTTAACTCTCAAAGGAAACCCATCCATATACCGCTCAACGACATTGTCTGGTGTCTCCTACATCGTTTGTTTGGAGTAAAGTCACGACAGTAGATTCAACAATCGAACCAGCACGTTTTAATTGATAGCTCACCACATTACCAAACAATAAAGACCTTTGTGCACTTTGTTGCAGACGACTCTGAAAAACACTGTGGGAAAAGTAGAAATTGTTCATTACGAGTTATGTAATGTCTCCAACGGTGTTTTTTCTCTATCAGAAAAATACTTTCCGATTGAATCACATTTTGAAATGTCGTCTGCAAACTCTTTCGAATTTGGGACAGTCGGAAATAATATGGCGTTTGGTAATGGCTTAATAAGGCTTGATTAGCCTTAAGCTTTTTTTCTCCAATTGCAGAAAGAAGCAACCTTCCTAAATCAAAATATTTAAAACAACGCCTCCAGAACGGAAGGAGTGGGAGGCAAGTAATTGGAGAGAAGACAAAATAAAGAATTGTACATGTAAATGGAATAAAATACAAAACATGTTTCATGACAACATATATACTTTATCTACGCACCCCTTTCACATATGTGTATTGCGTTAGAATTGCATGATTCAATGGAAGCTGATTGCAAAGAAGTATAAGACACAGAGGGACTATGTACGTGAGGAATAACACTTAGTAAGACTAGTAACAAGCTGCTATCACACGCTTCGTGTTCACGTCTATTGAACTCGAGAGGTATTTAAGTGACGAAAATCAAAACCATTTAACCCTTTTCCAAACGGCAAATTTACGACTGCACCAATTTGAAAGAGTTTGCAGTAGACATTTCAAAATGTGATGAAATAATTGGAAATATTCTTCTGATAGGGCAGAAAATATTGTGGCAAAAGGAGAAATTGCTCGTTACGAGCAATTTCTCCTTTTTCCACGATGTTTTCCGGAGTCGTCTGCAACAAAGTATTTAAATGTCGTTTTTGTTTGGTAAAAGGTTAAGTGGGTCCAAATTAGTCGTGTTGACGTATTTGTAGATTAAGACAGAGGGGAACAAGCCGAAAGAGGGGCAGAGCAGGGTTTACAGATGCAAACAATAATCGGTTCTCTATGGCGCTGGTATCCT
This sequence comes from Cerastoderma edule, assembly GCA_947846245.1. Lineage (NCBI taxonomy): Eukaryota > Metazoa > Mollusca > Bivalvia > Cardiida > Cardiidae > Cerastoderma > Cerastoderma edule. The sequence continues at coordinate 9,985,116 of OX401416.1, read as the reverse complement.
TTAATGTTAACAGTTAACAGTAGATCACGTGTTATTCAATAGCAGCGTGTCAGAAGTAAAGTCGCTCTCAGAATCTATAGAGGAGTCCCTTAGATCCAATCCGAGCTCTAGGGTTTATCAATGAAAATAAAACCGAAGGAAGCCTCCATAGTTTGGTTCTCGTGAGGTTTCTTTCTTGGAATTTCGTTTCAAAATATAGATATTAAATCTAAAATATAAATAGATGGTTTATTTGAAAACAGATGTATATGTCACAACTTATTATTTCACATATGAGTTGCCAATGAAAAATTATGATTTAAAATGATATGCAACGCCTCAATATAGATTGAACTACTCAACGAGGACGAACGAAGGAAATGCGTTATCAGCGGGGGATGTTTCATCCGAAATATTGTAACCATACATTTATGTACAAGGTATATTTCTCAGATCACGGAAATAGCCGAGTAGTTACGATTGTCTCAAATCATTCGCATACCTCTACTAACAAAACGAGCGACAATTCGTCTTAAATACTTGGGAACCTTATGACATTTTCTACCGTAAAGCGAGTGTCATCTGCGTTGCGGACTACCTCGTTAATCATCGTTAATGCACGGCATCAGAAGCGGAAAAACAACTCGATAATCATCGCAGATCGCTTACATACAATTGTGAACTCAGAGATTGGTCCTAATTAGAATCTAGTCAAGTAAAGCGATTTGCGAAAGGAAAGGTCTTTTGTATGGAGTAGCTTCTTAGGGAAAGTTGGGAAAAGAGGAAATATCCTTCCAATAAAACACCATTAGGGTTCTTTCTTCGCAATTAATTCCTGAAGATGTTTCTACCAATGGTACCTTCAAGGAGATGATTAGATACAAGGTCGATTAATCGCTCACTTCATAAAAATGAAACTAAAAAGATCTTCAATAAGAGATCGCAACTTAAGCAGACGACAGTTTACACCAACGGGGCTTTGATGACATTTTAAAGCATACAAAAGCTTGATTAAAGCGCCAGTGTTGTAATAGATCGTGGGGAAAGCTTGAGTAAAGTGGAACATTCGACAAGAGCACCCAAGTTTTGAGACTGTATACAAATTACGGGAGCTCTATCATGAATTGATTAAAGCGCCAAGAGCGTATCAACGCGTAAGAGATTGCGATATTCTTTGAAAAGAAAGTAAAAAGTGACGGTACTTTGCTCGCGGACTTAAGGTAAACTACACATAATCCGCCATTTTGAAACCCATTCCTTCGTCGGATTACTTCTGTCGTTCTCAGTTCACGTTGGTCTGGGCCGAAACTATCCGTATTTAATCGAATAGTTCTGGTCATGCCCGAAGTTTACCGAGAACGACTGAAGTATACCGCCGAGAGAATGCGTTTCAAAATGGCGGAGTATGGATATTCGCTGTTGGTGGGAATTAAACATTACCATAACCGCCACGCTCTTTACGAAATATGAGTAAACCCGTATAAATGTAGAAATATTTCACATTTATCTTTAGTATCGCCTGCTTATGATTTTGGTTTTAGATCGGTCATCAATTCTTTTTTGAGGAGTTTGGTTAGTTGCTCGTGAACGTTTAATCAACTAGTTGCTTATTGGCCTGTTAGTGTGGACGACCTTTGAAATGTTTTTTAGAAAAGAAGGCAAAAGTGCTCGTAATGCGATATCTACATTTTTTCTAATCAAAAGAAACTTTCCTATGAGAGGAATATCTTCAAGAAAATTTATCAATTTTAATTTCCTTTGCACCTTCTTTCGAATTAGGATTTAAAGAAAAGTGTCGTTTTGTAAAGAATGCACAGGAACTAATCTCGCGCCAATCCTAATTCCCTCGTTATTACCAGTGTTATCGATAATGCCAATCTGTTATGCCCGTTCAACCCTTACATTCATTTGGGGTTGTAGTATTGGTTCAATTTGAAAATGGAAGCTACATATTGTGAAAATTCATGTTCCTTTGTAATGGTGGGTAGCAACGACTGTCATAAAGGCTTCTGTTGAAATAGCATTATCGAGCTTCACGAAAAGAAACCTGTTATTTGAAACTATGGCAATACTGCAGAAAAGTAGGCAATAGGTGATCATCAATATATGATCGGGTTTCTAATTAACTTTAGATTAATTGAACGTATTTTCAAACATATATTATAGCGTTTAAAGAATGCGTAGATAAAAACGATAGAAAAAATAAGCCCACATCGGGTTTTTGTGTGTGTCTATTTTTGAAACCTCGTATCAGACATCCATTACACGTCATTATGGTTGATGTAGTTCTACTAATCTGTTATTCAGTGCTGGTGTTTCCTTTTTTGATACTGAGGAAGGAGAGGTGGTATAAATTATGTATCCGATAGTCCGTTATATAACTAATAAAAGTGGGATAAGTTAATATCCCCGCCCCCAACTTTCGTTTCATGGATGAATAATTAATCTATAAGAGCTGTAAGTACAGTAAATAGTTATATAAATCAACTGGTCTGACCTACACGAATGGTTTAATTAATAAACTCAAAATTCAAAGTACAGCACAAATATTTTAGCCATGACAAGTTTTAAATCGGTTCTTTGTAGTGATGGGGTGGAATGGTGAAATCTCTTTTCGAATAATCGTTAATTATTATTCGAATACAATGTATATTCGAATTTTCGATTTTATAATAGGTTTTAATGACGAAATATCTAGCATGTCCGAAAAAAGGTACACTTATACTTTGTCGGTTTAAATCTTTAGCATTGCTAGTACATTTACCAATGTTTTAATCTTTGTTCTATTCGAGTCGTAAAGAAGCCATGACGTGCGTGCTGGCGTCTATCTCAGTTTTAGTTTCTGCATCATAAGACAGTAAAGTGAGGGCAATAGAACTATTTATCAATAACGATGTCGTCTATTGACGTGTCTAATTGTGTTATCTTCACAAAGCATATCGTTATTACCGGACGAAAGAAAACATCATGGAATATAACCGCTTTCCTAACCAATTACCAAACAGTAACGACATTTGACCAGTTTGTTGCAGACGAGTCTGGAAAACAGTGTGGAAAAAGGAGAAATTGCTCTAAACGAGCAATTTCTCCTTTTCCCACAATGTTTTCTCTCCCTATCAAAAGATTGTGTTTTTTACTAATTCGTCGATTATTAAGCGTTTTGTTAAAGGATCAGGGATGGGACCAATTAAGAGTTTATGTAATCGATTTATCGGTCGTTAATAAATCGATAAATCAGTAAAAATCGCTAGTTACAGTGCATCTGTTGACCCTTTAAAGCATGTTGTTTGTGTAAGTGTCAAACAATTCTTTGTATTTTTATTGTAATTCGGGTAATATACCACAGATGATATACTCGGTGTGTGTAAAGAAACATTAAGAATAAAAGATACAACACGAATAATTGAATAAGAAAAATGTGTACTTAATCATCCAATAATCTAATGCGTCGCTTTTGGGCTTATTTCCTTCTTAAACAGGTGTCTGCAATGTACAATGTCGTCAAATTCACACTAGGTTCTTTAACTGAAAGAACGGAATTGTTACGTATTCATCATGAAAGCATCGCAATTCAAAATGTTTGATGAATAATGAAAACCCAATTGAAATTTCATTAACAAGCTTTTATGCTTTTAAGTCCTTGATATGGATCTGCCAATGAATATTCATTAGCGATTCGTGCGCACTTCCACTGTGATATAGCGGTGGTTGATTGGTTATTGCCAAAAAGCGGCATGAGCCCTTATTCGAAGAGAACAAACGAGCAATATTTTGTGTCTGATTTTGTTTAAATTCAAAACCTATTAGTTTTGAAAACGAACATGGCGTGTTAAGATAAGTTATTGCGGCTCTGATTTTCGCATGCGAGGGGAAAGAAACTCATGTTTTGTTTCCCGCATTAGTTTTGTGTTAGTCAGCTTCTATCCATCGATTGGTACCAACTTTTAAATGCCTTGTTCAAATTAACTTTCAAATTAACATACATGTTTTATTTTGTCGCAATGATTTTTCGTTCGTTTGAATAAAAAAGAAACGCTCTTTTAGATACTGTTAACATGTTTACAAATGATTATTTCAGGCAGCGACACAACTATCTTAAACCCATTTCCAAACAATAACGACATTTGACCAGTTTGTTGCAGACGACAGTGGTAAAGATTGTGGGAAATGGAGAAATTGCTCGTGACGAGAAATTTCTCCTTTTCCAACAATGTTTTCTGCCCTAACAGAAGATTATTTTTCAATTTCATCACATTTTGAAATGTCGTCTGCAAACTCTTTTAATTCGGAACGGTCGAAAATTTGGCGTTTGGTAAAGGGTTAATAAATGGGTAAACAAAATTAATTCTTAGTAAACATGTTGTTGACAATAACGTCTCTAAACAGAATCAGGACGCGGACAGTGCTTTCACCCCCACTTGGCCGATCTGAACTCATCGGGGTTATCCAATAAAAAGTGCTTTTCTCAGCTCACGGAATTACCCGAATAGTTCCGATTACCATGATACCTCTATGAGACACCTGACGCATGCGCACACGTGAACAAAAATCCAGATTTCATAGTTTGTCATTATATCGTCATTATACGACGAGAGAAGCCCTTCGAGACATATAAAACATATATAACAAGATAATTACCGTTTTTAATAGAGTTATCAAATAGCCCATTGAGAGGTATATGTCTGTCTAATGTTGTTTATTTCGGTTCATTAAGCCTACAAATAGATCGTCATTGTCATCTGAATAGGCCGTAACTCCTTCGTTACCCGATTAGTAAACAAGTCAATTGTTCTGTCGTTTGTCAATTATTCTATATCATGTCTTAGTTCATTAACAGTACAAATAAGTAATTATCTCAATAGGTCGTAACTCTTTCATTATTCGATTCATTATTCGATTATGGTTCTATCGGTTTCCATTTATTCTATATCGTGTCTTATTTCATTAACGGTACAAATACATAGTTATCTTAACTTATTACCAAATAATAACGACATTTAACCACTTTGTTGCAGACGACGCTGGAAAACAATGTTGGAAAAGGAGAAATTGCGCCAAAGAGCAATTTTAACTTTCCCACGTTTTCTGCCCTAGGCATATCAGAAAATTATTTTCATAATTTTATCACATTTTTAAATGTCGTCTGCCAACTCTTTCAATTTGGGACAGTCGAAAATTGGGCTTTTGGTAAAGGGTTAATACGCTGATATTCCTTTAGTAATTCGGATGCAAACAAACCAGTAATTATCCGTCTGTTGTTAAGTTCTTTAACGATATAAATACAATGTATATGATCGCCGCCATTGCGAAAGGCAGCCACTCCATCATTTACCATGTACCAGATTCCCCCAGAACGGTAATGATATAGGGCATACAACTATCGTCATTACTTATTAACACTTCATCAAACGCCAAGTTTTCGCCTGTCCCAAATTGAAAGAGTTTGCAGACGACATAGCGAAGAAAACATTGAGGAAAAGCAGAAATTGCTCGTTAAGAGCAATTTCTCCTCTTACTACAATGTTTTCCAGAGTCGTCTGCAACAAACTGGTCAAATGTCGTTATTGTTTGGTATTCGTTTAAGAAAGGAGGAATTTCTCGATCATGCAATGTCCATTTTTTCTCAAAATATTTCTGTTTAATTCTTATATATTCTTACAAATAAGATATGTACTTTAAGGGTCGTTTGTAATGATTTTAGTTGATATGAAGATGAATGTTCCTAAATGGTGGAACAAGTTTAATCATATTTAATTGTATTCATTCTGGATGAGTTACAAGACCTTCATACCTTCATACAACAAACAGATATACATGTATTTAAAGAGGACGGGAAAAGATAAAAAAATCATTTGGATTAGACCACAAGTTATAACAACATTAACGTATGGCCCTCTCCTTTTTTGACATTGGCAGGAGATGGATCTGCCGTATCATTCACAGTCAAACTTGTGTTTAGCAACCCTCCTTTGATATAATATACTCAGAATATATGATTTTAACAATCAGTAAATTGACTTATTGATAGTTCAAATCACATATTCTGAGTCTTGGGATGTACTCTTAGGAAGATAAGTTAATCCGCCAATTATTTACAAACATGATTTGGCATTATTGCATAACGACTTAAACGACCTTTCATGTCAAACATAAGCTCTTACTATCTAAGCTACTTAACCCTTTTCCAAACAATAACGACGTTTGACCACTTTGTTGCAGACGACTTTAGAAAACATTGTGGAAAAAGGAAAAATTGCTCGTAACGAGCAATTTTTCTTTTTCCCACAATGTTTTCTTCCCTATCAGAAGATAATTTTCCAATTTCATCACATTTCGAAATGTCGTCTGCAAACTCTTTTAATTTGGGTCAGTCGAAAATTTTGCCATTTGGTAATGGGTTAAGTATACGTTAGATTGCGTTATTGAATAAAAGTCAATTAAATCCAAAATAAGTTTTTTTGGCGAAAGAGACAAACATTGCGGTGACACTCATGAAAAATAATATGGTTGTGACGATAATCGTGATGTTCAGATTATGATGACGACTCAAGGGGGTATGAAGTCTACGATACTATTAACGGTGATGGTAAAGATGAAGAAGGCGTCAATGTTGGTGATGGTGATAGTAGTGGTGATGATGATTATGATGACGACAAAAGTGGGTACGGCGATACTATTAACGGTAATGGTAAAAATAAAGAAAGCGTCAATGTTGGTGATGATGATAGTAGTGGTGATGATGATGACGAATCAAGGGGGTATGAAGTCTACGATATTATTAACGGTGATGGTAAAAAAAAAAGAAGGCGTCAATGTTGGTGATGGTGATAGTAGTGGTGATGATGATGAAGACTCAAGGGGGTATGAAGTCTACGATACTATTAACGGTGATGGTAAAGATGAAGAAGGCGTCAATGTTGGTGATGGTGATAGTAGTGGTGATGATGATGACGACTCAAGGGGGTATGAAGTCTACGATACTATTAACGGTGATGGTAAAGATGAAGAAGGCGTCAATGTTGGTGATGGTGATAGTAGTGGTGATTATGATGACGACTCAAGGGGGTACAACGATATTATTAACGGTAATGGTAAAAATAAAGAAGGCGTCAATGTTGGTGATGGTGATAGTAGTGGTGATTATGATGACTATGATGATAACAGTAATGGTGAGTGTGACAAATGAGACGATTATGTTGATATCGTTGATAATGGTTATGATGATATTGACATTGTTTCTGATGACTATGATGATGACGATGATGACGATATTGTTTCCATTTTGGCCCTGTCGTTCGCCGAAAGACCCTGCAGAGAATTCGATTCGAGGGATGCGAATGTCATAAAAACAACACCCATCAATTGCGATTTCTCTATTGAGTGTTAGAAGTAACGCCGTTATAAACCATGGGTTATCATATACCACCAGAACTGGAAAGTTGATGGTCAGAACATGGCTTATATAAAATAGTGAAAAACAAAAGTTATCACCTGAAAAAAAAGGAAATATACCTGTGACGCGGCCATCTTGTTCGGACATTTTTCGTAAACATTGGTCACGTGGTCACCCCCGCCAGAACAATGATGCGTAAGTATGCATACCAACAGGATTATATGTGTTAGGAATGTTTACGTAGTTTATAAATGACCTCAAACATAACGTGGGTGTTGTATGATAATTCTGCTTCGTAGTTCCTAATCGGGTTACAAAGATCTAAACCGTTACTATGTTTATACAAATACGACGTTTGACGAATTCATGCGGAAAAAAACTGTGATAAAAGGAAACAATCTTCATGATGAGAAAAATATGATATTGCTAAAATGCCCATAGCTGTATAACACAGACGACTGAACTTACCCCACCCTTTTTTCTATACTAATTCCCTTAGTATCTATGTCTTCAATTTCATCAACAATATTTAGTAACTGTATTTATTTTCATATGTGATGGGAGCTGAGACTAACCGCTTAACCCATTATCAAACAATAATGAAATTTTACCACTTTGATGCAGACGACTCTGGAAACATTGTGGGAAAAGGATGAAAGGGCTTGTAACGAAGATAATTTCCAATTTTCTCGTAGTTTGAAATGTCGTCCTTAAACTCTTCAAATTTGGGACAGACGAAAATGTGGCGTTTGGTAAAGGGTTAAAAAAGGAACAGATTGATATATATTGTCGATTCCTTAATTTTGTATGCTTTCAATACCTATCGTTAGTTGTCTAGCATAAAACGATACAAATACTGTATTCACAAACTGTTTCAACAACTTTACATTTTGACATTCAAGTGTTCGCATCTGTGGTCAAACCACTTTAGAATAAAAAGGAAAAATTAAATATTGATCACTTATAGCTAACAATGAAACATCAATTCATAATAAACAACTGTGTTTTCCTAATGCTTATGCCTTTGGTACATAACTTTTCTTTACCCACCAACCAGGCAGGTTGGACGGCTGTCAAGTGGTAGATTGTTGATCCGAGATCTAACACCGTAAGAACTTTTTATGTCATTTACTTTTACTTGATTTAATAATATTACTTCTTTTTAGATTTATCAGGAAAAAACTTTTTCTAATTGGGTTTAACGACGTCATAACATTCGTTTCTGGTTTGAACCAGAAAACATCACATACAATACAAACTACTGCTGCCATTGGTGCATGTAATTTCATTATTTCTGTTTCATTTCATTCATATAACACCTTCAGAAGGTCATCTTTGACAAGCGACTCGAAATTAATCTACATGCACACAATCATAACATCATTAGAGCAACCGGTCTTTAACCCATTACCAAACAATACCGACATTTAACCACTGTGTTGCAGTCAACTCTGGAAAACATTCTGGGAAAAGGAAAAATTGCTCATGATGAGCAATCCTTCCTTTTCCCACAATATTTTCTGCCCTATCAGAAGATTATTTTCCAAATTCATCACATTTTGAAATGTCGTCTGCAATCTCTTTCAATTTGGGTCAGACGAAAATCTGGCGTTTGGTAAAGGGTTAAAAGTGTTTGCTTACAGGTGAGGACTTTTGAAGTCGAAATAAAATGTTGTTGACAATATAGTGATAAGGCTTTGTATTTGTGCATGCTATGCAATTCGGAAGTCATCAATATTAGGAAAGTCTCCAGTCTATATGCAGTAGATCACAAAAACGTTACAACGCTTTTGAATTAAATATTTTATTTATTGAATCACTGAATACAGACTCTAAAATCTTAGGCAAAAATTGTTTCCAAAGGCTACTTATTTCATACAATAGATCAGCTGCTGTACAGTTTATAAGAACTGAGGTTTCAATTTTATTTCATTTTCTTAAATCTGTGAACAAGCAGCTTTGAGTGCAAATTACACCTATCATTACGGATTATGTCTTAGGAATTCGTTTAAGTCATCCCAGATTCATTTTATGCAATTCAATAAATGTAAATCGGATACATATAGGCAAGCTATCTCATAAAAAGTCCCTTAAATGAGATAGAGATCTAGACAAAAGAACCGTCACCCTCCATCCCATGCATATCAAAATCAGTTAGAATAAATTAACCATTTCTAAATACCAATATTTGAAATGTCATGAATTCTGGAATCATTCTACGTATGATGTCAATAAATGCGTTTCAAATCGACCAGACGATGCGAATACACCAACCAGTAGGGTCTCGTTTGATCTCGTCAAATATCGTGGATATCGAAATAAAGTTGTAATATTGTCTGTCGAATAAGCCCATAAACCAATCTGAACACATCGGGTTTATCCAATGAAAACACCTCTGAAATAATAGGGATGACGCCATATTGTTTCCCGCGAGAATGACGTCACTTTACTTTCGTTTCTAAAAATAGATCTTGAATGTAAAATCCAAAAAGTCGTTAAATTTGATTGAGGAAACAAGAATACAGGTCACAACAACAAGGTCTCCTTTTGGTATGAGTTACTGATCAAAAGTGATTAAAAAGGATGTCCAACACTTCCATACACATTGAACTACTTAACGTGCACGCTTAGAAAATGTGTAAATTGGCGGATGCCGATTTACCCGAAAAATTGTAACCGTACACTTATATCCGAGGTGTATTTCACAGCTCACGGAAATACCCGAGTAGTTCCGATTGCCCATAAACCTGACCATGATCCTCTCATGGGAATACTTTTATAACCTCTAACAGACGACATTCATGGATTTCATTGTATGACATTTGACGGATAGAAATAGTGATAAGGCAAAAGGAACTTATACCCACTAGCTTGTTAATTCAAAAAATGGTGTGAACCCTCCTGTTATTTTGTTTGATAAGGGAGTTTTTTTTAATGATTCATGTATTGATGTTCAGTATGTATTGTATTAGTATGTACATGTGCATGTGTGTATGTTGTCTAACTTAGTGTTTCTACAGGAATTGTGATAGTATGCTTTTTTTTATTATAAATACAATATGAAAAGGTTTTTTCCACGCGTAGACATAATATCAGTAAATACATGTCTATTGAAGAATTCTTGTAATGCAGAAATAGCAAACGGCTTTTTGCCTGTAAGAACTTGGCCAATTGAGGAAGAACGATTGGGATTCAATCAGCCAAAGTAAGGAAGAAGCATTGTCATTTGTTTAGGCTTACTGCAGATTATATCGCTCAAATCAACCTGCTATGAGATTTGAACAAACACTGAGAGGGCCTTAGTATCTTAGTCCTTTACCAAACGCAAAATGCTAGACTGTCCCAAATTGAAACAGTTTGTAGACGACTTTTCAAATCGTGATTAAATGGAAAAATAAAATCTTCTAATAGGGCATTTTTACTTTTCTCACAAAGTTTTCCAGAGTCGTCTCCAACAAACTGGTCAAATGCCGTTATTGTTTGATAATTGGTGAAGGTCACTACTCTACAAGTTTGTTTCCGTAGGTCCATGGTAAGCCCATCGACAAGATGAAGAACACATAATCTGGTAAGAGTTGTGATTAACACTGCTTTGAACACCATCGTAGCTTATTACGTAACCACAGAAGAAAATAATTTGCGTCAGACAAAACTGATATACGTGGATAAAATCTTCAACAAAAGGACAATAGTGCCATGTGACATGTCATTGGAAACGTCTCATAGTGCTAATAAGCACCATTTTTTTTGTCAATTTTGAAATCTGAGGAAATGTTGTTTTTAACTTACGCAAGCTTTAAGCATAAGATATTTAGTAAAACGATACACATGTTTCTTTTGGCTTAACAGCTAACGCACACGTGCATCATGTCCTTTAATAAGTCGCTCGGAAAGAGATGTATGCTGCGCGGTTGGTGAGAATACCGGAAGCACGAATAGATGTAATGACCGCCGCATTTTTTTTTTATCATAAATTCGTCTGAAAAGTTCCAATCCTATATAACTAATTTGACCGAGGTAATGAGTACGCCTTTATACGTGTAATATTGTAAATTCTATGGTGCGCACGGATTATTGGAAGCAATAATTAGCTTGCTTTTGTCTGCAAGGTTAATATCCCGATCCAAAGGGACTGATTTAACGCTTAACCCATACCATGCGACATTAACTCTTTACCACTTGCAGACGGCATCTTTTTTCTTAATTGAAGCAGACGACTTTAAAAAAGCTTTGTAAACATGAGAGAAAACTGTCAATTCTGCTCTTGTGATATCTGAATAGATTGAAAAAGGCATTGTGCAAACAGGAGAAATTGCTTGTCACAAGCAATTTCTCCTTTTGCCACAATGCTTTTTGAAAGTCGTCTACTGCAAGATGCAACAAAGTGGCGTTAGATTGTGATGTGTTAACTGTGTCCGCTCATTAGGACCTTTGGGGGTCATGATGACAATTGGAGAACCTCCGCCATTTCGAGTAATTTCTCCTTTCATCATAATGATATCAATCTAGAAAAGGGTTTCCGTATTGCTTCATCATCATTTTCTCCTGCTGTTGTATTCGGTCTGTTACTATGAGTGAGGTTTGCTGTCGTGAAAGATGATGTTTGTTTGTATGGTGTTTAACGCCGTATTAACCTTTGTTCACTAATGTTGAGGCTTTCCAGAATCCATCAGTGCTAGACTAATGTATTGAAGTGACTTCCACAAAACCAGAGGTGTCTTTAGGGCTCTGATGCGGGGGCCACGCAGGACCCCTTGAAAGATGATGCTTTATCCTCGGTAAAGACACTTTTCCATGGCCGCAAATTTATTGGGTGTTAAGCAAGTGCGAACAGTGAACATGTGACCCCGAAAATGTCTAAAGTGTCAGCAGATCGGACCCAATACAAAGCAAATTAAATGATCCCTGGACAGCAAAATATTATTTTGATGTCAAAAAATGCCAAAATTTGGTTTGCATTTGAACTTTTAATGATTATATAGTAAATCTCAGTGAAATGCCACTTGTTCATCGAGGCCTTTGGACAAGCTGGGCAATACGGTACGGAAAATTAATGTTGCCATCCCTGGTTTCTGGACTCTCTGCATAGCATTCATGGGGGTTAGGGGTTAGGTGTAAAAAATTGAATAGGAAGGAACAAAACGGAGGGCTTCATCGGAAGACATCACTGTTCAATATAATCACGTATCACGTCTTTCCGGCTCAGAAGGTTCAATTCGTTCACAAACACCGAGGCGCCAAACACGTAAAACAAACAATAGAAATGACATAAAATGTCGTCTGGTTTAACCCACAGTTGTAGACATTTACTGGTTTGTTGCACAAGCATAAACACTGAGAAAGAGCCTGTCTGCTTAATTTTGGTGAGGAAAGATACCCAGAGTAGCAAACAGGTTAGATCACAGGATCTTCCCTGTTTGCATAAGCATGACGCAGTTTCCAGCACTATAAGGGTTAACGAACAACCAACCGTTTATCTGTCGTTCTTAATCTTTTATATTCGAATTGAATATTTCAAATGAAATTATCGCAAAATGCCTCACAGTTTAGAATGTTCAATAGTTTTCTCTAAACTGCTTCCATGCACTTTATCTTCTAAGAACCTCCTTATATTCATTTAACAAAAAGCTTATGTCGTTTTTATTTTTCATCTGAACGAGATAATCAATAAACACTTGATGACAATAATTATCAGACGAGGAACAGGCACTAATTGTCTGTTCTTTATTACGGGCAATCAATTATTTAATAGACGTAATCATGTCCGATAAACGCCGGAACCAGTGTAACGAAATACCCCAATCCTTTACATCGTACCGGAAACCTCCTTATCAGGAATCTCAGTGAAGACACATCGGCTGGTTGGAAATCTAAGGCGGCCAATCCTTTGTTATCTTATTGGGAAGGTTTGCCATTTTCATCCTTTTTCATCATTGATTTAAGTTAAATAGTATTATGTCCATAGACATCCACCATCAATGAAACCGTTCTTGGAGGTCGAACCCAAGATAATCAAGTCTTAAATTCCCCAAACCTTCTACTACTTAAAACTTATTTATTTTGCAGCGATTGTGAAACAAATCCTTACAATTTAGATTAATCATTCTCGATTTTACTTCCTGGATACATAACCAGTAATTGCGCCGAATGTGGATTAATGAAAGTTCGCAAGGCAGATCCCGCTACTCACAGGATTCGTACCCACGACCCTCGTGTCCAGAAGCCGAGGTGTTATCGCTGTTTTAACCCTTTTCCAAACGCCAAATATTCAACAGTCCAAAATTGAAAGAGTTTGCAGACGACATTTTAAAATGTGATGAAATTGAAAAGTTATCTTCTGATAGGAAGAAAACATTGTGGGAAAAGGAAAAATTGCTCGTTTAGAGCAATTTCTCCTTTTCCCACAATGTTCACCAGAGTCATCTGAAACAAACCTCGTCAAATATCGTTATTGTTTGGTAATGGGTTAGAATAGTTGTTTACTTTAAAGTTCAAGGAAAAATTATTCGCACTACCCCGGGTAAATGACTAATGTAAGACTTTCACTGGATGAATAACAAAATACAACATCACAAGTTCACAACATCCTTGTAAGTCTAGAATTCATTCATATTCAATATTGAAATTTTTAGTTTGCAAAATTTCATTAAGATGCGTTTTCAAAATATCGTCGTAAACAATGATATAAACACATCGATGTATTAAGCGAATGCCAATGCGTTCCGGATATGGATCTACTCTTCGATAAGACTAGAACCACGCCGATTCATTACTTCCGTTCGGAGAGTTCCGGTCACTCGGAAAACCGCGATGATCCATTGACCCCTACCAACTAATAGGATGTGGTTTCGTACGATTTGGCAGGACATACTTCAAATTCAATTACACTGCCGTTTTTCCCGGCGTATGTACTTAATATCCATGTTGGTACGTGAGACGTGGAAATAAACAAAGAGAAATAACAAGGGCGTTGAGATATGTTTCTGTCTCTTTCCCTCTCCTTAAGTGTCTGTCTTTCTGTTTTTCTCTGTTAACATTTTACCCAGTTTTCCATCTGGCTCTGTTCGTCTCCGTATGTCTGTCTGTTTGTCTGCCTGGCTCTTCGCCTGTTTGTATATCTGTCCTTTTGTCTGTCTTTTTGTCTGTCTGTCCGTCTCTCTGCATGTTTGTCTGTCTGGCTCTCCGCCTGTTTGCATATCTGTCTCTTTGTCTGTCTGTCCGTCTCTCTTCCTGTTTGTCTGTCTGTCCGTCTCTGTCTGTTTGTCTATCTGTCTGGCTGGCTTTCTGCACGTTTGTCTGTCTCTCTGCCTGTTTGTTGGTCTCTCTGTCTGTTTGTCTATCTGTCTCAAGTTTCTTCTCTCTTTTTTAAATGAATAAGTACACACTAATTTATTTGTAAAGAAAAACTCCTATGTCCCTCAAGTATCCCTTGGCGTGTTTCATGTTTGCAGGTAACGATGAGAGGCTTGACCGGATGTGCATCCAACCTGCCTTTCATACTTCATTTGCGGATGTCTTGTTTCTCGACGAAAGACCGGTATCCCTTCATATGACCGAAACTCAATTAGAGTACAAAGCAAATGTCACCTTATTCATTCTAGTTTGGAACTAACACGCAAATATAAAACAAGGAATGCTACCATACTCTCTCATTACAAACAAAAAATACAGCCGATAATGAGTTTTATAGAATGAAGAAGTTTGAAGGTTGTCCAAAATTGTAATCGAAGCGTACTATCAATCAAAAAAAAAGACAATGAAGGAAACCTACTTTGATTTGTCATAAGTCATTTCTTGTGTGGACAACTACGTGTTCTGTCATCCCATTTTTTTTTTTGTATTCTGTCATCCCATTTTTTTTTTAAATCCGTCTTTGTATAACTTTTAACATGTCGATGGCACAGTAAAAGATTATAGACACTACTGATCTCGTTACGCGACAATTGTCTTACTCTATTGTCACTTAACCCTTTACCAAATGCCAAATTTTCGATCGTCCCAAATTGAAAGAGTTTGCAGACGACATTTCAAAATGTGATGCAATTATTGCTTGTTACGAGCAATTTCTCCTTTTCCCAAAATGTTTTCCAGAGTCATCTGCAACAAACTGGTCAAATGACGCTATAGTTTTGTAATGGGTAAATGTGGATGATATTAGCATATCTAGTCGAAATGGCATTGTGTCGTTGGTTAATGACGTTATATAATGACGCAGACGACAAGCGTAAGCTTTGAGACGAAAATAACAAAGGCGACAAGACAGTTATGGTAATCGAATGTTAGTGTAGATTATACACCTTGTTACATCGCATGTCACCGATATGACCGAGAGAAAATCACCCTGGAACATTTTCTAAAATGTCGGACGCAGATTGACCTGTTCGTGATATCTTTTTTATTTTATTTATTTTATATAAATTTACTGTTCTTTTACAGACCTGTATGAGAGATGAACTTATTGAGCTATGTTTGTTTATTATAGAGACGCTTGCAAGAAAGCTCTTTGAATACTGACTCATAAAACGTACATATGTTTACCTCCAAAGATGACGAAATAAATGTTTTCTTTGTTTTCTTTTCAAGACTACTTCTTGTACCCATCAGTATATGTTTGTCATTATGTCATCAAACTGTACTTTGTACAGTCGAAAATTTGGCGTTTGGTGAAGGGTTAAAAGGGTGTATGCTTTCATACAAACCAAAAACAACATCATTTCGTTCTGTTGTCCACGTTCTATCTTATCATTACTTCGGTTTTACTAACTACCCTCACATCAATCTTGACAATTGGGGATATTACAATTGAAAGAAAAACCATTCACAAAAAGCAGTAGTTGTAAGTTTTCAGGAAACTCCGTAAAGTAATCCAAACCTTGTTTTTAAAAACACACAGCGTAAAGCCCCAACCAAATTCATTCATTCAGTAGAAGGACATGTTCTATAAAGCTTTTAAAATAGTTACGACTTGGGTGACATTAGACAGAAGGGGGTATGAAGTTAAATAGCTCTCGTATTTCACACGCATGCGTAAATGGGTCGCTTTAACATTGAGGTCGTAGACCTTGCATTCGAAGGCACGTGTTTACAGATGTGAGCAAACTTGGACATTAACCCATTACCAAACAATAACGACATTTGACCATTTCTTGCAGAAAAAATTTGGAAACGTTGTGAGCAAAGGAGAAATTGCTCTAATCGAGTATTTCCTCCTTTTCCATCAATGTTTTTTGCCCTGTAAGAATATTATCTTTCATCACATTTCGAAATGTCGTCTGGAAACTCTTCCAATTTAGGAGAGTTGAAAATTTGGCGTTTGGTAAAGGGTTAAAGAACTAATTCTTTAAAACTGTATTGTAACTGTTCCTTTGTATAAAAAATACATGTACTCCAGGATAGCCATTTGAAGTAAGATTTGTTCGTATTTAAGTGTTATAGAGCCTATATACACTGAATATGTATGTTTTCAGATCCCAATGCGTTACAGTGGTTTTGGAATCCATCTCATACCGTCTTTGTATAACTAAGATATGATGAATCATTCCGAACTATTTCTGTGTTCAGTAGCTTTCTCTCAATAAGTAAATTATAAGTATAATAACGCAATACAAAAACTGTTTTGTTTCAAGAAAATTTCTGACTTGCAATTTGTCGCATGTGAAAGCAAGCACCGTTAAAAAGCTTTTCCGTTTCTTGTTTCACACCGACAAAAACATTTCAATCAATAATAGTAAACTACAGATGGTTTATTTCGAGTAATTTGCATGTTTAAAGTCGCACTGTCAATGCTCTATTTGAAACTTGATACAAGTTCACGTCGTGGTTGTACTCCCATTACATTACCTAGAGTGCATGCAAGGGAAACATAACATACATTTGTTTACGGTGTGAACCTGTATCGAGGACGAAGTTATATTAAAGTTACACAGAGTTACACAGAGTCACACACAAAGGTAAGTGATTGTATGTTATATTTTACAATAAAATGCTTATAACTTCCACCGAATAAGACCATTGTTTTCTGGCCTTTGTAACGACCGGATTCGGTCTAAGAACTTAAACTTTCACTACACGAGTTGAAATTCCGTCTTCCACACTACCGCGGTGGTTGAGTGATGCGAAATCAGCAAAAAGAAATGAAACATGAAAGGAATAAAACATTTGCATGTAGGTACACCGCAAACGGACATTTTGAATAAAACAGGAAAATAGAAATACCTTGAAAGCAATGCTAGTTCTTGGATATAATTCCGTTCTTGGTTGCGTGATTCCGTGCAACCCTTAAATGGGTAGCCACTTACACCGCAATCTCTCGCTAACGGAACATAAAACAAGCTTGACGGTAGAAGTCTCCATCTTTATTGTCTACGTGAATTTGATCAGAGTAGACTTGTTAACATTTGACAGACTAACGTGCAGGCACCTTTTTGTTTATCTAAAAACAAGATAGTTCTTTCGAACTCGGGATACGTGTATGAATGGTTTGTCTTATTAAGATAACTGAAAATGCCTCAGGTACCGTTTTACTTAACGACTAACATCCTAAACCTTAACATATACCACTTCTTTCTCGTGTATGTAACAACCATTCCAGTTGTAATGCTATCCAAATTGCCCAGGGTGTGAGGTGTAGGCTGTGGAGACCATAGTAACTTTGTTTTCTACGTTCTACTTGTTTTTGTCCTTGGTACAACATGGTGCAATTATTAATCCGGTAAATAACGGTTAATGACTTCAACGTATGTTCGGGAGGCTCAATTAGTTTAAACTTATCCATTTTACATCGATTGTGAAACAAGTTCTTACAACTTAGATTATTAATCACTCTCGATTCTGATTCCTGGATCATAACCAGTACTCGCACCGTGTGTGGATTAATGGAAGTTCGCAAGGCAGATTCCGCTACTCACGCTCTACCCCTGGACCACTGTCCTTCATTAAAGCAGCATGCGGCGAATTGAATAATTGTAAACTATGGAACTCAATTTGCTTTCTTGTAAAATATTTCATCATTTGTTGAAGATAAACTATCTTGTTTGATAAACCCTCCCATACAGAAAAATTATAAACATTATAAGCATCCCTAGGCGATACAAATTGACTAAGGACAGAATTGATCACGTCCAAAATTGTAATATTCCGGTTCCGTTTGTTTCCACGTTACGTTCGACTCGGCTAATTGAATGTGAATCGACCACATTTTGTGTCTTTCATTACCTTAAGGCCCACTTTAAGGAATAATGTTCCTTTTGTGGCGCTTTCCGACAATAACCCCTAATTGGCGCTATCTTTAAATCGCCGCGATTTTCCACCACGCTAATGATGTGCGTGAATTATCTTACTCTTAAGATGAATTCAAGAGTAAATCAGCAAAGAATATAAAAAATAATCTTTTGCCAGATTCGGTTCTTGGAATTTTCTTGTCTGCCTTCTTTTTATCATGGGATGAGGAGCATGTGTGTATTTAACCCTTACAGTGCTGGAACCGACTTCATGCTTATACTTCATGCTTATGCAAACGGGTTAGATTCTGGCCAGGCGGCTAGCCCGTGATCTAACCTGTTTGCTAGTCTGAGTATCTTCAAAAGTAAGCATATACTGAATGTTTTGGAAAGCAGACGACACACGAATCTATTTTTAGAAAATTGCCAAGCATTCTAAAATACACCATGACGGCAAGAAAGTTTGTCTCCATCAAATTCTTCATGAGCCGCAAATTTCCAAAGGAAAAGTTCACATATTGTTAATGCAATTGCGAAGAGTCTTATTGCGAGATGCAATAAAACGAAAATGTCTTTTTGGTAAATAACGGTTACATGAAAAGAATCGCTCGGAGAAAACGAAAAAATAGTCGGCAAGGAAACACCAATATTTTCGTATTCGACTAAATTCACCGAAATTCGGTTGATGCTTTGCGATTTGGTCTTCCACCTAATACTATACAACTTTTGAAGGAAACGTCCATAAAAAGGAATTTCTAATTTGTTAAAACATATTTGTATGTTGATTGTGAAAATATCGTCCACGAGATATGGTCTTTCATACTAGTAATCTCTTCATACTAGTAATCTCTTATTTCATAAAAAGAATTATTTTTTCATCAATTTCATTTATATAATTCTTATCATGCATACCATACTTACAACTTTTTTGTAATTTTATGAAAATGGAACCGGTGCTTTTGAAACATTTGCTTTATATCAAGTTACCCCATTACCAAACAATAACGACATTTGACCAGTTTATTAAAGACGACTCTGGAAAACATTGTGGGAAAAGAAGAAATTGCTCATACCGAGCAATTTCTCCTTTTCCCACAATGTTTTCTGCCAATTTCATTACATTTTGAATGTCGTCTGCAAACCCTTTTGATTTGGGACAGTCGAAAATTTGGCGTTTGGTAAAGGGTTCAGTTTCAGAGCCTATACACAAGAATCAATTTTGAACATCTGCAACAGACGACTCTAGCAAACGTGATGACAAAAAGAAAGGATGTTTCTTGCGAGCAACTTCTGCTTTTTGTCACGATATTCTTTACCCATATTGAACTAAATTCAACTTGCCTTAACTCTGAAAAGGTCATATGTTTCCTTAATTTTTTTCAGTCATAAAACAGGCTTAGATGACACAAAAAGTAAATATCATATTTCTCATATCATTTTCCCAGTAATTCGGTTATTTTATTCTTACAAGTAATATACTCTGCACTTTTATCACATCAAATATATACCATTGAAATATGTAAAACACGATTTTCCGTCAGCGACAAAGCATTCACTTTAAAAAAATACATACATGTCAGTCTCTTTCTGTTTGCATTTTGAATGATTCGTACCTTAGTTTCATTTAGAGTGATGTTCTAACGTGTACGTGTAACCATAAATGGGCTTAAACCTTAGAAATCTTGGTAATTTTCTAAAAATATATTTTTGGGTCGTCCACTTTCCAAATTTGAAATATCTGCTTTACTTTGTTGAGAAAAGACACTCAGAATAGCAAGCAGGTAAGATCAGACGCCAGGCGCCAATTTACTTGGCGGTTGGTCTTGATCTAACCTGCTTGCATAAGCATGAAGTCGGTTCCAGGAGTATAAGCGTTTATCAAATAATGTACAATTCACAAAAATACATACCAACACAAGCTTGAATGGTCGTTGAGATGAAATCCCAGGAAACGAGGAATAAGGATCCTGATGAGACGGCTTCAATTATCTTCAAAGTGAAAAGAAAACTTTTGCAGCCCGCATACAATTGTTCGATGTTTGTCGTTTTTCGCAACTTTTTCCTCCTCAACAAACCCAATTCAAAGAAATCTTACATACAAAATTAGATATAAAGTCACTAACCGCCAATTAAAAGCAAACCCAACTAGCTTATTCAAATCTTAATATTCTTCTCGTATCTTGGAATACAGTCTTGTATTTCAATTTCTCACCGCTTGGTTTTATAAACGTCGAACGTTGTTGACTAACTACCTGTAACTAACTAATACCAGGGACTTATAACCATATAACCGCTAAACGATATTACTAGAACTGACGCACGTTTGGTACGAATCACCGGATTGCCCCTAGTTTACCGATACCCAATAAACGCTCTCACATCGAGGCTCCAACCACTTCCGGTTTAGGAAATATTTAACCATTGATGCATTCGGATTGCTTCTTGGTGGTTGGATTCAGAACAAGCCTTTACTAAACGCATTTTTTTCGACTCTCCCAAATTGTAAAAGTTCGCAGACGACATTTGAAAGTGTGATGAAATTAGAATATACTCGCCTGAAAAGGACAGAAGACATTGTGGGAAAAGGAGAAATTGCTCTTTACGAGCAATTTCTCCTTTTCCCACAATGTTTTCCAGAGTTGTCTGCAACAAAATGTTTCAATGTCGTTTTTGTTTGTTAATGGGTTGATCATTAATACATTCGGATTGCTTCTTGGTGGTTTGATTCAGATTAAAACAATCGGCAAAAAACAGCTGCGTATTACATTTACATGTTTGGACTTTCTCAAATGAAGGTTCTTATTACGCACACTTTCTGTGTTTTGATTTAAGATGAATACGCATCAAATCTTTGATTTAAGGGCATTCGGAACACCTCAGCCGTTTTTTTTTCAAATAACCTCGGCGGTAATATGGAGCCATTTTAAGGGAGCCAAGTGATATTTTACCAATTTGTGTGCATTTACATAAATATTTAGTCCCTTTGCGAATGATGTAATCAAGTGTGTTATTTGGCGGAAAACAGCTAAATACCCCAACGATTTCAAGTGTATTCTCGAACTACCTACGAAAATATCTACCGGCTTTTGCCGGGGATTGCCGAGTAGATACGATTCATTTTAGAGATGAGCTCATTCCTGATAAAATCATGGAAAACAATCCCGCATTTTTTATGATGTTATGATAAACAGAATTGTCAATATGCTGTGGTCATGATCAATAAGTAGTTATATGATGCAAGAAGTTATCAAACAGGATTACTGTCGTCGGCTTTGGGTTATAGATTCTGACCTCTGCGTCAACTTTTATCCTATTATTGGAAGGGAGAGAACTGTAATGCCCTCGTTGTCTGCAATGATACCGCATTCTCAATTTGATGTCGATGATAGTATGGCTCTACCATACACGACACGACCTTTACGGTTTCTCTAAAATGCAAAATTTGGTGATAATCCTTTGTATCCATATATACGTATACTTGATCTTTATTCAAATCGACCATGCTTCAGCATATGAAATCAAACTCGTCACGGTGATCTCCCCTTATGGGATTGATAACTGCCACCACGAATGTCACATTTGTTTTCTCCATTGCTGTGTTTATGTGTTTTCTCCATTGCAGTGTTTATATGTTCTCTCAATTGCTATGTTTATGTACATTCGTCATTGCCGTGTTTATGTGCTTTCTCCATTGCTGTATCAACGTATTTTTCCATTGATATGTTTATGTGTTTCCTCCATTACTGTATATATTTTTTTTCTCCATTGCTGTGTGTATGTGTTTAATCCATTGCTATGTTTATGTCTTTTCTTCATTGTTGCCTTAATGTGTTTTCTCAATTGCTGTCTTAAGATGTTTTTGATCCATTGCTGTGTGTATGTGTTCTCCATTACTGCGTTTATGTGTTTCCTCCATTACTGCTTTTAAGTGTTTTCTCAGTTGATGTGTTTATGTGTTTTCTCCATTGCTGTGTTTATGTGTTTTCTCCATTACTGCTTTCATTTGTTTTCTCAGTTGCTGGGTTTATGTGTTTTCTCCATTGCTGTGTTTATGAGTTCTCCATTGCTGCGTTTATGTGTTTTATCCATTACTGCTTTTATGTGTTTTCTCCTTTGCTGTGTTTATGTGCTTTCTCCATTTCTGCGTTTATGTGTTTCCTCTATCTCTGTATCAATGTGTTTCCTCCCTTGTTGTGTTTATGTGCTTTCTCCATTACTGCTTTTATGTGTTTTCTCAGTTACTATGTTTATGTGTTTTCTCCATTACTGCTTTTATGTGTTTTCTCAGTTGCTGCGTTTAAGTGTTTTCTCCATTGCTGTGTTTATGTGTTTTCCATTGCTGCGTTTATGTGTTTTCTCCAATACTGCTTTTATGTGTTTTTCCTTTGCTGTGTTTATGTGTTTTCTCCATTGCTGTGTTTATGTGTTCTCCATTACTGCTTTTATGTTTTTCTCATTTGCTGTGTTTATTTGATTTCTCCATTACTGTGTTTATGTGTTTTCTCCATTACAGCTGTTATGTGTTTTTCCTTAACTGTGTTTATGTGTTTTCTCCATTGCTGTGTTTATGTGTTTTCTCCATTACTGATTTTATGTGTTTTCTCAGTTGTGTGTTAATGTGTTTTCTCCATTGCTGTGTTTATGTGTTTTCTCAGTTACTTCGTTTATGTGTTTTCTCTGTTCCGTTTATGTGTTTCTCGTTTACTGCGTTTATGTGTTTTCTCCATTGCTGCGTTTATGTGTTTTCTCGCTTTCTGAGATCATGTGTTTATACATTGCTGTGTTAATGTTTTTCCTCAATAGCTGTGTTTATGAGTTTGCTCAATCGATATATGTATGTGTTTTCTCCTTTGCTGTATGCGTTTTTTCCATTGCTACGGCATATGTTCAGTTATTATTCTCCAAAACCGCAGGCAAGTCAAGTTTAGCCACAATGTATCACTGATTTCAGTTTTTATGTCATTGCGTTTAGAACCATCATCCGTTTAACACGCAACATCGATAAGATAAACACTTATTCTTTCCTGGAAACACATTTAGAATAAACAAAATCGACGGACGCTACTTTAATCAAAATGACAAGTTGAAAACAATATATCAATATGATAATTTGCCATTTCTGATCAAATTGGCTTTTACAAGGATGTTTCCCCGTCCTTTTAGCATACTGTAACTATATCTTGAATTGTTTGTGAAGGAAAAGCAATTGAGACGATTTAAAGAGTCCACAATACCATTGAGACCAAACCAAATATGGAAACGATTACACTGCTGTCAAATACAGACTCTAGCCATGTTTCAAGTCTAATAGCTGCTTGTTCACAGATATAAGGACATTTGGACATCGGGATTTTATTTTCTATAACCTGTAAAGCAACAATACCGTTATATGAGACGTACTGGAGTATATCCATTGGTAAAAGAATAAGTTCGAATTTCAATATTTCGAGTCTGTATCAATTCATAAATGGGCATTCAGATCCAAAAGTTTTGAAATGGTTTTTAAATAAATCGCATAACGTCTTTATATACCGTTTCTTATTATATATTGTCACATTCTGAATCAAATCTTACAAAACTAAACAGAATTTTAAGGTTTATAAAAGCAAACGACATAACAATCTATATTGTACTACTCAGCTTTTTGAGCGTTAAAGCAATTTGCACGCCAGCTTCTTTTCGTAACAACAACTCCAACTGTCCTTTGCATCAAAAGCATTGGACTGGTTATGGATCCAGAAGCAGAAACGTGACACTCAAGCTGCAAGAACCACAAACCCGATGTTATACGAGTAAATTAATTCAAGTAAATCAATTGCAACTTGGTAACTAATGACACGTCTTTGCATCGAACAATAACTTCCACTGAAGCATTTGTATTCGTTTCTCTTTCAAGATACAACAACTGTTTGCCATTGTTATCTGAAACCATCTTCTTTTCATTCTGCAAATCAAAGCACGTTACACAGGGTTTTTCGCACAATGTACCTTCCAACCCAACGCTGTTCTCAGATTGTAATGGATTCGAGTTTATTACTCTCTTTTGTGATATTCTTGGTTTGATTAACATTGTATTAATTTTCATTCAGATAAGATATAAAATTAAGTTCTTCCTATGTTTTTTTGGTATGTGATATTGGAAGTGTATCATGACACTGTCACATCACATATTTCAGTGACATTGGGGTCTGGTTACTGTTAACAGTTCAAAGTATAAAGTACTTGATATGAGAAATTTCTTCCTTGTCGTAACGGTTTCTTTATTTCCTTTATCTATCGTTAACCAAACAAAGTTTAATTGTAATATAATGCTGCCTCTGCTTACTTCTCTTTCCTTTCTTCGTAATAGTATGATACATTTTATATGTATATTGTGCGCACGATTAAAACAGTTCTATCATGTTCTTATATGTGATGTACGTGCTTCCAATGATAAAATGATTCACCAATAAATCCTTAAAAAGGTTTCTAAATACAAAGCGTTAGTCTCTAAAACCCATGACCAGTTTGTTGCAGACGACTATGGAAAACATTGAAGGAAAAGGAAAAATTGCTTTTAACGAGCAATTTCTCCTTTTTCCACAATGTTTTCTGCCCCATTAGAATATTATTTTACAATTTCATCCCATTTCAAAATGTCCTCTGCAAACTCATTTAAGATGGGACAGTCGAAAAGTTGGCGTTAAGTAAAGGGTTAAACAAGAGTTTCTAAATATTAAGTGTTAGTCTCTCGTTAACCGACTCAGTTATCAGAAATAACATAACAATGAAACTCGTGATGTGAGATCATGCAGAGAAATTATCAAGGTATGTTGCGATTGTCGTGTTATATTACTTAATTGTTCATTGATTACAATGTAGTATTTCACGTTTTATAACAATCGTGTGCCATCGCTTCAAATTCATCTCACACATTAATCTCGTCTCTTTCAAATGTTTCCTATTTTAGGCACGATTACTTCTTCCCCATTCCGTGAACAATTTTCCCCATCACGTAAACAATAATAACACCATCAACCATGCGTAAAATACCGCCCGCTATTGCTTCCAAATTGAACCAGTGTAAACAATTCCTTATTTGGGTAATTGGCTATAAATTGCATGCCTCCCCAGGAGACCCGTTAATAGCAAAGATCGTGTAAAATACAGGTTTATATAAGTACACGTATTCCTAGCGGGTTTCAATCGTTTAACCCTTAATATGTTGGAACCGACTTTATGCTCATGCAAACAGGTTAGATCCAGGCCAGTCGCCAATTAATTGGCGACTGGCCTGTGATCTTACCTGTTTGCTACACGATGAAGCTTTCCTCAATAATATTAAGCAGATATTTAAGGTTTTGGCAAGTGGGCGACACAAAAATCCATTTTTAGAAAATTACCCAGCATTCTAAGGGTTTATAACAAGTTTCGGCTTGTATTGACAGGGGAGAGTTTAAACTTCCTTATTTGTTCGACTGCGGGTCGTGTTTCTGGCAGCATAGCCATTCCATCAATCCTCTTACAAAATAATTCCATCAACTATTGGGTTTAGATTTAGAACCGATATAACGAATATAGCAACTGTGCCCACAGCAGATTGGTGTTACACTCAAATAATAGTTAAATCCTGGCAGACGGGAAACGGATCCAATTTAGTGTAAACTCTCATACAGCGGGAAATGCTTGTTCATCTGTTTCATTCGTTTGGGGATTAGACAAGGTTCCTCTTTAAGATAAAGAAAAAAGAACAGACGAAAGATGTCAAAAAGGTATAAAACATTTCATCAAGAGCTCCCAACAGTATTTGAACAATATCATGAGTATTTCCTTTGCTTCGGAGCTCTTAGCTGTTCAACGCTATTTAAACTCTGTAATGGCATCATAAAGATGGAATACATGTGTACCCATAATCCGACATATTAACCTTTAGAATGCTGGGTAATTTTCTATGAGAAGATTTTTGTGTCGTTTGCCTTCTAAAAGCTTAAATATCTGCTTAATTTTAACGAGGAAAGATACTCAGACAAACAAATAGGTTAGATCACAGGCCAGCCGCAAATTTACCTGGCGGCTGACCTGGATCCAAACTGTTTGCATAAGCACGAATTCGGTTCCAGCACTATAAAGGTTACAACTCATTCTTTCGTCAGATTACATAAGTCGTTCTCGGTATACATCGGTTCAGGTCGGAACCATTCGGTTAAGTGCGAATAGTTCCGGTACGGACCGATGTTCACCGAAAACAAACGAAGTATTACTACTGAAGAATGATTTGAAATAGCGGATTATTGTTATTCTATCTGAAAACTCTTGTTTGCCAAACGCCATTTTATCTTTGGTACATATAGTCAACGCAGTTCGAAATTTAGATCATGTGTCAAATAAAACTACAAACCACGCCGTTTTATATACGTATTTAATGAGTTGTGCTAAAATCAAACATATATTAAATATCTTATTTACATATAACCACAGATTGAAAAGAAATCTTATCACATTATACCGATACAGAATTATGCGATTGGCTCAAATTAAAGCATAATGTTTGGAAATGAAACAGGGTTTTCTTTATTCATAAGAAGACCATGTGACACAAGAAGAAATTGCTCATTGCAAAGTTTTTGACAACAGAGTTGCCTATTAACAATATAAGCGGAATGAGCAATATAGTTAACTGTTCTCGTACCGTTTTACCAGACGACTTAATTTATTACCAAACGCCAAATTTTCGACTGTCCAAAATTGAAAGAGTTTGTAGACGACATTTCAAAATATGATGACATAGAAAAATAGTCCTCTGATAGGGCAGACAAGATTGTAGGAATAGGAGAAATTGCTCGTTTAGAGCAATTTTTCCTTTTCCAACAATCTTTTCCAGAGTTGTCGGCAACAATCTGGTTAAATGCCGTTATTGTTTGGTAATGGGTTGACCAAAATATTGCGTTAGTCGAAACTGATATGTATAGTATCTTAAACCAAAGTAAAATATTGT
Source organism: Cerastoderma edule (assembly GCA_947846245.1). Classification (NCBI taxonomy): domain Eukaryota; kingdom Metazoa; phylum Mollusca; class Bivalvia; order Cardiida; family Cardiidae; genus Cerastoderma; species Cerastoderma edule. The sequence continues at coordinate 9,957,551 of OX401416.1, read as the reverse complement.
CATGTGGCATGTCATTGGAAGCGTCTCGGGGAGACAATTCCAATGGTGTGTCGCTATGCAATATTGTTCAGCCCAATATTTATATAACAGGTAATCCTGATTTGAACATACACACATTTTTAGCATTAAATGTTTAGTAATCGGTACCCAAGTGACTAACTCAAGTTGAATACCATAGCGAAATGAAAGAACCGTTTCTTCAGTGAAAATGCAAATAAACCATTTGGTTCAGGCAATGGCATCGTTTATTTTGAGTAATTTCTTCTTTTGTCACAATGCTGTCTGAAGTGTATCAAAAGTCTTTATCGACTAAGAAAAGAAGAGGAGAAGAAAATAGAGGAAAATGAATAAAATGTGTTGTTCTGTCATTTTAAATTGACCTTTCTTTTCCAGTACTAATTCCATATCGACAATGGATTCATAGCCACTCCGACTTCCGAAACTACACAAGCCATACTCTCGCTTAGAATACAATGTTAGAATTCATACAATCATGGGGAGAAAACGAAAACAAAATGCTTTAGAATATAGCAATATATAGCACCTGTCAGTATAAAATAATTGATTATAAAACAAATTTCTTTAACAAAGTCTCATAAAATTTCTTAAATTTACAAATTAACAATCAAACATCATTGATTTCATTCACAATTCATAGTTTATTTCTTTGACACTATAGCAGATTATTCAAAATCCAGTGTAAGATGCACTGTCTAACAAGTATTTCTTCATTAAGGCATCGAATTGCAAATGAACTTTACATAGTGTATTGGAAGTCAAATTGAAGTCCGATGCAGGACAACAGTAAGCCCATCTCAAATGTAAAGAACTTACTACAGTCCTGAATTGAATCCTTGAAGTCTCACTACGGCGCTTTACAAATGAGTTTTAGCAGTCTTTCTCTCGGGACTCGGATCTTTTCGGTTCAAAACACCATTCATCTTTTTAACCGGAGGCGGCTGTGTCGCCAATGGTGCTTTACTCGATGTTTTATCTGGGCTACCAGGAGCTTTCGTCACGGATATCTTACTCTTCATAACACCAACAGCCTTCGGCGAAGCGTCGTTATCAGGTTTAACGCTGTTCGCTGGACCGGCAGGCTTAGTTACATCTTTCAAGTTAGCAGTACCATTAGGATTAGCTGGATCTTTCAAGGTAGCAGGATCAGTAGGATTAGCTACATCTTTCACATTAACGACCGTGGCAGGCTGTGTTGATGCGCTCTCGTTCTGGTTCGTACTAAGCTCTCCGCTCTCCTCCCGCAAGGTCGCGAGTTCGGTGTTGGACAGGGCGGTATTACTGCGTGTGTCCAGGTAATGATGATCCGAGTGCACCACGTCTCCACCCTCGATATACTCCAGGTCATCAGGCAGTACCTGGGCTTCGTAATGGGGCTCTTTATGCGCCACCTCGTCATGGCTGAATCGCCGCTTCATCTTGGACCATTGGGAGAGCTTCCGTTTCGGATGGGCAGACGTGTCGGACGAGTGAAGCGTGATGTTCACCTTGCACTCGTCCGTGGAGGAGTGGGACTCGCCCGAGTTGGATTCGATCACGTGATCAGGGCTGTAGGAGGAGTTTGTCTCGCCGTTAACCCGCGGGTTCGAGGCTCGCTGATGAAGGCCCGTACCGGAACTAGGGAAAATGCATATATATAAATTATAGTTACTTTCACAAAGGATGGATAATGGTTGACGCTAGATACAATCACGCAATTACACCAGTTTTGTAATAAAAAGGAAATCATACGGAACATGGGATTATTGGTTAACGGTAGTTTTCAGTTAGTTTGAAAAAGTATTGAACTATAGATGACATACAATTTTACCTTTCCACACACTACGCCATATAATAAAGGCTTTTTGTGGAGATAATGACACAGCGGCTTTGACGTTTAGTCAATCAATACAATTGCAGTCTCTCGGAACCTTTCGGAACCTCCTATTAAAGGCAGTGGTCCGTCTGAATTCGTTTTAACATCTAAATCCTTATTTTGTTCTTGTGTGGACAATTCTCAATGGTTTATTTTGCATTGCAGACCATACTTCTTACACATGTAGAAAATGTACTACATATGGTCAGATGGGGGGTCGCCTCCTCTTAAACGCATGACTTTTCGAGAAAAGTTATATTCAAGTGACAAAAGTTGAAAGCGAAAAATGTCTCTGAATATATTTTGAAACACAAATTAGTCATTGAGAAAAGAAAACCTATGGCGGATGTTTGATATCATCCATAATAACGAATTGGTGAACCAGAACTCCTCTCCCTTCGCCCACCCCTCCCCAAGATTAATTAACTGAATTCCGATGGTGTAGAAAAATCTGTCACTCGTATCAATTTTATCCAATTAATCAAAAGGTCACTCATTTAGAACTCGTTTTTGGACTAAGGGTGGTAGGACGTTAGTCCATTGAATTTACATACCCCATTTCGAGGGCTGCTTTTTGATCTGATACCACCCATTGCGTGACAGACTTTTCTAACATAAGAATTAAGATAATAACTCTCTATCGATGCTTTCAACATACCTTGGAGCTCCGTTTTCAAATCTCACTGTGTGGGTATCTTCGTTGTCGATGATTTTGTTCTGACTGAACAGCGTTCCAAGGCTTTTGGCATTTTGGACTTTCTGTTAAGGAAACATGTTATGTATATCAATTAGATTGTTTTGAGATCGGTATAATGTATGTACATGTATGTCAATAGAGAGAGAAATAACAACGAGTAATGTTTATCATGACTTTTTCCAAGACAATGACCTTATACATTCTATAATTCCACTTTTTGAAAGACACTTCTTATACTTTATCAACTATAAAGATAGAAAAAAAAAAGAAATCGAATCAAATTGATTAATCCAATTTGACTTTTTTTGTTCAAGAAAAGGCCAGGTTATTAATATCTTTGCATAAAAAATACGCATTATTAATCAAGGTACTATAAAAAAAAAAAATGCATACACTTTAGATAAGTTCTTCAATTTCAATGTGGATGACTCCAAATGATTATCTAAGTCATAGTGTGGAAAATAGTCCTTCTCTTTTGAACGGTGATAATTATAGAGTTTGCCAAGTTTTTATAGCATGATTGTAGTATTTTAACAAAATCTGAACACGCTTGGTCTTTGGTAACAAAACTCGTCTTAGAAGAAATGCAAAAATCATTAACCACCCTTTTCCTAAAAAATAGCGATGTCAAACTTATATTTTAGACGTGGTATTCTACAATACAGAAAGCAAAAAAACATGTATTTCCCTCGGTAAATATTATTCTAGACGACATATTAAAAAAATACTTGCCCTCCATTTCGACTCGACACCAACTCTATTTTTCGAGGCGTGTTTAAGACACAGCTGGCTGATTTTGTTGATCATGGCCCCGTGTCCCCGTTGTTGATCCGTCAGTTTTTTACCCTGGGAGTGTAATCCCTGGCCCTGCTCACACGGGACCACCATTATTACGGGCTTAACCTTGGGCTCCGACTGAAAATACATCAAAAGGTTTACAATGGGTTTCCCATGTTCTTGAAACATTAAGACTTCCTACTTAAACCCAAACTCTTACTTTAGCTTTAGTACTGTTATTGTTCTGAGCCGAGTAAGATACGTGTGCTGTGTTCTTGACGTTGTATTTTTTAACATTCATCAGGTCACTTAAGACGTTTTTGGATTGACTCAATAGTATTGCTTACACTTTAGTTTGAGCAAAGCAGTTAAGTACGAGTTTACTTCTGGGTCACTTTTTAGCTTTGATGGTTAAATATGATATCTTATACTCAATGTAAATGAAGAGTTGCCAGTATAAGACAATCTATGCTAATAGGTTACATTAGTAAGTTCAATAGTAATGGTACACATTATGCTCTACTTGAACAGGGGGACATGAGCACATTCAAGAAAATACGTTCTTTGAGACAAAAATGAAAAGAAACTCACAACTATCTCCAACTTGAACACTTCCCATGGAATGTAACACGGTCCTTCGAACAGTTCATCTGTAAACGGATTCTTCGCTTTACCTATAAAAGAAATTAAGAAGGAAGTCAGACATTAGAAATACCATTGTGTCATTGACAACCAACACTTCCTTTGTAAGTATATTGTTTAAATATAATTGTAAATATATCGTGTAAAGCGACGATGTACTGTATTTGTATAAGAGAATAAAACCATTCTGATTCTTCCTTAATTATAACAATCTGAACTCATCGGTTTTATCCTATGGAAACACCTCTTACATAATGAAGAAGTCGCCATATTACAACTTGCCAGGCTTATTCCGTTTAACTTTTTGAATGACATTGTCAAAATGTCAACACTTGCATTTGGCAAGTCACTTATATACGTAATAAAACAAGTTCAAATCAAACCGAAATCTAATTATGATACCGCCATTGTTATGGTCAGAGTATTTAGAAATGCGCACCGGTCATATCTGTAAACTTCATTAGCGATGTCACTACCAAAACTCTGAGTGACACCAAACAGACACTGTCCTTAATGTAGAATACACAAAGCGGTATTTTGACACACAGGCATTCTTTCGATTGATGACTTCGGTATACATTGATCGGTACTGGAACTGTTTGCATTAAACTGAATAGTTCAAGCCCCGTCCAATATATACCAAGAATGACCGAAGTAATTTGACGGGAAAAATTACTTTCAAAATGGCGGATTATGAACAGAACAGAACAGAACAGACTTTTATTTAGACTTGTACAAAGTACATCATCTACAACATATATAAAGTACAATTTGATGTCAACGTGACAAACATATCCTGACAGTTACAAGAAATAGTTATGAAAAGAAAAAAAGAAAATATTAAGTTGTTATCTTTGTTATCTTTGGAGGTAAACATATACATAATTATGAGTCAGTATTCAAAAGAGCATTCCTTTTTGTAAGAGTCTCTTTAATAAACAAACATAGCTTAATTAGTTCATCTTTCTGACAGGTCTGTAATAGAATAGTAAATTTATAAAATGAAGGTCTAATGTAGTACTTATGTACATCCAATCTTAAATATATGCAAGTCTAGAAAAATGTCATTGGTATCGTGTTTTTACAGTGGCACAGAGGTGACATGCATGTTATTTTTCTTCTCGTTATTCCGTTATACAATTAAGACGTTATTCCGAGTTATCAAATTACTCGAAATAACAACTATTTTATCTCATTTTTTGACTTACTAACTCAAAATAACGATTAATCATCTCATTATTTCGACTTAAAACTCGGAATATCGAAATAAATAAAAACGCATACATGTCATCTCTGTGCCAATGTATGTTTTAACCATTCAACTTTTTAATTTATGCTATGACGTTACAAGGGTACTTCACATATTACATATCCAAAGAACTTACCATTGATAAGGATAACGTTTGACATTGAAGAGTCCACAACAAAAGACATGTCCGCCAGATCGGACAGGTATGAGCCCTCGAGTCGCATCTTGATCTTTTCTTTCGTCCAACCCTGAAAATGTGAGGCTTTCATTTTAACCCTCATAGTGCTGGAACCGACCTCATACTTACCCAAAGAGGTAAGATCCAGGCCAGCCGCCAATTAAATTGGCGGCTAGCCTGTAGTCTAGCCTCTTTGCTACTCTAGGTATCTTTCCTCATCAGATATTTAAGGTTTTGGAAGGCAGACGACACCAAAAAAACATTTTTGGAAAATTTCCCCGCATTCTAAGTGTTAATATATAGTTCATAATTGGTTAGCTAGTGTCGTCGTGATCTAAGACAGTTAAGTAATAACACAAGAACTAAGGGTTTTGATGTGCATATCAGCGAAGGAAATATACTTGTTAACTATGACCTTTGGTGTAATTTAGGGGAAAATAAAAATAAGCAAACATACTAAGGCTTTCTAACCATTGAATATTATATATCTCTTTCTGAGTATTTCACTTCCTCTGAATTATCGATTGTTTTAAATTTTAACCTAACAGTGCATGCCCATATTCTGCAGCTTGTCAACCACGTACATGTATAGGCTTCTGGGAAGTTTCATAAGTCATTACTTAAGCAGTTTAAATAAAGTATCTGGAGTTTATCTGGTATGAGGGTTGTTTATTAAGTTTAATTTTAACCTGAAATAAGGGTTGTTTCATAAGTCTGATTTTTACCTGAAATAAGGGTTGTTTCATAAGTTTAATTTGAACCTGAAATAAGGGTTGTTTCATAACATGAATTTTACCTGGAATGAGGGTTGTTTCATAACATGAATTTTACCTGGAATGAGGGTTGTTTCATAACATGAATTTTACCTGGAAAAAGGCTGTTTCATAACATAAATTTTACCTGGAATGAGCGTTGTTTCATAACATGAATTTTACCTGGAAAGAGGGTTGTTTCATAACATAAATTTTACCTGGAATGAGGGTTGTTTCATAATCATAATTTTACCTGGAATGAGGGTTGTTTCATAAGTATGCTGGCTGCTATACGTATGGCACACACATGCCATAACCTGTATTCCAGCGGCTCCTCGTGGTTTTTGAACTTCTCCATCGCGTGTTGCATGTCCTTAGCACTTATGAAGAGCATCTGTAGAAAAAACAATAGTAACATAGAATGTTATACTTCAGCATGGGAGTCTTTGGCACTAATAAAGTGCATACGAAAGTCTGTAGTATCTACTTTAAACCAGTTTACAAATGCAAAGAATCGACATTCTGGACATTAAGCTGCACCAAAACATGGAAGTCATTTATATTTCATATTTAATTTGAATATTTGACAATGTCGGTATGAACTGTAATGTTTCATACAGGAGGATTAAAATCTATCTGTACTCCACATCGCTTGAAGAACTTTAGATGAAGGGGGCTACTGCAATGTTCTGTTAGCTATATTAAATGAGATCAGATATAACCAGAAGCAGAGTATATGGGTTAAAAAGAAATATGGTTCTTGCTCTAAAGGCTTTGAATATTGTAAACAAAAAACGAGAAAAAATGAAAAAGAAAACCATTTACTTCCACGTGAGATAGATACTAAAGTTAGTCTGAAGAAGAGCTGGTCCAGTCTACCACTGAATTAAGAAAATATATAGATGAATAAAACAAATGAAATGTGTAACGCTTTTCTCACACAAGCTACCCTACCTGTACGGACGTTTCACATATAACGGTAGCAGAGCGGCTCTTGTGTGTAAGTAGGCCCATTTCACCGATAATATTTCCCGACGTCATAAAGTCGAGAACGTGTGCCTTCACCTCTATACTGCTTCCGGACGGTTTCTCCTGGAGGGCTGCTATCTGTTGGCCGGAGGGACTGGACGATTCCAACTGGAAGATTGAGAGTTTATGGTATACTATTGTTATAACCTAATGATAAACAACTCAAGACTGCTCGTAGCTGTCAGGATCAGTTCAGGACTGTTATTTTTCTGGAATACCTTTGACTTTTGACTTTTTAAGATATGTCGAAATAACAACAAACACAATGCACGATCGAAAAAGATGAATTGTCTTTACTTAATACATATCAAATTAGGAAATGATATTTTATTATAAGAACTGGAAAAAAAACCACAAAAAACCCATCACATTTTTGTTTTGTTTTCATTAAGGTATGAACACAAGAGCCTTATTACAGTTTTCTTTATTGGCTTTGAAGTAGTTCTATACGATAGGACAATTTATTATGTTTCTTCCCCTATGAAATCATAAAATTTTAATTATTTCTTATATATACGGAATGTCATGTTGTATTACTTTCCCCATGTTTTGTATTTGCTTTGAGTTTCATAAGAAAATGTGTAACTCTCGAGACCTAAGCTCAAATAAGATTCAAATTTACTCGCACAACGAAAGGCAAATCCCATGTCCCAGGAATATAACTTCACCACAGTTATAATCAACATTAAGTACAATATATTTCAACAACACCTAATGTTTAAAAGAATAAAATCAATAAGATTCTTAATAACTTTGATTTATGAATGGATGATTGAAATATTGCGAAACAATTTGCTGTACTTGCTCGCATGATATCACGGATCTTTATTTTCGTTGTGTATGTATCATTCAGCGTGAAAAATGTGAAATAGCCTCTGAATATTCACTGGTGTACAATAAAAAGAGTACCTACCCTAACCATACCGGAGACAATGATGTATATTCCGTCCGCAGGATCGCCTTCCTTCATTACCACGTCATCATAATCGAAGTTTAGTAATTTAGCTTTCTCCTGAAAAACGAAACAAAATTATAAGTTGTGACGTTGCCAAAATTGTTTTGAGTGACCATATCAAAGGTTAAAAGAATGTGCTTTTAAAGACTCCATACAGCTTTCATACAGGATAAAATTTACAAATAAAACTTTTATAAGCATTCTAGGAGAATAACGTAAGTACAATGCAAGACTATAGTTATGCCTACATAATATTGAAAGACCTTTTATAATGTTGCAATGGACCTTCGCTATGTTTGTCTAACACCCATGCTTTTGATAATGTTAACGTTTCCAAGGATCAAGGAAGTGAGAAATTAGGACGGGAGGGGGCTAACAGCTTAAAAAATAACTAATAAAATTGTCCGAGGATGGATTTGCTGCCCTAGGAGTATTTAAATGATGCCTTATAAGTAAATAATTACTGAGCGGACAGTCTTTTCCCAATTCCCCTGGACTTAATTTAAGAATATTGCATCATCCAATCAGAACTTTCGTTATATCTGTCATTTGTTACATACATGTTTTGTTTGGAAGACTAACGATCCATTCAGCAGTTCGCTTCTAAAGCAATATCTAGATGCCGCTCATTCAGCAATATGCTGGTAAGACATAAACATACGTTTCTAACTGTATGGTGCGCCATACCAACCTTTATGTAATGTATAAGGTCCGGGTCACTCTGTAACCACGTGATGTTCCGCAACATTTTATCGGGCGGGGGGATCTCCATACTTGGGGCAGCCGACATCAGTCGCTTCATTTTCTCCTCAACAATCTGACATGAACAGGTGGGAAAATAGAGAATAGACGGTTAGTTTAAACTTGTTCATTTTACAACGATTGTGAGGGAAGCTTAATGCTTATTGAATCCACTCTCGATGACTGCTTTCTCGATACGAAACCAGTACTCGCGACGATATGTGGGGTAGTCCCGGCAATTATCACCTCGCTTTATTGGTGTCTTGAATCGGAAATGTTAAAGGGAACGAAGTAGAAATGTTATTCGGTAAGCCGAAAGCAAATCGGATACAATCCAAAGTCGAATCCGATTTGCTTTTCCCATTCAAATACACCAATTGTTTATTCTTTCTAACTTGTTACCTATAAGGATTCAATTTAACAAAACAAAAGTAAAAATAAAATGAAAATAAAACGCACAAACGTTGAAACCAAACGAAAAGTCATTACTGACAGGTATGCGCAGCGATCATGTGATCTAGTGGCGGATATCAAAAATGTCAAACAGCACCATATATCGGTCCGTAAATTGCACAAGTGACAGTAAAGTAAGTGTTATGAATTTTTTAGCATATCGTTTTACTCAAATAACCATTGTCCATTCATTTTTTTTTTAAAAAAAGGGGGAACGGTATCTATAGTTGTTAGATTATTATATTATGTAGAGGTATGTTCGTTGCTCTACGTAAAGAACTGACTATATTTCTAAAGACAATAACGCTTCATGGCTATCTGGGTAGATCACGTGTTCCTTTTTCGAGACTGACGAATTCGAGTGAGTCTTCAGGCTTATGGATGGAATATTAATAGTTCTTTCGAAATAAACTCTGTCATAATTGGACTTTTATTTGTGATTCCTTATCTATTATTATAAGCCTGATATCCGTTTCATCAAATGTCTTAAGTGCACCAAGCTAACCTACTATCGTTAATGAAACGGGTCCTAATCATAGCAATTCTAATAAATAATTCAAGGGTTCAATGGAGGACTATAGTAAGTCCTCCAACAACATGGATCACTTATTATGGTTTTGCATTGACCATCGAAATATTGTTTGGCTAAGCAATAACAAACATGCAACCTGCATTTTATCAAAGTTCGATTCCTTGTTAAGACAATCTGTTATCCTACCTTCTCTAGTTTGTTTCCCTCGGCCTCCTCCAATATACCATCAGCTAGCAAGTCCCGTATACCATCTCGCAGCTGGTTGAGAACACTTCGGATGGCTTGTCGGGTCTTGATGGATAAGGCAATGTCCGGGTGCTGCTTACTCAACATGCCTGAAGAATACATAACACAGTGTTTGATATGAGATACATTTAATGAATTTGAACGAAACAAAATGTATAAGTAAGATAAGTTTTTTTTTTTTTTTTTTTTTCTAAGAGAAGAAATGTTTTCCTTACCGAACATACCACAGTGTTTTGATATGAGATACATTTAAAAGATATATTTAACGAATCTGGATGAAACAAAATGTATAAGAAAGGCAAGGTTTCTTTTTTTTAAGAGAAGAAATGCATCCCAAACCGAACATATCACCGTGTTTTGATATGAGATACATGTACATTTAATGAATTTCGACGACACAAATTGTATAAGTACGATAAGTTTTGTTTGTTTCTTTTTTTAAAGAAGAAATGCGTCTCAAAATGAACATACAACAGGGTTATGTAATGAGATACTTATAATGAATTTGAACGAAACTAAATGTATAAGTACGATAAGTTTTGTTTGTTTCTTTTTAAAGACAAGAAATGCATACCTTACCAATATTGCATACAGAAATTATAACTGCCAAAACAACCATCAATCATTGATATAGCTGACTATTGAAGTTAACAAATTGAGAAGAATGCGAAGAAGAAATTGCAGAAGACGAAGAGAAAGAAGACAAATGAGCAGAAGAAGAAGAAGAGGTGGGTTGAGAAGGAAGAAGAAGATTATGATGAAGAAGAAGGAAAAAAACAAGACCTCGTTAACGTAAGTATATGCAGCTGCAGCTAAGACTAAGATGGATGGACTCATTGAAGCACATGAACACTTACTAACAAAGAACCATCATCAACTTACCTAGACAGCGAATGACCTCAAGTCGGCCATTATCACACATTTGTTTGAGCGAGTTGGCGATATCTTTCTGGTCAGAGAGATGATCCATCAGTTTCCGGACCTCCTCCTCGCCGGCCACGAACCCACGACCCACATCAAACCCGTAACTCAACTGCTGGCTCATTCGCCGTTTGATGAAGTCAAGAATGTACGGCATTATGGACTGAAAATAAGGTAAAGGGTATGGTTTGAATATGTCTAATATAACACCCTGTCTAATATAACACCCTGTCTAACATAACACCCTGTCTAATATAACACCCTGTCTAATATAACACTCTGTCTAATATAACACACTGTCTAATAAAACACCCTGTCTAATATAACACCCTGTCTAATAAAACACCCTGTCTAATATAACACACTGTCTAATATAACACCCTGTCTAATATAACACCCTGTCTAATATAACACACTGTCTAATATAACACCCTGTCTAATATAACACCCTGTATAATCAAACATAATACTGAAAGGTGGACAAATTCAAGGAAACACCCCATATACTGAGAAGAAGATAGATATAAGGAAACACCCTGTATACTGAAGGTAGACATATATAAGGAAATAAAGACCTAATAGACGTTAATTAGGTCTTTGAAGGAAACATTCATATTCTGAAAGGTAGACGAATATAAAGAAACACCCTACATACAGACATATATAAGAAAGCACATTGTATACTGAAAGGATGATTAATATAAAGAAGAAATCTACATACAGACAGATATAAGGAAACACATTGTATACTGAAAGATAGATGAGTATATAGAAATACCCTACATGCATGCAGATATAAGGAAACACATTGTATACTGAAAGATAGATGAGTATATAGAAATACCCTACATGCATGCAGATATAAGGAAACACATTATGCATGTATACTGAAAGGTATATGGATAAAGAAACACCCTACATACAGAAAGGTATATGGAAAGGTAGACAGATATCTGGAAACACCCTATACAGACAACACCATGTTACATGAAGACATACCTCCACCAGCCGTAATATTCTGATAGTCCTCAGTATTATGAACACCACGACTATAATCTGAATCTCCTCATTCGATTCTCCATACACGGCCGGCAGGCTAAAGTTGATGATGATGTCCAGGAAACCGATACAAATGATGACGATACTGAGAATATTCCACATACTCTTGATATACAGTTTCCTCAGAACGAATACCTGCAATGAATGATGATTCAATGTATACCACATCTGTGTTTGTTTTGTTTGTTTGGTTTAATATCGCGTCAACTCCAATCAAGTTATGTTACAATACCTGTCTTATATTTGACAGAGGGAGACCCCATGCCTTATTCCCTTTAAGAGCTGGCCAGGTCTGGTTGAACCACAAACATTCTGTACGCCAGCCGGAAGGCTACCTCTCATGAAAAGGCAAATCGTGTTTTGAAGTCGTGCGGAGTTGGGTCGTGTAATTCTTAATCAGCCCTTTACCAAACGCTGAATTTTCGACTGTTCCAAATTGAAAGAGTCTGCAGATGACATTTTAAAACGTGATGAAATTAAAAAATAATCTTCTTATAAGGCAGAAAACATTGTAGGAAAAGGAGTAATTGCTCTTATTGGGAAAAGGAGAAATTGCTCATCAATTTCTCCTTTTCCCATAATGTTTTCCAGAGTCGTCTGCAACAAACTGGTCAACTGTCGTAATTGTTTGGTAATGGGTTACGTACTCTAGCTACATGGCAACTGTCACAGAAACATGTGTTTCATCCCACTTGTAAAACTATCGACTGTCAAATACAACACAAATATCTTTATAAAGTAAGAAACACGATATTTCCTCGAGGAACCTGAAATCAGCTATCGTGACATGAGTACAAACTGTTCGTCTCAAGTAGTTTCTATCTACGTCACAATTATGTCTAAATATGTCTAGAATCACATCACAAAATAATAACAAGATTATCAATGTATTTACAAATGTGTTGTAATTTTTGGCATTTCACTTTGATTAAGGTCTGAATATTTTTGGCCTGTAGGAAAATCAGTTTGCTTTCAAATTCAAAATGGGATAAAGATTTATAAAACCTTTATGGCAGTCACAGATAAATAGGAGATACTTAAACTATCGTTTCGATATCATAGACGGCCCGTAAGACGCCCGACTTATCTGAATTATCATTTCGATAACATAGAGTACTACAAAGACACTCATTTATTTTAATTTTTAATTAGACAACTTAGAGTGCCAATGGTGTCAGATGATCATTTCGACAAAATATGGTGCTGCAGAAAACCTTCACTTACATTTATTATCAGTTCAATAACAGATTACTACAAATACGCCACTTATTTTGATAACAGTTCGATTACATATAGTGCCACAAAGACGCCCACTGATTTTTATAATCCTTTCGATAACACAGATTGCCATAAAGACACCAATCGCCTTAATGCTCATTTCGATGATATAAAGCGCCACAAATACCACGTTGATGGAGCGAAAAATATTCTTCCTATCCCACTTAATTAAATGATCATTTCAATGATATAAAGAGATGACAAAGACGCCTCACTCACCTTGATGATCATTTCGATGATATAAAGCGCCACAAACACCACGTTGATAGAGCGGAAGATGTTCTTCGTACCGAAGAAGGCCGTGTACTCGCTGGCGATGGAGAACGCCACGTTGATCATGTCCAGAGCGATGATACAATAGAACAGGATCTTAAACGTACGGTGGTACATGATCATGTTCAGACAACCAAACCGTCTCTCCATTAGATCGTCCGGTATTTGGGTGATCGTCTTCTTTACCAATAGTTCCTGTTGAAATAAGTTTACAAAATAAAAACAAAAGTATATTTTTGTATTATTTAGATTTTTATATTTTTAATGGTAAAATAATGGGATTCAACCCTTAAACAAACGCCATTTTTTTACCGTTCCAAATTGAAAGAGTTTGCAATCGAAATTTCAAAACCTGATGAAATTGGAAATTTTTTCTGATAGGGTAGAAAATTTTGTGGGAACAGGAAAAATTGCTGTTAAGAATGTTTCATATTTTCTCAATCGTATCTACTGGGCAATCCCCGCCTGCACCGGGGATTGCCGAGTAGATACGATTGCAAACGGACATGCTCTTTTGCGCCGCCATGTTGCCGGACTAACTTCAAAATCACTCCACATTACATCCGAGGATATTTTAAAAAATGACCGAAGTGTTCCGAATGTCTGAAGACTCACCAGCTTGTTGTGTATATTCGGAATCTCCCAACTCTTCTTTATATCTGCGATGTCAATGGATCTGTAAAAAAAGAAAATACATATGTAGAAGCAATCGTTATATATTGCTGCATTTCGTACGTGCCCAAAAGGAAGATATATCTATTACGTATATATCGCCGAGTCAAGACGAGTCATGGTTTGAAATCCGGGAAATATCTAGATAACTTTTCACGTGGTTGGGTGGGATGTATGTGTAAAGAGGGATAATTCGTACTCATTGACTGGACCAAACTAAACCATACTTACTTCCCTTTAGTATCGGCCGCCACCTCGGTCACTTCTTGAAGTTTCCGCGTAGCTTCTCGGGACAGCATTCCCTGCTCGAATTGTCTCCAATAACTCATCTAAAACATTGTCAAAGAGAAGTTTTCCATTAGCTTAAAATCGTTTATTTAACATCGATTGTGGTGGAAGCTTAAAGTTTGATAAATTCACTCCTGATGACCGTTTGCTGGATACAGTAGTACTAACGACAGATCGTGATTTAGTACCGGCATTTTCACCACGCTTCTAACGGGAATCGAACACCGGACCCCCGATTCAACAGGCCGACGTTCTACCTCAGCACCTCTGTCGCCGAGAACTGTTCCATTAGGTTAAGAAGGTAAACCGAACCAACCGTGTAATCAACTATTTTGTTCTCTTTACATTGAATGGAATTTCACCTCATTGCTAAGCCTAATGTAGACTTATCAGTTAGGGGAAATGTGTTCTAGCTAAAGCGAACGAACCAATTCATCACACGGGTAAATTCCGATAAATGACTTGTTTAATTTTTTTTTCCATACTTTTCTCAAAAGACTCTTGGTGAGAATTCATTTGTACTTAGTATAAATAACTCATTTGGCTGGCTGGGCATAATTTTGCTTTATACATGTATAGTGTATTACCAAAACTGATCAATTGCAGCATTTTCTTTCGTTTTGCTTTTGTATTAAAACATTGTCTAAAGGCACGGATCAATCCTTTGTGATAAGTTGTGATAAAGTTATGATGTTTATTCATAATACTATGTATCATGTAAATACCATTGAAAAACAATACGATATTTACATGGCTTGCTATGTATCATGTAAATACCATTGAAAAACAATACGATATTTACATGGCTTGCTATATATCATGTAAATACCATTGAAAAACAATACGATATTTACATGGCTTGCTATGTATCATGTAAATACCATTGAAAAACAATACGATATTTACATGGCTTGCAGTCCATTACGCAGTATAACGTACGCACCGAAAAATTATCTAAGTTTTGAGAAACTTTATACCAGTTGTCTAAATAGATATGTGGAATATGTGAAACAGTGCGATATTTAGATTGCATTATATGACTTGCAGTCCATTACGCAAGATAACGAACAAATTAAAATGAATATTACGAATACCATATAATGAGTTCCGAAAACAGTATTAAAACTTTTCTGTCTTCTTTTATTACTAAGCTAAATCCCAAACTTCGTTTCAATGTTAATAATCAACAACTGGAGTAGTTTGCGCGCTTTTTCGAACTTTGTTGATGCGTTTAAACAAAGAGCTAACATTGTATCTTTGTCAAATATTTTGTTTAAATGTCGCCAGCAGCAATATTCTTTAAATAAACGGAGATAATTGATAACAAAATTGACGTATAGAATTTAGAATTTATGGAACTGACCTTCTCGGCTTTCAGCATCCTTAGAATCGCCTCGTTCGTCATGTCACGCAATTCCTTTCTCGTATACTGTGGTGGTAACTGACAATCACAGTCCGGACAGTTCGAGGCCGGCTTGATGTCCAGGGAATCGTCCACCTCCGCCTAGAGAAACCCGAAAAACATGAGGCTATATGCTATGTTATATCAATAGAACTATTATTTAAAAAGTGTTTGGAAAAAAGGGAAAGGAAGGAACAAAAACTTTTGATAGAGGAGATACTGCTCATAATAAACAGGTCTGCCTTTGATCACAATGCTTTCGTTTTACAGCAATAACCTTTTCGTAAGGTGTATACTAAGTAGAATAGATGAGGGTGCGTCATATGATCTTTTAACCCTTTAGCATACGCCAAATGTTCGACTGTCCCGAATTGAAAGAGTTTGCAGACAACATTTCAAAAAGTGATGAAATTGAAAAACAATATTCTGATAGGGCAGAACACATTGTGGGAAAATGAGAAATTGCTCGTTAAGAGCAATTTTTCATTTTTCCCTCAATATTCTCCAGGGTCGTCTGCAAAAAAACTGGTCAAAGGTCGTTATTGTTTGGTAATGGGTTGAATGCAGTATTAAAAAAATCGACAGATTCGAATTTGTCAAAACACATTAGAATCGTTTCATCGAGACTATTTTAACGAGTACCGACAAAATAGCGTCTCGAGAAGCAATATCGAAGTAATCTGACGGGAATACGCGTCCTATCTAGACATTCAAATAAATGCTGTGAACAAACAGTTTGGCTTGGAAAAATACGAGCTAAGAATTGATAATTATTATTAACATTATTGTTATTAATATTGGGGATGGGAACGCATAATTGAACATTCTTATTACTAATAATATTGATTGTAAAACTTTCCGCGACTTAGACAGCTCCACGCGATTGGTCTAAAGTTATGCTCTAACCGTAATGAAATATTAAAAACAAAATCAGAGAAAATTAGAGTTCATTCTATTCAATGCTTTGCGTAATGCTTAAATGAAAAAGAAAATCCTGTTGAAAATTGCTTTTCATTATCAAAAGATATCAAAATCATAGAGATATATCAAACTTGATCAATTATGGATAAAGCACCGAGCTGTTCTAATGAACTGTCACAAATAAAAATGATAATTCTACAACTTTGATACCTGAACATTTTTAGATGAGTATGTCTGTACTAAGTCCTAATATTAACTTGAAAAAGAGTTTCAAATAAATAGGAGATTTTCTATTCTATCCGTAAACCATTTAATTTTAAAGTTAATGCAATGTTTGCACAGACTGATATAATATGTCCTTGCACGAAAGGTAAATGCATGGAATCGTCAAGGTTATTTTAGCTTTTCAATAAATATCTCAACTATTAAATGTTTTTTAAAAGACTACTCTTATGTGCATTTGTGGATTATATTTTCCCACCACATGGGAATTCGTGCCTAGTCCAATACGATAATTACCGAAGAGGGGGCAAAAGTTAACATGTGCAACAAAAGGCATGTCTTCAATGATATTTCGTTTTAACTATTGTGATAAAAAAGATAAATTGTTCATTGGCTTGAAAAGTCTATTGCCGTTGCATTAAGTATTGTATTTTAAAGAGAGGTCTAAGTGCCAACTTAAACAGTTTTTCGGTTATATACAATGTAACGGTGTTTCAAGAATACAAGACACAACCACGATCGAAACTGGAACCAGCCGCCCTCAAGTCAAAATGCTATCCTCATTTTCAAGAGTGTCATGGACGATAACCATTACTACATGTACCGTTACTTTGGTCTTTGGGGATGTAAGGCTGGCCTATCGAACCAACAACCCCAAGCAAGGGGGACATACACAATACCTCTGCGCATGTGCAAAACCCATGCGCATGCGCAGAGGTACACTGCGTCTGTCTCCCGTACTTGAGATTGTTCAATGTTGGTGAATCGTTCTGAAATATGTGTTTCCTGTTTTCAGATGGCGTTAAGATAATAAGACAAAAAGAGACATCGCTAAACTGAGGTAATTTCCTGTTTGCCTCTAGGAATATATCGAGACTTTTGTTAGACGTGAACTATCACGGTTCCCGCCATGACACGCTATACGTCTCTAGTCGGAGGAAGTGGTATCGTTAAATGTCAAGAGTTCACGTCTCTATCTACTATAAATGAAGTTACCGTTCGTCCAAAGGGTCACGTCTCTTTTATAATAATAAGTTCAGTTCTGTTCATTGTTTATTAAAGTCTCATCATATGTACATTCTTATAAACAACATATACAATATTTTCTATCACGTGTACATTAGCCTTTCTTACAAAGGTAGAGAAACATGTATATATACATACGGTATTTTGGGTGGAAATTAATCTGATAAAAACATGAAAGGTTTTATGAAGTTATTTGTTATTTCTTCTTGAAAATTATTGAATTCGTTTCTTGAAACAACAGATAAGGGTTCAACTGGTATTAAAACAAGCCTGTGAAATCTCCTATGGAGAGAGTTTCTTTTATTTTTTAATTTCAAACACGATTTATATGCATCAATTTCCAACATCAAAAGTACTGCTTTCTTAAGTTCTGTCCACTAAAAAGCTTAACAGATGTAGAGAAATGGATGTTAACACTTCCTATGTGTTTTATTTTTCAAGCTTTAGACATTTATTTAAATTGTTAGTTGCAGATTAATTTTTGGTATACATATAACTGAACAACATAAACTGCAACTAGCAAAGTGAAGATGATTATCACATGAAAAGCTGTTATATACATGAACAAAAAATAAGACTTGTAAAAATGTAATCGCCAGCTTTCTGTAAAACTAGTCTATGTCAAGAAAAGTTTTATCGGATTTCATTCGTATCAAAACGAATACACAGTTCGTTTTTAAATATATGCTCTTCAATTATCGTGGGTTTATCACTGAAAATAACATGATAATAATTCTGGTTTTATTACAGTTTGATAAGCATTATAGTATGTGTTATGCGTTATAAATATGATACATATCCGTTTACATGTAGGTTATAAGCTTATACATGTATATGCAAGCATACAATTGCATCCAATATACTTATTTTCAAATAGATAATAATTTTGAAGCCGCTCAATGCTTATGAGGAAACTATTTATTTCGGAGCGGTGGTAGATAATGCATAATTGATACATTAAAGGGCGGGGCTACTCGATGACACGCACTTTTTTCAATTAAATTCCAATTAAAAGAGTGTAAACACACAAAACGCTGGAGTAATTACTTTTTAACAGTCTGTTAAGTGTTTTCATGCTAGGTGCGAACCTTGTTTACAAAACACTTCCCTCTCACCATGGAAAATTCTATGGATAATTTAATGAAGTTAGTAAATCACAATATTTGGTCTCTGCCAACAACAAAATGCTTGTCAAACTTGATAACCTTCCTTTTCATGCATATCAAACAATAAGGTGTCATTGCTACATAACATACACGCATGAGGTGTAGGAATTATTAGAAAATAACCATACAGAAGTATTAAACATAGGTATATATACTGATTATTGAATGCTTAAACTGGCCAATTTGTATAAAAATGTATATGTACAATCACCAAATTTGATCAATCAAAACAATCAAAGCATATCAGTTAAAACGACTTGTAAAAAGCTATGGACCTTTCAATAAAGGAATTGTCTTTGAAATATAGAGTGTTTTGTTGCCGAACATCTGGATTGCATCGTTTAAGAAATGGTTTGGTTGGATAGGCTTGTGCCATGCCATATAACTCTGTGAATCTGTCTCTATAACAGCGTTCCAGTTTCTCAAATAAATTGAAAAATCTGAGATAATCGTAAAATGGAATTTAAGATTAGCTGCGTCACACATACATGCTGCTCCTGAATGACACTTTAAGAAGCCGACGTAAGGCACTTTATACCAACAACCCTATCATATATGTAAATGGTCCAAATTAGAAGCAACAGGTGACGACAAAAAATAGCAACAGACGACAAAGAAAAGCATGAGCAAAGTACATTTTTTCTTTATTCCTAATATAAAAAGGATAAACTGTATATTAGGAGCACTTCGTCCTTTTGACACAAAGGTTTCTAAAGACCTTCACGTCAAATGAGTCAAAATAACGCTAAATTTGGTAAGGGCCGCTTGTTGTCCCTAGTCATGTACAAGACACAGCGCATAACAACAGCACATCCTCTTCAAACTTTAAGGACATAAATGTACCACAGTAACGCAATACACTGTACAGAACGAATCATATGGTACAGTGATGTCTCGTTAATCCGAACACGTCCGTTCCCAACAAAATGTCCGGATGGCCGAATCATCTGGACTAATGAAGCAGAGCATGTTCTTATACACATTAAGACATAAACAGTCTGTATGTACGTGTATACTTGTAACCCTTTAGCAAACGCCAAATTGTCGACCGTCCCAAATATAGAGTTTGCAGACGACATTTCAAAACGTGATGAAATTAAAAAATAATCTTCTGGTATGGCAGAAAGCATTGTGGGAAAGGGAGAAATTGCTCGTTACGAGCAATTTCTGCTTTACCCACAATGTTTTCAAAAGTCGTCTACAACAAACTGGTCAAATAATTCCGTTTCCTTACAATTTCGTTCGGATTGCGAGACATCCGGATAATTGGGGTCCGGATAAACGAAGCTTCACTGTATATGTTTTAGTAGTACACTGAGGCAGAAAATGGACTTGTTAATCAAAGTTAGTTGCAATACAATATCTCTTAAACACTCTTACCATCAATAGAATTACCGTATCCTGGAAAAATATAGTTATTGATAACTTTATTATACATCATTAAACCTAAGCAACCAAAGCAACCCATTGTATAATACCATATTGCCAGCTGTCGGTGTAAATTGAAATTCATTGCATTCATATTAACAGGTACATACAATCCTGTTTAAAGCGATCACTCACAAACTAACAGTACAACATTATTTGTTACTTATTCTGAAATTATATATCTAATACAGGACGCCGGTCACTCAGAATGCTCCTCCAGCATTCTAACTGACTGGCGTACAGTATTATTAAGTTGTTGGGTATTGTATACACCAGGGTACCGTTTAACTAAACAAATAAAGGAAAATATTTGCGTATGTCAAAACTAATTAACATGGATGGTATCTTAAATGATAGTACAATATTACAATATTGCAAAGTGACGCGTCATTGGATTCCAATGATGTGTTACTTTTTAACACTGCTAAGCCCAATATTGAAATCAACGGAAATATTGATTTGAATTTGCAAGCGTAAACTGTTTAGTTAAACGGTACCCAGGATCACCTATAAGATTGGTCGCTTTAGACAAGATAGAATGTTGATATACATCCAGTTTATAATTTCCAAATGGTTTCATCAGCTGTAAGCAAAATGCATATATTCGGTAACAGTGTATATCGAATGTGTATAACGAGAGACCCCAGTTAAACAAGAAAACAACAACACTACCAGATACATAACTATGTCAAATACTTCAATAACTAGAAAGTAGGACCGGTTAATAAAATAATCATCTACATGAATGAAAAGTGAAATAAGAATGGTACATTCAGGTGTTAAAAAAGAAACAAATGAATATTTACGATATCAATCCAAATGAACTTGACAGTAATAATATAGAGCTAAACAAAAGTGAGTAAATGCGGACTATATTCCTAGTTCCACAAAGGTATTAGTCCGCACAGTGAAGGCGGATGTTTAATGGGTAATTGGGGTCCGGTGGAAGTTGAATTATCGATAAAGTGGCAGCTCTCAAAATGCGGTATGTAAATTCAATGGACTAACGTGCTACGCATCCTTCGTCCAAAAATACGCCACAATTCCTTTTGAATTTACTATTTACCTACACTATCATAAGCTCAACCCAATCCCAAACATAGGGTTTTGCGATTGTAATCGAAGGAAGTTCTATCTTAGAAAATTCTCCAGTGTGTGTAGATCTAGATAAAATATTTTTTTTACAGTGAGATATCTGAATAGTGAGTTTATATTTACAGACATATGAAATTTTTCGACTACATGTAGATACTGTTAAGGGAATATAGAGAATAAATGGTTGGCGTCGTGAAGCGTGAATGTTGTCAGGCAAGGCAGAAGGAATTCGAAGCCCGCCCATAACTTCTCCTATTCAAATACACCAACCATCTTTACTATTTATCCTGTTACCTTTATTGATTTTTTATAAACAAACAAAATGAAAACAAAAAACTAGAAAAGACAAAACAAAACACAGCAAACAGGTAAAGAATGGTGTTTATCCTGTCAAGGACAGTTTAGGAACCGATAACAGGGTGCCGTATAACATTTTTTAAATCCGTCACTATATCACGTCATCGCAGCGTGCACCTGTTAGTATTGATTTTCTGTTTTGTTCCATCCTTAAAGTATTTTATTTTCACTTTTTGTTTGTTTAGTAGAATCCATACATGTAACAGGATAAATAGAATAGATGGTTGGTTTCTTTGAATAGGAAATGTTATCGGGCTTGGCTTCGGATTATTATCCGATTCACCTTCGGCTCACCGGCTAATATTCCTACTCCTTGCCCGATATCAGTTCCAATTCACGACACCAACCATCTTTTCTCTATAAACATGACGTAATATGTCATGCCGTCCTCATGACGTCAAGATTCGTCACGTGACTGCATGGTATACGGCACCTTATTATCGGTTCCAAAATGGCATTGGTGACAATAAAAGAATGTTTATCTTATTTCGCCTTTTTCCTTTGGAAAAAAAGGTATTGTATCATTTAGAATGTGTGATGTTTAATTGAATTCGCATTGTGCATCAGTTAAGTGTGCATGGTTAACTTAGCAAGTACTAGATGTATTTGTTGTGCTTTTGGTCAAAATGTGCCAATTATAGTAAACAAAAGAGTGTTTTAGATAAGTCTAAGGTCAGTGTTTTTGTAGATGGACCATATAAAATCCTCGGATATTTTACAGTGATTTGCTATCTTTACAGGAGGCATATAAAGCCACCTTGTCACTTGATTAACGACATCAAAAGTCTTGGTTATTTATAACAAACACAAGAATGCAGGATTATATAATCTACTTTCTTTATTATCTTAATTCCATATTTTTGCATTGCTCTATATAACGTTATGGTGCGTTGTCGTTAGGAACACTCAGTCGTATTATTAATTACATATGTCCAGTTGTCTTTTAACTCTTTAACAAAACGCCAAACTTTCGGCTGTCCCAAATTGAAAGAGTTTGCAGACGACATTTCAAAGTGCGCTGAAATTGAAAAAAACATCTTTAGATAGGACAGAGAACATTTAGTGAAAAGGAGAAATTGCTTGTCAAGAGCAATTTCTCATTTTCCCTTAATGTTTTCAAGAGTTGTCTGCAACAAACCGGTCAAATGCCGTTATTGTTTGGTAATGGGTTAAAGACATTTATTTGCATGTGAATTGCCATGTGGATGTCATATAATCGGTGCATATATTGGGTGCCTTTCATAAAAGTGCTACGTGAATTGTATTGCAGTGTTCAAATACACTTACCTTCGGTTTCGGTTTCTATAACGAAGTATAGAATCAATTTCATTCTTATCTAAATTCTTATTCTCTGCTTTACCAATTATCCTGTAGGGAAGTTTTTGTGCCAGGTCCATAATTGTGATAAATGTTAGCATCAGTCTCGATATATAGTTTGCGACATTTGAAGGAACCAGTTGCGACAGCGCCCCAAAGCGTCTCTAGCCTTCTCATTACAAGAAATTCATTGCAATGGTTAAAGCCAAATTTATATAAGCTTGGCAGAAACCGTATTAATGATTCTTTTGTAATTTCATATAACGATTGTCATTTATAACGATTTAATGTTATTTATTTACGAGAGAAAAATGTATTTCAACCTATAATAAAATGTCAAATATGGTTATTAACAAGTGAACATGATAACTACGGGACTACTCTAAACGCTTTGGTTAGAGCAATGGTCAAATTAGAATATATCGTATACATCTTCTGCTTGAATATATGCATATACTGACACGTCATAGCATTGTTGTGAGTGAAGTGACCTTTGTGGGAACCTTTTTGAATAAGCGGTTGATGAAGACTCTCGGTTGACTTGCGGAATGCTCATGGTTCTACCCGGCCTGACCAATCCTTATGGGCAGTCAAATCTAAGGCCTCTTCTTCCTTTTCGAACTCTATTCTACACAAAAGATATCTGAATTACTATCAAAAGATTCCGACATAGCACTTATACGACACATTTCAACGAAAAGGTATTCCAATATTGATAACACTAAGTAAGCGTATATTTTCACCCAATGAGATGCGGAATGCACATGCTAAAATGAACATATAATCAATGTAATTTATGGTATTTGAGTCAAGCAAAAGGAAGTACAAAATTTCTATGCGTCTTTGGCCATAACTTCAGTCAACGACGGCTACCACAGAGCTTCATTTCAATCTTTATACATATACACGCATGTTTTAACCGAACAGTAGGATTTGGTAACACAGTGACTGAAGTAAGAATTGCTCCAAATAAACATTTTCTTCTTATATCACAACGGATTCAAACCTCTACCAGAGACATGATATTATTTTCCTAGTTTTTCATCATCGTTTAGTCAGAATATCAACTTGGACAAATTCAACATGAGGAAATTGATTAACTATGAACGTCAAAAATTGACCTCAAATACTATCGTATAAGAACCTGCATTAACATATTTCCTCATGCAGACCGTCATCGACATTTACTTTTAACATATCTCGTTGTAATAAAAGCTTTTAAACATGTGCATTCAATCAGACAAATGAATAATTAGAATTTTATGAAAGGGTTTTGCCACAAGTTCTATCAAATAAGGTTTATCCATCTGCTAGGCAGATATTTATATACATGTATTGTTATTTTCTACAATGTTGTTCTCATGTCCTTGTAATTTAATTTGAAATTCAACGCCACCGTTTTGCTTTCGTAAGTAAAGCTTTATCTATATTTTGAAAACAACGGGCGCCGTTGTAGACATGCGTGTAAGGTCTCCAAGAGGCAAGTATTTGGTAACACTTTGAAAAGAGATGTTCATACATCGTTTTGCTTGACCCATGTTTAAGTATGATGTACGTCCTGTATTTTACCTCTTCATCCGTACTTTTGTAGGGGTCGGTCACTTCTGTCTGCTTCTCCACTGTCTCCCATTCCGCATCCGCAAGAAACCTAAAAAGATCGCAGGATTGTTTATGTTTTTACCACCTGCAGACGACATTTATTCTACTTGAAGTAGACGACTATAGAAATCAAAGTGCTGATAGTGCTGAAGGACTAAGGTGCATTTAAAGCAAGATGATTGAGGATACATTTGAAAAGTTCTTTGGGCAATATCTCGAGGAAAACAGCTGCTCCTTCTACCACCATTACTATACATGTAATTATTATTTCTGTGAACAGAGACTGAACGATAGTCTATTTTTCGAACATCTGGACATTTTACGATGTCCCATGAGGCAACAGTTATAATAATATAAAGCAAAACAAAGCGAGTAAATCCGGATTACATTCCTAGTTCCAAGAAGGTATTAGTCCGCACAGTGAAGGCGGATGTTTAATGAGTAATTGGGGTCAGACCGCTGTAAGTGTATCGATAAAGTACCGTCCCTCAAAAAGTGGTATATAAATTCAATGGACTAAGGTGCTGACGCACCCTTAGTCCAAAAAAGCTTTGTTAACATGTGAAAAATTCCTTTCAATGCTGCTAGTGTGATATGTGAATAGATTAAAAAAGTATTGTGGCAAAAGGAGAATTTGCTTCTGAAAAAAAAACCGCACAAATCATGAAACCTTCAATTCTATAAATTGGAGAAGGTTGTTTTATAAATTTGCTCGTTTGTACCAATGTTCTTACTTTCCCCTAAAACAGTCTGATACGTATATTTAAGTGGATACTCGTACTCCATAAACGTGACGAATTGTACAGGTTTAATCCTTAGAATGCTGGGTAATTCTCTAGCAATATAGCTTTGTACCGTCTGCTTTCCAAAATCTTAAATATTAGCTTTATTGTGTTTAGGAAAGATATTAAGAGAAGCAAACAGGTTAGACCAAAGGCCAGCTGCCAATTTACTTGGCGCCTGGCCTGGATTTAACATGTTTACATAAGCATGAAGTTGGTTCCAGCACTACCCTTAGAAAACTTATTAACCCTTTCCAAAACAATGACAATATTTGCCAACGTTGTTGCATACAACTCTTGAAAACATTGTGGGAAAAGTTACGAGCAATTCTTCCTTTTCCCACAATGTTTTCTGCCCTATCAGAAGATTATTTTCCAATTCCATCTCATTTTGAAATAACTTAAATAAACTCTTTCAATTTGGGACAGTCGCAAATTTTGCGTTTGGTAAAGGGTTAAACAAGATATGTCTTACCTGTCTGTTTTTAAAATATTCAGCGTTTTTGTTCGCAGCTCTTGTAAATGTCGAAGTGAGTTCGCCATGGCCATACGCTTAGCGGGAGAAAGTCCGCTCATTCCTGGGTAGATAAAAAATACCAAATGGCTTCTTTATCGGAAATGATTTATATTTGTGGAAAAATTATCTGGTACTTGATACTCTTGAGATTTCTTGCACTTATGTTCAGATATACATAACCGTTTTCTTCATATATGTATATACGGATTTTAACAAAAATGCGATGGGGAAATATGAAACCATTGTATGAGTGTAATTGGGCGTATCATAGATTAGTCAAATATATAGTACAGTCTGTACTCTAATGTCGGGTGAGGCAGAATGCTGATAGCACTTACATGTTTTGATGAAAACAGAATTATTCCTGTCGCAGAATTAACTCTTAGAATGTTTGATAATTTTCCAAAGATAGATTTTGTGTCATCTGCTTTCCAAAACCTTAAATATCTGCTTTACTGTGTAGAGGAAAGATACTCAGAGTAGCAAAGTGGTTAGACCACAGGCTAGCCGCCAGTTTACTTGGTTGCTGGCTTAGATCTAACTTGGTTGCATAAGCATAAAGTCGCCTCCAGCTCTATAAAGGTTAAAGAGAAAACATGTGCGAATGAAATCCAAACCGTTGTTAATGGTGTAGCATGTGTTATAACTGTCTGACTTTCTCGAAGAGTCTACTATAGTTTAAGCTGGGAGCTATTTTTCGAGCTTCGTTTGCCTTAATTAGGCGATTTTAAAACAGTCTAGACTTTTTTAAAACACATTTCCATCGTAATAATTTATATGGCCCGTATTATAACGTCTATTAGGCATAATTTGCTTTGAAAAGTGAGGCATAAGATATCTTTGCGAGTTGTAAGCAAATCATTTTTAAAATAAAAGATCTTTCTATTGTCGAATCTGCTCTTTAAAGGCATCTAAGCTTTCTGTTCATTTTATTGGGGACAAAGGATTCAGTCAATCTGATGTGTTAAATGTCAGTCCCAACAATTCACTCCAAAATATACCATGTTTCTTCGGTTTGGTTGGTTGGTTTCTTTTCATATCATAAGATTTTCGAAATTAACAAAAACTTTGTGTTCTATCTTTGAAATATATTTGTATTGACATTTGATAACATTTTCTATGGGGTCATAGATATATGTCTATCTATTGCTTCAATCGAATATGTATGAAATCCTGATATTTGTTAATTGATATGCATTAACATCGCGTCAACCTTTTTCAGTTCTGTTGCGACCCAGTCACATAGTATAGCATGCCGTTTGTTCAATTAAGACATTTCATCGCTACTAATCTCAAAAAGCCTATATCCTTCATTTTAATGAATGGTCCTTTCGGTTTCCAGAGAATGCTGGTTATCGAAGCTTGCTTTTTGACCAACAATCGTTAACATTGCTACAAAAATAGGAATCTTATGTTTTGCGCAAGTTTAGAATACAATAGCACACGAGTTACCTTGTCGAAAGTGCTAGAGTACCAAGATTCGTAAAACGGATGTGCACGACTAGAACAATCATGCAATTATCATAAAAAGACATACGTGAAAGCTTCCGTTGTACAGAAGTAAGCCCCACGGGGAAAAGTCTTCAATAAAAATGACTAGGTGAGACAAAGCCCCTTTATCATTTGACAAGTGTAGAATAATGCCCCTCCAGTATTTTACAAGAGCGGCATAAAGCACCTTGCATTTTTTACAAGAGCTGAAAAAAGCTCCTGCACTATCGTATCGGAGCGGAATAACGCCTCTTCCCAATTTAGTAAGTGCGGATTCTGGACGTTACCAGAAATTCAACCGTTCACCTGGACTTATAACCGCTTCACATGGTGCCCAGTTGAAATATTAAGGTATTCACTGAAACAGACATTGAGCGTACAGGGGTGTTGTACAGACGTAAATGATGTAATAATTTAATTACCCAGAGCTTTTAGAAGCGCCGTGAACGTCGTGGCATTTACAAGCAGCGTGAGAAATACAACACCAGACACATGGATCAATACCTGGAATTAAAACATAAAAAGATACTAAAGCACTTTAGAAGAGATATAAACTTACTTATAAACATCAAGTCAACAGATAACCCCTGGGGTATTAAAGTTCTTCGTTCTTTATATTGACAAAACAGATTTTAGACTGATGGAACAGATTCGTATGAACTTTTATTGTATTTCTATCGGTGAAATATTCGGGTTTCTCAGTGTTGTAATTTCAGAGAAGAAAATAATTTTCTATACCGCACTGTAGTAAGATATCACACTGGAGTGTGATAAAGAATTCTTGTCGGAACTACTTCTTATGTGTTAACATATACATTAACTTCAAATACCTTGCAAAAAAGAATTTTTAGATGATCACATCAAGTTCAATCACTTGATAAGAATCAACACTTATTGACATTGGTTGCTAGCGCCGGGGATAAGAGACGGTCAACATTGGTTCGATACTCAAAAGCGACCGAATATATCACCCTGAAGTTTCAATTAGCAACACTCATTTCCTAGCTTAGTACCGGTAGGGTTCCTAAGGGGGAAATGTACTCTAAAGCTAAAAATTTAGCCCTGTACATAAATGCAATACACTAAACAAAAACAACCAAAAAAAAGAAAATTGGACAAATGAGCTTTCATAAAAAATAGAAGTCATAAAAAGATAAGTCTGTCTGCAAATGGTATTAACATTTTATACACGTTTTGTGTTCTATGAGATCAGATCTTCGATATGAATGCGTGGGTTGGCCGAGTTCTATATAGACCCTAACAGATTCATAAATGGTCGCTTGTCTCGCGAATTTCTGTCACAGGACGAGAATATAAACTACGTCAAGGGCCACCATTGGAACATTAAATGCTGATTCACAGGAAAACGAGAACACCACAGTTAATATGTAGAAAACTGCGGAAGGTGCGGTCTATACAAAGAGAGTATTCTAGTGTTCATGGTCTTGGAAAAATGCATGAGTGCGCTTCGGTTTACACGTTAAAAAAACGAAACAAAACACCGAGTGAGTGTATTCTAAATACAGTTTCGGTGACTTATTAATGACTAACTTTGCTGTATCTGCAGAAACCACGGTGACAAACGTATGAATTTCTCTATAGAGGGAGCAATTTATCCTTTGGTCACGATGGTTCCTTCCCAACATCATTGAGAAAATAAGTTTTTTGTTCTTGTGTTCTTTTTCCGTTTGCTGCTGCTTCCAAATTATATCAATAACAGGTTTGGTTTTAATAGTCATTATGTAATATTTGATTAAAACAGAAGGAATGAATTTTTGAAAGACCATTACCCACTTAAATAAACACAAGTTTATACTGTATAAAGTCGCCTAGACTGTGTCTAGAATTCGCGTGAAACCTTCAATTTTAACCATTTGCTCTATTTGTTTAAACTTCTCTATTTTAGAACGATTGTGAAACAAGTTCTTACAACGTATACTAATCACCCGCGATTCTGCTATCCTAGATACACAACCAGTTCTCGCGTCAAATGTGGTTTAATGAAAGGTCGCAGGGCGGAATCTCGTAACTCTCAGGATTCGAACCCACTACCCTCGTTTGAAGAGGCCAGCGCTCTACCCCTGGACCACTGTTCTCCTTTTGCTTCATTAGTAAATCCTGTTTAAAGTTAAGTTGCTAAGTTGACAGACGTAGAACTCGGGCTCCTGTGTTCGAACTCCACCGACATCTCTAGCTGTGTGGGAGTGACATTTGGCAAGTCACTTCAGACTCCCAGCCTAGTACTGGTGGATCCAGGAAAGCCATTACATAACTAAAACATTGTTGACACGACGTTTAACACCATACATCCCACACATTGAGTTAAGTCCTAATAGACAGCATGCTTTTTTTCATAGAAATGTCCCCTTTTTATCACATAATGATTTCGGAAATATTTTGCTGAATGAAAGTGAAAACTCAAAGTTAAACACTGTACAAAGAAATTTGTGATTACTTACCCTGACTCCGACTTGCTCCTGGTCTATGGAGTCATGATGGGCCACCTGTAGGGCTAGAGCCAGACCCACGGCCCCTCGGAGTCCGCCCCAGGTCATGATTATTCCCTCCTTCCATGTCATACCGTACCCAGTGTGGCGTAATATAGGGCTAAACACCGCTATCACGAAACCTCTGAAATAGCATTATAGAAACATAGTTTGTTGATGAACTGAACAGAACATACATTTATTTAGACTTGTTCAAAGTATACAAGTCTTCAACATTTAAAGTACAATATGATGTGTTAACACATTACCACCTGACGCCACACTTTTGCGTCAAGCAGCAGACCACTTTCAAAAAGCATTTTAGAATGAAAAAAGATATTGCATTACAAACCTTACAATAATGTTTGTTTACATATCCCAGCCCTTCACGAAAAAGGGTTTACGATATACGGTCTATGACATCTGATTTACGATGCACGATTAACGTTATACGTTCACCATACGATACGATACGAATGGTTCATTTGTCTGATACGATCCGATGCGATCTGAAATGTTACGGTTCCAGTTGGGATCTGATACGTTACGTTACGATACAAACTATATACATTGCTATAGCTTAATGAAAAGACATGCCCTTTTTGTTGATGGGTAACAAATGTTGTTCTTTATTTGTGTATAAACACATATATAGAATATTATTTCCTAGATTTTTGTGTCGACTACTCTCCAAACCTTAACTATCTGCTTAATTTTGATGAGGAATGATACCCAGAGTAGCAAACCGGTTAGATTACAGGCCAGTCGCCAATTAACTGGCCTGGATCTAATCTATTCGCATAAGCATGAAGTCGGTTCAAGCATTATAAGGGCTAAGAGACCCACAATACAGTGAGGTTTGCCAATGGCGTCAGCTTTGCCTTTGATCATAAAGGAAACATTGTCATTCTACACACAAAGAAATAAATCAAATAATAGAAATAGTAATCATGACCCTTTCCCATTTCGCCATTTCATTCAAAATGTGGCTTTATCACATCAAACCAATTCTTAAAATCAGGAAACGGTCTTAAACGCTCTTTTCCTTCTACCTTTTATAATACCAGTTAGTATTCTCCGAGGTAGTATCGTCAGTAAACATTTTGAATTTGACATGATTGCGAAACATGAATTTCTAACATGAAAAATAGAAAAAAGAAAAAAGAAAAGAAAATAGCTGTTCAGCATAAACGTTGTTTCTCCTTTTTCTTTTTTTTTTCTTACTGAGGAGATATGCATTTTTTTTGTTATTGAATGACACATGTCGTTCTTTATAACTGTATTAAATCAACGAAATTAGGTTCGTCCAAATTTCACCGGAACTCGAAGGAAAGCGTCGGCTTTCAATGTTCTACTTCCGGGCTACCCAAAAAGCAGTGTGGTCACGTGAGACTTTATTGTTGATATGACAACGGGGACGGGCCAAAAAAAAAGGAACCGAATAACGGCTGACAGGGGGTATGGTCGTAATTCACTATAACACGCGATGTGGACATTAGAGTGAAACAATATGTCACTTCCGGAGGGAAGGATGCTGGGTAAACTGTTACCACGTGTCATTCATGATCAGATGCAGGCAAAAATATTTTACATGGAAGTGATGTTCTGTGAAAGCCTTATTTTACGCAATTTCCACAAAATGGTTTTAAATCCCACATTACACGGTGCAATTCCTCGACTCAACAATTACAAATGGCCCAATTTAGACAGCACATGTGAATCTTATAAAAAGTGATACATGGTACAAAGAACAAGCATTCCTTAGAACGAGCATTCCTATGATTGGTATTTCCTCTCTATTATCCTGTCACCAGGGCAATTTACAGACCGATAACAGGGTGTCTTATAACATTTTTTATATCCGTCACTAGATCACGTGATCGATGAACACACCTGTCAGTATTGTTTTTCTGTTTTGTTTCACTGTTTTCGTGTTCTTATTTCATTTTTGATTTGTTTATTTGAATCCGTTTAAGTAACAGGATAATTAAGATAGATGGTTGGTGTCTTTGAATAGGAAATGTTACCGGGATCGGCTTCGAATTGTTATCCGGTTCGCCGTCGGCTACCGGATGATATTCCTACACCTAGTCCGATACCATTTCCGATTCCTGACACAAACCATCTATCCTCTATTTCACGTCCAAAGCTATATCGCAGGTGATAACAATCAAGCTCTGATATGCCTGTAAATCAGCCTTATTTAGTCTGTCGTATCGAGACCATGACACACATTAAGCAAATACAGCGTATGAAACAAACGATGCCATGTGACATTTGAATCATCTTAATATTGGACAATATGTAAGATATTACGAACGATTGAAAAAAAATAAGAATAACAAAGTTATTTGCCAGATCTATATGAGGTTTTAGATTACCATCTTTAGATAATTATTTAATGAACTGAATATGAACGTTGACTTGGTGAATTAGATTACTTTAAGAATATTTTTTTCAATGAGCACACAGTTGGCAGAATGAATGTCCTCTTGACATCTTATGTCCCATTGTTTTTTCTACACAATGTATATGTCAAATAGACTTAAGTGTAGAAATCGTTTTGCAGTTTTGGTTTTGTTTGGCAACACCTTATATGTGGCAAGGTTGTATTCCTTGACAAACAATCGAGTCCGAGGGACTGAGGCCCAAGGTTTGCCTCGTAAGAACTACTTATCCTATTTATACTAGATTTAAAATTTTCGTAATGCATTAGAGCATCCCCATTTAATGTAAGATGATGATAGATAACAGTTTGGTTTCGCAATGTGCCATGAAATACACACAAAGAATAACATGGACAAATTGCTGTTGATATAATGAGGTAATGTTTCATATACCCAAGCAAAAGGAAATAATGGACCAAGAAACTATGGTCATTAACGCATAACCACATAACGCCACACATGTGCAGCAGACGACTTTCAAAAGCGTTGACAAAAGGAGAAATTGCTTGTCAAAAGCAATTTCTCATTTTGCCACAATGCTCTTTTTTTTAATCTGTTCACATATCACAACAGCAGAACTGAAAGGGTTTTCACTTGTCAGCTTCAAGTAAGAATGTCGTATGGTAAAGATTCAATCCTTTACCCAAAATGGGAATTTGGGACATGTCCAAATTGAAAGCAAAAGTAGACGAAAAAAGAGATCAAACATAAAAGGGCTTGAGGATATTTGATAGAAACCATTATAAAAGTCGTAATTTCATATGTGTTCTACCATTCGTTTTGCTTCAAGAAATGTCCTATGTGTCCCAAAGAGTTCTCTTAGACGTAGGCATCTAGCTCATATTTACACGAAAGCCAATCATGTTCCATCATTAATACGGTAACTCTATAATCGAAACTCATTAACGACCAAGCACACGGTATGGTATATTCTAGGCAGAAATTTCCCTGGGGAAAAGCGGTCATTGCTACCGCGTCTTCCCCATTATAGACCTGCACGTATGAACAAATACAATCACTAAGAAGAATAAACATACTTTGTTTTGTACATAATCGATCTGTCAACAATGCTGCTCCGCTTGAAAGTATTGTCTTAAACAATACTTTAGATACTATATTTAACTAAACGTTTGTGATCAGTGCATCTAGCATTATGACCTGATTATGTTTCACCATCGTCACACAACATATTTTGTAAGAGCCTTAAAGAGATTTACCTACATAGCCAACCTTGATGCCCTTACGTGGTGATCTAAAAGCAGTATATTTACGTCATTCAGCATGGGAAATTAAAGTTGCATGAGCTGTTTTCTAACTTGTGCAAAACTAGCACTGATGGATTGCACCGATGTCATGCTTATGCAAACAGGTTGGATCCAGGCCAGCCGCCAAATAGATTGGCGGCTGGCCTGGATCTAACCTGTTTGCTACTCTGAGAACCTTTCCTTATCAAAATCAAGCAGATATATAAGGTTTTACAGACGACACAAACACCTATCTTAGGAGAATGATCCAGGATTCGAAGGGTTTAATCCTGCTAAGATAGTGCGAGACAAAAGTGTGTTACAGTTGATATCTAAGGCTGGAAAGCAGGTGACACGAAAACCTATTTTAGAAAATTATCCAGCATTCTATGTGTTAAAGTCTGCGAAGAGGGTCCGAGACTGTGGTGTATTACCTGATAATGAAGCACCCGAAGTAGAGAGAGAACATGTAGAACCAGTCGATCCCGTGGATCTCGAATATTGCCTTCTCCGAGATCACGATCCCCACAATGATGAAGATCAGGGTATTGGCGAGGTATGCAAGCGTCTCCCAGAACCTGAAATGTAACACATAGCTGATCATAAGTATGCAGGCGTCTCCAAGACCTATAACATAAGTAATAAACAAACTACATGTATAAGTTTTCTAGGATCATCCAAGCTGTAACTGTGAAATAACTACGTTTGGATCATTCGGATTAACTAATAAGTATGCATGCATCTCCCGGAACCACGGACATAAATAGTCCGAATGGTCCAGATGTAAGTATTTCATTCTACCCAGTTACAGCTTGGATCATCCGAGTTAGGACATAACACGTAATGTATCAAAAGTATGCGAGCGTCTCAAAGAACCTGGAATATAACAATTGAACTATTTAAAAGTATGCAAGCGTCTCCCAGAGCCTTTGATGTGAAACAATAACTAATTCTAAGCCTGCAAACATCTCCATAACGTTGACTATGAAACAAAACTAATTATAAAAATGCAAGCGCCTATCAGCATTCAACCTTTTCGTAAATATACATGCGTCTTCTTTAGCCATGATGAAAGTATACTACATTTTGGTCACCATTAGAGGTTTCTAGTTTTACCACAGTGAGTAAAGCCAGGGAAAGCGTTAGCATACCAGCTATTGTGTAACACGGCTAATAATGATTTACATATAAAAACATCTATCTCATTAACAGTATGGGATGCAGCTCAAAATAATGGGACTATATGTGAAAAGTTCTATCTAATGAACAGTTTCTTCAATTCATATGCCACGCACGTTTCTTTAAGAAGAAACCTTTTGTAATGATTTTCTCTCTTATCAACTTGTTAACCCGATACTTGACATATGAATGTCTTAATCCACTACTTCATGATACCTTACTTGTCACATCGGATACAAAGGTCTTTAAGAACAAATACGTTATCTTTTTACCACCTGCAGACGAAGCATTTTTATTCTACTTGAAGCAGACGAATTTAGAAAAGCTTTGTAAACACGTGAACAGCCTTTCAGTTGTGTTGCTGTGATGTGTTAATAGATTGAAAAATGATTGTGAAAAAAGGGGTAATTGCTTTTGAAAAGCAATTTCTCCTTTAACCACAATCATTTTTGAAAGTCGACTGCTGCAAGACGCAAAATTATGGCGTAAGGTGGTAATGTGTTAAACGAAAACTTCTTACAGTTACTTATATCAACTCTTTGTCACAATGATTGCTTCCCCAAATTTCAAAAAGTTCTTCAATTATCATATAATTGATTATCGTCTGGTGCTGCCTTCAATTTAGATCATTCAGAAATTCTTCATACGGAGAAGACAAGTTTAAAGCGTAACCCGCTCTATCGATCTCGGAATAAGGTCTCAAAAAACAAACACTTCCATAAAACATTCAATTCGTTGTCAGGACAACAGCATGCTGATAACTCATAATCGTGCGATTGTCAACATACAGACCGCGGTATCAGAAAACCAACATCACGTCGAAAACATTTAGCAAATCATTTAGTTGAACATGTCAAAGGTGCTTGTTCCAAGAGTTAGGCCATATACGCAATCAAATTGTATATGATATCAATGTCCTTTACGCCTTATGCATAAAAACGGTGTTCATTCCGTCAATTAAGTGTGAAAACAATCAATCTAGGTCTCAACCCTTTACCAAACGCCACATTTTCGTCATCCTAAATTGAAAGAGTTTGAAGACGACATTTCAAAATGTGATGAAATGGAAAAATAATCTTCTGGTAGGGCAGAACATATTGTGGGAAAATGAGAAATTACTCAAAAAGAGGGAACAATTTAAAAGTTTCAACGGTTTTGCAGATCACTCGTTTTTTTTTCAAAGAAAAAGTCGATGAGTATTCTTTTCTGAATAAAGGACTAAGATCAATGAAAAAGTCAAAAGACAATTCCATAATGCCCTTTCATAAAAGGGCAACCGGATTTATATGAACATGCGCTTTCTTCTTCAATTTTATTCCCTTATACCTTTTCATTCTATTGTTTCTTTCTGTTACATTTAATAATTTCTTTTGTAAGGAGTCCTCACATTCAAAATGTGTTCCAGATCAGCCCATATCAATGCCTAAGGTTGCCTCAGTGTAAAGGGATTTAGTGCCATTAGAAAACAACTTTAATCCATTACCAAAACAAAAGTGGCAATTGACCAGTGTGTTTCAAGCGTCTCTGGAAAACATTGTTTGGAAAAGGAGGAATTGCTCTTAACGAGCAATTAACCTTTTCCAACAACGTTTTCTGCCTTATGAGAATATTATTTTCCAAATAAATCCCATTTTGAAATGTCGTCTGTAATCTCTTTCAATTTGGGACAGTTGAAAATTGGGCGCTTGGTAAAGTGGTAACTCAATTAGCGGATTTTTATTGGAAAATTGTGACAACATCTCAAGCACGATCTAACCTTCAGAAATCTTTTCCTTTTATATAATCTCCGTACTGACGTAACGAAGGTCGAATGTCCTTGTGTCCTTAACCCATTCTCTCGAATGAAATACAATGATTGAGCCATATTCAGAATATAAGAAAATCCATGAATGTTAAAAAAAAGATAGTATTTTGCTTGCTTTATAGAAATGAAGCCACTGTGACATGAACATATTTAGTTTTTTCATGAGCTAGTTTTCCATTTTACTCATTTAAGTACATGGTAGTCTGTTCTAAGTGCGATAAAACAAGTACATACATGAAGGAAAGAGTCGATCATTCGAGCTATGCTTGGCATTTAGGTAGAATACCCATACTCCGCCATTTTGAATCTTTTTCTTTCGTCAGATTACTTCGGTCGTTCTCGGCATACACCGGTCGAGGCTGGAACTATCTATTTTAATACGAATAGGTTCGCCTCAGACCAATGTTTACCGAGAACGAGAACGACCGAAGACATACGACAAAAGAATTAGATTTAAAATGGCGGATTACGGGTATTTTACCTTAACTCAGCCAAAATAAAGAGTCGATCATTTGAGCTATGCTTGGCAATAAACTTACCAAATAATGCTGACAACATGAAAGTTATTTTTTTTAGATGTTACATAACTTTAACCGAAATTCTATAAAAACATATAAAACCAACCTTTACAAAATGATATGTTGCTCGTAGTTAGGACTTCTCCTAAATACAGAAGCCTACGATCGCACTATACCAGTTATTATGCATGTCGTATTGAAAATTGGTGTATGCTTACTGTAAGCTTCCGAACTCTATAAACACCATTTGCTGTAATTCCAAAATCCTCTGTTTCATATCAATCTAATGGTGGGTAAACCACCTCTTTGAAATACGTGTAACATCGACGATCTGACAAATTGAAAGGGAAACTTTCATAGTTTGAAACATTCCAATAAACCGAATCGACGAGGAATTCCCTTTTTTGTCGAAGTGTATTATACTACATGTATTAACAAAGCGATCAATGATAAAACTTTATTTTTCATACAGTTCTGTAACTTTGTCTGCTTTTGCAGATAAAGGAATATGCTATGGAACATTTCCTCTTATGAATAGATGACAAAACGCAGAATACAAAAACATATTTTTGAAGGCGTCAGAATAAAACGCTGCGAATCCTTTTATTGTTGCGAACAAACTTTCCCAGTTTAACAAAGAACAGTCGGATGAAATTGTTGAAAATAATAAATCAATAAGAAATCTACTGATACCACTACTTTCTCCAACGGAGAAATTAGCGGACTTAATGAGCATATCTGTTTCATTTCATCTCGACAAGGTACCACTTTTTGATACCGTTCTAAGAATAGCGTAATGCCATACAGAAAGATTAAGTACTGAACATGCGCGCAGAACCAAACCTGCGCTTAAATAACCCCTGTTTATATTAGATTTAAATAAATTGTTTAAACAACCCCTGTTTATATTAGATTTGAATAAATTGTTTTAAACGCCATTTATTTATTGTCTTAACGAATGGATTTCCCGTTGACGTAAGTGGCTTCATGGTTAAAAATCAATCTCGTTTGTTTTTATGTGGTTAAAACATTACCACCAAACGCCGTATTATTGCATCTTTCAGCAGACGATTTAAGAAGAAACAGCATTGTTGCAAAAGGAGAAAGTGCTTGTCACAAGTAATTTCTTCTTTTGTCACAATACTTTTTTATTCTATTCAATATCACAAAAGCAGAACTGAAAGATTTTTCATATGTTTACATGGCTTTTCTAAAGTCGTCTGCTTCAAGTGAAAAAAATTGTCTGCAGGTGGTAAAGAGTTAACTGGGTGCCGATCCTTATCAGACCGTGCATTTTATACAATTAGTAGCACGGACATTTTGCTGCCAGTACAGATTTATCCGCCTCTCCTTGGGGTGTGTATTTCTTCTTTCTTAACCCTCTACCAAACGCCAAATTTTCGACTGTCCCAAATTGAGAGAGTTTGCAGACGACATTTCAAAGTGGGATGGAATTGAAATAATCTTATGATAGGGCAGAAAACATTGTGGGAAAAAGAGAATTGTTGCAGACGACTCTTGAAACAACATTGGAAAAGGAGAAATTGCATTTAACGAGCAATTTCTCCTTTTCCCAACATATTTTCTGGCCTATTTAAAAATTATTTTTGAATTTCATAAAATGTCGTCTGCAAACTCTTTCAATTTGGTACAGACGAAAATTTGGCGTTTGGTAAAGGGTTAAAGATTTTGCGACAATATGAGAAGCAAAGTCCTTTTGTCTATCTTTTTATACCATGTGATGAGTCTACACGGAACAATCCGATTCGTTAAGGATTTTAATCATGTAAATGCACTCGAACAGGGAAACATTAAACGGAGCGTAAAAGCATGGATTTGGCGGGTTAACGAGACGTTTAGTACAGACATGCACGCAAGTTACCTTGTTTGCTTCCCATTCATGTTTCCAGGCAATGTCTTACGAAAATTAAGGCATTTCTAAAATACCAACATGACAAACACATGTTAGGAGCTACC
This sequence comes from Cerastoderma edule, assembly GCA_947846245.1. Lineage (NCBI taxonomy): Eukaryota > Metazoa > Mollusca > Bivalvia > Cardiida > Cardiidae > Cerastoderma > Cerastoderma edule. Next base: position 9,917,958 of record OX401416.1, on the reverse strand, counting down.
TGCCTCTAGACTTGATTATCCGATTGTTTGAAACACATTCATTCGTCGGATTACTTCGGTCGTTCTCGGTAAACATCGGCATGAACCGGAACTATTGGGTTTGGTGCAAATAGTTCCGGCCGAGATCGATGATTAATGCGAATAGTTCCGGTCTAGTTCGATGTGTAACGAGAACTACCGAAGTAATCCGACGAAGAAATGTTTCAAAATGGCGGATTATGGGTTTTCTACCTTAATCGGAAATATCTTTAAAGGTCATCATTTAAAATTGGCTGTTGAAATTGAAAGTTTGCAATTTTGTCAAACATTCCGCTCGTCTTTGTAGTCAGCCGAAGGATCTCTGGGTTTATACCGATTTCTGCCGTTTAATAAAGAATACCGATAATTCGCAATTTTAAAACTCATCTTTCCATTAGAATACTTCGGTTGTTCTCGGAACTATGCGGTTTGACGCAGGTACTTCCGGTCCCGGCCGATATATAGCGAGAACGACCGAAGTCATGAAACGAAATAATGAGTTTTAAAATGGCGGGTTATTTGGATTCCACTTTTACGATTTCAATGCGAAACGATTTAGTCGTCTTTCATCACTGGTTACATATGCTCAAGCGGGAAAGCAGATAACGGCTTGGAAACAAGCTCGTTCAGTGTTGGTGATGTTTTACCGAGAGCATACACAACAAAATAACGAAAATACTAACTATTGATGTTGAAACGGTGCTTAAAATCAATTAAGCCATTTATCTTAAAAGGAACGGTGCATCGAATTGCATATCATTTTTTTTTTTTTATTTCAAAAAGGGAAAACGCTTTAGATGAAACTGGGCATCACCATTAAACGTGAAAAAAATGCATGATGCATCACAGATCTCAAGTACGACTAGATACAGGCGTCAGGAAATCAAGTATATACTTTCTGAAACTTCGGAATGTGGAAGTAACCATTGAAAAGGTCTTTAACCTGGGTAGCATATTAGATACTATGTGTATTATAGAAGAAATTAAACCAAGTGTAATTTTCATATATAAAAAAATGAAAAAGAGAAGTTTATGTTTCAAAAACACATAGAACCATTCAAATTAATATCTTTAACTTGGGTAGCAAATTAGAGACTAGACATTTGACCAGTTTGTTGCAGACGACTCTGGAGAACATTGTGGGAAAAGGAGAAATTTCTCTAAACGGGCAATTTCCCTTTTTCGCACAATGTTTTCTGCGTTATCAGAAGATCATTTCTCAATTTCATCACATTTTGCAATGTCGTCTGCAAACTGGTAAAGGGTTAAAGAGAAAAGATAGTTTGTAAGTAATGGACTCAATATCGTGTCGGTTCCTTTAGACGATAAATTTATCTATCTATCTTAAATAGAGAGAATCGTGCTAGAACTATCTACAAATGTAGCATACGACATCTGGAGTTTGTATCTCTCTGAATACAACTGAGCCCTAGAAGGCTGGGTAATTGTCTAATAAATTTTCGTGTCGTATGCTTTCATAAAACTATAAATATCTGCTTAATTTTGTTGTGGAAAGATACTCAGTAGCAAACAGGTTAGATCACAGGCAAGCCGCCATTTCTAGTTGGCGGCTGGGCTCGATCTAACCTGTTTGCATAATCATAAAGTCGGTTCAAGCACTATAAGGGTTAAGGACAAAGTAACGATGCAAGAGAAATTTCTTGTGAAAGACTGTCTTTCTCGTCTACTGCAATATTTTCAAAACCCTATATTTTGTAGTATTTCATTGAAACAACGATTTTATTTGGTTAAGTGTTCGCTTTGGCTAGAAATAACTTTTATGCGTCATGAAAGCGTTTTGTCAGATGCCTTGTGCTTAAAATGTGCGTGAATTCGAAACAACGTTACATCTTATTTTGTAATTGAGATAAACATAGAATTTGGTAACTGATCCTGATTTAACATCTATCTTAAAAGCAGAAGAATTAAGGATTAGGAAATAGAATTGTGTCTGTTGTATATGTATAAAGGGACAAAAGGAAGAAAAGGCATCTCTTTCTTTAGTAAAGCTTTGGAATAAATCCAATTTACTTCGTATTATGTAAATGTCTCTTGAATGAACGGATTGTTGGCGGACTTAGAACTCCGGGGGTTCCGAATTCGATCCCGAGAACACCTCTGGTTTCGTGAGGGTGACCTTTGGCAAGTCACTTCAGAGCCCTAAACTAGTACTTGTGGATTCAGGAAAGGTTTGACATAACTGAAAAAGTGTTGATACCGCGTTAAAAACCATACAAACAAATGAGAGAAAGAAAAGAGTTTGAAATCAATATTTGGAAATATCAAATTGCCAATATGAATCATAGATACGTTGAGAAACATGCCGAACAAATCTTCGTAGACTAGCATCGATGTAAGATTATTCTCTGACATTTAATGAATGTCAAAATGACAAAATTCATTAACGTCTTACTAATGGAGATATGGTTACGTAAACCCTTATCCAATAGTTTCTGACTTCCGCAAATCTACTACAGAAGTCTATGTAAACCATTGTGTTCTAAGGATGAATTGCTCCTAAAGTGCAATTAATCCTGTGGTAGCAATTGGCTCTCACCCACTTTCATCGAAAAACAAGAAAACACATTTTTCAACCTCTTCCAATCGTCTGTTGCTCGTTTCAATTTGGAAAAAGTTACTGTTTTCGATATATGAAGTGGTCATCATTTACCTAAACGCGGTTGTATGACTGGTCTTTAAAAAAATCATGCCTGTAAAACGTAAGTTTTCAAAACCATCATTTTGGAGGGGAACGCAGAAATAACATTAAAATGGGAAAAGGAATTGGCCCACCGTTGTTGAAATCAGACATCGGTACCATTTTATTAATTTCTCTAGAAATTGAAATGTGATCGAAAAAAAATGATAGTAACAGTATTTTCTTTTTCTGATAACAGATAACATAAAACATGACATAAAACAAAGAAAAAATATTTTCCAATTTCATAATATCTCAAATAATATAGGCCTACCAACTACAAAGGAATAGTTTTGTTCGACTTTTCACAACTGGATACGTTATCATTTAACGCCATGTATCGATAAAACGACGCGTAATATTTTAAACTTCGATGACTTAATTCCAATGTTTATATCCGTGCTGATTCCAACGTCGACGATTCGAAACATAGTGTTTATATGCGTGCTGATTCAAACCTCGAATATTCGAATCTTAATGTTTATATCTGTTCTGATTCAAACCTCTACGATTCAAACCTTGATGTTTATATCCGTGCTGATTCAAACCTCGACGATTCGAATCATACTGTGTATATCCGTGATGATTCAAACCTCGACGATTCGAAACATAATGTTTATATGCATGCTGATTCAAACCTCGAATATTCGAATCTTAATGTTTATATCTGTTCTGATTCAAACCTCTACGATTCAAACCTTAATGTTTATATCCGTGCTGATTCAAACCTCGACGATTCGAATCTTAATTGTTTATATCCTTGCTGATTCAAACCTTGACGATTCGAATCTTAATGTTTATATTCGTGCTGATTCAAACCTTGACGATTCGAATCTTAATGTTTATATCCGCGCCAATTCAAACCTCGACGATTCGAATCTTAATAATTATATCCGCGCCGATTCAAACCTTGTTGATTCGAATCTCTATGTTTATATCCGCGCCGATTCAAACCTTGACGATTCAAATCTTAATGTTTATATCCGCGCCGATTCAAACCTCGACGATTCGAATGTTAATGTTTATATCCGCGCCGATTCAAACCTTGTTGATTCGAATCTCTATGTTTATATCCGCGCCGATTCAAACCTTGACGATTCAAAGCTTAATGTTTATATCCGCGCCGATTCAAACCTCGACGATTCGAATGTTAATGTTTATATCCGCGCCGATTCAAGCCTTGTTGATTCGAATGTTAATGTTTATATCCCCGCCGATTCAAACCTTGTTGATTCGAATCAATATGTTTATATCCGCGCCGATTCAAACCTTAACGATTCAAAGCTTAATGTTTATATCCGCGCCGATTCAAACCTCGACGATTCGAATGTTAATGTTTATATCCGCGCCGATTCAAACCTCGACGATTCGAATGTTAATGTTTATATCCGCGCCGATTCAAACCTCGACGATTCGAATGTTAATGTTTATATCCCCGCCGATTCAAACCGCGACGATTAGAATCTTTATGCTTATATCCGCGCCGATACAAACCATGATTATTCGAATCTTGATGTTTATATGCGTGAGGTTTTAAACCTCGATGATTCGAATTTAACTGTTTATAACCATGCTTGTTGGAATCTTTATGTTTATAGCTATGATAATTCGAATGGTGCTGTTCAGGGTGGTTTGAAGTAATTTTGATTGATGGCAGGTGTTTAAGACACTCGTTGTTTCATCTCTGTAATGATTACAATCATTACCAGATGCCTTTCTTTAAATACTTACACCCTTTTGTTTATCGGCGTGCTAAATCTGTTAACTCGATGCAAAAAGAATCTACACGGGTTGTACCTAGGTCTCCGTATGTGATTTGATGACTGGTCAAAAATGAAAGCATATACAGACGCAAAGGAATAGCCTCTATGTTCATTATGAGGTGCTTTTGTGACAAAATGATGAATCGCTAACGAGGAACAAATTTTTCTCTTATCTTAGTGGCTTCCAAATGTTTCTGTTGCATATGCGATAAAATGACTTCCAATGTTATAATGCATTAATAAATACATTGTATGGTGACAAAATGCACCATCTGATAAAGCACACATAGGACAAAAAAGATTAGAATCGAAACCTCATACCTCTCTTAACCCTTTACCAAACGCCGAAATTTCAACTGTCCCAAATTCAAAGAGTTTGCAGGCGAGATTTCAAAATGCGATGAAATTGAAAAAACAATCTTTTGATAGGACAGAAAACAGTGTTGGAAAAAAGAGAAATTGCTCGTTAAGAGCAATTTCTCATTTTTCCATAATGTTTTCCAGAGTCGTCTACAACAAAGTTGTGAAATGTAGTTATTGTTTGGAGGCAAAATAACTTTAAAAGCCACTGTTAGAGAAGCCAGGAGAAAGTAAATACCATCCACACGATAGTATGCTGATTAGACGAAGGTTATAATTCCACTGAACAAGGGTTAACCCTCTTAAAATCCCATTTAACGGCTGCTTTCATTTTCTAGTACGTTAATCCACGGTAACCGCGACATCGAAAATCTGTCCATAGATTTCGAACGTATGCAGCATCACACCTGCTCAAACCATGCAATCACCACAGAGATAACACATTCCGGTTAGAAAAACTTATATCCAGAAGGTAACATTTAAAGAAGAGAACGCAGTTGCAAGGGGAATCTGTAGGCATGCTTTAATCTAAGCAAAATGCCTGACCATGTTTGAATGAGAAACAGCAGAGGTCATTTTCTCTCACCGCCGATTATGAAAACAAAATTTGGCTCTCAAATGACGTCATGAAAAATAATTTGATCATTGGGTCTGAACAATTCTTTAAATCGGTGCTTAGATGAAAGACGTAAAAGATGGAAAGGATTAACACTGATTTGGGACGTAATCTCTTTTTGAGTTTTCGTTAATTTATCAGGTTACCATTTTACAAAACAGTTTGTGCTAAAAGAATGCATAAATTAAAACAACAGCTCCTCTTATGTTAATATGTGGCTAAGCAATATTGCAAAGTACCACATCATTGGAACGGTCTCTCCGAGACGCTTCATATGACGTGTCACATTGCAATATTGTATTTTTGTTTAAGATACTATCCGTGTTTAACAGTTTTGACTTACGCAGATAAGTTTCTTAAGTTGTTAAGTAAGACGGTACCCAGCTCTATATAAGCTATAACAATCGTGTACCAGCACTATTTTCACAAATGCAATACAACTCCGTTCGCAATGAACCCTGACAACCATCCATACATACAAACATTTGTACTTACTAGTGGTTATGTTCAAAGGTGTGAGAATGAACAACTTTGCCAGCGGTAAGTTCTATGCATTTACCAGACTTTTGTACTAGCTAATGCATGTACCTAACGAACGTGTTCTGCATTCCATTGACAAGCTCAAACTCGGAAACAACAAACGCCAGATTTCTCTAATTAACAAATTGCCAGTGGTCTTAATTGGTAGCGTTGGAAGAATGTGAAAACGAAGCATATTGTTTCCATTTCGATATTAAACTTTGTTTTAGGTTCTCTGTGTTACACATTCTTGTAAACTGTCCAAAAGAGAACAATCCATTTTATTTATTCAAACCAAGACCATTTGAAGAGAACGTTAAAGAATCTGTTTTAACAAAACGAGGAATTGCTTGTGACAAGCAATTCCTCATTTTTTCAAAACATATTCATCTCAATATCACAGAGATATATGTGTGCATACTTTATAGTTTTACATATGTAGTTACCTCCATTTTAATAAGTCAAAGACTATTTAACACTATGACAGGTTAGTGTGGAATTTATGGAATAAGTGGCTACATAACGGCCCGTCACTTATCAGTCTAGTGAATTATAATTACCCACTTCTCCATTTAAATCTTCATAATTGGTACACATTTAGTGATGAAGCACATGACAAAACGAAAACATGTTAAAAGTACATCATGTCTTTGATAAAGGGTGTAACCCAATTAGAAAGAAAAAAATGAATTCACATGAAAAAAGTTATTTGTTTAAATCGGTTGTTAGAGACCTCTGCAACAATTGTTTCAAAGTGATGTACGATGGATTAAGGTGTTTATTTTTAATCTATAAACTTTAGAGCATGTCTGATAAAGATGTTGACGAATGGATATAGATATCATACAACGACGGATTTATGAGTATATATCCGGGAAATATCTAATTAACCTTTCATCAAAACATGATTATAGTGATCTCGTTAGCGAAAAGATTCTTGTAAGTGAGCACCATTAACATGGCTTTTTGATGAAAGGAAACTAAATGGCCACATCATTTCGCGTTGATGGATTTGGGATTAACGACATTTCTAACAGTATTTCATCCATATCGCTGCGGTTAGCGCTCCAGCCCATGATCATGGTATCTTCTCACAAGAACTGTGATATTTTCATTCAAAACTTCTAACTGCTTTCCTTCATGAACATTAATTGATCGGTACTGCTTAAAACGCCCAAAAAATATCTCGAACTCATGAACCCTGATTTATGTGTGCTAACACACTTCCAAAGGAGCGGATGAGACTTGTCTCATTTATGCGATGGCAAAATGATGTTATCATTATATCTATACATAAACCTTTAGGAACGAGACGCTTGGTGACACTAAATAGCGGAATAAAGACGGATTTTACCCAGCTCGATCACATTCTGAAGTACATTTAAGCTTTGGTCTTCTTTTGTCGATGACGAGCCTGTTATCGTTATACAACTTAGATATTGTTTATGTGATGTAAACCCCATTAAACAAAAATAAAAATGTACACGTTTCACAGACGAGAGGAGATCATGACATCGTATGACGAAACGCTCAGATTTACGGGAAATAAAGGATCGGGAAACTTGTACTGTGCGTATAACAACAATTTGTACTCTAGCCAAAGTTATTCGGCGCACGAATAGTTTTGTTTATGAGACACACGCTAACATTACTGTCTGACCGACATCTGACAATCAGCCATTCTCTACCAGGAAAACTAGGCTGTTTTCTAAAACCTGACTTATATACCAATTGATAGGACTGCGACGTTTAGATGCTTGTTTGTTAAAAAGGTCACCAACCTTATATCTTACGCTTGGAATGCTAAGTAATTTTCTAGAAATATGTTTTTGTGTCGTCTGCTTTCGAAAACCTGAAACAACTGCTTTCATTTGACGAGGAAAGATATTCAGAGTAGCAAACAGGTTAGATCAAAGGCCAGCCACCAATTTTCTTTATATTTATATACATGTAGATAATCAGGTTATCAATGCAAAATAACCCCACGCTTAATTTGTTTGAGTGTAAATATTCAATACTTAGACCCTAACGCCTCAAAGTTCGCATCTGCTCGAAGAATATCTAGAGATACTGTGATAGAGAATAGCTTGTTTGTATGTTTTTCAACTCCATATTTGTCGTCTACTATTGCTTTTAATCTGGACCCAAGTCGTAAAAAATGGAATTTTCATCCTTTTGATTGTCTTTTGCTCTTTCTTTCAATTTGGACCAAAAACGCAAGGAAATTGTATTTTTTAACCTTTTTGATTGTCTTCCGCTCTTTCTTTCAATTTGTACCAAAAACGCAAGGAAATTGTATTTTTTTTAACCTTTTTGATTGTCTTCTGCTCTTTCTTTCAATTTGGACCAAAAACGCAAGGAAATTGTATTTTTTATCCTTTTTGATTGTCTTCTGCTCTTTCTTTCAATTTGGACCAAAAACGCAAGGAAATTGTATTTTTTAACCTTTTTGATTGTCTTCTGCTCTTTCTTTCAATTTGGACCAAAAACGCAAGGAAATTGTATTTTTTAACCTTTTTGATTGTCTTCTGCTCTTTCTTTCAATTTGGACCAAAAACGCAAGAAAACTGTATTTTTTAAACTTTTTGTTTGTCTTCTGCTCTTTCTTTCAATTTGGAACACATGAAGATTTCTGATAGGGCAGAAAACATTGTAGGAAAAGGAGAAATTGCTCGTTATGAGCAATTTCTTCTTTTCCCACAATGTTTTCAAGAGTCGTCTGCAACAAACTAGTCAAATGTCGTTATTGTTTGATAATGGGATATTTAAAGGTCATCGTTCAAGTTTTGTAATGACGGGCCCGTTAAAATGGCTTCCGTCTGAAGGCGAGACTGGCAACGTCTTCCTATATCTTAGTTCGACGACCCATCACGTTTTAAATGGTGTTGGCACGACCCGAGCGATTCACTCTTACTTTTACTTCAACAACGTCTAGAGATGTACGGCGTATCGGAGCATGAACGCAGTACCACTTGTAATCGCTCTACCGCACCACCATGGTGCTGAGGACGAAATCGGTTGCGCAACTTCCGGTTAAGCGTTTTAGTGTAGGTATATGTTATTTTGCTACATTTCCAGACAAGAATAGAAAAATCTAAAAAAAAAACAACATGTCTCAACCCTTATCGAATCCAATCGACTTAAGGTAAAGGTTTCAGTTTTGAACTAATAAACTTGGATGAGATTTTGTAATTCTTTCTCGCTGATGCAATTCAAAATTGAAATTCGAAAGTCCGCAACTGCACCACCAGCCGATAATTGCGATCATTTATTCAAGCAAACGGATTGTGCAGTAAATTGTACCACTTGGTACAATTGAGTATCATCATTGAAAAACATCCATTTTCCTTGACAAAAAATGGCAAGTTACTTGATATTTTCCTGTTTTTGTTATCGTGGTATCGGGAGGCTACGATTACAAACGGACATGCCATTCGTCGCCGCCATGTTGCCGAACTACTTTCAAAATGGCTCCCCTCCGAGATTATTTTGAGAAATGGCCGAGCTGTTCCGAATAAAAATTTCTATGACAACTTACAAGATGACCTATTCGATAACATTTACAATTCGTTTGATAATTCCATTTGATTATACATGCCATGTGCGTTAATTAGCACCCGTGTCTTGCCGATTTAGCTTACAACAATTTATTTTCCAAGCGGAAAGCCTCTATATTACTATGTTGGTAGTACTCCAAAGTAATGCAGGTGTGATCCAAGAGAAAACATATTACATAGGTTCGCACCCCATTTAAGACAGAAACGTTTCTTTCCGAAATTTATATGATGTACTTGGCATAATGTGCTCAAATCACAAAATTGAACAAGAGAGAATGTATGAGAAAGCATTGCGTTGATTTTGTTTCAGTTTTGTTGAAGAAGTAAAAGTTTCTACGAATATGTCAATTGAATATCGTGATATGGCTATCTTATTGAAAGTGGTGGTTAAAAGACTCAATGCTAAAATGTATCAAGCATCGTATGAGTACGTCAACTTGTTTGGATCAAAATCATCATTTGGAAAAATAATAAAAGAAAAATACATAAGCCAACTAAAGAAAAGCATATTGGTTTATTTCTTTGGCACTTTCAATCGTCCAATGATTGATGTGAAAATAAATTAGTATTTATGAGAAACGTACACCCATTGAAAATGTTCACTCAATAATGCAATCACTTGCTTCTTCGAATTTATGCTTTTGAATGATTCATGACGATAAAAAAAAAATAGGAATTCCACATTAACCCCTTACTCAATAATGCTTCATCTTGTTACGTCGGCTATAGACGTTTTAAAAATAACATACAAAAGAATATGCTACTCCAAATAACCAAATCATCCGTTCTGACAAAGCCAACTTAATTATCTACCTATCATGTTTACTTACTTTCAATACACACCGGTTACAAATGTCCATATGAGGGAATGAGAGAATTTCACAAACCGCCAAAAGAAAGTTTGACTGTCAAATGACGTAGACAGTGCACAAATGTAAGGATGAACAACTCATTTAGCTGCGGCTCTTAAAATCTGTACAACACGCAACTTCCCCAAACGCAGTGCATATCCGTGTTTACCTAAAATATCTCTAAAAAGTTGGGTTAAGTACAAAACTATTAATCATTTGTTAGTTCATAAAGTGATACACAGAGCCCTTGATATCATTCAGTTCTCGTATGAAACAAATCGACACGGTGTCATTTAGCTTTATAAGAAAATATTTTCTATAAGATTTTCTAAGCAGCCTTCAATAGTTTATAATTGACGCATGTTAGGCGCAAGGCTCAGGCCCTATAAATCTAGCGTTTTACCCCTATTTTACAAATCGCGATCGGCTTTGGTGTTTCGGCTTAATGCTTGCTTGTATTACCAACCGATTTCATTGGCAATACAATACGGTCACAAATAAGTTTTTACAAACTTGGTGTTTGACTTCAAAAGAAAGAGTTATTGACTCTCAAGAAAAGCTTCTGCCAATCATACGAGTTTAGTTTTAACAGCAGGGATCTCTGTAGGACCCTAACCTTCGCCATTTAGTCTGTTGCATGCAACTCTTCAATTGGGAAGACAGTCCATCTATTTTAAACATCATAGGCAGTGATAAAGATCTGAGGATATACTTTTTAAGCTGTTACCAAGACACTGTATTTCAAATTTTCTGCCCATCCCTGATTCTAGTGTTTTCGACAGTACACATCTTAGCTACATGTACATGTCTTAGCTACATGTACTGTCTTCTGTTCAAAGCATTTATAGGTTATACGTGATATGTATTTGAAGCCAAGCAAAGTATGTATCATATATCAAACGTTAATATGGAAGCTGTCAAGTTTCGAGCGCAAAAAAAATAAGAAAAGAAAATTCCAACTCGCCATCGACTGAGCTAGATTGACGCTCGGCAAAGATGATATAAAGATATTCAAAGGGTTTTAACCCTTTCCCAAACAATAACGACATTTGACCACTTTGTTGCAGACGACTTTAGAAAACATTGTAGGAAAAGGAGACATTGCTCGTAACGAGCAATTCTTTCCTTTTCCCACAATGTGTTCTGCCCTATCAGAAAATTATTTTTCAATTTCATCACGTTTTGAAATGTCGTCTGCAAACTCTTTTAATTTGGGACAGTCGAAAGTTTGTTGTTTGGGAAAGGGTTAAAGATTGAGTTTTCCTTTTTAAACTGATTAAACCATTTGACCACAATACCTTATTATGGCACCACTGCTCCTGAAGCCTACAGAAACCCTTATGACAAAGGAATACATAATGAGTTTTTTCCTTTATTTTGTCCCAATGGTTTCAAGATCTATCTAACTCCTTTATGCACTTTTTTTCTATCTTATTTTTGTCTGTTCCCTTCAAATAAGTAATGGATACAATTGAACGTGAGATAGTAGAGATAGGACAATTATCAAATTAGTCGTTTGGGTATTAAATGCCACTTTTGCCGCTTCCTGTGTTTCAACATGTAAAAGTACAAAGCACTTTCCATAACATTCTTGTCAGGCCTAGCTTTGTGTGCCATAAAATGTCTCTTAAAGTCCCACTATGCTTCACAATTGTTTCACTTTCTTTCCCCGCTAAAGGATTGTTAAAAATCATCAAATATTATGAATATAAAAGACCCAAAGAAGTTTTTAGTTATTATAATCATATTTTCGGAGTTATTCCCGGTGATTCTTTAAATGAAAACCATGTATAAAAATATGTTTTAAAAGAGCTTGACCTTCGATTGTTTAAAATTTCAAGCGATTGGGGAGTTATTAATTAATCAAAACAAGTTACAATCGATAAGTTAATTGAACGAAAAATTCATTTTACTCGTGACATCATTCGTGATATCTGGAATAAGCCATTGTGACTAATGGAGAAAATTACTCATAACGAGGAGCAATTTGTGCGAAAGTCACAATTACTTCTTTAATTGTCCTCGTCACTTGCCTAAAATACTTTCACATAATTTTCGTGCGAATTTATACTTTTGAACGTCTGCATATCAATAGCAGCATCAAATTAGTACAATTGATGTGGATTAAAGGAGAAATGGGTTAAAGGAGAAATAGGTTAAGGAGAATTTGTCCATCCAACATGAATCGATATGGTCGTACCTGCTTAAACAATTAAGTATAAAACGGACACACCACTGAACGTAGCACTTCTATTTAGCCAGACATTTCAAAATAAAAAAAAAATCATGTCTCATGCAGCATATTGATTGATATTTGATCAGTGCAATTGTATTGTAAATCGTCTCATTTAAGTATAGCTTTGTCTCACTTAAGTCTAACCATAAATTTGAATCGAAAAATAGACGTATGAAACTTATTTACAACAGTTATTGTCTAATGGTGCAATCAAATTGAACCGATCTCAAAATCCAGTATGAAGTATCGGGTTAACCCAATCAAATAGTTTGGCACGCAAACAAGAACAACACAGCACTTTCTGGTAGTTCTAAAGCGGACGTTTTAGATGGTAGAATTGACAAGTTTATTGCTGGTAGCCAGTAATTCGGAGAAATTTATGTTAGGGAAAAGAAGTTTGGCAAAGAGGTTTTAAAATCGATAGTTATACGGTGTTTTGTTAGAGGGGTTTTCTTTTCCATTTCCTTTGGGCAAGCGGTTGGTGGGTTACAGTAGTGTTTCTTTTTTATTCTGGTGCTTTTATTTGTTATTCTTTTGTCGTTAAGACAATCGGTCTTTACACTGTCTGTAGCAAATAACTCAGAATGGAGTATGAGTAAGAGTAATAAATGGATTCTTAGACAAGCAATTTTTGTCGCTTAAACAATTGGTCTTAACAGTGTCTGTAGCAAATTCCTCAGAATGACGAAAGAGTTAGAGCAATTAATCGATTCTTAGATAAAAAATAAAATCTGTTTATTTCATTTTAATGAAAAGGTTTGGCAATTGACTGTCGGTGACCAATTGAATACACTTTTAAACAAAACTTAAAAAGGCTAGAAACCTTTATGACGGATGAATGATCAACATGATAAAATTGGATAGAAACTTTTGACACATACGGATAAATATTTCATTATGAACAATGTATCCCTATGCCATAATAGTTTCTAGACACTTCTAGGGCAGACGCAGTGAAATGTGTCATATAAGAGTAAGGAGTCGAAAATGTGTTGCTTTGTTTATTTCTCCTTTTGACGAATTCCGTAAAAGTAGACCAATAGGTTAACCGTCGAAACAAAAAAAGTGGATCAGTTCATGAGCGAGGCAGTAAACATATCTGGGTATAGTTGATGCCAAGGCGAGAGACAGAGAACGTATATCAGACCTGGAATTCGTTCACTTGCACGAATCGACGTTTTTTGCCATCCATGCATAGGAATTTTTGGGGAGTAACGAGTTGTTTTCGTTTTATATGTATTTGATTGCCTTTCTTTGATATGTAATGAATAATATCATGTTTTTATCTAAAGCTACTTTTTTTACAACGCTTTATCTATATCGCGTGACTGTCATGGTTTTAATCTCGAAATAAAAACAACAATATTCCAATTTCTTTCATGCGTAATGTTTAAGTCAATATCTGAAAATAAAGTCTAGGGTAGTAAACAGCACAAGATACCATTGCGCCAACAGTTCTGTCACAATGGCTTCCAAAAGTAATAGAAAATGTTACCACTCGTCCAAGGCTGTCTACTGATGAAGACAGGGAAGCACCAACTCCAATGTCATTACTATCTTATCATGCGGTAATCAGAATAGCTTACACAAATTGCATCCTCTTATCATAAACGTCCATCTATGAAAATATGCGTCCATCCCCACCTTCTTTTTCGTTCATTTTGTAATTGAACATGTGTGGTTTAGCCTTTCTCTAGATTCCTCTCATGTATTAACCTAAATGTCTACTTTATAAGAAACACCAGACTACTTTAACATCGATTGATAAAACAACGTTTGTTTTGTGACATTTGGATGAACATCGGAACAATATCATTCATGTGAACCTGAAAGACTACAGTGACAAGCAGGGTCCACTTTAAGACTTAAGCACTGCTCATGTATCCAGGAAAGAGAATCGAGAGAGATTAATATAAGTTGTAAGATCTTGCTCATTTGAATATCCATAAGTTCAAACAAAGACCTCTTATAAAGAACGGTCAACTTGTCTATGTCAAGTACTTTTGCTCAGGTACACGATATGCTCATTACCCTTTTTAAGTTCGGATAATGAAATACGAGAATACACCAGTGCAAGTTCAAATGACAAATTACTTTCAAAAGGCCCATCCAAACTTAAGTATGCTTTCTGTGGTTGATACAATCGGTTTGAATATCCATAAAAACTACGGAGCAATGTCTTACAAGCAAACGTTACAGATCTGTTGCCATTGATTAAGACGGATGGTCCAAGAATATGTCATTCATAACCCCTTACCAAACAATAACGACATTCGACCAGTTTGTTGCAGACGACTCCCAAAACATTGTTGGAAAAGGAGAAATTGCTCTTAACGAGCAATTTCTCCTGTTACCTCAATGTTTTCTGCCCTATCAGAAGATTATTTTTCAATTTCATCACATTTTGAAATGTCTTCTGCCAATTCTTTTGATTTGGGACAGTCGAAAAATTTGGCGTTTGGAAATGGGTAAAGTGACTTATGCTAACACAACCAGAAACAGTAGGCGTTTACTGGCCCACAAAATTTAACTTTTGAAATCAATGTGGAATAGGGGAGACAAATTTTTGTTTGTTTCTTTATTCTAGCTATAATTTATGTTCGATTCGACAAAATCGGAAAAATGCCTGTCCTTTTTTTGTACATGAATGTTGAATCGTGCGTGACATTTGTTTTAACTTTTTTAATGTTCTTGGCAAACATCAATTTTCTAATTCTTATATGTATTAGCTTTATTACATAGATATGCTTCTTTCGTGTACCTGATAGACCTAACACAAATTTGAGCTCAGATGGTATAAACGCAAGAAAAAAGAAAAAAAAAAGAAACATCATAGTCATAGGCTCACGGTTGTGTTAAAAAGTAGTAAACATCGTGTTATTTTGATCAGCATATTGACATGAATATTTCGTAACCACAAATGCCGTTTCTGTCAGCGTTTAGTCATGATTTCATGAACACATATCAAAACCAGACAAAAGACGTATCACAAAGCACGTCATACCACATTAACACCATTAACTCTTGGCATGCTAGATAATTTTCCAAAAACAAATTTTATGTCGTCTGTTTACCAAAATCTTAAATATCTGCTTAACTTTGATGAGGAAAGATGCTCAGAGTAGCAGGAGGTTAGATCCCAGGCCAGTCGGCGGCTGGCCTGTATCCAACCTGTTTGTTAAAGCATGAAGTCTGTTCAAACACTATAAGGGTAAACACTCTTGGTTGGTTTCGTAAAGTTAACTGTGAACATAACTTCAATAGTAACATTGTTTTTAAACAAAAACATGGTATGTGCTTAACGTAAATGAAGGAGATGTGATTTGTTGGTTTAACAACATCGCTCTGTCACCCAACATAACAGCTTGGCAGATATTTAGATACTTGGCACGACGGTTGTTTTTCTTTTTATTCCTTTTTCCTCTAACACCAGCGATAGGGCAAATGTTATAAGAATCATTTCTTTTTTCCTGTACAGCTTTTCCATTGAAAGCACGGTCCAATAGATAGTTTTGAAGCCCTTCTTTAAGTTGTTGGTTTTATTAGGTTTTTATATCGCGTCAACAGCGGTTTCTTTTTCAGTTTAATTGCGAATTCCCGCTCGTTACGGGTTGAGGAAGACAATGGTATTGTTTTACCAAACAGCTTAAGGAAAACATTTGCGCAATTCAAAACTGAAAAACCTGGATAGCATCTTACAATACTGAAATGTGACATATCATCGGAAGCGTCCTGGAGAGACGATTCCAATGATGTGTTACTTTGCAACATTGTTTAGCACAAAATTGAAATAAGAGGGAATGTTCTTTTGAACTTACGCAATATTTTAGCATAAAATGTTAAGGTTCACTGTACCCATGAAATTAACATCCAAAAAGGGCTGTTCAAAACCCTTGGAACAGTCTACGCTCTGTACGGCTACATCAAATACTTCATGCTTTGAAAGCTCACGAAAATGCTTATTGTTATCGTACACTAATCACCAAGTCACTGAGACATTGTGTAATGACTTTAACGATCAACTTGATGGCGATGTTCTTATTTGTTAACTCTTTACCAACTGCAGAAGCCTTCTTTTATTTGAAGCTGGCGACTTTTATAAAAGATTTGTAAAAACGTGTAAAACCGTTCAGTTCTGATGTTGTGGGATGTGAAATTGTTTAAAGAGTTCTGGTAATAAAATAAATAACTTGTGACAATCATTTTCTCCTTTTGCCACACTGCCTTTGAAAGTCGTCAGCTATAACATTAAAAAATGTGGCGTTCGGTGGTAATGTCATGGGTGAACGTAAAAAAACCCTGAAATCTGTCGTTCATTATCCTGAAACGGCATGTTTGCTATAGCATTATATAAGGACAAAAAGTCTCAAAAACCTGAAATTCGGGAATAATCCTGAACACTTTCTCCCATGATATGTGTTAAAGTAGCATGGAATATAATTGATGTACAAGCTGCTTTTATTTCGTAATGGCTGATATAGTGAAACATCTGAAATCCTCCTCCTTGAGAAATAACCAATTTTGAAAAGATGCCTTTCGCTTAGATGAACATATCGCAAACATAAATTCATAACATTTCTACAGAATTTTCTCAACAAAATGTTGGATGGCATTATTCTCTCTCCCATGTAATATCAGCACAGAGCGAGATTTTTACGATGTGGCTAACAATGGTTGGTGGGGGTAACCGTCTATTCTTAACGACCAATCCGTGCATATCGTATTTGATAAGCACACTGCCGTGCAATAAACTATCCCCGAATCAATGGTTTTGTCAGAGGAAATGATGTAATAGGGGCCATAAATAAACGTCCCCCTCAATTATTGCATCGATTTGTAAACAATCAGAGAAATCTAATTCCCGTCTAGTCTGTGCGTTTTGAAATATAATGCATACTACATGCATGCACCGTATCATACCCACAAACCGCCATGTCACGGATCGTTTAACCCTTTACCAAACACCGAACTTTTGATGTACCAAATTGAAAGAGTTTCCAGACGACTTTTCAACATGGGATGTAATTGAAAAACAATCTTCTGTGAGGGCAAAAAACGTTATGGGAAAAGGAAAAATTGCTCGTGAAGTGCAATTACTCCTATTCCCACAATGTATTCCAGAGTTGTCTGCAACCAACTGGTCAAATGTCGGTATTGTTTGGTAATGGGTTAAAAACTGTTTATGTTTTAACGTAGGTCGATCTTTATTGGTACCAAGTTACCATATTAAACCTTGCAATTCCGGGTAATTTTCTAAAAATGATTTTTGCATTGTCCGCTTTCCAAAACCTTAATTTTTTGTTTAATTTGGATGTGGAAAGATATTCAATGTACCAAACAGGTTAGATCACAGGCCAGCGTCCAATTTACTTGGCGGCTGTCCTGAATATAACCTGTTTGCATAAGTTTGACGTCGGTTCCAGCACTATAAAGGTTAAATTATTCCAAGAGCTAGCTCGCTATATTCGAAACAAACTTCTTGAAAACGAACAATTCTTTATTTTTTTTTTCGTCATTCCATAAATGAGCATTGAAATGAATTGCAAAAATAATCCACAAAACAGTTCTCGGTAGCATTTGGTAAAATATTAGTTATTTATTTTAAGGCTCAGAGGCTCTTTGTGCCGTCAAAAAATGTCTTCAAAATGGTGTGTTGTATGCAGAATGACGAATAGGGCCCTGTCTTATGAAATTGCTGTTCTCCACAAAATATCGCCTACAGACGGTAAGGTGACAAAGCACAAAAACTTGTCCTGTGGATCAAAATCAGGCGCACTCCCTAATTGACAATTCATGCTATTGTACTGAATAACATCTCACTTCACATTAAGTATATATAATACGACGTGAAAAACTTTGAACACTTATTGCTGTCTTCGATCTCATTTTATGAACTTTTCACAGCGTTTGTCTTAAAACGCGACTAGGAAGTCACTAGAGACAAATTGATGTGTCCTTTTTCTTATGATTTCTTATGATTATGTCAAATGTCTGTTGTCAAGCTGCCAGAAGGCATTCCTCTCCTAGTTCTCAGAAAAGAAGGAGTGTCTGTAGTATGTTTCGCAAACATCTATTTGTGGAAGCTAATCGTCGGTGCAAATACTGGTTTAACCCTTCACCAAACGCCAAAATTTTGACTGTTCCAAATTCAAAGAGTTTGCAGACAACATTTTAAAATATGACGAAATTGAAAAATAATCTTCTGATAGGGCAGAAAACATTGTGGGAAAAGGAGATGAGCAATTTCCCCTTTTCCCACACTATTTTCCAGAGTCGTGTGCAGCTAACTGGTCAATTGTCGTTATCGTTTGGTAATGGGTTAAACGGTTTTTGAACGGGCTATTTCTGTGCAAGTCTGCAGACGATCACAAATCCTTCCGGGGCCCGTTTTACTAAACAGTTTACGCTTAAGATTTGCGTAAGTCTAAAACAACAAGTCCTTTTATTTCAATATTTGGCAAAAGCAATATTGCAAAGTAACACATCATTGGAATCGTCTCTCCGAGACGCTTCCAATGACGTGTCACATTGCAATATTGTACTTTCATTGAAGATATTATCCATGTTAATCAATTATGACTTACGCAAACATTTTCCGTAAGTTGTTTAGTAAAACGGGCCCCCGGACTTTAATCAATCCCGTATTAATCCGTTACCTCATTTATGTTTGTGTTTTAAAGTTGCCTGTTCACATGTAATATAATTTGAAATGTGTTGAAGCTATACTTGATTCAGGAAGCGTCAATATATATCTTAGTATACTCTGTATGCGGTAGATCTCAAATCCGTTTCAATCCTTTTGGATTTAGATACATATAAGTGCCTTGTAGACAACTTAACCCTTTCCCGAACAATAGCGACATTTGACTACTTTGTTGCAGATGACTTTAGAAAACATTGTGGGAAAAGGAGAAATTGCTTGTAACGAGCAATTTTTCCTTTCACCACAAGGTTTTACTGCTCTTTCTGAAGAATAGTTTTCAATTTTATCACATTTTGAAATGCTGTCTGCAAACTTTTAATTTGGGACAGTCGAAAATTTGTTATTTGGGGAAGGGTTGATACATAAATACGAACTAATTTTGCGTCCAAGGACTATTCTTAATCGGGTTTAATACATAATAACATATCATAACATAATTTTTTTTATTTCAACATTAAGCACATAGGCTCATAGTTATTACATTTATATTTTTACATGCATGCTATGAAAATGACATGTACATTTACAACTTATACATATGTATAAAAAGCAAAATTTGATATACATACAGGATGAGAGTGACGACTTAGATAAACTTAATACAATTCCTGAAACTACTTTCTATTCTATAGAATAGTAACTTCTTCTTATCATAAATGCATGTTTGTTGTAACTAGAAAGTTTAATGAGTAATGGTTTTTTATCAGTGTTAAGCAGACTGATGAACTTGTACATACTGGGGTGTTTGATGTAATACTTCGGTAAGTATATGGATCTTAAGTCTTTAAAATAAGGGCAGATTAATGTAAAATGGTACTCATCTTCAATATCACCTAATGGGCATAAATCACAATATCTTTCGTTTCTTGAAATATTACTATGTCGCCCCTTTTCAATTTTTAGATCATGTGATGACAATCTTAATTTACTTAACATACTTCGTTGTGATCTACTCTCTAAAATATAAATGTATCCGGATTTTTCATACCTTGGTTTAAGACTATAAAAAAGTTGCATTGATGTTGAAAGTGAAATTTGTTCATGCCAATTACTGATATGAATATCTTTCATTCGAGATGAGAAAATAGGTATAAATTTATCTATCTGCACTGATTCTGGAAATAACCAAATAGCAGCAAATCCGGATGACTCTAGTAAGTGCTTTACATTATTACACCAATTTTTAGTTTCTTGATTATCGTGTATTTCTTTACTTTGATAGGCAATAATAGATGAAAGAATACAATTATCTTTCTTTCTATTGAATAGTTTTAACCAGTATTTTATAATGCGGGTGTATCTCCCTATAATGAGTGGGAACCGCCCAAGTTCGGAAAGTAAAGCTAGGGAGTTAGTTGACTGTTTAACATTAAGGATTCGTTTACAAAATTTCCTGTGTACTCTTTCTAAATTTTCTGCTTTACAAAATCCCCAGACCTCACAGTTGTAACTAAGAATTGAGTTTACGTAACTATCAAATAGGTTAAATATTATATTTATTGGAACATCATACCCGTTTATTAGACTAAAAAGTGACCCCATTGCTCTTAAAGCTTTACCTGCTAATGTATTCGTTGCCTGCTGAAAGGAACCTCCACAGGTGAAAACAATCCCTAAGTAATTAAAACTGTTAACCATTTCTAAAACTTCACCTGCATATAACCATTTCCAATCCGCTTTTACTTGACCCCCTTTCCTAAAGACCATGACCTTTGTTTTATCCCCGTTAACCGTAAGTTTCCATTTGGTGCAATAATTTTCTAATTTATCTAAAAGTTCTTGTAACCCTTCTTTCGTTTCTGAAATAAGAACAGCATCATCTGCAAATAAGATGAGATATATGACAATCTGCTCTAATGTAAAACCTTCTAATAAATTATTTTGGAAATGCATTTCAATATCATTTAAAAAAAGAGAAAACATGATCGGTGAAGTTATCTCCCCTTGAAACAACCCAATGTCGCTATCAAAAAACTCCGACAGAGTGTCCATATGTCCATATACAGTTGTACAGCTGTTGTACATTATTAAAGTAATTAAGTTTTCACGTCTAAATTTCCTTAAACCTGTGAATAATTAACTTTAAGCGCACTTACTGCTTTACCCAACAAAACTGGTAACTGTAACAAACCATATTTGTATTCGTTATTCATTCAATCTTTCTACAAAATCTAAATTTAAAATAACATTATTTTCCTTATTGCGATGTAATAAGGCAGTACAGTACTGTATATAAGGTTTACAGCAGGGGCCTAGTGGTTAGAGTACAGAACTTGAAATCACATGGCCCCTCTCCGCGTGGGTTCAAATCCTGAGAGGGATATGGATTTTCATGAGAGGCAGTCTCCCGACTGACTTACGGAATGCTGCTGGTTCTACCCGCCTTAACCAGCCCTTATGGGCAGTTGAGTATGGGGTCTTCCTCCATCATTACTAGTCGGGCATCACTACATAACTGAAATAAGGTTGATTTGATGTAAAAACCCATATAAAAAAATGGTTTACAGCGGTTCCATCTATGACATGGTTTTTAGATTGGGTACACAAACAAGTGAACCAAACCTTCAAGAACACCCGGTGACAAAGGTACTAATTAACTAATGTACTTATTAACTAGTATCTCCTTTTGTTAGGGCAAGCCCTTCCCAAAATCACAAGGAGAACACTATTTGTGATACTTTATAATCGTCCTTCGTCCCATATGGTTCTATCCGTTTGGGTCAGTAAATAACCCGATTCTATGGGACAAGGCTATACGGTGACATTGTATGAATGAATCACAGGCGTTCGACGTTTTCCGCAATCTACGACATTCCTAACAATGCTACTGTCATAAACACAACAATTCTGAATATAGATGCTTATACAGGAAACGTCAACCTTACACAGGGGGAAAGGGACAACAATAAACACGGGAGCCCACAATGGTATTGCAGTTTTAGACAATATGCTTCGTATGGATGCCTTGCAGACTCGATATCTGTGCCGGGCCATAGCAAGCACCAAAACAATAATAAAGGCTTGCTTCTGTGTGCTTTGTAGCCTACTCTGTTCAAACCTTCAATATTACGACGTCGTATTGAATTGACGACCGACTGCAAATTCGATTAGTTGCTTTTGAAAAGTACCGTTACTCCCAAGATGTAAAGACTCTAAATCGCAAAATTCAAAGAAGACAGAAAGTGCATATCTTTATTAATGTTCACAGACGGCACACAATGAACAAGAACTAAGTCTAACAGTAGAATGTTGAAAAAAGGGTTCTTATATTCGAAATTTTCTTTTCATTCTGTATCACGAGAAAGGTCGTACATTTCAGATAGAGATACCTTTCAAAGTGCAGTACAAGTGACTTTGTTAATGCACAGCGGTGACCAATCAATATGTCTCCTAGCTTTGTAAGCAATATATTATTTCTGGGATCTTAATACCGGATTCTCGTTTATCTCATTGGGATGTATTTCTGAAGCGATTGAGCTAATCGGGGATTATTTTACAACCATGGATTGGTATCGGCTGCATGGGGTTTCTGTTTTCTTCTTTACCACATTACCAAACAATAACGATATTTGACCAGTTTGTTGAAGACGACTCTGGAAAACACAATAGGAAAAGGAGAAATTTCTCTTTACGAGCAACCTTTCCTTTTCCCACAATGTTTTCTACTCTACCAGATGATAACTTTCAAATTTTATCACATTTTGGAATGTCGTCTGCAATCTCTTTCAATTTGCGACAGTTGAAAATTTGGCGTTTGGTAAAGGGTTTAAAGGATAATCTCACAGATTCGGCTACCGATCAGCTGGCAACATATATTTCTAAAGTAACACAAGACTTGATTATTGACAGCTTATAAATCCGGTTTATAACTGTACAGAAAATATAAAGATCATTTCCACATCCATTAATTGCAAGGAATGTTTCGGATCAACTCATTCCCAACACAATTCATCTAACACAATCAATGTATTGTCAATTCTTTTGGTTATTCAGTAAATGAAACCCTCTGAATGATACAAAGTCAATGTTTATATCATAGTTAACGTTAAATCCGTCCCGTAAACAAATTGAGGCATACTTTAAAAAAACATCGTGACAAAAAAATGACTGAGGATGAGCAGTTTTCAGTTCATCAATATGCCATCATTGAAAATAAGACAATAATGTAGATTTCAGTTGATATATTTCGTCACTTTAATTTTATAACAGGCCTTGCTTTGGGTTACCGTTTGTAGTACTATAGAAAAAATATAGAGGTCAGATTCATGGATATCGCAAGAAGGCGACACAAATAAAATGAGATCACTGGACGGAAAATGTAATACAATCGTACACGCTTGGGGAGATTTGTTGGACAGGATTCTGGTTAGTTTATTGCTGTATTGTAAACACCCACAGAACTTGGCCAAATATCGGTCCATACAGGTTGACAGAAGTAAACGTTCCTATCCAAAGAATTTCTTATGACAAAGTTTGGTACAAAGTGTCCCATACGAGTGCCAGGATAAAGAATGACCAATGCTCGATCTATCCAGTCTTAAGGTTGACTATCCAAAACCCGCCATTTTGAATTTTCTTTCCTTCGTCGAATGAATTCGGTCGTTCTCGGTGTAAATCGGTCTTTATGGAACTATTTGCTTTACACTGACCGTTCCGGCCCTGACTGATGTAAACCGAGAACGAACGAAGCCATAAGACTATAAAAAGATTTTCAAATGCAGGAGTATGGGTATTCTGCATTAACATGTCTTTTAAGTGGGGTATATATTCCATTTCATTAATTAGACCGTTTAAATACAGTCCTCTCCGTGTTTTTGTGGCGACATCTATATTTTATCTATACGCATTTTATTAATTGATTGCATAGGTTGAGAGGTATGACATTCCATGGAGTTGTTAATGGTAGGATACCAATAATCCACCATTTCAAAACTCTTCTTTCGTCGGATTTCTTCGCTCGTTCGCGGTTTACACCGTTCGGGGCCGGATCTATTCGGTTGAATACGAATAGTTCCGGTTCAGACCGATGACTACAGTGGACGACCGAAGTAATTCGAAAAAAGTATATGTTTCAAAATGGCAGATTATGGGTATTCTACCTTAAGGTTCTGGTTTTTGTGGCAGTGTTACACAGGTAAAGTGTCAGCCGTGTGTTTGAAAGGTTTCGAGTTCGATACGCTTTCCGGGTCAAATTAAACCGTAAATACATTGGTAGCCATAACTTCTCGCTTATTCGCTCTCGGCAATCAGGAAATCATTACAACTGAACTATAGTCTGGGGTAAAAAATTGAGGGGACGTTTAATGAAAAAAAGGACCATCCTTAGAATCATAAGAAAATAGCAGCTGCAAAGGTTGTGCAGGCGAGGAACTTAGACCAACTTTAAGTTGTTTAACTCTTTACCAAACGCCAAATATTCGACTGTCCCAAATTGTGATGAACTTGAAAATATCTTGTGATAGGGCAGAAAATATTGTGGGAAAAGGAGAAATTGCTCGTTAAGTTTTCCAGAGTGGTTTGCAACATACTATACAAATTTCGTTATTGTTTGGTGTTGGGTTAAAAAGGAAGGACCAAGCATTGTTTTTGCCAGTCAGTGCATCATCAAAAGTATATTTCCATTTACTGCTATACTTGTTTAAGGTAGATGGTTCTTGGTCTCTTGACACTATCATATATAAATGATGTTGAGTACCACTTAACACCAAGCCCAATTATACATAACTTGAGCCGTATGCTTTAGAACTCGTTAGAATCTACAAGGGAAAGAGGACAGATACTCAAAACAGGTAATTCATCCTTTAGGCATGATTGTTCTACGTGTATCGCAGACAAATTGTACTTTATGCTTTTTTAGTCGGTTATTGTTTTCAAATTGGATCAGTAATACGTCTATTTGTTTGCAATATAAAGACCTACACGATCGGTATCTAATGCATATTCATAAAATAAAAATGTTTATTTTTGTTGGATTCAAATAGAGTAAAAAAGTGCGTATCGTATCAACTTGTATTAGTTATCAACTACATGCTAATCCATACGGACACTTTTGGCAGATGTCCTAAAGTAGTATTGAGTCGGTTCGTTGACAAGCAGAATCCATTTAATCAGAGACTGACCCACATTCAGTCCAATGAAGGTGGCTGTGACCCCTCAAGCATATATCATATAATGGCGTCAATAAAATACGAAGAGAAAACCTGCCTGTCAGATCGCCATTGTAAAGGTCGGAGATAATACTAAACCAGGGAAACCACATATATCTGAAAACGAAGATCGGGTTTCTGGATCTTGTGTTTACGATTAATAAATGATCTTTCACGAACTAAGTGTTAATTCATTTTGCATTGTGTAGTAGCATCCGCAATATTGCCGAAAGAACATATTAATCACTTTTATATGTAACATTCATGGTATCTCAACAATGTCAACATGTGCCAAATTCTATAGTAGTTAATACTACATTTATAGTGGTTAAATAGTATAAAGATTAAACGGTGTAGCATAATTCTATATTGAAATCGTAAAGTGAAATTCTTGATTGATATAATAAATGTTGCTTTCATAAAACAGTCAAACGGAATCATATAAAGATGAGTCGGTGTAACCTTATGGCGTAATGGAATCGTATAATTAACCTTTGAATCAATGTGATGATCGTCGGTTTCACATACATGTGTCGTAAATTCGTAAATTATTAAAGTTAATTCGTTTATTAGGACGAGGGGGCAATACATTGAAAAGTAACCATATAAAACAGTGATATAAGAGAAGAGTAAAAGAGAATTTGAACTTGTTTGCATTACTCAGAGTAGCTACAACAAAAGTCACTGTGTGAGTAAAATTTTACACGAAGGAATGATAAAGGGTGCATCCATGCTGTTGGTGTTTTTCATATTTGCTGACTCTGCAGGAGACTGTTTTATCAATGATTGATAAGAAACTCTTATAATCACTCATTCGTTATAGCAAGATCAAAAAGTGAAACGAGATCTGTATGTGTTTACTGTTACCATTATTATCATGTCTTTGGAAAATTGACGTTGATTCGCCTCTGATTAGAGGGAAACTCTTTCACTTAATCATACGTAGGCCTACATGTACTCACAACAAGCAAACACATCACACGGATCTCCACTTTATAAGACTGATCACAATAGTCACATGACCATCTGCTTGGAAACGGTATTTGAGGTTTAAAGATGGCGGTGACACCCACAAAAAACGTCACCCGTAAAAAAAAACGAAATATCTGTTCAGTTATCATCAAAAGAAGACAATATTACTTAATTAACTACTACTTGTATCTTATACCGGGTACCGTTTTGTTACATGATAAAGGCCTAATCCTCTGACTTTACGGCTCTCCTGGATCCTCCAGTACTAGGCTATGGCTCTGAAGTGACTTACCAACGGCCACTCTTATGAATCCAGAGGTGTCGGTGGGGCTCGATCCGGGACCCCCGAGTTTCAAGTTACACGTTACCACTGACTCAGGCAGGGCCCTATTATATTATTTTGTTTCCATGTTATTCCACGCATATATTATAACCATTTCCCTCTTGTAGCAGCATGTAATTGTCAAAGAGAACAAAAAAAAAAGAAAAAAACTTACTTGTATTTGGACTTGTGAAGGAACAAATGATACTAAATAATAAAAAGACTTACATCGCATGTAAGGAACAGTTTTTCCTTTTGTCGAAATAGTTTCTTACAAATACCAGGAAAGCGTTATAATCTGGTTTGTCTTTTAATTGTCTTTTAATGGCTTTTTAAATGGTCTTGGTGTGGAATGGTCACCAAACTACGATGTAAATGAATAGGTTTAGCATATTTGGACAACGGGATTCCAGAGAAGAGGGGACGTCGACACCAATATTGGTTTATCCCGTTATAGATTGACAAATATAAAATGTTTAAACAAGATCCAGACTAGTATTAATCACGCAAGACGTGAAATCAACAGGGACACACCATCGCCTGTCAACACAGGCTTCACTTAACCAATTACCAAACAATATCGACATTTGACCAGTTGTTGCAGACGACTCTTGAAAACATTGTGGGAAAAGGAGAAATTGCTCTAAACGAGCAATTTCTTCTTTTCCCACAGTGTTTTTCTGTTCCTTCAGAGGATTATTTTTCAATTTCATCGCATTTTGAAATTTCGCCTCTCTTTCAATTTGGGAAAGTCGAAAAGTTGGCGTTTCGTAAAGGGTTAAACCGATAATCAAATATACGTTCCACGATGTCGAGAAACGATCTTTCGTCGGTAGAAAGAAGTGTTTGTACATTGTGTGTTCAGCATTAGACTAAATGGGACAAAAGAATGAATTATGAGTGAGGCGAACCTTTCCGTGTAGGAATAGGGGATATTTGAAAGGATAAGAAACAACGACATTTAATTGTTGTACAAACCTACATCATATGCAGGGGATAAAGGAGAATTGGACATAAATTATTCGTCAAAACAATATGCAACATTATCATTCCATTCAAAACTTATGACATTGATGTAAACGAATGTGTATTAATGTTATTGTTAAAGATCAAGATAGAATATGTAGTGATACATGTACTTGTATACATGACATTCGGGTGAAAAATTAACAATGGTGATAATGAAGACACAACTTAATGACAATGTAAGTAGTGCGAAGAAAAGAACAAAAGAATTGTTGTTTTGACGTCCCTATTTGCAAAGCCGCTCGTCAAATAAAGGCCACATATATAATAATAATAATTGATACCAAAGCCGGGCTGTAAAAGAAAGCAATAAGAATGCCACAAACACAAAAAGCTCGCAAATCTATTACGTTTATCATTAAGTGTGGGGCTTTAGGTAAATAACTTTGAAAAAAAAATGAGCTCGATTGCTCATCGCTGAAATGCTCGCTTTGCAGATCTAGTCAGACTATATAATAATCCTCTTGATTCAATAATAAAATAATAAACATTGCATCACTATGACAAGTCTTTCTTTACATTTTCCCATTGTTCTATTTATCGCCAAGTTCGGCTTGTAATGATTTACAATGTATACTTATGATAAGTGTATGCTGATAATTAGAATTAAACTCGTCCGGCGTTCAATAGAGCCTGAAGCATAAAACAAGCGAGAAAGTGAAAACGAACAATTTCTTCTTTTGTCATGTTTTTATTCTGAATGCCATTTTTTTTCCAATGAGCTTGACAACGGGCCCCAATCATGTATTCATGACCAAACAAATTCGATCATTCCTAATCACGTTCTTATCTAAACGAGATAAAAAGTACAAAAAACTCGGCTCACTCCATCGCTTACGAAGTGTGAAGTATTGGACGAACTATGGCGTGTTCTAAAACGCGAGTGGATTGCGAATTGGTATCATTGATAAAGCGATTGTAGGGGAATACGCTAGAGCCAGTGGTTTCCACAAACATCGCGAAATTGGTGGGCATTCGTTGTCGCACAAACAGCTCTTAGCTTAAAGGAATTAGGATTTTCTACGGGTTTTTGTTAACTCGAAATATATTTCAGAGGTTAGTGTTAACATAACAGTTTAATGTATTCCATTTTCTGTTAACGTCATTAAAAGTCATCTAGATATCATACTTTTCACCATTAATGCCATCATTCTTATCACATATTTATTCTTTTAATCTTGTCGTTTTTGTATTTATATGAATTATTGTAGTAGATAAAATCATCAATGTTGTTTTCCCTTCCTCTTTTTAAGTGTTTCTGTTTTATTCGACATTGAACAGTTTTTAAAAAGAAAAAGGATGCCTCTATTATGAAAATGGATTTGAGGTAATCTTTCACAGTTAAGGCATATACATTCACTTGATTGTACTCGTAAATATTTTGAATAATATAGGCATTTATGACATATGATTAATGGGGGAATTCTGCCAGTTTACTTTCATCTCTCATGAACAGTTTTCTTAAGTCCTATTTTGTAATACATCAATTTGACACAAACGGTTCATACATGTATCTTAAGAAACAACTTTGACAAAATTATTGATTGATCATAATGAGTTAAGTACTTGAATTCCTTTTTTCAAAGTTGTTTCTATACACTATAATAAAACACGCACTTTTAATATTTGCTGCATTCTCGGTTTGATACTGTGGCAAATCCCTTTTATTGTCGCAATATATAGGGAGACTAAGTTAGACAGGTGACGCGAGAAAGGCAGCCAGTGTTGTGGAAATACTGCATGCGTGGTTTTGTAGAAGAATCACCAGAAGACGCATGTAACTGTGTGTAGGTGTCCTATTTTACGTTCACCTGAAAGTAGCTATAATGCCAGATATTTACAGGTGTAAACTCCTAATTGAAACGAAACCAAAAAAACTTGTCGAGCGGCAAACGTTTATACCCTGGGATAGTGTCGTTTAGAAATGGCCCATGACAATAATTGTGGCATGTCGAAATAATGATAATGAATCGGTTATTACTGAAACAGCCTATGCAAAACGTTTGCATCGAGTTGAAACTACTTTCTTAACGTAAATTCAAAACGTCTCAATTATTTGACACGGACTGTTTCAATGAAAACCGATTTTTTTACTCCTCACCGCTTCTGATATTATAGTACATCATAACATGACATGATGTAAGTTTATGTCGACATCAAGGTATATGTAATATATGCTTCGGAAAGGACATGTCTTATAGGGATATAAATACCAGTGGTAAAGTCATGGGAATTATATGTAGCTGTTGACTTGAAATACGATATACGTACATGTACTCGTATATAGACGAAAGGAAGGGTTGACCTGTACTGTTATACTAAACGAGGACTTTAACCCCTAGAATGCTGGGTAGTTTTCTAAAATTAAATTATCGTGACGTTTGCTTTGCAAAACCTTTGGATATCTGCTTAATTTTGTTGAGGAAAGATACTCAGAGTGGCAAACGGGTTAGATCACAGGTCAGGCGCCAATTTACTTGGCGGCTGGCCTGTGATCTGACCTGTTTGCATAAGCATGAAGGTGGTTCTAGCACTATAAGGGTTAATGCTATGCAGCACATAGATCAATCCCGAGAAACGAAGGGTTTGTGATAAGTGCGTGAGGGGAAGCAATGATTCCAATGGTGATACGTGATTATGTGGTAATTACTCCTGCTTTTATGTGCTCCCAGGAATAGGAATAGGAAAGGTAAACCCGCATTTGATTGTTTTTATCTTGTTCCCCGTTATACGAATTTTCATGGTGTAACTGGTGGCATTTTCTTCTAAGGAGTAATATGATAACGGCAGAACGTTACAAGCAATTCCTCCTATTGTGGAATTCATTTCAAAGCTATTCTACTGCGAACGTGATACGCACATTAAAACTGTTTATTCGCAGATGTGAGGAAACTTGAATATTAAATGTGCATTACTTTACATCTATAAAACAGCTGTGATGCTGTGTAAGACACGCTTGAGAATAGCCATTGAAAGCAAAGTACGTGTATATTTAAGTACATGTATGAAGAGCCTGTTCCCAATTCTTAGATGCGTATCCCGATCTAATAGCGTTATGTGTGGTTTTGAGATCCACCGCAAACGGCTGAAAGTACTAGGATTTATTGACACCTTCTGCTAAAAAATGCGGTCAGAAGCCATTTTTCATTGAGAACTATACCAAATAACACAAACTGTATCGTTTCGCCGACACTAAGCATGTCTGTTCTCGTGTGTTAACAACCAGCTTTATAAGTAATAAGCACACGAGTACTAAATGTTCCATTATTCCAACTTTTTTACGCAAGAAACAATTTTATTGAGGGTGACTTGATTTGTGGTTGTATGTCTAGATATGTTATACATCGATACAATGAAGGATGGTATATTGCAGTAGTGCATCTTGATGAATCTGGGGTATTTAGGAATGACAGTCTGTAGTTGACTAACCTAATTGCACAATCGGTATCATAACTCCGTCGTTTAAACACCTGTGTACTGTGCTTGAAACATCGCTCGGCAAGCCATTGGTATTAAACTTCTTTATTTACATGTATATATGCATTGAGATTATGTCTTGGAAGACTGTTACCCAGAACTGGCAGTGAAAAATCAGGATCATGTATAAACGATATAATATTATATACCCTTGACTTTTTAGATAATATGACAAAAGATGAGTGAATTTGGCGAGTGAATCCCCTTTTGCCATACGTGTACCTCTTTTTCCGTTCATGCTGAAATCGGTCAAATCCAAAAATCAAATTATATACAATCGTTTAAACTACCGAGCAGTTAGTTTGACATTCTTGCATAAGACGTTAATCTCCAGTTCAAACGATATGAATAACTTATTTATTTATTTGCCACGGGTGGTTTGAATCGTTTTCCAGATAAAAGTATCGGAATTGGACTAACATCAGTTGTGCTTTGAGTTCAGGCAAGCTGTACAAATCAACTCGAGATAATGGTTTTACCAGATAAACTTGTTCGTTACGATCAACGGGCTGTGGCTCAATCTTTTCCTTAAAACCTCCTATAGAATGTCAATCATGTCTCCAGAGTCACTATACTTGCAGTATTCCCAGAACAATTAGATTGTTGTTGTTGTTGCTTTACAGTTTTTCAGTATAAGCTCGAGTCAGCTTGACGAAATGTACGGACTGATATGCCTATTTCTGTATCTGTCTTTTATCTATCGAACGACTGACCTAGGACCAGAATTACGGTAGTAACCCTAGTCTTTAGGCCGTTAAATCACAAACGAAATTTGCAGATGTGTCCTAATTAAAATGCATTCGGACACGTCAATGCACTCCAAAAGCAATTTCGCGCCAAAACCACTTCGGAATCATGTCACGTGTACTACCTTACCGCTGGTATCTAAATCACTCGCTCACTCGTTTTAGGGTCAGTACGGAGTGTGAAAGTTGACCAACTAATGACAGTCATTTCGATTATCACATTCGAACGACATTCTGGGTATTCAACCCTTTAGCAAACGCCAAATTTTCGACCGTCCCAAATTCGAAGAGTTTGCAGGCGACATTTCAAAATGAGATGAAATTGGAACTTAATCTTCTGATGGGGCAGAAAGCATTGTTGGATACAGAGAAATTGTTCGTAAAGAGAAATTTCTGCTTTTCCCACAATTTATACAGAGTCGTCTGTTACAAACTTGTCAAATGTTGTTATTTGTTTGGTAATACTACCAAAAGTGCCATAGAGGGAATAAGTGACTTGTTGTTGCTGGTTTTTGATATGACCATGTGTTTGCAAACCTTTTCTAACGAGATGGGAACATAATATTCATACCCTAGCGACGGTAAAGAATCAATACCAACAATTACACCAAGGACGTTAAGCATACGTGTATAAGTCATGCGGACCAACGTGACTTAACCCTTTACCAAACGTGAAATTTTCGACTGTCCAAAATTGAAAAAGTTTGCAGACGACATTTCAAAATGTGATGAAATTGATAAAATAATCTTCTGATAGGGCAGAACACATTGTGGGAAAAGGAGAAATTTCTCAAATCGTATGTGGCCATTTCTTTTAACGGTAACAATTTTTTTCATAATTGACACCCAATAACGTGACTTTTACTCTTAAATGTATATTGGTTAGGATGGCGAAATGTGATTTTGATTTATTTGACCGTAAAATGGCAAACACGTTGTCTACGTGCACAGGGCGTAACGGACCATTTATAAACACAATTTCCCCTTATACCAATGCATGGTATTCAGCATTTCGGGGAGGTCTCGTTTTGCCCAAGGCTGATTGCGTTAGTTACTTATATCTATGTACCGAATGACCGTGATGAAAATTGAGCAAATCTCACCAGGAGATCCGATTCTTAGTTCACACCAATAAATTGATTCCTGACAGCGAATCTGTGTCAAATGTAATCAAATATATAAATATAACGAACTCATGTCACACCTTAGGGACCTAACCAGTATTGTACGTGTAACAATACAAGTCATTCCTCAATTCGACAAATTGTTAATTCAAGCCTTGCTATACAGAATAGCGTCAGATTATCTAAGTGCGTGTCATGATATCGTCTTCGTCACAGTTGTAGTTTAACAGTTAAATACGTTTGATTGTTTTCAAATCTTTAGGATTTTACACTTTTGGAGACTGAATGTATCCGCATGGATATATTCTGTTTCCAAAATGGTATAATCAATGCAGTATAATTGCCCTCAACGGGTTGATTTAGCTTGAAAATAGCGAAGCGATGTGGGTCCTCGGTTAAAAACAAGAATTCCTTAACCGTTTCGTCATTTTCATTGAATAAGCGATAAAACTGTGTAGGCTTTCCCCGCAAATTGTAATATCAATATGCATTCAAAATATTGTTATTTTTCTTTATCAATTGATACTCTTTGTGGTTTTATATGAAATAAAATGTTGAACTTGAAATATACAACACGGTGCATGACAGTCTATCACTCTGTTGTTTGTCGTGATGTAAATATGGGTACCGTTTTACTGAACATTTTATGCTAAAGAATTGCGTAAGTTCAAGTCAACGTTTCCTCTTATTTCAATATTTGGGCAAAGCAAAATTGCACAATAAAACATAATTGAAATCGTCTCTCCGAAACGCCTTCAATGACGTGTCACATGACAATACATGTATTGCACTTTTATTTAAGATACAATTCATGTTTATAAGTTTTGACTTACGCCCGAATTTTTACCTTAAGTCGTCTAGTAACACGGTACCCAGCAGACTTACAGGCGTGGTCCTTACAGAAACCCACTTTTCCTTACTCATGAATAATACAATCATTAAGGGCTCTCTTATTCATGCGCTTAGAACTGAAATCCCTATCTCATTTTGCTAAGTTGTAAAAATGTAAGGGAACTTAGTTGCAATGTACATAAGTGGATTTTCGCGAACATATAACACTATTTCACTCAATGCGCATAATGCCAAATAGCGCGAAAAGTTAACCAAACCGTCCATTCTATGCTTTCCTCGCATGTGTCTCAAAACTGGGCCTAATTGACAGACATAATCTTTGTAGGTTTCGAAGATGTAAATTTGGTCTCGTAAAGTAGTTCGTAATATATAGGATGTTTGTCTTATAGAATCGTTTAAGCATTACTTCATGTTTTTGTTACCACTTTTAGATACCACTCATGGTAATGAATTATTCATCTGTGTTAGGGCATTGAGTGCAAGTACAGCACATTGTGAATAAGAAAAAGGAAGAGAAAGTGAGGTATTGAAAAAGGGGGCGATATTTGGACAGAGAGATTAATTGGAAAAGAAAGAATCAAAGGAAAGATATACCCACCTATCAAGGGAGGCAAATACACGAACATATAGACAGACATATAATAGACAAATAAGCACGACCAATGACCCACTGTTAACGAGAAATATGACTAAACAGAAATACAGACAATAAAAATAGGCTAATAAACAGAAATCGGAGGGACGGGGGTGCAATCAGAGAGAGGGCTGGGTAAAGCGCTAGAGGGACAGGCGAACAGAGGTTTTATCGTTAAACAGGCAGGAACATATACATTAGACCAGCGTTTTACTAAACATTCTGTGATAAGTATTTGCGTAAGTTCAAAACAAGCTTTCCCTTATTTCAATATTGGGCTAAGAAATATTTCAAAGTGACACATCATGGGAATCGTCTCTCTTAAGTCGTTTAATAAAACGTAACACAGGACTACACATTACTGGGACTTAAAGCACTACTGATCCTTATCGCAACTAGTTCTGTGTTGTATATGAATGGTATCTAAAGTTGTTGTTGCATCTTTTTTTCTCTTTTTTGACAAAGCTTTAATGGATTCGAGGAAAAAGCGCAAGAAAACACCTTAATCTTGACGCCAAATACTACGTGATTATTAGTCTCAGAGGATCGGCTTGCCCATTTGTGTGGATATAAAAGAAAATGCGGGCACTATAACAAAAGTTGTATTAATCCGATTACCCATTCAAATGCTGATACTGCTAATGGTTAATTTTGGCAGAAAGGAGTTAAAGACTTGGAACCAAAAGAAGGAATGAATGACTAGCTAGGAGTAACGTAATTCTTTCAGCACAACAATCATTATGTTTGCTCCTACACATGCATTCCTTATGATTGATAAGAGAATGTCATGTTATTTAAACACTTAAATCCGAGATTGGTGGTTGTTTATCATGCATTCTTTTCACTTTTTATGTTTTAATATTCTTAAATACTCTAACATTATCTCAGAAGAATCAATTGCACAGACAAATTGCTATAAATAACAAGCGTTGCTAAATGAAACGCATTCCTTTTTCTCATACCTACCATGCCTGCATATAGCGGTGTCTTCTAGAGAAAAGATATTCTTGAATAATGAAAATAAATGTTTGGGAGGTACGATTTCTTCATTAGTCCCAATTTTTTCATCTAAATCTGTAGCATTTGTTCTAGTATGTCAAATAGATACTTTGGTCAAAATACCGAAACCGAAAACGGCAAAACAATACCAAAAAATCTAATTAAAACAAAATGACTCACTACCCTTCATTCCTCTCTGAAAAACGAGGAAATATTGAACATATATTTAAATCCAGTTTAAAAAAATAGCATCGGTTTAATTCGTGGACACTTCCCACTATCAAAGACAATTGTTGAAAACAGCGTTCCCGGCGGGCCCGAACCATTGACCCACAAATTCAAATTATGGCCAACCACTTTATACATAACCGGGCATGGCGTCAAAATCACCTTTTCTTTTTTATATTAAGTGCGAAAACAACAAAGATCCGATATAAGCTTAGATGAAATCGCCTGTAGCCATATTTCGATAAAACTGTATGCCTGAATTAAAGGTATTCACAATTCTAGAGCTTTTCATTTCAGAAAATAACTGCCTTTTTGCATCATGGGTCAATTAGGCATTTTTTTACTGATAGAATTTGAAGATCTACATCATGCAACTCACACAATGATAATAATAAAAACATTTAAAGTTGCGTTTAAGATGCGGTGTACCATCAAATGTCCAGAGACTGGTTCCCTAGCGCACAATCTCGCCCATTAGTGAGCGAGGGTACCAGTGAGCGGGTACTTGATGGCGCCCAGTCTTTAAAACGCACCTCCGGCATTACTACATGTACTGTGTTTTCTACACGCCACATGCTATAAAGCTGGCAGAGCCATCCATCACAGGAGACTGTAGTTCCGCGTGTGGCAGCAAAAACAATGGGCAGGTAAATAACAAAACAACCCATTGACGAAACAAACACCTGTTTATATCATCAACTTGGATCCTATCCATGTGTTACTGCTGTAAGCTAGGTTGTGTGTTCTGAATACCACAAATCATGTCGGAATCCGTCTAAAATATGTTTATGAAGTAGTGCCATGGTGACTCAATTAAAGAATACAAACAAAGAATTTCCTGCATGTGTTTATCTTAAACCCTTAGAATGTATAGTTATTTTCTACAAATAGATTTTTGTGTCGTCTGCTTTCCAAAAAATTATACACCTGCTTAGTTTTAATTAGTAAAGATACTCAGGGTAGCAAACAGGTTAGATCACAGGTCAGCCGCCAATATACTTGGTTGCTGGCCTTGATCTTACCTGTTTGCATAAGCATGAAGTCGGTTCTAGCATGATACGGCTTAAATACCATTATCAAAGGGTTGTCTTTGATAAGAATAAAGAACGTAGATGAGTCACTTTCATATAGAAACCAATCATTAAAAGGTTTTACGTGTTACTATGTTCAAACGCATGGATATGAGTAGTTAATTGAACACAATGATAAAGATGTATTATTGATACGATAAAAAAATCTTCAAACACGGAACTAAGAACTTCGAACTGTTCAATTGCATAAAGAAATGCTAATTTTGACAGGTGCCTTGTTTGAATTGACAAAACAAGTGTATTGAAAACAAGGTTATTCATCAGGAAGGAATCTTCTTTGTTGACAAAGGTAGATAAATAACTGGTTTGGAATGTACTTCAGCGTATATTAAAGTTTTCGTGAATTTGTTCACATACTTTTTGAGCTAGGTGTGAATATCGCCAACATAATCCTCAGTATTCTATATGCATTCTATAATATTTTGTCCTATAAGTTTTTACAGACGAGTATGGCGTATTGAAGTGCTGAACTCTGATACCATTAAACTGTCTTCTTTCCTCTTTCGCTTGAAAAGGTCCATCCTCTAGCGTTTACTCTAATAATATAACTGTTAACACAGCATGACAGACATAGCTGAACAACACAACACCGGAAATCAACAAATTGCGGGAATCTAAGCCAAGGAGGGAGTGTTCCTATTATCATTACATACAACACTGCAGAGCACAGACGCACCCACTATTCGAAGAATTGACTTCATACGAAATATGAAAACATGGATAACTTTCTATCACTTGGTTTTCGCTCACAGAGGTTCTAGGAACGAATGACGTCCCTAGAAATTCTGCGAGAGTTGACCACGTAATCGAATGAACGCCTTTTGAGTCATATGTAAATGAAAGTAAGCAATATTTCATAACGAGAAAACGTTAATGCCTTTCAGAAATTGTTTGGCCCAAATGAGGACAAGGTTCTGAAAATATCAATCGCATCGCACAATGCTCTGTTATTTCGTAGTGGGGGTTGAAACAATAAAGGAAATAAAGGTTTGTTTCATGTGTTTGTGTCCCCTGTCTGCTTTTTATTGCTGAACCAAATATAAGAGAATGTGAGAGTGTACATTAACCTAATTATAGAGTCGTGAATATCGGAATAATTGGTATGTGTACATCAAGAAGGGTCTACTTAAAGAAGTGTCTCTTGGAACAGAAGTAATGTCATGTCCAACTCGCTCAAACAGAAAATGTCTTTCGACACTAGGATAGACTGGCCAGCGATAATACAATTGCGCTAAACGCCCTAGGAAACAGTGTTTATTTTCCGACAACTTGGTCATATCGAAAGGCAAGCACAAATTAATATATTAACCAATTCAAAAACAAATTACTGGTCGAAATCAACAGTATCAAAAGTAGCTTAGAATTGTGATGTAAATTATTTAATTTGAAAATGATAATAATTGAAATGTAATTGTTCGATGCCGCCAGTTCCTTATTAATAAGAATAAGTACAACCGTTATGAACATTCACAAAAGGTTTAGCCCAATACTAGTGGATCAAGGAAAGCCGTAGGAGTCATAGGCCGTTGAGGCCTATATCCTGTACCAAAAACGGTAAACGGTCAACGGTGTGTGTATAAATACTGGGTACGGATATTAAAGGTTTTTTTGATTGTTTGATTCGAAAATAAAACATTTTTGTTAATATGATCGAAATACAGTTACCCCATGCTGTCAGTCTTGTCACTAAAATATGGAAACCACTTAGAATAAACCCCTAAAATGCTTTTAACATACAATAAGGGTTCTTTTTCGTATTTGTTAATTAAATATACCGATATCTCCATTGTATCCAGATGGTAATGTAGCCAGTCTGAAACGCCAGCCTTTTACATTTCATTCCGAAAAAAGGTTATACATCTTACTCAAATCAAAGATCTGAAATCATTGCTTAAGTATTGAAAGGAATTCGCGAATGCTGAAAATGTTCATGGTGTCGAAACTGTTGTCTTTTCAGGCTTTCATATCGGATCGATCTACAATGTCCTTACGGGATAATTGTTGCGCTAATATACTGCTGGTCAGAACTGGACATTTGTTGGCCACATAATTATCACGTCAATTGTCACATGACGTGGTTTAAAAGGGCAACAGTTCATACCAGTAAGTTTAAGCTGCATATATTCTAAATACAATGCCTCGTATCTCTCAGGAGAAGAGTTATGTTTTGTTTATTTGGGTTTTTAAATCGAAAAAAAAAAATCAGTTGTACTGCGATATTATGCTCACCAAAACTGGGAAAATGCCCATGACTTAACTCTCGATAAGAGCTGAAAAAGCAGGTTGGAACCATGATAAGTATTATGAAAGTCATCATAAATTCAAATATAGCTCCATCCAGATAAGATCCCAAAAGTGAATAACTGTAGTCGGTACTCTAACTACTAGGCTTCGTAGGCGCCATTCAGAAGAAGGGTCAATAAAAGCTTTCCCCACCATTCCCGTAAGAATGGTTTCTGAAGTGGTTAATTACATTAACCCTTTCCCAAACGTCAAATTTTAGACTGTCTCAAATTGAAAGAGTTTGCAGACGACATTTCAAAATGTGATGAAATTGGAAAATAATCTTCTGAAGGGGCAGAAACATTGTGGGAAAAGGAAAAATTGCTTGTTACAAGCAATTTCTCCTTTACCCATAATGTTTTCAAGAGTCGTCTGCAGCAAACTGTTTGATGTCGTTATTGCTTGGTTAATTACATTTAACTCCTACTCACTTCACTGGTTATTGTCATATTTCATTGCATTAACCATCGTCAGCACATACGTTACGTGACAAAATTTAATATTGCAAATTGTCAAGTGGAATGAAGTAATAGCCCGACGACGAAAATACAATGACGGACATTTGCTTTCTTTGCTAAAATCAGATTGTGGTTATGACTTCTGTTTTTGTGTCTCCCTTATATGTGATTATCATGATGCTTAAACCGTAAGGACATGTTCTACAGTTTTATAAGAAAAAAAAACCTTTCATAGAATTTTCTAAATTTTTGATATGTTATTCAAAATTATATTGTGAATTCAAAAATGAAAAGAAAAATGCAGGTCGACGAGTTAGTTTTTTCGTAAAATGACAGTTTCCATGGTAACAGTTTGGGGCAAAAAGGTCAAAATGACCATTCCAACTTCAAAGGTAATAAAATAATTTCTGGAATGTTTATTAACACAAAAAATATGAATTCATATATTCAATACTTTATATTTCAATGGGATTTTTTTCTTCAAATTTTTACAATATGAACAATTTTTGTGATCCAAATTAGTTTTTCAAATTTATGTATTCGTCAAAAACAATGAAAGTTGTTATCAATATTACAAATAAATGAAGATATTTAAAAATGTCTTACATAGAATTTTTTTATTTTTCAGTATGTGAAGTAAAATTTAATCTTGAAATGCAAAATGCCAAAAATAGTATATGTTGACGAGTTAGTTTTTCTGTAAAATGACAGTTTCCATGGTAACCGTATTTGAAAAACATTTTTAAAACGATTAAAATAACTTTAAACTTAAAAATAGAAGCTGGGGGCTCTATTTACCTGAGAGAAATATAATAATGTTGATAACCTTTTGAAGTTGTATGGATAATATGATTATTCTTTGAAAAAAATGCTTACAGTAAATTTCATCCGAATAAAACAATTAGCCGCCTACTATGCAAGTACCTCTTCAGTAACAAATTATCTCCCTTGGATGCGCAGATGAAGTGCGCAGATAAAACTTCCGAGAACGTCCTTAAACGATGTCGTCATTTAAATCATTTCTGACAAAAAAAAGATTAGATTCGGTAAAACTCGCAGATGACTCGGGTTAGTTCGGAAATGGGGTGAAGTTAAGGTCAATAAGCTACGTGCAGGAAGTAGTTAGTGTAACGTAGCGGAAGTAACTGTTGTTAGGGAGTGTGAAATTACATAAGTCATATGCCTCTTCAAGACCTCTGCGTTATGAACATAATTAATTTCTTTCTTCATAGATTATACCTCACTTATCCGCATCGACTACAGAATAACCTACTAGCCACAGGGCGAAAGGGGCGAATTTCTCAATATGAGCAATTTTATCCCTTTGACATATGCGTTCCTAGCTATTACATATTACATATTACAAAGACAATGATTTGTTTGTCGTTGCTATTTTAGTCGTTTGGCGTTGATTTCAATAAGAACCAGTCAAAAACTTAAACATATGGGAAATGGGTTTATATTGCACAAGAGAAATTTTTCAGTAGTAATTTTGAAGCTGTTTCGTGATACTTGCATTGTTATCAAGATGGACCTATGTAGGAATTTGTGTGCGTTGATTTAATCATTTATGAATTAGATTAATTTCTTAAAGATTATTTCTTTTAATGATAAGTAATGGATACAAGATAAAATGAATAGGTTATAGATAGATAAATTAAAAAAAAAGCCACATCACAGCGTTAAGGCACACACCTCAGCTCCCTTGGTTCGGGGTATTACTTCGGATTGCAAATATAAGACTCCCTTGTTAGCCGAAGTGTTATCCCCATGGCTAATAGTTCCACAGAGGAGTCATTGCTAACAAAGCGTCGGTCTCTGGACACGACGGTTGATGGGTCGAATCATAATAATAACGTGGTCAACTTTACGAACTACAAGTGCCATTAATACACTGTCGGTGCGAGAATAGGTTATGTATCAAGGAAACAAAATCGAGAGAGATAAATCAAAGCTGCAAGAACTAGTTTCAAAATCGATGTCAAAAGACGATTGATAAAAACAATCATAAGTAATGAAAGGCACAATTTTCCATATGACTTTGGATTTGAAGCATTGTACTGTTGTACCATACCGGGCTTCAAACCACATATCCCCATATATGACATCGCTATTTGACCTTTGCATCTAAGCGTTGATACTATAAAGCTGAGGGAAAACCTCGTGTTCCAAACTGAACAATAAAACTGATTTTATCGACATAAAACCACTTTCCCTTATTCAGGACATCAGTAGCAGGAACATCTCATAAAGACTACGTTATCAAATTCTGAATGAATTTTATATGGATATCAGTGTGCATTTCTAGGCTCGGCGGAATTTTATTGAGCACTTTGAATTGCAACATCACATCAGAAATAAGATGATTGCAATATCCGTTCTCATAACACATTGTTAAAATGAAAGCCTGTGAATATATGACATTTAACATGAACCGTATCAATATCATAATGAGGAAGTTACCAAGGAAATGCGAAACTTTAATGAAACGACATATTGTCTTGCGATCAAACTCAACGTCGTTCGAAGCAAAAAACGCTTAGTAGAAACGGAGCAAAAAGCATGCCAATTTAGCCTTCCTGGTATTGCGCTTTTGACATCAAATTGTTCGGAACGCTAAAGTTACAGCAGTTTTAAGACATTCTCTTTAAATTGGGTTTAATTTCGGAGATTTGAGAAAAAAATGATTTAACAATCCAAGTTAATGAAACATTCAAAGTCCTTTTATCTCGCTATATCTCGTTCCCTTTGTCAATATCTTATTCTTTTTCCGTTTTCACTTCTCCTTAAATTGTCTGGTCAAATGGTTCTTACCTTGTTTAAACAACATGCTTTGTTTAACCATATATCGTCAAAACAACTAGTATTATAGCACATTATAACTCCTTGGTTGTAAGATACTTTTTATATGCATAATCGCATTTGGCTTTTGGTCGATTTAAATTATCTTATTTTAAAATAATTCTCCTGTATATAATATAATTATGTGTTTGTAAAAATAGGTATGCTTAAACTAAACATCATAAGAAGAGAACGCTAAAGAAAAGTACCGCAAATTCTTTGGTTCAAACCTTCGAAAACCAACTTGGAAAAAGGTCTTGTTAGTAAAATGTCCTTGATGTTTTCGTATCTTTTCATCTAGACAGGCATTCCCATCGATCAATTTCCAAAAATCCTTACGACATTTATTATTCAATAGCATTGCAAGACGGCTCATTTGTTACAATGGAAACTTAATGTTAGTTTAGCATGTCGCATAATGTGCACGCAATGTTACCATTAAAGTCGTTCCCCTCTAGAGATGTATCTGCAGCAAAAGTGAATAAAACGATGTTGTTTCACATATCGAGGGTTCAATTCAAGACTATAGTAAGTGCTTCACAAACGTGAAGCACTTACTATAGTATTGCATTGAACCCTTGATATGTCTGGGGTGCATCAAAATAATCATCAGTTAGGTTACTCTTGACAATTTTAGACAGTAACATGTACCATCACATGGTATATGTGAGACAGTATCTGTATGCGTGTACCTCTGTGGTAGGTGCATAGTTGTGTCTCGTTTTATAATTTCACTGTGGGTTGCTCTTCTTTCTGTACATTTCTTTTGATTGTTTGATATAGTTCAACGCAAATCCCAGATGTTTTCCTGTTCTATATAGTTCCACGCATTTCTCAAACGTTTCCCTATTTTATAAAGTGCAAGGCAATTCCCAAACGTTTTCCTGTTTTATATAGCTCAACGCAATTCTCAAACGTTTCCCTGTTTTATATAGTTTAACACAATTCTCAAACGTTTTCCTGTTTTATCTTTACTGAAGTGAATAAAAGAATCGTACTAAAGGACCTTATTAATGGAAATGCTAGAAATGGTTTTAAAGATAACTTGAAATGCCTTTGTTATGGTCAGATTTTTTAGGTCTTAACAAGCAGGGTTGTTCTGACCATTTATCACTTTTCGTCTATTATTGTTTTCCATTTTCTTAAGAAGAACAATTTGCTTTAATAACCTTTCATATTTGAAAAAGATATTGAATAAGTGGCTTACGTCTTATCAAATGTTCAATGCTTGCAGGTTTTAATTCTTCCAAGCAGTCAAGAGTGTTTATCATACACGATTTTGTGAGAAACATGAGGTATTTGTGAGGGAGAATCTGTTTTGATGTGGAAATAAAACGATACTATGAGTTCCATTATGTTAGATTTCTTTACCGCTTTACTAGGGCATCAAGACCAGTAATCTAGACGATGAGAATCATTACTGATTGAAATCAAAGCGCTTAAAAGAATTGGAAGGGAGAACACGAGAGTTTGCTCGAGGAGTGAGAGTACTAACTTAAGCAAAATCCTTAGAATATGCGTTTTCTTTGATTCATATTCTTACTTTGAGGTTTAATTATTTTTCTAAACGAGCAATTACTTCAAAACAATTTTGATAGGAAAAGATGTTCTTGACGAAATCTATAAAGTATCCACATCAAAGATTGTAGTTTTATATCATTTTAAAGGATGATACAAAAACAAAATATGGGTTTTCCTTCAACTTTATTTGTACTGAAATCCGGGCAATTTATATTTCACTTCGCACATACAGAATAAATTTGCCCATAATAAACATTTTATGACAGCAAACCAGTACTCAGAACGATCTTAAAGAAAGCATTAACTGCCCTGAAGTCACCAGGAAAATGTAGAATAATCACATGGCTGTTCATATCGTGTTCTATGTGACACAAGGGAAGGCAAATGTCAAACCAAATTCAATTTACCAAGAATAATAGATCTTGTACTAACACATCCGACATGAACAAATCTGCCACAAGTTAAACGCTCGAAGGCGAGCTCTTACAATGATTAAGAAGTTAGTCGTCACAGAGGGTCATGTACACAGAAAACTGCACAACATGTGTTATATTGTAATACATGTGCAATACTATTAAAACTACTTGAGAACATGTTAGTCATCACATCGCAACCATGTTAAAATTTGATTTGAGAGATGATCTTGATAAAAGCAACTGAAAAAAAGTCTTCAAGTGCCCGATGAATGTAAAGGGAATTAAAGG
This sequence comes from Cerastoderma edule, assembly GCA_947846245.1. Classification (NCBI taxonomy): domain Eukaryota; kingdom Metazoa; phylum Mollusca; class Bivalvia; order Cardiida; family Cardiidae; genus Cerastoderma; species Cerastoderma edule. The sequence goes on along the minus strand of OX401416.1, from coordinate 9,873,213 downwards.
CACTTTCTCACAGATTTCGTTCTGTGATTAACAAACTTCACAAAGGTGACTTAAACAGTCCCTGTGGCCAAACAAACGACCGTTTTCAAATTATCTATCTAAGCGTCATTCATGGCTCTCATAGAAAACATGTTTTTAAAAATGTATCAACATAGCTATGCAATCATCCAAATGAGAAAGATGTGATGTTGGACTGAAAACGACTTAATCAAGGAATACAAAACAAATATAAATGAGACAGTAAAGACTAAATGATGGAATGCTTGGCAATGAGAATGAATATGGGTTGATAATAACATGGTTATTGTGTCTACTCTTAGTCTTATCAAATAATTCACTAATGCTTAAAATTGAAAATTGATATTCCGTGGCCAATGACTATTATCAGGAATAACACGGAAACACGGATATACTCGAAAACAACCAGACATCCTACTGCAACCGGGTCGCTTTTTTAACGATGCCGTTGCATTCTGAAGGTTTGCATTGAAAATATTGATCTTTAAGAGAAATAATAACAAACACCTAAGACAATATTATTCCATATAAGAAAAGACAGAATTTGCGTGCGTTTGACACGGGGATTTCTGGTCAGTTTCCCAAAGGGCTTTGATCAGACTTTTAGTAATTCCCCCATACTGGAATTGTTAACTGATCCAAATTGTAAACGCGAACAGACGACAAAAAAATCACTAAAATACATTTCCAATATGATAATGTAATTTTGAGTTAAAACCATTGTGACAAAAGGATGAATTGCTCACGATTAGCAATTCATCCTTTTGTCATAAAGGTTTCTAGGTTTTCTTTTGTTTGAAAAAATATCAATAACAACACTTTTTTTTTGTCAAATCAATTATATCATTTCAACGTTTGAGCTTGTGCCTTCATCAGGATATTGAATTTAAATATAAACAACGGACGAGACGTCATAAGATAACGTTACTTGGCGGAAAAATAGATGCATATGCTAAATGATTAACTTCATAAATGGTTTCTAGAGACATGCAAAATTGGGTACGTCCATGCTCTTGGTACTTTCTCGTCACTACTGTAAAATATTCCTGCCAAGTCGATGACTACTTTCCGATATGAATGTGATTGATATGCGACAAGATACTAATAATTATTGTCGCATTTAAGAATATCACTTTGCAAATTCAGAACTCATAATTTAGCGATAGACTTAGTCAGACAAAGAAATGTACCTAGAATAGAAAGAATATGTTCAATGTGTAATCAAAGTTCCGTTGAAAATGAGTACCATTTCCATCTCATCTGCCCTTTATCATGTAAAACGCAGATAACTGCTTAACCCATATTTCAACAGACGGCCAACTCTTTGGAAACTCGAAACAATAATGGCATAAAAAAGGCTTTTATATGGCTGAATATATTTATAACTACATTGTAAATACAATTGTTGTATTGTATTTACACCCTAAACGCCGGAACGAATTTTGTTAAAGTTCGAAGCGATATTTATGATTACATATGTTTACGTTGAAAAAAATGTTTTTTGGGAAAGGATAAAACTCAAACACAGAAAGCATTCACGCATGTGTCGGACACACTGTAGAAGGACCAGGTTATCCAAGTCCTGGGTAGTTTATTTAATTTATTCATTCCTTAAGTGTATTGTTTTTCATTTTTATCTATTTTCAAACAGAATTTCCGGAATTTTGGTGGGTATTTGTATCTTTACAGGAAACCGTGTGTCTTTGGAAGCTTAAAACTTTATTAAACCAACGCCGAAAAAAGCTGCCTGCTCAGAAATATGTGCTGTAAACTCTTTTGTTGGAATATACAGTTGTGTGTGGGAAATATGGCTTACATTCAGAGAAGGGCTGATAAAGCTATATACCGAAGATGAAAAATAACACATGTATCAAACAATTATCTGGATGCTGTATGAGATAATACGTTTGTCTTACGCAGTTTTGTGATTGATGGCGGCTATTCCATGCGTACGAACAAGGCACATAACGAGAAATTAATCTAATTTACTGGAAATAATGTTACGACCCGTGCCTTGATAGGCCTTTGATAACCCGTCCTAATCGACAGCATCTGATGACCGTGTGGAATAGGGAAAACTGAAACCTACATAATTTAGGTAGAAATGTTATGCTCCTTTTTCCCCACCAAAAACCCCCTGTGTGAAACAGGTCCCTTAGTAACGGATTTTTACACCACAATTCGATCACCTATCTTTATTTCCGACTGTGTTTGGAAAGTGTGTGCTTGATCGTTTATGTGAATGTTTACGTTCTCAAATGTAATATGCACCTTTCATTTAAATGTACACTTTTTAAAGATATAATAGAATTGATATTCCATATAATAACACATTAAGCTAGCCAATGTACGAAACCAAAGGGGCGTCGCAACAGCATATCCCACAAAGAACAGGGTAAATGTTTACACACACCACTTATGATTCATTGTATTACTGCTTGACCTTGTTTTCAATTGTGGAATGCTACACGTAGATACAATGTACCATCCTATTGTTTCCCTGAACATGGCTCCTCAGATGCTGAGTCGTAATGCTTAACCCATTTCACAGAGAAACATAGAGGAAAGACGTAACATTCGCATGTAATTAGTCGTTGGCATTGAATGGTAATGATTCTGTCTGGGCTCGAATGTTCAATTTCTGTTCAAGAGAATCCATATATCTGCTTTGTCGCGATCGCATATCGTAAGGAAATCATTGGTTCAGAATATCACCTAGTTCAATTGACTCGAAGATGTCTTGTTTCACACTAAGAAAGTTTTTACATATTGTTTGTAGTGGAGAGTTCAATTTGAGGGCATCTGACCAATGGATAGCGACGTTCCAAATTATTTAGAACAGAGTATTCCACCATTCAAGTTTTGCAAGTCGTTTGTTACTTGTATGTCAAAATAAGTTTCTTGATAGTAGTTTCTTACACAGAAATAATTTCGATAAGAGCTCTGAATTCAAGAATATCTGCATTTATACCATTTATTGTTGAAAACACCAAATGCCATTTGTTTCACAATGATTACTTGGATGAAGCAACTCTTACATTGTAATATAAGGCTCGGTCATATTTCCATATTTAGAGTTTTTGGAGCGCCTGTTAACCACGAGTATAACGTTATGTGTATGGCAGCTCAAATGGCATGGCTGTACCTAAAACAGTTATGGACATAAATAGATGTCAATAAGGTGGCTTAAAATGGAACATCTTCTCTAGAGAACAAATATAAAAATTATATCTAGATCGATTTATGAATTCAATTTTTGTAGTACATCATAACTCTATTGATATTATAGTGTTAAATCAATCAAAGGCACATGGTTTTTAAACATAAAGGTTAAGTGTGTAAATTAACTGAATTGACCGTACAGATTCAAAACGATTAATAGTCATCACTTCTGAAAAGTCGGAATTGAAACCAACAATAGAAGAAACTTGTACATGTATTTAAGACTTGATTACTTTAGATCCTGCGGATTTCTTTTCTCCGTGACAAATTGTTCTGATAAATGTTAAAATCGTTCATTCTATAAGAGTTGTTCTTGTCATTCAACATAATCTTAACATGAGAGAGTTTACTTTAAAACAGTTTTATATAGTGTAAAACTTAGCGTCATCTTGGTGTATAATCGATTGCAAAGTCTACAGAGGTTTCCGAATGCATTTCAGACACCTCTGCAATGTTCTTTAGCGTATATATGTCTGACATTGTACGCTACGTACGGTATACAAGTGATAAATCTCAAATCCATTGCAAGTCTTATAGACATCGTTTCATACCAATTCACTGTCTACAGGCTCTAAAAACTTAAGTACGAACTAGTTCTTTGTCCAAGGCTCTTCTCCAGTGCCTATCATAAAACAGTAGAGCTATTATACAGTTTCAAGAAAATCAAGTTTTAACTTCAAAATTATGTCACATCTGAGAACAAGAGGTTCAAATTACACAACGTGATTTGTGAAAACACAAGACGTTGCTGTGCAACCGAGATGTCACATTCATTCCATTTTGAACGAATACCATACTTTCATTCGGTCGTAACTTTATTCTATTTTATTTTTCCCATTAGTTTGTCATTATAAATAACAAATGTCCGAAAAAGCCAATCAAAGGTCAAATATGCTGAGTTTTAATTTATGATTTTTAATGATAAACCTACATATAAAGATAATTTGAATCAACATCATACGTTTCATCGAACAATAATCTAACGTTAACCCTTTCCCAAACAATAACGATATTTGACCTCTTTGTTGCAGACGATTTTAAAAAACTTTGAGGGAAAAGGAGAAATTGCTCGTGACGAGCAATTTCTCCTTTTTCCACAACGATTTCTGGCCTATCAGAAGATTATTTTCCAATTTCATCACATTTTAAAATGTCATTTGCAAACTCTTTCAATTTGGGACAGTCGAAAAGTTGTTGTTTGGAAAAGGGTTTAGGCTAACAGTGGCAATGACACTGACAATGACAACATTTTTATTTAGTAACGTAGGCCGCCGGCCCATAATACGCACTTTATATTCAATATGTATACATTCATGAGTGACAATAGAATGATTTATTTTCGTATAGTCTTTGGCAAATTGCGAGTTTAGAATTCTTCTAAAGGATAAATCATTGCAAAGCACCAGCTGTTGTTTTTAATTGAATTTTTACACATCAATCCATAATACATCCCTTTGAAACATTTGACGAAGAAGATGAAAGAAACCGATGTGGCGAAAAGGAGATATTGCTTGTCATAAGCAATTTCTTCTTTTGCCACAACGCTCTTTCAATCTATTCACATATCACAACAGCAAATTGAAAGGTTTTTCACATGAATGACTTTTCTAAAGTCGTCTGCTTCAAGTAAAAAAAAAAATGTCGTCCGCAACAGTTAAGAAGAGTTAAAGATATGCAGGACAAGTCAATCGAGAAAGTTACTTGTGCACTGTGAACCAGTGAATAAAATGAGAAAGTACAAAACACTGAGACTCTGAGAGGGCCATGTGATTATTGTACTCTTACACCAGACGACGGAATCCTGTAAAGCATTAACCAATTACCAAACAATAATAACATTTAACCACTGTGTTGCAGACGACTCTGGAAAATATTGTGGGAAAAGGAGAAATTGCTCTTTTCGTGCAATTTCTCCTTTTCCCACAATGTTTTCTGACCTATCAGAAGATTATTTTCTAATTTCATCACATTTTGAAATGTCGTCTGCAAACTCTTTCAATTTGGGACAGTCAAAAATTCTCCGTTTGGTAAAGTATTAAGCTTAGTTCAAGAAACTCTGCGCTATTAGTGTATCTTTTTCCGGTTGTATGACGAAATTCCCCGGATTGAAACCGGTGACACCAATTATTTCTTATCTGGAACTGGCTCTTCAAGTCATAATGATATCTCTTTATCTAGTTTCTAGAGTAACATCGAGGGATGTCATTTTCATTAACATGTTGGTATATGTATAACACAGCCGATGCAGTATTATGGAGTCTGGTTAATACCACTTATGTGTATCTATAATCTATATAACATTCTTCTTCAAAACTGTTACAAAACAAGCTTTCTATGATTCTTTTTGATGAGCTGATTTGTGACACACTTATTTTGTCAGTTAATATTGAGTTTGCACTTGGTGCCTTAGACAAGTAGTCTGAATAGTCTAATAAACTGCTTTCTTTAGTTCTGTGACGGTTTCAAAGTGAAAGTAACCGGGAATAACATTTTTGGAAAGGAAACCGATTAAGACAAAAGAAGAAATTGTTCATCATGATTAATTTCTCCTTTTGTCACATCTTTTCTCGAGTCGCGTACTACTGAAGACCGATATGAACTATAAGTGTTATAAGGAAGAAGGTTTTTCAGTACTCTTGTCTTGCACCAAAAGGCTTAACCCAGCTCTTGTCTCAGAGACGCAAGTAATTATTGCTGAATCCAGCCTCCAGGCCCAGACAGCCGGAATCCTACGTGGCCAATTAATAAACGACAGATCCCTACGGGTGTAACACTTACTGAGCGGTCGTGAAACGCGTCTCGCAGTTTACCATATAGACAAATGCAAGTCAAATATTCGACAACTGTGTCTTTTCAAACCTCTTTGACAGCACAACTGATTTAAAACGTTCTTCGTTCAATACCAGGCGGGGAATCACTTGACCAATGCTTACGATCTTATTTCCAAACAAGATGACTGCGCCCAGGTGTTTTTGATTTTTACTTTCTTTTACCACATATATCAACAATGTTTACCCCGTATGACCTGACTATCAACTTTCCGGTAACACATGTTTTATAACGGCGTTACGTCAAACACTCGGCAGAGAAATCGCAGTCGAACACCGTCTGTTTTTGACATGCGCACCCGTCGAATGTGATATACCTGCCGAGTGTATACGTAACGCCGTTATAAAGTCACGTGATTCCCCCGTCTGAACAAGGAATTGCGTCGAATTATTTGTCCTGCTAAAACCACTTCTGAACGACAACTCCCCGCAACTTTCTATTCTATATACTGCCTGTAATACTTGGCGATAACTGATATATTATGATAGAAGTCAGGTATACATAAATATCTGCAGAAACTCGATATGTAATTCAAAAATGCAGTATGATTGGCTACAGTATTGAACTATTCAATCAAACTGTATCCTAAATGTAGAATATACTTAAATGACTTTGAAAAACAGTATAACGACACAAAACAGGACTAACATTAATATTTCCTTATATCGACAAAGTACTGGACAATACAGTCTGAAATCAGTTTCTCCTTCTTCATTTGCGTCAGATGTTTGACGGGCGTTTTGTACCATCTCGTCTACTACACACGGATCGTATTGAATTCTTACAATAGGGTTTTACAGAAAAGCACATATTCTCTATTCGAATGAAAAAGCACATCGCCTTCAGTGAAACGCAAGCGATGCAGCCTTTGTTGTTTGATAGCAATGACAAAGGCAGGAATGTAGCATAAATCTTCTATCTAAGGATTGCCTTAATTCATTAACAAATTATGCCATCTATAACACATCCAATCACATTAACCCTAGTAGTGCTGGAACCAGCTTCATGCTTATGCAAACATGTTAGATCCAGGCCAGCCACCAAGTAAATTGGCAGTTGGCCTGAGATCTTACCTGTTTGCTACTCTGAGCATTATTCCTCTTTCAAATCTAGCAGAAAATTAAGGTTTTGGAAAGCAGACGACACATTAATCTATTTTAGAAATTTACCAAGCATACTAAGGGAAAATAAAAGAATTTCCCCATACATTTATTACAGTTGTCCTCTATTGGACCTGTCACGGAATCTCATGAGACGTAAATATTTTTTGTTCATTGCCCATGACTCCCTCTCTACTCCGAGACTTCCAATCCATCAACAATGGCATGGTTGTTTATGAAGTAGCAGAGGTTACCATGCTCATCCGAATGGAAAGTTTCCTATTGGCTGCCCTCTATTTATCCCTGCCTTACTCGGCGCCATTGAGTCTGAGATAGTCTTGTGTAAAGACACATGGGTCGCGATGCATGATTACAAAAGGACGATTTCTTGATAAGGCAATTCTTGATGACAGATTTTCTATAATGCACCTTTCTGATTTTCCTCTTCTTCTGCCTAAACGCTTTTGTTACAAAAGTATTTGGTAAATTATGATATTAATGAATCTTCGAATAGGGGATAATTAGTTCAGTGTTTGCTCAAATCAATTCGTTCAAAATATATCATACATGCATTTCTTGGTTTTTATTGAATTTTTGTTACAAATGAGGGCTTTTTATTAACACAAATCATAATGAAATTGCGCTTTTTTTTCTGAAAACTAAGAAGAAAAGAAAACACCAAACCCGAAAAAGCGCAGAGTCATACACAGCTCAATAAGTTTGGTCAGACTAAATTAGTTGATAGTTGGTACAAATTGACAGCCTTGTCACCCAGAATAGTTTCCTAATTGTCAATAACTTTCATAACTTTTTTCTTTGGCTTTCTATAGACGTGAAGAGAAAAATGTTGTGTCGGTTATCAGTATTTTTTATTTCATAATGACTAAAGTCTTTTTTTACAAAGCATATTCGACTGTCGTTTGTTTGTACACAAGAGGAAGGTTGGGTCGGCCAATCAATGTTCCGACAGAGACTATCAATCGTTCTGTAATGCGTATAACAGTTGGATACATGTATTTGCTCATCTCTACAAACGATATTTCATTTGTCACATGTCGATTAATGGTCAGGTTTCCAATTGTCTCGATCCGTGCGGTTTATTAGGCAAGTATACAACTATTAATAGGTTAGTTTCATATTTGATCCATGGAAAAGGAAAATACACGGCATAAAACAATCTAGGATAGTATGGTTATATGTTAAATTATGACAATTGATTCGAAGGGAAAGATGTTTCCGCATGCTTATCTTGTTAATTAATCTGGTTAATGTATTTTTGATATCATCCGGGTATTTCAGTCCTTCCAGAGTCTGTAATAGAAAGGTTTTTGAATGACTTGGAATATTTCTCGCTTCGGGAATCGATTTCGGAAGCATCTGATATCGTCTTCGTAGCATGGAATGTCACGCCGTGAAATAGACATCGAATCCAATCATGACTAAACGTCCATCACCCGTTCAGGGAAATGTCTTCTTGGACAACGAAACGACTTAAGTGATGTTGAATACTATCAATTGTCGTTCAGCTAAGAGGCTTAAGGTATTGCAGGTCTGGTTCTGATCGTTTTATTGCCTTACAGAATGATCCGATCAGTTTGATACGATCGCAATTCTTTTCTTTTTCTTATTAAGCCGAAATGCTGGAATAAAACATCGGTCTTAAGTTCAAACGGTGATGACTTTAATTTCAGGCATGACAACATTGGAGTGTTAGACTTTGGCATGTTGCATGTTAGTATTAAACAGTTTGTACTTCAAACTCACATCATAAACTAAGAACGTTTGTAACAACCGGAATTGCAATAAAAAACAGTTTGGCAATAAGTATTGCCAAACTGTTTTTTATTGCGTATCCGGTTGTTACAAACGTTTGATTAGTCAAAAACGGCATTGGTTAATTTCATCCAGAAGATTCGCATTTCCATCCAGTTAATGCATATTCACACTTATATGTAAATATACATTCACAATATATGCATTTTCTTCTTCTCATTTCAGGAACGATACTGTTTTCAACGAGGACTTATGATCAACCTAAACCGTTACTCTATAGAACCCCCTGTCGCATTTCACATCTAAGGACCAGTTATACAGTGGTTATTATTACGCATTGCTTGACATCAGAATACAAGTTGTATGGAGGTGACGAAATGGCGAATCAAACATCGACAAATTAGTGTCATTATACGCCATTTTTATTCGTGATTTTACAAACGCAAATGTGACAAATTGTGGTTCTTCTTCATTCGGCAAATTAAAACCAACTCTTGTCAGTGCGAATCAATAGTTTACGCATCTTGAGACTTGTAAGCGTTCTCGTACAGTGTCAGTTGTTCTTTAAGTGAATCGTTAGGGAAGTTCGCGGAATTCACATATTGTATCCACACTTATCTATGAACGTACGAAGTTTACGTGTAATACAGTGAATAAAAGTTTGCATCGCTCGCGTCATACAATAACGATGACGACAGATTGTGCAAAATAGTCTTGAATAAATTGGCTACTATGATTCAGCAGTAATGACCAGAAATTGAACAAAATAGACATGGACAACTTGGCTGCTACGATAAAATATTGAGTAGCGTCACTCGTACATTATATTCCTGGACACCTTGGCTGCTACGATATAACAGTAATGACCACATATCGTGCAAAATAGTCCCGGATAAATTGGCTGCTATGATACAACAGTTATGACCACAAATCGATCATAAAAGTCCTGAACAACTTTGCTGCTACGATACAATAGATGACCACAACTCCAATATAATAGTCCTGGAAAACATTGCTGCTGCTATACACTATTGTTGACCACAGGTCTTACATGACACAACTGGGCGAGACACAATGTACCGGTGACGTGGTGTGAGATACAGTGCCTTGATTGACGATGGCCCACAATGCAACATTAACGAATGACGATAACACAGTCGTGATTAACGTGATCCAGATAGTCGTGTTCACAGTGTCCCTTCTCGGAATCTTTCTGAACATCACAACCATCATGGCGCTCGTACACCTACCCTGGTCATCGAGGCCAAACCTCAGACTGATGTTGAGTCTGTGTGCAGCGAACCTTTTATTCTCGGGGAACTTCCTCGTCTACATGGTGGCGGTGTATTCCAACCCACAGGGCAATGGGTACGCCATAACGTGCTTAAGCTTCGAAGTCTTGCGGTCCGTGATATATCTCTATCTCTACCTAAACCTGTTCTCGATCATCGTGGATTTATACCTGGCCATCACCAACCCACACGGTTATGCGTCGATCGTGACCATCACACGTACCCACAAACTATTGATCATTATTACCGTGCTGTCTGTCGTCACGGTACTGATGGCGTTGACATTCAACTATCTCACCATCACGGCCACCACCAACGTCTACACACACGAGAGCAGCTGTTCCGTCTACTCCACGTACATGTATATACGCTCCTTGAACTGGATCTTCAAGGTGACGGTGTTTGTAAGCATTCCAGTGTTTATCGTGCTACTTATTATCATATTCCTCGCGGTCAAGGCCACCAACTCCTCCACCAATGCTCAACCGTCGAACACTAGAGACGTGGTGACGGTGCTGATGGTGGTTGTGATGTTTCTGGTGTGTTTCGGACCGTACCAGTTTATTTCGTTCTACATGCAGCACTCGCCGGACTCCTACCAGCGCTTCTCCACGGTTGCCAAGATCTTCGAGCGGATGTTTTACCTGTACGGGTTCTTCACGCCATTGATATACTCGCTGCGAATGGCCGACGTGAAGAAGGGCTACACGTTGATGTTTAAAAAATGCGTCTCCACCGCCGCGGATTACCAAAGTGTGTTTACCGGTCATTAAGGAAGAACAAGTGTGATTGTTTCTCATCATTTCGGACACGTAATTGCTAACGACGGTTACAGGGATGTCCGAATGATTTTACGGATACCTCTGCAATCTTTTTATCATTTCTGAGATCTAAAGTCTGAAATACTGGGGAAGAATTAAATGGGTTCTTCCAAAACATTATGTTCATCGTCCAAGATTTTTATTTGTTTTATACATTGTTACAAAAAAGTTTTGAACAAAATGTCAAAGTAGACGAAGAACAAGCTGTGGACGACAGAAAGAGTAGAAAACACTGTGATGAAGGACGAATTTTTCCAAACATGAGAACATTTTTCTCTTTTATTTTTCTATTTTCATTTTTTTTTTCTCCAAATTTTGAATTTGTCTGCAGACCGGATACGGTTAAACGCACTTACAAGCGAACAATTCAAAAAGCCATTCAGATATAATGAATGAAAATAACATTGTGATAAAAAATTTGTTCATAAAATCTCGTTCTCCATTTTGTACATTGAGCATTCAACAAAAAGGGTAAATTTTGCATGACTTCATACATGCGTTTGATAAATATGTCTGTGTAGCACTACGAATCATGTCGGACAACAGCTGTTCTAATCCTCATTCAAAATCCTGGTGATTTCTTTTTATATATTTATGTCACTTTTATTTTAAACACAAATTGCATTTTCTCTGAATAGATGAATGAAAAATATTATCAACGGATCAATTATGTTCTTTTCGAAGCATTTTTCTAGCATTTGCATTTAAATTTTGGTGTTTATTACTGGAAGCGACAATGAATCGGGGTCAGCCTCTTGAACCGAGAGGATCACGGGTCCGATCCCTGTTAGCGGCGGGCTGAGAATTGCCGTGGCTAGCCCAGAACTGGCCCGGGGACTGGGTATCCAGGCGCACTTGGTCTAGTATCCAGGGAACAGTCATCGAGAGTTAATTTTATAAGATTCAAGCTTCTGTCACAATCGATGAAATAAACAAGTTTGAAGAAAAATAATAATTGGATGTTATAGAGTGTCTTTTCTGAACGCTCTCAGGGCCGTTAAAAGCTTAAAGCCGTGTTTGTGTGCCGTTTTCCCTATAAACGGATATCATTATTTTCCAAGAAAGTCCTACTTAAAAAGCCAAGAAATCACACGTCCCAAATCAGACTGTTTCTTCTAGACAAAATAATTCACCGTTATAGTGAAGTATGGATTGAATTGAGAGTGTCTTTTTCTGAAAACAATCAGAGACGTCAAATGGTTTAAGTGTCAAAGCATCCAATTGGTGTTATTTCCCATATATAACAAAAACGTTCATTTCCAAAAGAAAACTCAAAATCGAAAAGCCTCGAAAGCACGCATTTCTAACAATGTTGTTTTTATACACACATAACCTAGTCATTAAAGTTAAGAACGCCCGATTCTAGGGGCGCAAAATGGTCACAAGTCTGCATGAATCTAGAGGTGTAATAATGGTAAACTTGAAACCTTTTACAATATGGTCAAGCCATTTCTCCATATGTCAATCTGTACGTGGTCCAAGAAATAACAAGATACATAAATACAATTTGCTTTAGCGATTGAGTAAAAACATATGCTAAAAGAATGATTTTCATAAATTTGCAATTCATCCTTATGTTACAGTTATTTTATAAACTGCTTAGCCCATTTCCCCCCATACAACAATGTATAAGAGGTCCAAGAAATAGGAAGAAAAGTACACTTTTCTTTAAGATATTTGGTTAAAACTATCGTGCTAAAGGAAAGAGTTTCTTATATGTGCATTTCAGCATTTTGCAACAGTATTCTTTAAATAATATAAGAGGAAACATTGAAGCGTAATGTATGATCGAGTAAGGGTTTAAAATATGGTATATACGCGCGTTGGACAAAATACCTATAATATTTGAATACAAAAAGTTACTTTTTCATACTTTCAATTTTACGGTCTCTATATGAAGATGAATGATGAATAATGAACCGAGTTTGTAACCCAAAACCAATTGCCTAAGGTTTACCTTTCCATTTTGGTAAATACAAAGTCACCAGGAATTTATCGTTATTATCTATGCTATTTTGTCAGAGGCTTAGCCCTGATGATCAAGACGTAGATATTTGATTCTACATTTAAGCATTGAAACTCAACTACAGCGATCCAAGCCTACGCATTCTGGCCTAACTCATTCCTTGATATGAGATAGTGCAATTTGTCAAAATAACAGCAACATAAAATGCTTGCGAACGTTTTTCATATATCATAAGTCCTGATCAGTTTGCGTGTTAAGGCGTGTATTTGACTAAACATTTATGAACAGTTGCAGATGCAATAACGTTATAACTAAGGAACTTTTTCGTTAACTTATGTTTTGACTTTTGTCCTTTTTTTTACTTTTGTCTCATTTCATACGTCCTGACCAGTTAGCGTATTTAGGCAAATTCGATCTTGACGCATCCAAGAACTTCATTAATTTTGTTTTTCGTCCCTAGACACGATTTCTAATTATCGCACGTCTTTATCGACTAAACATCGTCGATTAACACGCAGGGATAAATAAATACCGGTTCCCAGGCCAAGACATCTTATCCGGTCGCTTCTGCTATGTAATTTGCAGGCGCTGGAATGCGCCGAAGCTAAAAAAAATCAGGATTGGTATAAACTCACTGTCACGTACAGATCTCTTGGTAAGAATTGCGTTATTATGCTTCAGGCAAAATTTGACGAGGTACTGCAAATATTGCGACTCAATGGGAAATTCCTCCGGATGGGAATGAAAATCTATTATTTTTCATTTTGATGCTTTTTTGAGGCGATATTTCCATAAGCCAAATCTCAACATTCAAAGTCTAAGAGCTATTTTGTTTCTATGTTTTCATATATCGCATCAGCATCAGCATGCATCAATTAATGAGTCTAATCATTTTATCATTACACGATGTTTAAGGACTCCATTTCATACAGACAAAAAAAACAACAGCATCACAAGTTAAATAATTGTTTTAGTCGCAATGTAAGCAAGCGAATTTAATCATTGCCTTATACAATGTATGTCCAACGTTGGCTGGTTGTTGCCAAAAAGGGGCCTCTTTAACCAAGATTCGCACTTTTATGTCTCTTTTTGCAATACAACATGTTCCTTGAATCTCAAAGGAAAATAAATTTCCTTTTCGTGGATACGGAATAAACATGCCCATGAAAATACGACAGAGATTGCACAGGAAGGACTCTTGTTGCGTTCAAGTATACGTTAACGCTTTACCGAGGTACTCTTTTCCTCTGTTTATTGACGTTAACGAGGAATTATTGCATACGAGCCTTTGTAAGACAGGACCTAAGAGAGGACTAGACCCTCATGGACCAAAGGTACTTTGAGAATTAGCTGGCACTCCACGTCTAAGTTAAAACGCATGTTGGCTCATAATGGCATGCGAAATTATCATACATAAAGCAATTATCAAATGGGCAACATGATTACCCTGAACAAGCCTATCTGACCATTCAAAGTGAGCTTCAACTCAGCATTACATAAGACAGTAACAGGACAATGAGATTTCAACAAGTGGCATAAACGACAAATGACCGTCATATACATACATCTATTTTGAAAATGTCCCTGAACATTAAGTGCATGTTCAAGAACTTTGTTGTCAAGAACGGTCATTTTCCTTCATGTTTATTCATGAAGTCAATAAACACAGTGCTAGTATCTTTCTCATTGGAACGTTGGTTCTTGAAGACGACATGATACCAAACGGTACAGTAAATGAAAATATACATATACCCCGTTTCTATGAAAACACAAAAATGGCAATGGCACGAACCAAGTAAAGGTTCGGAATAACTGGAAGACAAGTTTGTAAACGACTTAAGAGGGTCTATCACTAAATAGTCTAAATGGTTAAAGCATCAATCTACCAGACATTCACATTCAATCTCAGACACATTTAAAAGATCCCAACGGTAAATTATGGACAAGGAAAGCAGGAAACGTATGTAGTCGGTTATATGAACCATTCTTCAATACTGCATTTGTGAATTGTAAAAATGATAGGTAAAGTGGCAACAAAACAAAACAAACGTATAAAAGTTGTCTTAATGAAATTAGTAAGGATCTACTGCGTTAAAATGATGAATTGCTCATCATGAGCAATTCATCCTTTTATCGCAGTGGATCCGAAAGTAGTTCGTGTTATATTAGTTAATACGACTAAACATGAGGTTTTTCGGGGTAAAGGTTTCAACGAATCTCCTATCTACTACCAGACCATGACAGAGGGCGATGTCTCGAATCTTATGCAAAGTAGGGAATGAATATCCGAAGATTTATTCGTCTGTACATCAGCGACGGAAATTAACTGATTAGACTATCTCATCGGTTTCCGAGACGAAAACCGATTGCATTCGTAAGTGATCACATTAAGTTTGGTGGTAGATCTTCTCTGCCGAACGAAATGGCCGTATATCTATCATTCGAACGAAGGAGATACCACATTTTAGTATGAGTAAGACGGTATATTAATGTCAAAGGGGAAATTCAACTATTTTAGATATAGACATGATTACTTTATTCAATGGTATATCTTCATGTGGTCTTGCTGTTGCAGTGTACAAACATTCAGACAAACATTACAAGGTCAAATTCCTTCTCATTTAGTATTGCATTAAATGGTCTTGTCAATACAGGGTACAAACATTCAGACAAACAGTTCAAGGTCAAATATCTTCTTAATTAGTTTAGCATCTAATGGTCTTGCCAATACAGTGTAAAAACATTCAGACAAGCCCTACAAGGTCAAAATTCATCTCAGATCGTATTTCATCTAATAGACCGCATGTCAATGAAATCTTTACGAGTCCATACATCCCTAGAGTTGAACCATCCTTTGTTCTAGTTCCGTTCGCACAAAGAGAGCTGGTCCCAACAGAGAGATCTGATGAACCGATGGGAAACAATAAGAACAAAATAGATTGATGGTGTCTTCAATCGGAAATGTTATCGAGCAAGATGTAATAACATTATCAAGTGAACCGAAGGCAGATTAGATAATTATACGAAGCCGAGCAAAAAAAACCTTTCCTATTCAAAGACACCAACTACCTGGTCAATGAACAATATTGTTATTATATGGATTCAAATAAACCAACAAAACACGCAGATAAAACACGAAAAAAGATGAAACGAAACGAAAAATGAACACTGACAGGTGCGCGAAGCGATCACGTGATCTAGTGACGGATGTAAAAAATGTTAAACGACACCCTGTTATCGGGCGTCAATTGCACTGGTGACAGAATAAATAATGGTATAATAATGGCCAATATAGGAAGACAAATAACAGAGCATCTGATATGATGTGTATTCACCTTGGTAACTTCTTAATAGCTTTTTTTCAGATCCTATTTCGTGGGTACTCATTTAAATCGGCTCTCCGAGCCGATTCAAAGGAGTTTCCACAAAATAGGATTAACCGAAAAGGTGGCACTGCTTGTTAAAGTCTCAGACACACCCTTATCTAGATATCTGCAAACTCGGATGACCCGAGCTGGAATTATGGAAGGAGGTCTCTTTGTCTGGATCGTTCGGACTAGGTATCTAGTGGGTAGAAATGTCTTTTGTAGAAATATCTAATGGTTGAATATCGTTTGCAAAGTTTTAATACGATCATATGAGAAATTTCCTCATTCGTAGAACGAGTTACAATGCTGTCTGACCAAAGACAAAGATAATCTATGTCTCTGTTGCAGGCCCGTAAAATTCCTGGAAAACATGTTAAAGGGTTTGACAATAGCCAAGCATATTAACTCAATGGGGAAATTAGCAAGAATATTTTCAATCTACGTTTGGGAGAATCACGCTTATATAAAAATGATGTCATATTTTACTCCTCATAGAAAATATACAGTCTCTGTTTCATTGAGAATTTATGTCATAATAAAGAGTATGTTGCCCTATGACGCAATAATATGTCGAAACCAGATGCGGGTTGATGTCCGCTTAGTGACGTAAATAAGGTCAGAACCAGACACGGTATATGTAACTGGTCTCATAGAGTGTACTTCTATATACAGTACATTTGTAACGAACGAGCAAATATTTCCCCAAAAGACACTATCACATCCGATCAATGAAAAATACTGTCGTTTACTGATTGGTTGTGTTGTCTATTTATATGCATGCATGTTCTCTAAAACAGAGCATTATTTTCTCTTTGCATAAACGTTCCAAGAACGTTACATAACTCCCACCTCCGAAAAAACGCGTACCGGGTCTTGGGCCATGGGAAATACGTGGGAAAGGCAACTCCGATAGTCTTCATTCCGCTGCTATATAGATATTCATTTTTGGACCGAGAAAATTATCCCCAAAAAGACACAATCACTTCCGTTCAGTTGAAATCGCTGTCGTTTTCTGATAGGTTGTGCTGTCTTTTTATAAGCCTGTAAATTATCTATAACAATGCATTTGGTTCTCAAATTTACATAAACGTTTCAATAGTTTTACTGGAATTTCAAACTCTCTAACTCAACATAAAACGTTTCATTGGTTCGGTGAATGATTACAATTTCCCTTTTTTGTGTACCATATCACAGGATTCTTTCCTAAAGTTCAAATAAATGATATGATAAAAGATTCTCATATTCTGAAATAATTTACTTTCCGGTACAGCAAACATTGTCAGTCTTTTTCCTTTGGTTGTTATGTTAAGGATACTCAGTATATGTATTATAAGGGCATTTTAAGTAAAAAGAGTATGTAGCATTGATAGTCATCAACGAATAGTGTCCATTACATTGTTCTTATGACTGTCAGAGATGGTACATTGTAAGTTCTTCTATAAAATGCAAAGTAATACCAGGTAATTCCCTGAAACGTATGTGTATCATGGGACATTGAAACAAATGCAATTTTAATACATTATGATAGCACAAAGCATATACATGTACATGTGCTCATTCTAAATACTTGTAAATAAAAAAAATGTAAATATGAAAAGAAAAGATTATTTCATATAACTTTATAATGATTTGCAAGTCTCTCGGATAAAACAACTTACATACTAGAATTTCAGTATCTAGGACTCAACAAAGGAGTGATGGAACAAAACACGTGGTTATATGTTTATCTTTGACAAAATCTACTTTTTACACAATGTGTTCAAAACAATTGTGTTTCTAGATGGAATGTTTGTTAAAGCAGCAGATGGCAACAATTGAAAATTGCGGAGGAAATGAACATAAAATCATGTTCGCTCGCTGATGATTTTCTGTACTGTATATTTGTAAATAAATTGCAAAAAAGTGAAATACGTATTTTTCAAATAATAAAAATAGATTAAAAATCGACGTTTGTGTGTATGTTTCTTTTACGACTTTTCCCTCCTTTTGTATGCGTTTCTTTCTCAACAATACCTACATGTATCAATGACTTGATGCGCATTTACAAAACAGTGATTTAATGAATTCATCCTCGTGATAGATTTACCCCTGTTTTGTCAAAATGGTTCAACAATGATAAGTGTTTTGAACGTCCTTATTCTGGGGCAGGGCTTTCTATACGTTATACATTTGTACCAAGGTCCCCATGTGAAATCATTATTGGTCAAAGTTAGAGCTTACGACAAAAAGGGTTTGGAGTGAAAACAAAACAAGTGACAAGTATACGCCTAGGTCAATTCATGTGTCAGAATAATGCTATAAAATATTCGCTGAAAAGTCGCTGAACAACAAGGCTAATAAAGTGGCGTGTGATATTTTTGCACAACAATATCTTACATCTGTAACCTAAAATAGCCGATTATTATTTTTATAGCGGTTTTTTTCCTCTTAGAACCCCCAATTTGCTGAATATAAACCTTGCAGTGACGAACCATCTCAATCATCAGGAAGAGCGGTTTGTTCGTAAAACTAAAATGTCATATCTTCAAACAAACAATAAAGGAGTTTGGCAATTTGGTTAAACACATACAACTAACTATAATTGCTGACTAACGCCATCCGTGTCAGGAAATAGAAAGGGTTTCAAATACAAAAAAGGAAGATCTATAGATGGCTTGATGATCAACATGTCTAAAACAGCAATCTGCCAATGTGTCAAACATAATCATACACTCATTTTTAACCAAACACATTGCTTTGATAGAAACTTGTGTTGTAAAGCCTTGCTTGTTTAGAACATTTACTGAAAAATAATTGTTATTGTCACAAATCAATGTTTTTCTCCAGTATTGCGTTGTACCATAGAAATATTAAACCCGCCTAAAACAAGTTAGTTTTTTATTGGAAGTTTTCCATAATATTTCTCTTCTGCATATTGATTGCGTACACAATTCAGAAAAAAAGAGAGAAATGAAAGAAAAAATGATGCCATAGATGATTCTGTAAAGCTTACATCGCATAACAGTACGTCTGGAATGTATATGAATAGAAGTTTACACCGTATTCCCAAGAGTGCTTTATTCAGCCAGTTTGTAGACGCTTTTATATCATTGAATAAAACGTTTGGATGATTTGCAGACACTTTTGTATCTGGTATCTGGTCGGTGTGGGATTTGCATACAGGAAATGTTGAGAAATACATTAGGCAATATCTGGATATTCTTATCTAATTTCATAGTGATATCAACATTAACCAATTGGTGTTCTTATATCGAATAAAATCAAATATTCGTCCAAAGTGAACCAATAAGGATGGTAATTACCACTGTTAAACAGAAAAACAATATTATTATACAGTATAACTTCTTCATGGCCAACCTCCGAATGTCGACGACATCTGTAGCTTTGTCAATGGGAACCACTGCCTTTGTCGTCTATATTCTACATCCTGCGTCGTTTAAATAATTAAAAAAAGTTCCAAGTTTTTTCCCTAGAAATTGTCAATTTGAAAAACAGAAAAATCTGTCCCTGTATGCAGCTTTCCCATAATGATAGATGACAAGTAAGAGCTAAAAATTCAAAAGACATCCATAACCATAGAGCAATCACTTTATATCTATCAACCAAAAATTTGAATGTGATTGCATGAAGAATCTATTTAGAATGTCATTCATATTTCGTCAACAACATGGCAAGATTGACATTGACACGGCAATGCCCTTTTGATGACACAAGTATGGAAATTAGAGACCAATCCGTAAACAACTTTTGGTAAACAACAAAATGTCAATGCTATGAGACCAAATAGTCGTATATAGTATTCTTTAGGAAATCATTTAAAAGGTCATTGCTTTTGGCTTTAACCCTTTCCAAAACAACAAATGTTCGACTGTCCCAAATTGAAAGAGTTTGCAGACGACATTTCAAAATGTGATAACATTGGGAAATAATCTTCTAATAGGGCAGAAAACATTGTGGGAAAAGGAAAAAATGCTCCTTACGAGCAATTTCTCCTTTTCCCACAATGTTTTCTAAAGTCGTCAGCAACAAAGTGGTCAAATGCCGTTTTTGTTTGGGAAAGGGTAAACTGGGAAAAGTGCTATAAATACGTCAGTTTGAGAACCGAATGAATGAGCAAATAACACCATCCGACTGGAAAGTGCACACGAAGGGTTTCCGTTCAAACTAAATATTATGGCAACGTTTTGTATGAGTTCTGAATCCCTATATGTGCATATCTTTTTACGATTAGCAGGCTCTACAATCTAATTATCGTTTTACGTAATTTGATCAATGACGTGATTATTGTGGTGAACATTTTCATCGCAGTCTTCCACAAGATCAAGATCAAGAACTCTTTATTGACTTAAACTATACAGTTTCTCGTCAAACACGATAATAAACAAATTGAACAATATATGAAAAGGTTCATGTGATGGTTCAGATACCATAGATATCATAACAGTCCCTTTCAACCCAAATATCTCAATGAAGGAGAAGAAACCATTTGGTCAAAAAGCTGCGATTTATTTATGATATACTTCAAAATCGGCACACCTCGACAACAGTCCTTTGTAACCATATTGGGTGTGTATCAGAAGCTTATCAGGTACACAGCTTATACAACTATTAGTTTCTTTGCCAAAATAAGTTACTTATGATTCTGGCTTTAAATTTATTAAATAAATAGATGATTAGCAGCCTATCACTAGAACACTTTTTACAGGTTAGTCAGTCGAAATGAGTGATTTAGAAAATCGTCACCACAGTTTTGGGTGTTATTCTTATATTAAGCCCTTTAAATGATATTCTTATATAAACGTTCAAAACATGATAAGAAAATTACAGTTGCATTTGAAGAAATATTCTAGTGTTCTGTACAAACATATAAATCAGGATAAGCAAGCTGTGGTTATATTTGGAGAATGGTATCATGTCCACCATTAAGCCCTTTACATATCTTTAAGAGTTCTTCGCTACAATATATATCTTATTTAATTTGGGTGGACAACACTGGATAATGTGTAAGGGAAAACGTACGATGACCATTTTTATACAGTAGCGTTAGATTAAAACACACACACACTCCAGTTTAGAATGATCTTGGATTATAATATTAATTGCATGTAGTGTTCCGACAGAACATTTTTAACGAAAAACATGGTTTGAATTCTGGAGGGTGTGTTTACAGAATGTTACATATTATAAAAAAACAACCTGCATCTATAGTGAGTCAAACATCGTATGGAAAAGGAACACGTTATTATTAGTGGAGGTGGTCAATGTTAAGCCAAAAGGTTTGGGTGTTCAGTATACGATATCAGCCGATCTGTCTCTAGGTCTCCCAGAACAAAGTTACACAGCAATTAACGCAATATCCATACATATACAAATCAAAAGATAAATGGATAGTTATAAGTATAAAACAAAAAAAATGATTCCATGCAAAAAGTGAATATACTATTGAAAAAATGACCATCTTTCGGTCAGCACTAAAATCTACTAAGCTGGAAATAATAGCTCCCCGAGAAAATGGTTTCTATAGAAAATGAACAAAAAAAAATACCTTGTCAGCATGAATGATTGAATATGTCTACTAAAAACGGCGTAAGAAACATTAAAAAAAAATATCTTTTCATGTAAATAAGTATATAGCCAGTCTTCCAGAATGGTCCGGGACTACAAAGTTTATTAAAGTGCCATGAGTAAAAATTAGTCAAATAATTATCAAAATATATTTCTATAGCACTGGCGACATTTTTTTTTAATAACATATAACTTTCTACTTTAAAGGCAGATTAATTTTCCCAGAGAACTATTTGCCTTTTAATCTACTTAATGAAGCCACACAACCCACACCCATCTATATATAGCATGCAGTCACGTGCACTACTATAAATACCTGTGGAGAAAGCGTTCCACCTCCGGACTGATCATTGTTTTCGCGTTGCTCATGGTAATTCCTAAGACAACGACCGCAAGGATTCCGGACATGTTGAAAAACACCTCCACTGAAATAGTCATGTTCTGGTATCAGTAAAGATATGGTATGTTAGTCCTCTTGTACCATTATTCATCACGATCACGCATCTGATTAAGGGTGCCGTTTTACTAAATCACTAAGGAAAACTAGTGGCGTATGTCAAAAGCGATATACACAGAAAGCACCGTAAGTGAAAGTACAATATAAATTATTATATTGTAATGTGATACATCATTGGAGGTGTCTCGGAGAGACGATGTTATAAGGGGATACGTCTGAAATAAAATTAGTCTAACGTTGTCATCATTGAATACGCAACATCAATGAAAGGTATACATGTATATTCCAACTTTTTGATATCATTGTGCTTTAACTAATCGATTACAAATCAAGACAACATCTGAAAAGAAAATCAATCTTAATAGTATACATGGATTCATACACCCATTCCACAATGTGGGTTTTCATCAAGAACATGCCATGAATGTATTTACTTGCATTTTCTTGACCATGAACACATTTGAACACGTTCTTGAAAAGCAATAACCACTTGCGTTCATGAATGGCCAATTTTCGTTTATGAGTGTTCGCGAAGGTCATGAACACATTAGTGGAGCTTCAAATATATATAAAAGACATCTTTACAGGCTTTGGAAACAAAGAGAAAATACAAACATGCTTAAACTTGCTTGGTCACAGTTGAGAAAATCTGAAAGTCGAAATAATCTATCATTGGAACTATTCAGTTTTTTGTATTGTTGTATGATATGCAATTAAAGTAGTAATTGAAAGCATAATTAATTCAGGAATCATCAATGTATCAAAGTATGTACCGTATATATCATTTACAGTATACACACCCTATAAACTTTGATACGCACTAATTTTGCTTTCAACTTCCACTCTCCGTTGCGTATAATACAATCGAACAGCTGTTATAGAGTTTTAAAGAAATTAAGCTTTAACTTCTAGAGTTAATCACATCTGTAAATAGACAGCAGATAGAGGCGGGAAAATGTAATCCTAAAACATGACATTTATTGGTTAATAAATGTTTTTATCTACAAACAACTACGCATCTCCCTTGCGTTATTATGTACATTACGAGTCGCACAAACACATTCCGACGGATATTTTCATGTTTCCATGCTATATGGAAAAAGCATTAACAACAAACACAACAACACAACAATCATACAAAATGCCAAAGTTATGCATCAAAAATGAGTGGGCCGTTATCTGGTGTAAATGAAAAAGTAATGAAACAGTCAGTTTGGTATAAAAAGTACCGACAACCTGACGGAATTACTCAAATTCTTGAGCATCCACAATGTAGTATTAAGAAAAGAAATAATGTAACAAAGTAGATGTCTATCAATCTTAATTTCCTGTATTGATTGAATGAGATACTACACTCTTACTTTATCGCTATCAAGGGCTAATCGTGAGAAATACGCCAGCCACTCAACCTACGGCTGTCTGTTGCACCTGTTAATTCCTTGATAATACAAAAAAAAATGTGCACACTCACTTCAAACAAAAACACTCATGTTTCATGAAGCAATTTGGCAAACTCGGTGCAGTTTTGAACCTGGGGTATGTGTATAAGTCGCCTAGATAAACAGTACATAAACATTTAGACTAGAATACCGTAGAATCTCTATACCTCGAACTTGAAGGCACCTCATAAAGGTGTTCAACATAGAGAAAGTTCGAATTATAGATGCCTGGACTATCAAGACGTAGAAATAAAAAGAACATATTTCGGGATCTCGTATTTACTTCGATTAAAATAAGAGTTTGACGATCAGAATTTCGAGTTATAGATATTCATATGTATTGGTACATGATAGGTTTTTGTTTGTTTATATGTGGTTTGACTCCATGTCTACATTTTTCAGACATGATTCGTCCTTCCTGGATTCACCAGTGCTAGGCTATGAATCTGAAGTGTGTTTCTAAAGTACACTCCCACGAAATCTAAGGTACCGATTGGGCTCAAACCTCGGACCCACGAGTTCTGAAACCGACACATTAACCACTGGACAACACATGACCAACACATTTTGGTTCTGTCTGAATTGAGTTGGGACTATATTATTATCGCCATGGTTGTTGCATGTCTGTCGTGTTTCATCATCTCGACATTGCCCTTTTTGCCCTTGAGAATTAGCTAGAACACCATTGTGAGAGTTTGAACGTGTCAATTCCAAGAAAAAATAGATGCACCAGCTGGCTAGAAAACAAAGGTTCATTAAAAGTGTCAATATCGCTAGTATTCAACACTAGAAATGGTAAAACATCCTAATGGGAAATCTAGACAGCATGGCGTCGAAGTTTCCTCAATACCAAAGGTTGTAACGTAATAAAGCTACAAATCATTCACTAAAACAGAATACTGTTTACAGTTTTAAGTCCTTGCTTGATAAGGAACTGCCCCCAACACTAGTGGGCAAGTTTCTTTTGAATACAGTCTTGAATAACCTGTATTTTGAAATATTGAAATAAAAATAAACTCAAGAGGTTTTTATTTGGGGGAATCAAGTAATCATAAAAGAACTGCTAAACCATGTAGACATTATAACTTAATATTCAAAACCCTTATACATTAAGACCTGAGTTTCACAATACATCTCAATTTGATGATGTCTCAAATTGAGATGTATTGAGAAAACGAAGACCATGCTACCCATGTCCCAAGTTCAAGGCTGCACCAACAACATAACAACAACAACAGTCGTACCTATGAAGGAAGTGATCAACCTCCGGGCTGATCATGGTTCGCTCCGAGGTCATAGTTAGGCCTAATACGACCACAGCTAATACCCCAGACATATGGAGAAAATACTCCACTGGAAAATCAACAAACTTATCTATGGGTATTGACAGTCTGTTACAACATAAAAGTACTGTTGAAAACTGGAAGAAGTTGAATCAGTAGTTTTTGGACTAAGATGCATTAACTTCATAGTCCATTGGATTCATATATAATTCATTTGGGGCCTACAATTCTATCCATTAAGGATTGCGTAAACACGAACGTTCTCTGTCATCGACTTTAGACATGAATGTCTATTACATGTCATACTTCAAAGACCTCACGGAAAATTCATAAGTTTTAAACATTTTACAGATTTTGCAGATAACAAGATGTCAATGATGAATACTGTATAACTAAACATTATTATACCATGATAGAAAATATTGTTGGGAAAATAAACGTTGCTCTGACTTAATAATAATCTAATTAATATTAGATATTACTGTGTATTAGTAATACAAAAACTTCATGCATACTTGGATATTGCATTGGTGTACGGAGACCGATACAAAACCTTTCGTAGCATTGCGGAGATTAGAAAGAATTACAACAAGTTCTCCGATAATTTCCTCGTTTACTTTGATAAAAACAACCATCCAATAAAATAGAGAAAAATAATCAAATACATTTTGCGAAAGTGCCAAATTAATTGATTTTGAGTAATTGCATTAGAAGAAAGCAAATCCAACAATAACAACCTAAAAGAAAGAGGCTTGCAAATGGTAATAGAACGTTATTCATTTTCTATAAATTTATATTTTTCTTTTTAACTTTAATTCTATTCTGATTTTATCAATTCTAATTCTAATTGTTATGTAAGTAAAGCTTGGGATATATCAAGTTGTCCACTCAGTCTTTTTATCTGTGTGGTCATTTCTAGAAGTGTTCACTAATGCTAAATCAGTTCTTATCACTTAAATCACGTGACAACAATCGTCTAGATTCGAGAGGTCCTCAACAACCACGAATCAATGAAGATAACAAGGTTTATGTGTGAAAACGTTTATCTTTTCACCTTTTATACTGAACTTAACAGATTCTACAAAAAAGACGTCTTTTCCAAATGGTTGGAGAATTAACCAATTACTAAACAATTACGAAATTTGACCAGTTTGTTGCAGACTATTCTCGAAAACATTGTGGAAAAAAGGAGAAATTGCTCATAACGAGCAATTACTCCTTTTCCCACAATGTTTTATACCGTAGCAAAATATTGTTTTTCAATTCCATTACAATTTAAAATGTCGTCTGCAAACTTTTTTAGTTTGGGACATTTGAAAATTTGGCCTTTGGTAATGGGTTACACTATTTCTAAACACTGTCTACGAACAGACTCTAATAATGGCGACGGTGTTTAACCCCACCCCTTACTTCATCGTACCTCTCTTTTTCATACTTGATTTAAAAGGCTTAAAAATGTGCTGTTGTATTTTACGATGTGGAGCAGTTATGTATTCCTACGAGGGGATTTGTAAAACATAGAGAGAGTTCCAACCATCGTGTATGAGCCCTGGATTTCAAAATAACTTAGCTACAGAGAGTTCCTTGAGTAAAATAGCTTTCTTGATATTAATCCGTGGAATGTGAAAGTTGAGGTCATTTACTACAGAAAGCTTCAACAGTAACTTTGTCATTGTTCTTTAAAAAGGTCGTTCTTCTGAGATGTATTCTGTCGAGCCTGAAAACTTCATGGTAAGTGTAGAGGTTTCCAGTTTGAAATGCGGCTTCGTCAATATATATTTTTTTCTTCAAAATTTATAGTCATTGTAAAATGATTCATTGGTTTAATGCTTGAAGTCATCTTGTCGAACCCTATGTTCATTATTGATTGGGAACTTCCGATGTATGATGATTTCATAATTTACTTGCCTTTCACGCCAAGACAATTGCGTTCAAAGTTTAAAAAGAAAATCAGCGACTTTGAAATAACGTATTCATCCGCATCAATGCACCAACAGGTGGAATTTAATTGTATTAACCGTTTGAAAAGACAAATCAAATGAATTTACATGGTCCCAAACAATCTTCAATGTATATGCGTGAATAACTCAAATAACCCGAGCAGCAACTCCAAAGAATGGAATATCTACGTCCCGATTATACGGAATAATGCACATACCATGCTTGGTGATTAGAATGGTCCATGAAGATGTATATATTTATACCCAAATCTTTTAATAAATGTGTTCGTAAAGAGTGACTCAATGTTGTATTCTTATCGTATTTTTCTTAACCGAATAAAGATAATCATGCAAAGTAAGACATGGCTCTGCAATGCTCGTATCTTGTTTTAAAGTTATTGTTGGCGCTAGTGTCGGAGAGTTGCTCCATGGGGAACATTTTCCGTAGGAATGCACAAAGCAAAATTGGTTTTTAGTGTGTTCCTCTCGAGCAAACGAATTTGCCACTTGAGATTATACGATCACTTTGATGATATAAACATTTTCACGCGCCTTCAAAGACTCATTTAAAAAGCACTATTGTGCCGTCGATATATTTAAAGCATCGTAGCACTACATGCACTCGGAAATATACGTTTTAATCAATTATCCAAGGCACACATCTCTATGAAGATCACCGAGAGCTGTTCCTAGAGATTATATTTGTTTAATTGTACAAATATTTTACGCGCTTTCAAAGAGCAATTTAAAACCCAATTTCGTGCATTTGATGTGTTTTAGGAAATTCACCACTGCTTGTACTTGGGAATCCTGTTTTAATCATGTAACCAAGGAACGCATTTCTATGGAGAACATCGAGAATTGTTCCTGTACATTATATATGTGATATAACATTTTATTAGCCTTCAAAGACATTCTAAACCCACTTTTGAGCAGTTGATGTATTTTAGGAATCCTTGTACATGGAATAAACATTTAATCAATTTACCAAGGGACATATCTCTACGAAGAACACAGAGAAATGCTTCTAGATATTATGTTTGTCTTTGATTATTTGAACATTTTTCATTTTCTCATTTATGAGACTTGTTTTGAAACCCGTGTTTGTGCATTTGATGTGTTTATGAATTTTACTACTGCTTGTACATTGAATTTATTTCAACCAATTAACCAAGGAGCATGACTACGAAGAATTGTTCCTAGACATTAAATATGTCCTTGATGATTAAAACTTTTAAAAATGCTTATAAAGACTAATTTGAAACACGTTTTTAGGCAAATGATGTGTTTCAGGAATTCAACTACTGTTTGTATTCGAAAAAAAAACGTTGATCAATTAACCATGGAACATACTTCTGAAGAACACCGGGAACTGTTCTTAGGCATTATGTTTGTTTTTGATTGTTTGAACATATTCATTTTCTCATTTATAAGACTCCTTTTGAAACCACTTTTTTGTTATGAATGATTTTCTGATAATTTACTAATGCTTTCACTCGGGAAAACTATTTATCAATTAACCCAGGATACACCTCTGAAGAGCACCGCGATTTGTGCCAATGCATTATGTTTGTTATGGTTCCAAGACGCTGTTTGAAACAAATGTTCAGTACAAGGGTTTGGTTTAATTAGAAAAAGACACAGATAGTACGTGGTCTTCCCTAACATAAAGGTTTTATTACCAAAACATATTCCAAACGGTAGGATGAAGAAAGAAGCCCAAACAGTGTCTGATACTTTGTTATAACCAGACCAATTTGTAAAATGTATTTCAATGTGACATAAAAATCGAACAATAAAATGTTTTTAAAGGCTTTTGTGTCACAATAATGTAGTAAAAATTTTGATTGTCTATCTCTTACAACAACAAAAACAGGTTTGAATAAACAGCAAGTCCCTTTAAACCTACTGTTGTCTTGATCCTGTTTAAATACGTGACCAATACCTTCTCCTTTATCATTTGAAAAGTACTGTTATATTACGGTACTCAAATGGTCCAACCAGTCTTTCCCGTAATACAATCATTAATCGAAGAACATCTACAGGGAAGCCATAACAAACACTATTTTCCACCTGTGGTATGAACCAAAGTAGACTTCAAGCACCAAAAATTTCGTCATGGTAGAAAGTGTACCTCTGCAACACCTGAGTTATATTCGAGCCCCCATTAACAAGAGCATTTACCCGAACTAGCGGGCGTTGCTTAGCCATTTAGTAAGTAAATAGATATACTCCGCCAGAAATATTTCATCTCATATGTTCCATCTGGTGCAAACTAAGTGTGTTCCAAAAAAGGTTGTATAGAGAGTCATCTGAACACCAACAAAACAAAAAGCATTAGGTGCGTTGCATATTTCCTTGAAGTAATGATAAATAATATTTGTGTTCGAATGTTTCAAAACGTAATGGGTGCATGCGAGTTTTACTAGAATGTTAAAAACGGAAGCTCCTAAATTTTCCTTAACAGTTTAATGTGTATTCTTAATAGAGGAGATGGGAAAATCGTGCTTATTTGCCAGATACACTGCAAGGAAGTGTTCTGTTTATAAATGATGCATTAATAATTTGTTAAACTGACACATCCAGTGTAGTTGGGCAGAAACATTGCTGTCAGCGCATTTTAGTCGATATCTGAAGATGTTTTGGTCCATTTCCTCATATTAAATTGAGAAAGTGTATAACTGAATACGACTGCAGACGACAATGCTATAAAGTATGTTGAGTTTAAAACACCAAGAACAATTTCTCCTTTTGCATTTCTATATTTCACACGATATTTTCTGGTGCGGCTGTGGTAACCTGGTGTATACCGACCGCTCTTTAGCCCAGTGATTACTTAAAAAACAACCTGTTATTCCTACACAATGTTCAATTATTGTGTAGATTATAGGATGTCGCAAATATTTGAACGTATAAGTGTCACAGAAAAGGTTGCTAAAAATCTAAATAAATCCATTGCCACATTTGTTTGTTGACTAATTCTTGATATATAGTTGTTGTCGTTTGTTGTTACTTTCAATTTGAAAAATGGTTTCGTTCAAAATGATAAAATGTCTGCAAACATAATGCTTTCACTTGGTATCCTCTACCAATGTAAATTCATGACTATGAGTGCAAAGTGATATAACAGAACACAAGTAGCATTTGTTTTATCAGGTATCGTTCATTACAAACGACTAATTGGTTTACTCATCATTATTTAGACTATAAAAATACAGGGTGATTATAGCAGTATCAGGGTCTTAATCCCCAGAGTCGAATGCTGGCCAATGAAAAATTTGATCTATATTTATTTCGAATTGTTATTGTTTTAGTTGTTGTTTTCATATGGGTTTATATCACGTCAACTTTATTTCATTTTTGTTGTGGTGCCCGGTTCATAATGATTTAGTTGTAACCAAACTAAGGCCAGGCAGAATCAACTGCGTTCCGTATTCCAACCAGGATTGTACCTCTCATGAAATCAAAATGCCGTGACTTGGATGGCAAAATCGACATTCGGCATTGTTCATCTTAGACAAGTGCGGTGTTACTGAAATTCACTATAGAACTATTATACAGACATGCGTGGGAAAAAATTTAGAATATTATGACAAGTAAATCAAAATAAAGTTTCGCCACCCCTGTCGTCACGGGGATTTGAACCCACATGGAGAGGGGATTTGGGTTGGGGCGTGTGATTTCTGTTCTTTAACCGCTTAGCCACAGAGTTGTGTCTTCACTAGTCTTTAGTATGAGTTGTCTTGTTCATTTAGATGCCTTATATGCACTTTAACAAGTCACCGAGTAAAGAAACAATACTATATATATAAAGAAGACGTATTCAAAACGAGCGCCTGTGAATCCTGTCTTGATAAATTGCCTGTCCATTGGTAATGGACTTTTGATATTTCGATAATCCAGATATGGCGCTTACAAGAAAATAAGGATTGTTGGGCTAGACAACGGGAGCCCCATACAATGTGTCTGTTGACTTTATCTCAGAATTATCAATATATATTTTATGGATCTTTCCACTTAAGAGCTATTTTTATCACCTATTTTACTTATCTCGTCTTTAACGTTTTTTGGGGGTTTCCTTATAGATGTGTATATTCAAACCGTATTAATCGAACTTTTAACCCCTTTAATTTCTAAAACATTTCTTATTTCTCTATTTTTTCTATCTTTTTCTTTGTATTGACATTTTCGTTTTTCGTTGCTACAATGATTGATAAGATGATTCATACATAGCATTGTTCTTGTATTAATAGACTGTGCATTTGGTGAAAAAGATTAACTAAGATCCCCCATTCAAACATAAAATTATTTGTCCATAATGCAATTTGCGAATTGTCAAAAATGAAAGCAATAGTGGGCAAAAACATATGGAAAATACGAGTTCGTAAGGAATTGGACAGATGCCATAGAGACGAACGATAAGTTGTTCATCTTTTTTCCGTTTGACAAAACGGTTTCAAAGTAGTTAAAACGTCAAGATTAAGATTTTTAAGTATGAGGTAAGTTACCATAATCTTTGTTTTATTCTTTATTTGTTTATATGGGGTTTAACGCCGTGTAAACAGAATTTCATTTATTTTATGACTTTCCCGAATTTCAAGAGGACTAGACAGGTACCTTAATCTATTACAACGGAGGCAACATTGTATACTCAATAATTTGCTTGTAACAGTATAAGCTTTGAGGCCGCTGAGGTACTTCCCCAAATAAAAGCGTTATTAAAACAGATCAATGATAAGATAGATAAAATGCAACACATTAATGCCGGATACATTTTGCTATTTCGTTTGATCCTGTTAAAAATTGAGAACGGATTTTCTGGATCTTATCTGCTTTTACTGTTCCACAGTACTCAGGGTTCTACAATGACTCAAGACTGGATGTGCATGAACAACATTTTTTCTCAAAAGACCATAAGATTTTTAAGCTAGCAGACCCTAAGAAATGATAGGATTTTCAGTAACTTTATCGTGATTTACAACTCTACAGGACCAGTCGGTCTTCATAATTGCTGGTACTGTTGACCGTTCAATTCAACGAGGGAGTTGTAGAATCCTGAAATGTTGTCATAGAAAAGGTACCTTTGGCACGGAACCATATAATAGCCCTTGTTTTGCTTGCTTAACAAGGAAGAACGACATGCCGTTAATAATGATATATCGAGAACATAATCTGTGAGACAGTCCCTGTACCATGTTTCTATAATAGGACCGACGATATGTTTTGCATATTCCTCGACACTTTATGACGTTTGATGATAACCATAATAAATGCCTTTCGTATGAATAATGGGGAGGATAATAACCTTGGGTGTCAGTGGGTGTCAAACAAAGCCCTGATAACCCATTGCCAAACAATAACGACATTTAACCACTGTGTTGCAGACGACTCTGGAAAACATTGTGGGTAAGGGAAAAATTGCTCTTACCGAGCAATTTCTCCTTTTCCGACAATGTTTTCTGCTCTATTAGAAGATTGCTGTTCAATTTCAGCACATTTTGAAATGTCGTCTGCAAACTCTCAAGGTAAAAGCAAATTATGTTGGTATGTCAATTATGCCTCGTTGTTGTTGGTCGATTTTGGCCATGATGAAATATTGTGAAAGACTTTGGTCACTAAGGTAACTATTAAACGATTCTTTAAGATAAAGACATTGTAAGATGAAGCAAATTTCGTTATGAATAGTCGGCTTTGAATGGGCCCATTAATTCATCTTTTTGACAATAGAATGTGTACTTTCAATATAAAATGTTTTGATTCGGAGCAATCTTATATGAAGGTTTATCGTTATGAATTACTAGTATGAGATCTCATTCGTTTTGACCATGTAGTGTTAGTATGTATTTTTTGTTAATTGAAATGACAAGAAACTTTGTTAGTGTACGTCTAAATAAAGACTTTACTGTTCGTTGCTATTTGGTCAAAAGATCGGCCTAGAGACAGAGACATGGGTTTAATTCCCCTAAATAGTGGGGTCCAATCTGCGACATTTTACTAATCAAGATTCGGTGCGGTTCGAGTACTGCTTACGTATCCAGGAGGCAGAATAAAGCTTAAGGGTAACTATTTCATGGTTTAAGAACTTGTCTCATTATCAATGTAAAAAAATACTCTAATACTAAATATGTATCAAACAGAATAAAAAACTGGTCGATTTTCTCAAAGGTTTGAATTATATTATTATACAATGTTAAACAATGTTACCTAAATTATGAAATCAATTCAGCTTATAAGTGTGATCTGAACGAGGACTATTCCAAAAATACTATTAAAGTGTAAAGAGGAAGCTGTGAATGTGATTAGCTCTTCTCATCATATGTGTGTGTCTGACAAGCTCATTTTGACAGCAAAATCTAGTTACAATCATAAAGAACAAGAAAGAAAACATTTTCTTTGTGCAATTAGATATTAATAGTTTTGACAAAATGAGGAATTATCAAATTGAGCAAGTTCTACTTTCGTCACAATCGTTCCTTGTGTGGAAGAGAAGACATAGAGGTGTTAGAATACATATGTATACTAAAAGGTTTTATAACACTGGCTTCATAACCAGGCATCATTTCTGCGTTGCTCCATATAAAGCTCCATATAACTAATTAATAAGATTGAATAATGATTTGAATGAGGGAAAGAAAATATTATTTTATTGATATAAAAAGAACAACGCGCTACCATAACTCTAACTACTTATTACTTTCTAACAATAGTTTTAAAATCTTTTGCAGATAACCAGTTGGATTTAGACCCTTTTAGTAAATGGTAAATCGTAAAGTCAAATCAAATTAATCATATGTTTACTGTATCTTTTCAACTACATGTACTTTACATATAACATTAATCATCCCCACTAAGCTCTCCATATGATAAAAAAGCCCAATTAATTGATACAGAGGTGTAAATAGTATTCTAGGATTGGTGTTAAAGGAAGACAGGGGTCGTACATTGCATAGTGATGAGCTCATTGTGTTAATAATCAAAACTAAGTTCATTAAGAATGTCACAGCAGGCTGTGCAAATGTTGAGGGAGAAAAACATCGGTAAAATTCCTAATTGTCACACCGCTTTCATGAATTGATTGGAGGTTCGTCCTTTTGGAAAAATCAGTACTTGTGAATGTTCAACATTACAAAACATGTCTGAAATAATATGTTTGACCTAATACAATCCCAAATAAATTGCCATAAATCATCGATTGTCGTTCACAATCATAATTTGTGCTCTAAGTAAAACAGTTCAGATCGGCGTGATATATTTCTAATGCGTTTTCTGTCAGTTTTCTTTTTATATTCATAACAGTAATAAGTTCACAGTAACCGATCAAAGTAAAATTAGTTCTGATAATGGTTGCCGGACATAAAACGTTTTGTAACCTCTTTTTCGTATCCTATCTTGCATGTACTTTGTTTTATTTCTTTATTGGTGAATATATTCTTACTAGATTAATCGAACTCGAATCCATAAAACTTAAACTTTTTTTTCTAAATCATTTCTTGTTTCTCTCTATTTTCTATCGTTTTTCTTTGTGTTTGACATATATGCGAGAAGGTTGTTTTGTTTGTGTTTTTTTTTCTTTGTCTTTCGTTTTGGATTTTGCTTTCGTATATCATTGAATTATGTATTTTTCTTTTCTTTTCTTCTCTTTTTTTGTTTGTTTTTTTTGTTTGTTATTTACTTAACAATAGCAAAGGTTTCAAAGGGACTAATTAGAAAATGGTAATTACTTTTCAAGCCAATAAAACTTTACTCTTAAAGGATTTGATTCGTTTAAATTCAACGTTCCAGATATCGCTGTTGCATACATTACATAAGTAAAACAGTCTACCCGTAACTAAGGAAAACCAAACATGGTATGGTAGCCATGGATACCTACCAACGTAGTACGTGACGTAAGTAGAAGCGAGTGTAATCGTGATTTCGGCCAAAGCATCGTTGAAGATCCGGGACAGCCAGAACAACGTGATTTTCGCCATGATGTAACCCACAAATGGACCTCCAATCGCCACTTGGATAAAATTCACGACTATTGCTCCCCCTGTAAAACAGAAACGCAATCGTCCTTGAGCATTTCCTGTGGTGCTTGAAGTTGTGTCAACAGATTCTTAAGTTATATTGCCGGCTACATAGGATTCTTTTTAGAAGCGTTTTTAACCCATAGAATGTTTGGTAATTCAAAAAAAAAACCGACTTTGTGTAGTGTGCTTTCCAAACTTTAAATATCTGCTTAATTTGGTTGAGGAAAGGTATATAGAGTAGCAAATAGGTTAGATCACAGGCCAGTTGCCAATTTAATTGGCGGCTGGCCTGAATCTAATCTGTTTGCATAAGCATGAGCACTATAAAGGTTGATATCTTATGCTAAAACAATGCACAACTTCACAATTTCATGCCTCCTTATCACAATACTTAGATAAGCAATATTCCGAAGTAACACATCATTGGAATCGTCCGTCCGAGGCGGTTCCAACGACGTGTCTTAGTAAAATCCTATAAAAAACACATAAGCGAATATATGGCCGAAATGTTGCAGAACCAATACACGGACATTCCTTTAATTAACTGAGATTTTGAAGAAGTACCAGTGAACAGATGTCCTAGAACAATTTCTTGTTCACCGCCTATTATGTATTTAACATTGATTGTGAAACACGTTCTCACAACTTATATTAATTTCTCTTGATTCTGCTTCCTGGATACATAAGCAGCACTCGCGCAGATTTGCTGGTAAACCTCGACACTTTCAAAGTGTCGCTAACGGGTATCGAACTCCTGATCCTCTGTACCAGAGCGACTTCTCTCCTAGACGAGACAGTGGGTAAGACAAATCGCTGTATGAAACATCGGTGTTGACAGAAAGACATTTAATTTGCGTTGTTTCTGAGACACACCGTCTCTTAGGGGTACTTGAGAAAAAGTAAAACTGTCTATAGTGTCTGGTCTTTAAATAAAACATGCTTAAACTTGCTCTTAAACCTTTCCCAAACAATAACGACATTTGAGGACTTTGTTGCAGACGACTTTAGAAAACATTGTGGGAAAAGGGGAAATTGCTCGTAACAAGCAATTTTTCCTTCACAAGGTTTTCTGCTCTTTCTGAAGAATATTGTTCAATTTCATCACAATTTGAAATGTCGTCTGCAAACTCTTACAATTTGGGACAGTCGAAAATTTGTTGTTTGGGAAAGGATTAATTTCGCTGTGTGGATAAATCCATAATACGGTTGTCTAGGACAGACTGTTAAACAAAGAAAAAACTCTTTTCTCGTCTTCTCCTGATACTTCTCTGTCATCATCAAATATCTAACCCTTAGAATACTGGGTGATCTTCTAAGAATAGATATTTGTGTTGTCTGCTTTCCGAAACCTTAAATATCTGCCTAACTTTGGTGAGGAAAGATATTCAGGGTAGCAAACAGGTTAGATCACAGGCCAGTCGCCAATGCATTTGGTGGCTTGCCTGAATCTAACCTGTTTTCATAACCATGAAGTCGGTTCCAGCACTATAAGAGTTAAGCAAGCGTTCAATGAACACGTGAAAGGAGTAACAAGACATTTATCAATTGTTTAACTCGTTTCACATTACTTATACATTACCGTTGTAATTTGGATGGAGTTGTTTGAAATTACACATTCAACCAAATCAAGTATGAATTACACAATGAACATCATTTATATAATCATTAAGGTTTTCGTGAGTAAAGTTCCAGTTGTAAGCTAAGTTAGTAAATGCCCCATTGTACATTATAAGCCTATCGACAGCCATATGGGGGATCGGTGCAAAACTGGTGTTTGTCTCTAACGTTTCTGACGGAGTTAGAAAACAATTTCATCGAACCCTCAATACAGACGTGTTATTGTGTGTTATTGCGTCGACTTTCGCACTTCGACAGACGTACAGGCGATAAAATGCCACTCTCCTAATGTAACGCAAGCTACTTTATCACGCTTCCAGACACGTTGTTTAGTTTATTATTGTTTAACACAGCAGTCGGTAGTCTTTCCGAAACTCTGAGAGCGTAAGTAAGACCGAACTGAACACTTTCTTCTTTTTCTATGTAAAAATCTGTCAGACCAAAGAGGGTCTCTGCCAGACCTCAGAGATTTCAGTCAGTCAAGGGCCTAGGGCCTGCGAAGTTTCGGGAAGTCTGAGTCGGTGGAACGTTCGACATTTGATACAAAAAAACATTGGTAATAATATGTTGAAGTAGTGGCGCACAAAGCCTTATTCGCGGTTAAACTAAAGCAGCAATCTGAACACATCCGGTTTATCCAATGAAAACACCTCTGAAATAATAGTGATGACGCCATATTGTTTCCCGTGAGAATGACGTCACTTCACTTTCGTTTTTAGATATAGATCTTTAATGTGAAATCTAAAAAGTCGATAAAATTGATTGAGGAAACACTTATACAACATTTGGTATAAGTTACTGATAAAAAATGATTTAAAAGGATGTCCAACACATCCATACACATTGAATTACTTAACGTGCAGGCTTAGAAAATGTGTTAATTGCCGGATGCCGATTTACCCCAAAAAAGTGTAACCCTACACTTATAACCGAGTAGCCTGGATGCCTGGCCCATGCATACCCGCATCAGGCTACTTCGCGGTATACGAACGGGCCAGGCTCTACCAGGCTAATAACAGAGGTGTATTTCACAGCTCACGGAAATACCCGAGTAGTTCCGATTGCTAAAGCATTAGATAGATTCAAGGTACACCACCTTATTGCATGAACTCATTTTGAAAGTGTATGATTCCACCAAGGAACTTTGCAAAAAGCAATTTGTCATTTTGTATGAAGTTTCTATCAAATATCTAAGAATATGTTACTGTTCATACTTCATGATTCAAGTCACATAATCATATATGAAGGTTTAAGAAATTATATACTTTAAATAGGCACTGAAAGGTCGATACTAACATATATATTGAAGATAAGATGTCTCTTAAGTATGACAGATATCATTCGACATTCTTTTATCTATACTCTCATAGGCGTAGGAGCCGCGGGGGCCAGCGCCCCCCCCCCCTCCAGACTGCGGGGGCTAGAGTAGTATACTTTGCCCCCAAATAATCACACTGAAAAATGAAGATATTCTAAAAGAAAACATGAAAGCCACGAGAGAATAAATATGTATGTGTGTACTTTTTATGCTTTATCTAATACCAATTCGCCTTTTGTTACGAACAATAACCAAAACCTTTTTGACGTCATCATCGCAAACGGCAATCTGAACACATCGGGTTTAGCAAATGATTACTCAGATGACGAAAATAACCGAGTTGTTTCGATTGACGAAAACGGTGATGTAAAACGTGTTCTAAGCAGTCAGACCGAATGAAAGTTGGAAGCATCCGTGTCTGTGATAGTCTGGTCGCAGTCATATTTAGATTCGATCAATACATTTGAGTTCCGCGTGAGATCGTTACTAGGTCTATCCTTTTCTCTTTTTGTTTCTTTTTTTTGTATTAAGATTCACATTTTCATACCTTTCTTTGAATTCATTTAATGATATTAAATTTGTAGACGCATGAATAGTCATGAGAAAGATTCGGAACATTCATTCTTAGACCGGTCCTCATCTCAAGTTTGCCCCCAAATGTTGAAAACGCTCCTACGCCTATAACTATTCTAACAGCGATTTCAAAACATCGGGATTGTTTGGGGTACAATCACGACCTTTATATAAGGGAGTTAATTGATGAAAATGAACACTGAATCCATAAGTAGGACTTTTCTCCCTTTCCTGACGCAGCTAGAGAGAAATCAATGCTGTTTTGTCGTTGGATTGCTAATAAGATGGTATCAGATATTACAGGCAGCGTAAGATTAACCCATTACCAAACAATAACGACATTTGACCATTTGTTGCAGACGACTCTGGTAAACATTGTGTGGAAAAAAAAAGAAATTGCTCTTAACAGCAATTTCCCCTTTTCCGCCAATGCTCTCTGCCCTATCAGATGATTGTTTTTTCAATATCATCACATTTTAGAAAGTCGTCTGCAAACTCTTTAAATTTGGAACAGAACTTAAAAAAACTGCATTTTACATATGTACGATATATATTCTGTATATATTTTCTCCCTTTTTCAATTGGTTTTCTTCAAAACGGAATTTTGATCATGGCTTTGATCTTTTATTGTGTAGAAAGAGGTTGGAGTTTTCATCAGGATGTATTGATATCATGCTGTGTTGTATGTTTAATGAAAGTAACCAGATTTGACAGGAATCAGAGACTAAACGAATGGTATCGCATGTATCGTACACGGACGTCAATAAACAGTACATGCAATTAGACAAGACATTTTCCTTTCTCAAAGTTGGACACACTTCATGCAGGGGTTATGAACGTTACAAAACCATTGGCCTGTCTAAGCCCATTTAGTCATGCCAACGCGAGTAAATAACAATTATGCAGAAACCTCTAGTAACAACTAGACCAAAAGTAAAAATTGATCATGGTAAGCAGTTTGTTTTCTCCCTGTTTCAATGGGATTTCACCAATTTAATAAAAGAGACATTTTTCGAAATGTCTGCTTTTTTGTCGGCAGTTGTTTCAAATGTGGACAAGTCAAACATTTCAAATAGATGGAAAACTTCTATAGCATGCCCAACAAGCATATTTTATGTAAGTTTGCCTTTCGAACATTTTTACACAGCAGAGCCGTATGTTATATGTAGAACATACCTGTAGTGCTTTCTGACGTATCTGTAATCAGCTTCAAGAACACGTTAAAGAACACAATGGCTGTACCGTCGTTCATCAGGGCCTCTCCCTCTATAATCATTGCCATCTGCTTGGATGCACCTAAAATAGAAATCTAACCATGACCAAAGACGCTTATCGCAATACTTGTTGATAGCAAACTAAACCAAGGTATGATTGACGTATACATGTAAAAAAACGTAGCTACCTTTAAAACATTATTTTTGAGTTGCGTACTAATTCATACAGTGGCCTCCATGGCCTAATGGTTAGAGTACAGGCCTTCAATCACATGACCCACTTCTCTATGTTCGTTCACATACAAGTGACGGCATTTGATTTTCATCGGAGGCTTATGTTATGTCAATGGTTCTACCCGACTTGACCAGCCCTTATAGACATCTAAGTTCGGGGGTGGGGGTGGGGGTGGGGGGGTCTTCTTCCATCATTATGAGCCAGGTATCCAACGTACCTGGCTATGTAAATATCCAAAATTATTGAAAAACAAGTAATACATTTTATTCGTTTGCTAAATCTTCAATGACATGATTGAAAAGGATTAATTCACAACAAGGGATCGGTGTTGCTCAATTGAGCTGAACAGGTGCGCTTTGTTATCCCGATTGTAAAAGAAAAAACCTTAAAGTACTGTTTTTTAGCAAAGAAACACCACATCAAAACTGATATATGGTGATAAACAAGTACAGAGACGTGTGGAGTGCTACCAAAGCCAATGGATCCATTGCGCTAAATATTGAGCCAGACATGAACGCCGTTTTCCAATCCCAGTTGTAAAACGATTGAGGTAGAATATCCATAATCCACCATTTTGAATTTCTTTCCTACGTCAAATTGCTTCGGTCGTTCTCGGTACACATCGGTCGGGGCCGGAAATATTCGATAAAAAGCGAATAGTTCTGGCCAATACCTATGTATACCATGAAGACCGAATTCATCTGACGAAGTAATGAGTTTCAAAATGGTGGATTATGGATATTCTACCTAAAATGTACTATTTTTATTCCAAAAAAAAGCATAACAAAATCGTTAACATGTTAACAAACAAGTACAAAGAACGTACCTATTTCTCTGAGAAGGGCTACCACTGCTACTGGGTCCGTTGCACTCAATATTGAGCCGAACATGAGTGCCGTGTTCCAATCCCAGTTGTATGTAAACAAGTACTTCCCCAATATGGCAGTCAAAAAGATCGCAAGCGCTGAAAAATTTAAATTTTCACAAACATCTTTAAGTACTTATTTTCCTGTTTTGCTGGTTTTCAGTTGAACATGCAGAAATACATAATTAACAAATAACGGGCTTATTTTTACATAAAGAATATTTCAAAAAAATCTACTATAAATATGTTAATGCTTTCACTAGATATCGCGAGTCCACTAAGTATGGAAACTATAAACAAGTGCACACCGAAACGGTTTCTCTTCTCTGACAATTGCCAAAGCTGCATCTTTGGTATCAAAGGCATACTACAAACCAATCAAGATTCAGATAAAAAAAAGTGTATGCAAGCAATAAAAATCATATTTTTCTTATCGTTGGTACGACATAGCAATACAACTGGAAAAAAACGACATTGTGATTTAATGCGAAATTATACAAAATCAAATTCATGCATACTGCATATGTTCAAAATCTTTTAGTAACTTTGAAAGCTGGTGCACTGGTTATTATACCCGAAAGGTAGCAAAACCCATCATTTGATGATTCTTGACTTGGGTAAACCGCCGTAAAAGGCAATAACATTTTTTTTCAAGCGAAGGTCTGTAGACAACAAATAACAGAGGAATGGTAAAAAAGGATGTTTACTTTTATTTCTAAGGTTGATTTTTCCTTAAATGGGACATCTTCATTTACAATTAGACATGTTTATAGTGGTCTGTCGCACATTATACAGGTCTTGTATAAAATGTTATTCAAGGGACTTATATGCCGGTTTGGTCTGGTCTTATTTGGTTTGGTCTGGTGTTATTCGTCTATTC
Organism: Cerastoderma edule; assembly: GCA_947846245.1. Lineage (NCBI taxonomy): Eukaryota > Metazoa > Mollusca > Bivalvia > Cardiida > Cardiidae > Cerastoderma > Cerastoderma edule. The sequence goes on along the minus strand of OX401416.1, from coordinate 9,831,426 downwards.
ATGTGGGAAATTTTACTCGGTTCACGCATGTCAAATAAAGATATTTCGTTTTATTTTATCTTATAGTTTGACAAGTCTTCATAATTGAAAATGATAATTTAGCTATCGTTTTCAATAATGATTATTCATGGAACTATTTTGGGGATATTTTATAACGATATGATCAAGAAGTCTTTATGTTCTTATCACTTATCATAAATTTTCATAGATTAAGAAACAAATTCTTTCAAATTAGATTAATCACTCTCGATTGTACTTCCATGATACATAACCAATACTTGCGCCGGTTTGTGGGAAAGTCCCGGCATTTTCACGTCGTTGCTAACAGAGATCGTAACGGAGATCGAAACCAAGACATTCTGTACAAGAGGCCAATGCTCTTCAAATGAATGACTGTTCTCCACCATCATTCTTACCTAACCCAGGAATCGCCAACAGTAGCACTTGCACGGATGCCTTGATAAAGGTATGTACTTCCATGGCAAACGCAGATTCGAATATCAAGACAGGCAAGAAGATGCTGAGGATCAGATGTGGGTCCGTCTCAACGACAGTCGCGTACACATGCACGCTGGGGAACCGGCTCGAGAGGAGCCCAAACAGCACACCCATGACTAGCAGCACCACGGTGTACGGTAGGCTCAGGTTCAGTCCCTGAATCACTCTTCGGGTAAGCGCTGAAATAGAATAAAGCACTTGAAGATGAATGAGATCTTGACTATGAAATATTCCAGGACCTTCTTTAGTTTAATGTTATACATTTTAGATCAATCGTGAAACAAATTCTTATAATTTACATTGATCAATCTCGACTTTCCTTCCTTAATCATAACCGGTACTCGTGAATCATAACCGGTACTCGAACGCGAACACTTTTTTTCTCACAGGTAACGGCGTTGTTAATTTTTGCGCAAAGTTTAATCAGTTATAGCTCGAATAGCTTTAATAACTGGATTTTGAAACCAACTGTAGAATATCTTTTTCTTTTGTTGTTGTTATTGATTTTATTTAGGGGGACAACCGCAAAAATGTTTTCGATTGGAGGTGTTATTGCCATGCCCCAGTTACGTGACGAGACATTCGGAACACCTCGGCTATTTCTTAAAATAACCTCGGAGGTAATAGGGAGCCATTTTGAAAGTGAGAAAATGTTAAACAAAGATGTGTTGATATGATAATCTGTTATGAAAACATTTAAAAACAACAGCATTCAATTATGATTTATAACCAATTTGTGTGTATTTACATAAATATATAGTGCCTGTGTGCATGTTGTAATCATGTGCGTTATCCGTCGGAAAACAGCCTAATTACCCCAGGATTTCTGGTGTATTCATGAACTGCTGACGAGGTATATCTACCGACTTGAGACGGGGATTGCCGAGTAGATACGATTGGTGACGAGAATGAACTGTGTATGCGACCTGGTTAACATACTGAAGCCACATTTCTTAACTAGATTTTGACCAAAGCAATGAGACATGAGACAAATGGGGATGTCTGCTTTATTTTTGACAAGCATCGTAAATTCTTTTAACAAAAATGTGCATGAATATGACAGGCGGACAGACGATTAGTTTCTGAGTGTCCAGTTGTCAAATTGAACTAAGTGCTTTGGTGGTCATTTGAACCTTCTTGATAACTCTGTTCATTGTTATCTTAGATGATAAAAACGAGCGAATAGAGTAAATTCGACTTTTCATGATTCTGTAACACGGAACTCTGGGTGCAAGAATTCCGATTTTGCTAAGGGGTCGGAATGAGAAGAAGGGTTGAAACCAAAGGAATCAAGGATATTGTTGATGAAATTGGCTAGGAAACATTATCATTGAAGGATTGAACCTCGACAGAGTAGTTCAAGTGCCAAGATACGTGACTGAGTTTATACAGAATTCAAAATTCGAATGATTAGAATAGCATAATGCAAGTTAAAACAAACATCAAAAGAAACGGAATGATGCTTTGATTCCTTTGTTTTCAACCCCTCTTCTCAATCCGACCACTTAGCAAAGTCGGAATTCTTGCACGCGTAGACCCGTAAACGCAAAAACAATGGGTTAAAAACAGGAAAAATGCATCTAAACTACAATTTTAACCTACTGATTTAGAGGAAAGCATCTGGCTAACCAGGAGCACTGACCTTGATTCATAAAAGTAAACATATTGTTGCTATAAGTATGGTGGTTATTGAATTGTTTCATGAACACAAGAATTGTTTGGGGTTATTTATTAGCCATAGTAAGTTATCCTAACTTATACTACTTCTGCGCATACACCAAATTAGAAGCTAAGGGGGTTGAAACCAGAGCAAGATAGGCTACATGTCGGTATTTGGTTTAACTTCAACAAGGACAACATAAAGTATGGGTAAATAAACTCACCTCCAACAGCACAGCTTCCGAAGATGAAGAGGATGATCGCAGAATCATGCTCCACTTGATGGTGGGGACTGATACCAGTCCCGTTTGTACTGTTCACCATTTTTTACAATGGTGTAGTCTAGTTTTCATTCTGAAAACAAAGTAAGAAGCCATCTTTAACAAGCAAGTGTTTACTAAAATGACGTCATCAGTAACAAATGACGTCATCGACTTTGTAAGGGAGACAACTCAATCTATATTATAGTTTCTTTCTTCTAAATCGATTTATCTTTCTTGAATGTAATGGATCATAACTCTGCAAGGGAGGTTGATCGTTAGTCTGGTTTCCTGACCACACCAAACGAGTAATTAATGACCATATAACGTAGTATAACGTAATGGCAAGCGGAAGAAACCCAGATTAATTGATCGCCAGCATTTGATCATCTTATGTGTGAAATAGTCGAATTTTTCGAAAGCATTATGGTGGGTGGACACGTTTCGCCTCTGATCTACCTTTTCTTGAAGGCCTATTAAAGACACCGATGAAAATTTACGAGGCTTACTGGAATATATAGATCTACGCGGTTAATATATGCTTCAGCAATTTGTTTGACCTACAATCGATCACGAGGTTTATATACTGGGTGTTCAAGACCTCTCTTCATAGTCCACGGACGATTATATATGTTCGCCCCTTGTAGAGCTATACAATGTGTTCTATTCATATTTATTTAGCCGTTTCGGTACCGAGTTATATAACTAAATGCGAAAAGTCTTGCACGATATCCTGCTACAATTCATGTTTTTGTCATATTTCTTTTTTAATTCTTCGTCTGTTGGTTGGTTGGTCAAATGAGATTCGACCAAACAAGTTCAATATGATATCAACGAAATCAATATGGCACATTTATTTGTTATAATCTCGTTTTGTTGTAGTTAATCATTTTTCATTTGGAGTTTATACCGTATTAAAAAAAAAACAGAATCAGTACAGCACTATTTTAAAATAAAAGTCAGAACAGCACGGTTATTTAATGAAGATATGAAAGCTAGAAGCGTATTTCCAAAGACACTTAACTATCAAACAAATTGTAGCTTTTGAAATTTTAACCACTCTCTTCCTTTTTTAAATCCACGCCATTAATCCCTTGATCAACACGGATTCCCAATGAAGTATTTCGAAGCAATAAGTAATATGTATTATTATGACATAACGTGCCAGGAAACAGACAAAGTTGAACCTGTAAAATTGTATCCTTTTTTAGGCCAGCATTCTAAACTTACTTAGACCAACTCCTATTCAAGGATTTGATCATTTCGATTGTTTCTACCTACAGCACCATATAGAAATGGGGTTGCCATGGTATCTAGTGTCATCTTATTACACTTTGTATTTTGACCATTCACAAATTCATGTGTAAGCTCACTTGGTTAGGCATAACTTTCAACCATCGAGATAACATAAAACAAAGGTTAAGTAATGATATGCAGTACACAATTATTATACCAAGACAAACAAATTGAGGCCATTGTGTTGGTTTAAACGTATTTATTTTACATCGTTTGACGGAACCTTGAATCTTATCAAATTCACTCTCGATGACTTCTTCTTGGACACTAAACCAGTATTCGCACCGGTTTGTTGGTTAGTCATTGCAATTTTCACCTCGCCTTTCGGGGATCGAACCCAAAACACTCGCTGTTGAACTCAATTAAGTAATTTCTTTAAAAAAAAGAAAAAAAAAAGGTGCTGTAACCCAGCCCTCCTGTTTTGCGGAAAGTTCATTTCACTCTTCATAACACAAACAGATTCCAATATTATAAAAAGTCAAGCAAGGAACTATTCGTATAAGTTTTTAAACAATTTAAAATTAAATCACATATCTCGTCAAAGTTGACAATGTTTTTGAAAATCATACCTTTTGATCGTTTTGCAAAGTATTACATGTCCACAGTTAAAATGCAATATACGGAATAAGTCCCATGTGTACCAAATCGATTTGATAACTCCACTAATATAAGCAAGAAGTTCGTTTAAGATAAGTTGATAAAACTGCAATATCAATATGTATATTTTCCAAGTGGAAAAGTGAACCAAATCACATGGAAGGTAAAATTGCAACTCATATCGCCCCGCCCAATTGTAAGATCGTTGCAATTAAATCTTTTATTAACATCTACGTGTGAAAACCGTCCTTAGATTATATATACGAAACATATGTCCTCATAAAGGAATTCGAATGATGTCCAGGTAGAGTCCCCGAAAAAAAAACCAAGTGACTCTTCGTAAAGTGGGCAATCTTACAAAATAAACAAATGACATTTGGTCAAGGTGGTTACTTAAATCTTGTTTGTGGTGTACCTTTTAGTCATAATAATTTTGAAATGTATTCATTAACTTTAACAATTACTTATTTAGAATTAAAATTTATAATCAAGCTATCTGACGGTAAACGTTTACATGCCATGGCTAATTAATGTCCCCGCACAATCTCACTTCAGCTGATTGCGTTTAATATCGTTCCAAAAATGTATGAAAATGGAAATTACATCGAATGTGATATCTAGATCCTCGAGGTAGTTTCGGTATTTTATGGTCTTAAATTGAATATATTAAATAAGATATATTTATATGATAGAAACCGAAATCAATTAAACATACCGTATCTGCGGAAATGGTATTTTGTTGGGAACCTTTGAAAGGGACACGTTTGGTTTGATTCATCTATCCGAAGTCTATATCCATGATTGTGCAAATATCATGCATAATGCATGTCCGTCGGCTTTTAAATCACAGGATTACCATTGTGAGACGAACCTTTTTTGTACTTTACGGGTCCGTACTCTGGAGATAGGCCTAATAAAACATATTTGTTAACCAATATATCTACAAACTCGGAATACCGCTCATGCAACTAAGAGGTTTCATAAAATACAACTCAAACGAAAGGAGAACATGTTCGTTATGTTTCGCCTTTGAGATTTGGCTATAAGAACATAATACATATGTAAATCAATATAACTTCACCAACTCATAATAGTATCACACTAGTTACTGGGAGGTTTCACAATTTGTAAGGTGAAAATGCTCGTTAATGCTATCTCAAAGGTTTTATACTGAAAGAAAAATATTTTATCAATTCCATTATCGTTCCGGTTGGTTAGGATTTGAACTCCTTTCTAAAACCCCACATAGGGAATTATATAAAAACAAATAACCAATTGTCTGCTTTTCCAAGGATGAAATTGTGTGTCCTTTAATTACACAGTTACATCTGAGACTTAATTCTTAAACTATTGAAAAAATAAAACGTGATTTGAACATTGATCACGGAATAGGAGAGAATAAGTGCAAACCGCTAACATATAGTAAACTTTAACTATTGATATACGATTGATTTAAGTGAAATAGTGTTGAAAACTCGTAAGATAGTACGTTCTTTTCCATTTTTTCATTTCAATACATTTTTTTTCTACAAGACAAACTGATACTTGATGTTAAGTACGAACTAACACGAATATTCGTAGAATAGTAGGGCCTACGTTCTTTTTCATTTTTAGTTTACGTTTGACCACACTTATTGTCAAGTTTGTCCAGTATCATATTACATGGCGGCCTTGCATTCATTTCGTGGCCTAGTGGTCAGAGTATGGACTCTCTGAATGAGTTCTGAATGAGTTCGACTCCTGGTATAGTTGCACTTTCATTAGAGGAAGCCCAGTGGCTGATCTACGGGATGCAGACCGTTCAAACAAACACGTGTATGCAGTAAGCCTTTCAGGTCATTTTCCATCGATTAAGATACGGGTATCACAATATATAATTTATTTCAAATAGCAGGCATGTCGGCAACACTTTGCCATTGATATAGCAAACATTACAAAAAGAATAGAAACATAATATTTAAAAAACACATAGTTTTCACAGAAAAGCAAGTGATAAACTGTTGACGCGACGTAAAGCTCGCGACAAAACGTCACGCGTTGACGGGTGACTTCAGAGGTGACTGAGTACACATGGAACGGATATAACAATAAATCAAGCTTAAGGAAACGCTCAAACTTTGATGACAACCTTTCAAAGGACAGAGCTCTTTCCTTCATATAGATATAAACGCATTGTATTCGCATTTGCATTTGCATGAGGCTATTTCAGCACCGTGTAAACAGAAAAAAATACTTGTAACAAGCAGTTTTTCATTTTGTCGCAGACTCACAGTGGTTTCTTTCCGATACATGAAAGAAAATAAAACATTTATTTATTTCATTATTTCTGTCTCTTGTCGCTCTAAAAACTGCCTAGAAATACCACGCTTGGGAATGGCTTATCAGACCTTGTGTTAAAGTAGAAATTGTTCGTTTTAATAAGTTTTGTCATAAAGTTGTTTTTCAAATCCATACAAATGAAAGAATATTTATTTTCTTGATAATGCCACTTATTTATGATCTCTCACGAGACAAGTCACATGAGGGAATGCGTTTTCCCAGCCCGATCCGTTTATAGGCGTGTTGGTGTTTTACACTGGGGATTAAGCATTTGATATCCAGAGAAGATTCGCTTTGTTGAGGAGCAATAAATTACGAATTTAACCTTTACCAAACACTAACGATATTTTGTTTGTTGCGGACGACTCTGCTAAAACATTGTGGAGAAATGAGGAATTGCTCGTCAGAAATTGCTTGTGACGAGCAATTTCTCCTTTTCCCAAAATGTTTTCTGCCATTTCAAAGGTTATTTTTCATTTTCATCACATTTTGAAATGCCGTCTGCAAACTCTTTCAATTTGGGACATCTGGCGTTACGTAAAGGGTTAAACCATTTTACGTCAACTCATACACCGTCCGCGGGGATAACACGTGTGTGAAGCAAACATCAACCTGTCTGGATACGTTTGAGTATATTGCTGGCTAGGTCCGACTCAGTGCATTATCTGGCGATCTGACAAACGGTCTAACCATATTTACTTATATGGATTTTTACATCGCGTCAGCATTATAAGTATACCCAAGTCTTGAAAATGGAGGAAGATTCCATTGTCAACTGCCCATAAGGGCTGATCAAGCCGGGTAGAACCATCGGCATTCCGTAAGTCAGTCGGGAGACTACCTCTCATGAAAATCCAAATACCGTCATCGAGATTTGAACCCATGCGAAGCGAAAAGGGACCTTGTGATTTAAAGTTCCTGGGTACCGTTTTACTAAACACTTTACGCTTAAGATTTGCGTAAGTCCAAAACAGTAATTCCTCTTATTTCAACATCTGGCGAAGCAATTTCGCAAAGTAACACATCATTGGAATCGTCTCTCCGAGACGTTTCCAATGACGTGTCACATTGCAATATTGTACGTTCATTGTAGATACTATCCATATGTATCAGTTATGACTTAGCAAATATTTTCCTTAAGTTTTTTAGTAAAACGGTACCCTGTACTATAACCTATAGACAACGGAGGCCAATACGTAGTCTGGGTGAAGTTCTACATGAAGCATGTTGTGCCTTGAAAACGAAAGAGGGGAGGTCCCAATGGTCTTATGGCTAGCTTACACATCTTGAAACCATAAAGCTATGGTCCGTATGGGTTCAAACCCCAGTGATACCAGATTTCAATTTGCGGGCGAGCTAGTCTATCGGCTGACATACTCCTTATGGCTTCTATATACGCGTACATTTATTATTATATCTAATTTTTCTTTTTTGTAATATTTTTTTTATATTTTCTACATCGATTGTGAAATATAGTCTACATCGACTGTGAAATAGGTTCTTACAATTAGAATTATCCACTTACGCTTCTCCTTCCTGGATATATAACCAGTACCTGCGCCAATTGATGTTTAATGAAAAGCCTCAAAGTTGACTCGGAAACTCACGAGATTCGAACCCACGACCCTCTTTTCCATAGGCCGAAGCTCAACCCATCAGTCCTCACCAACATTCCAACATTCAAAAATAAAATGTCTTACTTCTTTTTTTTATCTTTTCCAATCAATGTGTAACTTTTGTTATGTTCTTTATAGTATTTTCCCTTTTCATCATAAATACATGCAACGTCGCGTATCCGCTAAGGGTACTGGAACAGAACCTAATAAGCTTTTGCTTTCGTTCTTATCCATATCATATGTATTGTATAACTTGATATTTATGTATATTGTGTATATTTCGATGAATAAACTATGTTTAAACTAACCCATCAGTCACTTTCGTCTAACGGAATTGGGTACCGTTTTACTAAACAGTTTATACTTAGAATGTGCTTAAGTTCAAAACAACGTTCCCTGTTCCCTGGGCTAAGCAATATTGCAAAGTAACACATCGTTGGAATCGTCTGGAATCGTCTCTCTGAGACGCATTTCACATATTGATCATTCATTAGATCACGTCTCTCTGAGACGCATTTCACATATTGATCATTCATTAGATCACGTCTCTCCGAGACGCATTTCACAAATTGATCATTCATTAGATCATTGTTTTCAGAATAAACTGTCAAAACAGTTTACTAAATTTGTAACAGTAAATGTGGTTTATCTCAACCACGAGGTCATGAAAAAGACGCTTCAATACTCTAGTAATATGTAACTGTATAGCTCTGTGGTGTCATTTTATCAATAAAAGAAATTTCATCTTAATCAAGATTAAAATTGCATTGTGTGAGATAGTCCGTTTCGGGAATTTAGTTCATTCGTACCAGACAACTTGCGTTGTTTGCGTTCTTCTCTACTTACGTATTAGCTCGTGGATATCAAAATGCCTTAAATACTGGATATGCACTTTAGAAAAACTACAAACAAAACACTTCAAAGTGACCGACGTTATACAGGTGCAGTTATAAGAGATTTGACAAAAATGCGACAAATTTGATTTAGGACAATTCCTCGTGTCGTTCAATACAAATATATTGGAAAGGATAAAAAGATGGATGGTGGTCGCTATTCGGTACACAATTGAACTGCATTCGATATTTAAAAAACAACAACATTCAAATCGGTTCTGAATAAATTATTGGCTTCAGAAAGGCGATTTCTTCCCCAAATTCACGTAAACACATACTAGAATACAGACTGTGTGTACCTACAGTTTTAAGACTGGTTTTCACATAATATATTTTTTTTAAAAAAGGTCGTTTTTGTACAGTTTTCGTTAGATTTTCATTTCGACAAACTATCTTATGCAGCCTTATGCTCTCAGAAAATTTCCCCGAAAAATTCCCCCCAGTCATAGGTAAACGGACATTTAACGAAAGACAGGTTTTCCTTCTTTAGATAGACACGGTTCCCTTATTTATGGTTACGAATCGTACACGATAATGAATTTCAGAGGTATTTCTTATCTGTAGAGGACATTAAGGGAGTCATATTCGTAGTTTGAAACACTGAGGATTAGAACTTACGTACTGAGTGTTAGATTCTACGTAGGAATCTAATTTCAGTAAATTTTTACTTCAAAACCCGCATCAAAAATTAAGACTATTACATTATTGTAAAAAAGTCACCTCACATTTAGTCATTCTAGTCATCTCACATATATATCAGATATCTCTCAAAAGGGTTAATCTCGCAATTGACATCATCACAAACAAAAGCCAGACATCTCACAAACAAGACCGCATCATGATTGAAGGCAGCATCTTACAATAAAGCTTATCTCAAATTAGGTATTTCTCACTAATAAGACCACATCTTGACTAAAATCAGCATATCACAATTAAGTTCATCTCAAAATATGTTTTTCTCTAAAATAAGAGCACATCATGATTAAAAACAGCATATCACAGTAAAGGTTATCTCAAAATAGGCATTTCTATCAAATAAGATCACATCGCATGTGATCTATTTATTTTATAAATTGGACCAAATAAGAAACATCACTTAAAGACCAAAATAAGACCATACCACGCATCAGACATCGCAAAAGTTTTTACCCTTACACAACTTAGACCATCTCTCCAAAATGACCACATTGGGTAAGAACTTATTGTAAACCCTTTACTAAACGCCAAATTCTCAACTGTCCCAAACTGAAAGAGTTTTCAAACTATGTTTCAAGCAGTGATGACATTGAAAAATAATTTTCTGATAGGACAGAAAACATTGTGGGAAAAGGAGGAATTGCTTGCTACGAGCAATTGTTCCTTTACCCACAATGTTTTCCAGAGTCGTCTGCAACAAACTGGTCAAATGTCTTTATTTTTTGGTAAAGGGTTAAGACATTCACTCGTATAAGATCTGATGACTTGTCCAAAATTAAAAATCACAGAAGGTGACATTATTAGATATAAAAACTCACATATTCTATGTGGTGTGGGTGTGAACATATCATAAAAAGAGGTGAAAAGCCCGTTTTGAAGTCTTGCATAAAATTTTGTCACATCTCATTCGAAACGTCGAGTTTGTCCTTCTCATTAATACTATAGAGGATAATGGATAAACCACTTAACCCATAAATCATTTGAAGGCCCAATGCAAGACTGTAGTAAGTCCTTTTTAGATATGGAGCACTTACTTTGATATTACAATGATAACTCGAACTACTGTTTTATTGTCTGGTAATTCGTATAAAGTAACATCTTGCTATGCTTCCTTCTATCATTCGAATATACAATATTTGACCTTTGTGTTGACCATGAATAATTCATTAATCTGCATTACTATAAACTTTCTCAATGGGAGGTCGTGACGCTGGCGAAGCACAGAGCGCATTATATTGAGTAGAACATTTGAGATAAACACGAAATATTCAAGATAAGCAAGGTTTTGAATGTTCTGCTGATAGATCAATCAAGCAGAGCAGTTCAGCGCGAGAGTCAAATCCTGTTTACCCGATTAAGGTATTGTTAAAGTTGAAACGTTTTGAATATAGTGTTTTAAAATACTTGCTCGTATTCTCTTGGTTCTCATTGGATTAAAACCTTCTAAAATTTTGATAACAGTCTGGAACGTAAATATAAGAAAAAGCGACTGCCTCAGCTAGGCGCTTAAACTCAGAATAATGTATTTCGTCAATATCAAATATTTTGTTAATAACTGATTAATATCACAGATTAGATCATTTATGATTAACCAATTAATTAGCTTATGGTTAATCATGATTCGTTCTGCATTAATGATTCCCATATGTGAGATTTTATGAGTTGACGGAATGAAATGTCGAAGCTCACAACGCCTTTTTAGTATGAAAGGTATCGTTTCAATGATATCAGGTAGAAATGATGTAACATAAAGGGAATTTGTTTGCCTTGAATAATGTCTGGTGCATTGATGTGTGCGTACTGTAGGACACAAGATTAAGGCACATTGAAGAGGAAAGCATACCCTCAGTGTATGTCCATCTAGTTAGAGCAGTTTCTGTTTATGTGCTAGTTGTAAATGTAAACATCATTTTCATAGCATGTATGTTAATATAGAATTGTATTCATTATGAGCATATATGCTTAATGTTGAAATAAAGTACGCTATGCTATGTTATCTTTTGTTATGTTAGAGAAAGCGTTTTGCGGGGACAATTGCAATTTGCCCCCTCCAAATTAATCAGACGTATTTATTAATACATTCCTTTCTGAACAATACGCTGAAAGAGTTCATACCTATTAACTCTTCACCACCTGTAGACGACATTTATTTTACTTGAAGCAGACGTCTTTATTTTTGTAAACATGTGAAAATCCTTTCAGCTCTGCTGTTGTGATATGTGAATAGATTAAAAAAATCATTGTGGCAAAAGGAGAAATCGCTTGTGACAAGCAATTTCTCCTTTTGTCACAATGCTTTTTGAAGGTTGTCTGCTGCAAGACGCAAAAACTAAACGTTAGGTGGTAATGTGTTAATTGGACAGATCGTTATTACGAGAGAGTTCATACAACACAGGGTTTATGGGGATCCCCTCGATGGTCGTCCAATACAATGTAAACTACTCACTCACGTCTGATGCATTGATGCCATGCTTGATCGCCTCTATCGGAATAACAACATAATCCTTGTTATCGAAACACTTTACACGAACAAAACTCAAAACGGCCAAAACCGGCCCACTGACATTGAGGTTCAGTTTTTCGATTGCACATTGGCTGATTTGAAACGGTTCCGAGCCCTTTCAGTGCTAAGACGGCCCATCTATGGACAACTGTCTGTGTTGGCGTCTCGGATCAACATAGACACACTAATAAGTATTTACATTATACAACTTCGGCGTACAAAGGTAGAAAAAATAGTGTTGTTAATTCCGAAAAAGTACATTTACTTTGGTAGATATAAAAAGAAAGGTTTCTCAACTCAGTTCGTGTATAGCAAGCAGAAATTAGAAAAGGTTCCCAATCATCGTTGTTATAAAGTTCACCTATGTTTCCAGAAATACTTGATGACTCCCGAATATTGAATAGTAATAAGAATCAGCACACCGAGGTTTCCTATGAAATTTTAAAAAGATAGGAAAACTAGAAGTGGCTTGCCTAAAGACACAAATCAATGATGCAAGTTGTAACTTTCGAAACTTTAGCACTAAACCGTATTGCCTCGTCGAGAGAGTATTATGAGCAGACACAATCTTGGATTCATCTCATTCATCCCTGTCGTCTTTTGCAAATTGAGTCCATCCTAAATAAGGTATCAAAATTTCGGGATTAGGAGCAATACAGAGATTATCCACGGAAATACCACACTTATCAAGACATCCGAAGATATTATATTCCAATCAATCACAACACAGTTAGATACATATCACAGTTACAGAGACAACTCAAATCGAGATAACCGACTCAGAAAAACAACACCTTCACGAGCCTTTGTTGCCTTAACACAATTGTGGGAAGAAATTATCTCCATTGATTGTACAACATGTTACATTGTATGCACACATTGTTTCTCATGCGTATGATATACATGTTCAAGGACGAAGGCAGAGAGGGGAGTTATGGCGTTATGTCTAACCCTTTACCAAACTCCAAATCTTCGACTGTCCCAATTTGAAAGAGTTTGCAGGCTATATTTCAAAATAGGATGAAATTGGCAAACAATCTTCTAATAGGGCAGAAACATTGTGGGAAAAGGAGTATTGCTCGGGCAATTTCTCCTTTTCCGAAATGTTTTCCATGGTCGTCTGCCACAAACTGGTCAAATATCGTTATTGTTTGGTAATGGGTTAGGTATATAACCCCTTATAAGAGTCGGTAAACATCGCCAATTGCGACATTGTCCGAAGAGTTTGCGGACGTCACTCGGCGATTTCCGCGAATGCAAAGCTGCACATTCAGAGTTGAAATCGCCGAGTGGCGTCCGTAGATCCTTCGGTAATTGTCGGCGTCTACCGAGATTTGTCGACATTTGCCGATCTTTATTATGGGTGATATACTTTTAAAATGGCATTCTGCTGATTGATTTTTTTTCGTTTTACGCCACTTCCAACATAACATAATTTTATCATTACCATAGGCCTCAAGCCCAAAATACATTCGTTATACAATAATAGTGTTCACACACAGAATCTAGTGTTTTAATTCGGGTCGATTACTGACAAGAATTTCTAGAAGAGAATGTAAAATCATAAGACAAAAACGTCGTTTGAAGATGTACCCCTTGTTTACCAATTGAGTAGATATCGAGATCGTTTCTCGTCATATTTTCAAAAGTTTGAAAAACTTGATATTCACAACAAACAACACGTATATTTTGGCTTGGTGTCTATATTCTTAAAGCCACGGTGCGATTAACAATCTATACGTTACTCTATATGTTGTCACATGGCATGATTACAAGAAAGTAATTTCAAGAAAATAACCATCGCGATGCGACCAAAATAATATTAGTTTAAGCAAATCATGAGCAAATTTTGCTTTTATCACTATGCTTTTAAATATCGTCTACCGCAAATGCGTCAAGGGTCGTCTGTATTTCAACAGTGAAGGATTAATGTGATTTCGCCTATGTGACAGTTCACTTGTACAGAGCGAAAGATACATTGACGCTTAAGCCACACCAGACGTCAAGCTCCCTTTACCCCTGTGTTTATATGTGAACTTGTGAATGGTCGGAATTGACAGAAGGCATGAGCAAGATATATTTTGTATGCGATATTGTGGGTAATCCCAATGCTTGTTAATGATAAATTGGACATCAAGAGCAAGTTATTGTCTTGCAAGCGTTCTGATTAAAGACTTCCGCAGTAGATATATCAAAATTAGTTAACCCTTTACCAAACGTCAGATTTTCGTCTGTCCCCAATTGAAAGCATTAACACTCGACATTTCAAAATGTGATGAAATTAAAAAAAAGCATTTTTCCGGTAGGGCATAAAACATTGTAGGGAAAGGAGAAATTGCTCGTTAAGAGCAATTTCTCCTTTCCCTACAATGTTTTCAAGTGTCGTCTGCAACAAACTGGTCAAGTGTCGTTATTGTTTGGTAATGGGTTAAACTGATAAAGGAATGCTACACACTTGGTCAGTCGTTACGTCCATTGCTATAGAAAAACAGACACTTGGCTGACAATTTAAAAAAAAATAATGTTTTTGTCTCGTCTCTCATACGATCATTCCCCAATATGAAATCAAATTTTTTATACAAAATGCAGCAGTTAACAAACATGCTGAAGCATTTCTATTGCGAAATTGGATAGGCGTGATAGTTGTGATAAGAAAAAAGATCAGTATTCATTCCTTAACCACAATCATTTATTGAATCGTTTGCTTCTTAACCCTTTAAGTGCATGGACCGACTTCATGCTTATGCAAACAGGTTAGATCCAGACCAGCTGCCATGTAAATTAGTGGCTGGTCTATGATCTAACCTGTAAGCTACTCTGAGTATCTTACTTCAACAAAATTAAGCAGATATATAAGGGTTTGGAAAGCAGACGACACAAACATTTATCTTTAGAAAATTAACCAGTATTCTAAGGGTTAAGGTACCGATGTTATCAAAGGAGAAATAGATCGGTACTCATTCCTTAGTCACACTCGTCTCTTGAATCATTTGCTTCTTAATCGTCTGCTTCTGATGCAATATCAAAATAAGATGTAATTTTGATGGCAGATCGATGAAATAGATATTGAATTAATTCGCTATCGAATTAAGGCTGATAACTGTATGTAGATTGCTTACGTGGCCGGAGGGAGATGGTGGATGGTCAAGTCACACATTAATTTTAATAAACCAATCGTCGAACTTGCAATGCTTCTTTAAAATATATACAAAGCTTGATAATTCCACATCAAATGAGTTAAATTGTGGCCTATTACAAATCAAATGACCAAGATTTGAATACTTCATTGAGCTTATAACAATACCAGCGTAGATTGAAATAGTCCTGAAGACAGAGGATATTTCTTTTTATTATCATTATTATTATTATTTTTATTTTTTTTTTTGTGGGGGGGTAGGGGTGCTACATTATTATATGAAGGTCGTTCGGTAAATAAATGGAACGCTGTTATTTGCAATTTCCGTTGTAACTTCGAACTCTATTTTATCAGGTGACATTTAAGACTATATTTTACATAAGTGACGAAGCCCTGCTTGAAAATATATGGCTTTGAAAATTACTTGGTGACGTATATTTCGATCTTATTCCGGATATTGAAAATTGTCTTGTTCTTGTTATGCTCAATTTGCACATCTTTGTCTCCTTTAACCCATTACTAAACAATAACGACACTTTAATATTTTGATGCTGACGACTCTGGAAAACATTGTGAGAAAAGGAGAAATTGCTCTAAACGAGCAATTTCACCTTTTCCCATAATGTTTTCTGCCATAACAGTAGATTAGTTTTCAATTTCATCACATTTTGCCTGTCGTCTGTAAACTCTTTCAATTTGGGACAGTAAAAAATTTGGCGTTTGGTAAAGGGTTAATAGATATAGAATTCATATAGATTTCCATCCTAAACCTCAAATATGCACGCTCCATGTGTTGGTAGAAAAATATAAGCAAATGAGCGAAACATCTATCGTCAAAATGGGTGTACATAGTACTTATTTATACAGACAGTAGTGAAGAAAACTAGGATAATCCATTCTGTAATTGAACTTTAGTTTAGTTTAATCATATAATGCCAATTAAGCATTTAATACACAATAGACACAGTTTGTACACGGCCATTAAATGTACTATGTCGAGCGCCCTCGATGTCAGAAAGGGAGATATGTCAGTGGACAATAACTTTTTTTCTGAAATATGACGATGAGCAGTGTACAGAAACTGGCATAATTTGTTTCAAATCAATATTGTATCAATTAATATTGCACTTGATTAGTAACCTTACATTTAGAACCAGTGTTCATTTGTAAAGTTTTAATTTACAAGACTTTTTAAGTACAAAAAGGTCGGAGCTTGCATAAATTCAAAACCAGAGCTATGGGGATTTGTCAGAGACTTTAGATTATGACCCAAAATACAAGAGCAAAGTTTCAATCAATGCCATACAGAAAATGTTGAAATACAAACTTACCAGCAAAATTTAACATTTAAGTACAAAAAGGCCATAACTTTGTTGAAATAAAAACCTGTGTTAAGGGATGTTATCAATGACCTATGGTTATGATTCCAAAGACATGTGTGAAGTTGATCACTGCAGATATTGCTGAGACGACAGAAACTTGCATGTAAAAACTTAAACAATAGTTTGTACGTACAAAATGGGGAATACTTTGGTTAAAATCGAATTCTGAGTTGTTGACTTTGAACATATACCTTACATAATGACGCTGAACACATATGTAAAGTATCAGCCCATTCCATACAGTAGTTAATGAGATACAAACTTGCACGTAAAAAACTTAACCGATGTGTGACGCCGACGCCCAGGTAAGTAGTATAACACGACTAATTCTACAATTAGTCGAGCTAAAAGGTAGTTTCCTGTAATTTCGTTGTTTAAAACAGTGAATTCATACCGAGCCAATGTACTAATTCATCTTGGTAATCCGTCAAAATGTATAGACTGATAAACTATATTTGAACTGCTAGATAGTGTTTTTCTTTCAGTTATGATATTACCTGAGAAAGTGGAATGATTATGATTCATTCTTTTTTTCTTATGAAAATTATGTTCTGCAACTGACACGGTCATTTACAGTATTATTTGTAAAGGAACACATAAAATTGATACCAAATATCCCAACCATCATGTATAACGGTACAAAAAGGTGATGATTGTTATCGAAAGAAAAATAACAACAGTTAATATCTAAAAGAAAGTGTGAAAAGCATACCTGTTTTTTTAATTCGTCATCTTAAAACGTTCACTGTGACATCTTAAATCCGTGCATCAATTATTCCGTTATGGCAATTCGTCTTACATGTGTATCAAATGTAGACTCTCACGCGCGCATGCGTAACACAAACTGGACATGCGTAGTGGACGTTTTGCCATTGGCGTTGACATTAGATCGTCCCTCATTTGTCAGCATCAAACAGCGTGTTATGAACCCAGTTGGCAACGCTTCATATAACTTTTGCGAAATATTTTTATTGTTATGTTTGCTTTGTTTATCTATTTACTAACTTTGATAACAATTCACGCGATGTTGTTTTCCTCTGGGGACTGGGGGTGGGGTGGCGGTGGTGTGGCGGTGGGGGGTAATTATTTGATTGTCATGAGTATTTTATTTATATTCTTTACAAACATTGATTCCGAGGATTGAAGAAAACGCTTCATCTATCTCCTCCTAAAGGTAAAATTTCCGACACCTTTTTTTGGTAATATGGGAAATGGAGTTTTTTCCATGAGGTGAACCGTTCCTTTTTTTCCTGGTACAGGATAAAGGCCTAAGCTTGTGACTCCTATGGCTTAATGGATCCACCCGGGCTCTGAAGTGACTTGCCAAGGGTCATTCCCACGAAACCAGGGGTGTTTTCCCAACATTTCAATCCTTATTATATAAAGAATAACATTTTTATGACATATTCAGATTGTCCTCTGCAATGTCTTTAGTGTAAGAACGTTGGTGACTTATTTTTTCATATATATGGCATTAACAGTTTTCAGCTCTATTGAAACGCTCCGCTTATCGTTGATTGAGGAAGACTCCTAACTAACTGCCTATTTGGACCGGTCGAGCCATCGGCTTTTCGGTAGACGGATGAGAAGACTATCCCTCTTGAAAATTGAAATTTGCCACTTACACGATTTGAACCTATGTGGAGATGGGCATTGTGATTTCAGGTTCAGTGCTTTACCATCGAGCCGCAGAGGTCCAATTGTTCATTAGAGATATCTATGCAAGATTTTATCCATGTACTTTTGACAGCATTTGATTGATTGAAAACGAGAAGTCATGTAGAATACCCATAATCCGCCATTTTTAATTACACTCTTTCGTCGGAATTCTTGGTCGTTCTCGGTGGACATCGGTAGGGGTCGGAACTATTCGCTTAAATGCGAATAGTTCCGACCCCGCCCGATGTTAACCGAGAACGACCGAAGGATTCCAACGAAAGAGTGTGCTTCAAAATGGCGGATTGTGGGTATTCTTCCTTAAATATAGGATTTATGGTTTAAAGAGTCACGGTGTGTCAAATGCAGATTTGATCCACATTAGATACCTTTGAACATTAACCCTTTCCCAAACAATAATGATATATAACCACTTTGTTGCAGACGACTTTAGAAAATATTTTAGGAAAAGGAGAAATTGCTCGTAACGAGTATTTTTAATTATCCCACAATGTTTTTTGCCCTATCAGAAGATCTTTTTCACTTTTCATCACATTTTGAAATGTTGTCTGCAAACTCTTTCAATTTGGGACAGTCGAAACTGTTTGGGAAAGGGTTAAGGTGATAGAATGGAGTGGGGAGTTAAATACGATTTACGACTTTCGTTGGGAAATAGATTTAACATGATAGAACAAGATTTTTCGACATGTCGTCTAAAGAGGACATTTTGTTTCTTGTTTCTGGCAAAATACCTTTTTAAAAAGAAAACGGGAAATGATTTCTCGTTCCATATTGGCCTTTAAGTAACAGTAGTGTGCATGTTTAATTATGTTGTCAAAGAGCCAGTCAGTTTGAATTGTATATGCGATGAGTAGATGCATTCTACAAATTGCGTCTGCAGGCGACATTTTAAAGCTTAAAACGAGAAAGTCATAAAAGAGATGACTTTGGTTGTAGAATAAACCTAAGTGTATTGCAATTTCAAATCAAGTCAAAAATTATTTTATTTGCCAAGAACAATCGTTGTTTTATAGCCATAAAGGCAGAACAAAATGTATCACGCATATGAGAAAAATCCTAAAATCAAACAAACAACGATTTAGGACAAAATAAAAGATATATATCCATATTTCTTTTCGATCAGCATCTGACTAAACAATCTAAACAATTACGTTTTAATTATTAATCTGGCGAAATTTAAAACCTGTGTGTATATGTATTTTGCGAGTTGTTGCAACTATACTTTGTCTTGCTCTTTGTCCCGATCCTCATTCATATGTCGTCTGCAGCAAACCAATAAATTCCTCGGAGTTTTGGCAAGGGGTTGTTGCGCCATGCTTGAGACCTTTAAACATATCAACACGCTGGTATTTTAGTTTAGAATCTTGCCAACGGGATCACTGTTTGGAAATATCAAAGATAACTCTTCTGTTTTGAGGAATGTTAGTTTCGCTTGCTTTGGCGATAACAACGAACTTGGGAAACCTCGGTTGTCAAATCGAAAGTTTACTCTAGGAATATAGTAAGTTGTCAAAGTCTTGCGCAGAACCCTCGAAATATTGATAAGGTACGCAATAGAAGCCACTGCTGAATAATGCAGTCATTTTTTATAGAAAAAATGAATGGATGTTCCTAAGTATTGTTCTTTTGTCGAACATAGAAATCACTTATAAGCTACATGATGCAGGTTGGTCGACTGTTTCTTTCAACATGTTAAGGCTTGGAACAATGATGGTTTTCCTTGCCTTATGAATTATATATTGGTACATGTACCATAGCAGTTTCCAAATCAGTTTATGATTATGGACTCAACACCACAATGCGAATCTATCACATATTGAGAACATGTTGACCTGTTTTGGAAATTTTTTGTTAGGCATGCTAAAACAAAATTAAGTCTTCACATATGTATCGATAAAACATCAAACGTTTTAGGTGTGGCATGATTTGCAACGCGATAAAAAAGATAAGCCTATTTTATAATGCATTATTTGGGCATTTTATCTAATAGGACCGTTTTCATTAAAAACGCATTTCAAAGCGATGAAAAAATAGTCAATATTCACTTAACCACTTCCCTCGTTTATAAGTAATTTAATGAATCCAAAGCAAATGACTCAAAAAGTAGATGTGGCAAAAGAAAAATTGGGTCTTGATGAAAAATAGCTTTTTCATAACGCTTTCTACCTATATCACATACATATGTTGTTTCATGTGTGTCATCTGCTGGTGCTTCCAATTTGGATCATGCACAAATTCAAATCGAGGTAGCAGGTAAATTTAGTTCGAACGTACTGAAAGATTTGCCTTTGACATCCGTTGATGAGTTTAAGAAAAGATATTATATGTGTGTCAAGGTGACCTCATTATATCCCTACATATAAACTTATCTAGCCATTCCCCAAAACAGGAGTGTGAGACAGGTCCACATTGAAATCAACAACAGGCAACAAAGGCATAAACAGAAATATTTTCCATTTGATTAAGGAACCATTGTGACAAAATGATAAATTGCTCATCATGAGCAATTTATCATTTTAGCACAATGGTTTATAAAGTTTTTGGCAGTATGTTTGGAATCAATTTAGGAGTATTAAGTAAAAAGTTGCCAGGTTATCTGTAAAAGAATGCTTCCAGAAACGCTAAGGAAATAAGAACTTGTGTGCATCTAATATTTTCTTCTTGCCTATTTCCTGAGAGTGGTTGTTCCTATTGCTGTATACAATGTATCTAGATTGTTATTTATAAATACTTTATCTTACTTTAATCTTAACTATAAACAAAACAAGATTTTGTGGCGCTGATAAAGCAATGTTGCCAAATGAACGTACATGAGACCTTTGCCCCAGATATGCGCTGAAAAGGCATTTTGAAAAAGCGAAAATGTATATTATAGAATAATAAGCTTTTATCAAAAGATGGATTGCCATTCTGATTATACGTTGCACAGTCTCTATGAGATGGTCTTGATAATGTATGGTGTTGTAACGAAAAAACTAGTTCTATTTATTTGTGATGTCATATTTTTTTAACCCACATTTTCGACCTTCCCAATTTGGAAGAATTTGTAAACGACATTTCAAATGTGACGATATTGAAATATAAAACATTGTGGGAAAAGTAGAAATATCTTGTTACGAGTAATTTCTCTTTTATCCACCGTGTTTTCGAGAGTCGTCTTCAACAAAGTAGTCAAATATCGTTATTGTTTGGTAATGGGTTATTCTCAATACACAAAATCTTTGGATTTGGTAACACTCTGAAAGGCTAAGATACCCCTCCCCATTGGTGACTCCGAAAGGCTAAGATACCCCTTCCCATTGGTGAAACTCCGAAAGGCTAAGATACCCCTTTCCATTGGTGACTCCGAAAGGCTAAGATATCCCTTTCCATTGGTGAAACTCTGAAAGGCTAAGATATCCCTTTCCATTGGTGAAACTCTGAAAGGCTAAGATATCCCTTCCCATTGGTGAAACTCTGAAAGGCTAAGATACCCCGACCCATTGGTGAAACTCTGAAAGGCTAAGATACCCCTTCCCATTGGTGAAACTCTGAAAGGCTAAGATACCCCTCCCTATTGGTGACTCCGAAAGGCTAAGATACCCCTTCCCATTGGTGAAACTCTGAAAGGCTAAGATACCCCTTCCCATTGGTGAAACTCTGAAAGGCTAAGATATCCCTTTCCATTGGTGAAACTCTGAAAGGCTAAGATACCCCTTCCCATTGGTGAAACTCTGAAAGGCTAAGATACCCCTTCCCATTGGTGAAACTCTGAAAGGCTAAGATACCCCTCCCCATTGGTGAAACTCTGAAAGGCTAAGATACCCCTTCCCATTGGTGAAACTCTGAAAGGCTAAGATATCCCTTTCCATTGGTGAAACTCTGAAAGGCTAAGATACCCCTTCCCATTGGTGAAACTCCGAAAGGCTAAGATATCCCTTTCCATTGGTGAAACTCTGAAAGGCTAAGATATCCCTTTCCATTGGTGAAACTCTGAAAGACTAAGATACCCCTTCCCATTGGTGAAACTCTGAAAGGCTAAGATACCCCTTCCCATTGGTGAAACTCTGAAAGGCTAAGATATCCCTTTCCATTGGTGAAACTCTGAAAGGCTAAGATACCCCTTCCCATTGGTAACACTCTGAAAGGCTAAGATACCCCTTTCCATTGGTGAAACTCTGAAAGGCTAAGATACCCCTTCCCATTGGTGAAACTCTGAAAGGCTAAGATACCCCTTTCCATTGGTGAAACTCTGAAAGGCTAAGATACCCCTTCCCATTGGTAACACTCTGAAAGGCTAAGATACCCCTTCCCATTGGTGAAACTCTGAAAGGCTTAGATACCCCTTCCCATTGGTGAAACCATCTCGAAGAAATGCCGTGAAGGAGCTTACAGCTTAAAATAACGAATAACGGATTACAGTGCAACATTGATGTGATGGGTTCAGCATAAAATCCCCCCAACGCGCTTGATTTCACTTTGCGAGCCGCGAAATAGGGAGTTTTTATTGGTTCGATAAAGTCGGTCAAATCAAGCATGTTCCCTAACCGTTTCACACGAAACATGAACAAGTGTGGCGAAAAAACATCTTTTTCATATTATCCAGGTAGTCTCCGATGAATTTTCGTCAATGGTGTCCTTAAATGTAAGGACAACGAAATAAAGAACGTTTGTAATTTACATTTTCAGCCAAAATGACTTGTTAGAAACAGCGCACACCAAAATCAGTTGGTCTTATGAGTACATCGAATTACACTTACTTTTTAAGAGGAGAAATTGATAAAAAGCGAGGATATGCTTCTTACTTCCATGTGAACTGTAGTAACCTGGAAACGAGTCAATAAAGCCACGTTCTACACACAGATAGACAGTTTGGTAGCCACCTCATTTGTAATAAAGTGAGCTAGGTGGAAAGTAGATAAATTGCCATTCTCGTTCTTATTGCAAATGTGGTTGTGAACTGCAACAACGTTTACAATCAGAAAGAAAACTACGATGTATTTATCACAAAACTAACGTAGTTGCATATGTGGTGATATGAACGCGCTGTTATTAGCGAATAAAAGAAATGGTTATTTTATTATCATTTTTTTGCAAATACTATCAATGTAACTTACAGAGCTTGCGTGTCCAATGCCGTTATTATCATTACAATTGATATGGTGTTGTAACCATGCATACACTTTTGCTTTAGATATAGGCGCCACAAACATGAAGAGGATAAGTCGAGTTCTGGAACAGTTTCAACGTCTATCCTTTTATACCTCCAATATAAGTGTGCCCTATGTTGTTTTCAAAGATCTGTTCCTAATTATGATATCACGATGGTATGCAATTTCCAATGAGAGACTTCCATTGTCTCCTACATTAACCGATTAAAATCTATACACCTTATTGCTTCCTCAAAATTTCAGTTATGGATTCATAAAACATTCCTCTGCAACAGTGTTGGTAAATGAGTTTTCATTGTAGATATATGACTTCATCATACGATGTGATATTTCTAGTACGTCAGACAGGTTATTGAGTTGTATATCACACTCGAAATGTCATCTGATCACGCACATTTCGATATACACTAATCCCCTAAAGGTATTGCACACGTCACAGAACTTAAATGTGGGCGTAAGCTTTCAGAAAAACAAAGCTCTCGGTGGTATGGTTATATAGCGGGAAGGGTTAGAAATGTGCAGTGTACAAAACGGAATATACTGTTTATAGCTGTGTCACGACCCGTTTTGAAATAAAGTTGCAAAATGAAATAATCTTATTTCATTTTGCAACTTTATTTCAAAACGGGTTGTGACATAGCTGTTCATACTGTACCTTGATGATGCTCTGCGTCTGAAGGCCATTTTTGCATTTCTCCCGTCTTTCATTTGTGTCTGACCGTTAGGGTACATGACAGGTGCCGTTAATGATGATGCAGCTAAACATGAGTATATAGGAGAAGGTAAATCGAGAATACAAATACATGTCTTGGCGTTTTGATAGGCCCCATTTCCCGCCCCACGGCTATCTTTAAAAGGTGTGATGTGAACGACTTTTATTTCTATTCTTCAGAATTCATGTACCATAGCTGCAGGTCATATATCCAATGGTCAAACAAGTACACGTTACAGTATTGGACCCAAAAGGTGCATCATTGTCAGTCGTCCCTAAATATCCGTTCTTTGAAATGTCAAACGCTATCTACAATGCCTTGTATAACTCAAGTCCACCATTCTGGACATAATATACGGTTCGTTTAAAGAATTTGAAACCCCCAAAAGCCAAAGGTTCTAATAGAATCAAACTCCGTATTCTAAACAAACAAGTCTCCATTTCGCCAAACGCATTGTCAATAGTTAAACTCAATTTGACGTGCTCTTATGAGCAATTACGTAATGGGTATACATTCCTTGTGAGTCAGGTATTACAAAATAATCAAAAGAATGTTGGGCGCTGTAAAAACCACAATAAATCATACACATGGGTCTCAAGACTGAATAACGGATTGCCCATGGTTCCATTAAATATGAAGGGATATTATGGACAATGGACAGTTATTGGTATTCCTCAATCCATGAAGAGCCATATATAGCAATATTATCAAAGAGACTTGACGCAATGTAAACCCCCAATAAAACAAACCAGTCGACGATTGAGGCTAGTAGCAAACATCGTGCTCTGAAGGGTCGACGATTGAGGTCTACACTATTAAAGGACAGCTTTGCTTTTCAAACTGCACCATCCAAAAAATCATCTTCAATATTTTAACATTGTCAATACCTACAGACTTTCGTTCCAGATCGAAGTGTAGAGCTAACATTGGACGATCAAGTACTTGCGTTTTCACCTAATCGATTATCTACACTTATCCACAATAGTATTGCATTGTCACACTATAACCATATGAAACGTATTGTGCAGGCAGGTGTAACAAAAAAAAAACCTGCACTAGACGGTGTTAAAAGAAGTTGTCAAAAATGACTAAAACACCTAAGAAAAGCTAGATAGCCTGTTAACAGATATTGAACTCATTTTGACATGATATGAGGTTTTTTTAATGCTGGGTAGTTTTCCAAAAATAGATTTTTGTGTCGACTACTTTCCAAATCTTAAATATCTGCTCAATTTTGAAGAGGATATATACTCAGAGTAGCTAGCAGGTTAGATCACAGGCCAGTCGCCAATGTGTTTGGTGGCTGACCTGGCTCTAACATGTTTGCATGAGCTTGAAGTCGGTTTCAGCACGATACGAGTTAATGAAGTGCTTCATATCCATCAACATTTCAGATTTTTCAACAACAATTTTAAACGTTACCTGCTTCATATTCTTTTCAAGTTGTATGTAGGATAAAAATAAATCTTGTCACTTTGCCCATTACGG
Source organism: Cerastoderma edule (assembly GCA_947846245.1). Taxonomy (NCBI): domain Eukaryota; kingdom Metazoa; phylum Mollusca; class Bivalvia; order Cardiida; family Cardiidae; genus Cerastoderma; species Cerastoderma edule. The sequence continues at coordinate 9,805,543 of OX401416.1, read as the reverse complement.
GGCCTCTATGTTTGAAATGTAAGTCTATAAATAGCGCACCAAACGACATTTTTATCGGATGTCAGTAACTGCGGGTCCAGTTGTCTTGACTGAACCAATCAACCGATCAGATAAAGATTTATCATATCAACCCTTAATTCAATAATGCTTTATTTTAAAGGCACATCAAAGGAGAGGAATACTGAAAAAATATATGGAGTTCTTTTATTATGTTCATAAAAGTCATGAGAATTAGTTTAGGAATGCATTGGGACCCTATTAATGAGATTCATTTAAAATAAGTTATTTTGTGCTTGAAATATAGTTGTCTCCAATTCAATCATGTTTATCAACAACCTGTTTGTTGACATATTCAAAATAACATAGTCTGATTGGTCGGTTCTAAAATGTGTGTATCAACTGTCAATGTCAGAGGTAAAGAATCAGGAAATCTGAATTATAAAACTTGCTAATCTGGGTTATTTCTGGTTTACTTTCACATTTAAGTTGTGCTGATGGTGTTTTCTTGTGATAGTTATTTGAATCTGTCCAAAAGTTTACCAAATAATATAGTTTGAAATAGCTTTAATCTCCTTTAATGGGCCTTTAACAAATCTTTTGCAGACATAGTTTTAAACGAGTAATTAATTCTTTCGTAACAATGGTTTCAATCCAATATTATCATAATCATTTAGTTTCGTACCATTTTTGGCGTCTGATTGACGTAGTCCGAATGATCCAGACGTAGATATTTCATTCTACACAGAAACAGCTTGGATCATCCGAGTTACAATAGACCTGAATGGCGTGAATGTGGCAACTTGAAATGTCGATCACAATGTAATAAGAGTGTATAGGCCCTAGATCAGAATTATTGTTGAATTTGGTGCGTTTTAGAAAACTTGATTCCATTTTGGTGTAATAAGGTGCATTTGGGTACATTTTGGTACATTTAGTGTTGTTTGATGCAATTTGGTAGATTTTAGTGTTGTTTGGTAAATGTTTGTGCACTTGCTACATTTTGGTGCACTTGCTACATTTTGGTGCAACAATGTTAATTTTGGAACATTTTGATTCATTTTGGTGTAGTTTGGTAAACCGTGGTGCACTTGCCATATGTTGGTGCAAAAAGGTACATTTTTGGAAATTTCGCACAATTTGGTTTTTGTTGGTGTATGTTTGTATACGTTGGTGCGCTTGGTACATTTTGGAACATGTTGGTGTAGTTCGGTAAAATTTGGTGCACTTGCTACATTTTGATGCAATAAGGTACATTTTTGAACAGTTTGGTACATTTTGGTGTAGTTTAGAAAAAAAACACTTTAGTGCACAAAGTACATTTTGATGCAAAAATGTAGATTTTTGAACATTTTGGTTCAATTTGGTATTTGTTGGTGTAGTTTGTGTTTTGTTGGTGTGCTTGGGGCAATCCGGTATCTTTTGGTGTAGTTTGGTAATCGTTTTGGTACATTTTGGTATTTTTGGTGTAGTTTGGTAATCATTTTGGTACATTTTGGTATTTTTTGGTGACGGTTGGTTATCGTTTTGGTACATTTTGGTATTTTTTGGTGACGGTTGGTTATCGTTTTGGTACATTTTGGTATTTTTTGGTGTAGTTTGGTAATCATTTTGGTAAATTTTGGTATTTTTTCGTGAAGGTTGGTTATCGTTTTGGTACATTTTGGTATTTTTTTGTGTAGTTTGGTAATCATTTTGGTACATTTTGGAATTTTTTGGTGAAGGTTGGTAATCATTTTGGTACATTTTGGTATTTTTTGGTGCTTTTGGTAAACGTTGGTGTGCTTTGCCTGGTACATTTTGGAAATGCCCAGCTCTGAGGCGAGATTTCATTGTTTAAAGGGACTATCCAACATACTGTGTTATGTTAGAAACAAGAGCAACCGGCTTCACATGTGAGAACGAGAGGACCAACTTTAATCGTCATAGAAAGTTAATTCTAACGCTGTTTGAAAGAAGGAACAAACAAGCATACGCAAACACATTTCAAATAACATAAAGAGATACAATAATTCGATAAACAATGGTGATTTGAAGTAATTGAAACTTTGAGTGTTTGATTTGTATTTCTGTTTATGTTTCTTAACATTTCCAACATTCCAAGGAGAGTTTTTATTTTGTAAACATTTATATAAAACAATAATCGTCGCGTTAAAACTTAAAGGCCACATCCTTTTCGTCATATTACAAGTTAAGGATGGAAGTTCTTTTGTTAGCCTACAAATCATTGATTGGGATAGTTAGACTACTCTCACGACATATTGATATGCAATTACGATTATTTCTACATTTTGACTGAGCCTCAAAAGAAAACAGTTGTGTAAGATATTTGTCATGAATGGTTTATGACTTCAGTTTTGAAGAGAGTTGCGTGTCATTAAAAGCGATGAGAGAGTGCCGATCTGCCCCATTTAAGAATAGCATGTTTGATATTTGTTTACTAGTAACAATACGGCCCTTGTCCACCTATGCACATTCTGAAATAACTATTAAAAGCGACGAGCCCAAATGTTTTAGTCTGAGAGTCAAAAAAACGCAAAAATGTGATTTGACCAATTCCCGTACCTACATACTATACGTGATCACTTTTGATTGATCAATTCTTAAGTTGCTGAAAATCTGTGTTTTCATGAACACATATTGAACGAGCTTTCAAGAATTTTTGTACTTTGATTGGAAACTCGGGTTTATAAAAAATCATAGGATTGCTCTCTTACATACCTTGCTAGCTTTACGTGATTATGTGACTCGATTTCACTCTTATTGTTGTTGTTATTATTGTTAGCTGAGTAATCTTTTTTTACGATCACATTGAGTACCTGTTATTTTATAATGCTGTAATGTATACCATCACATTAAATACCTATCATTTCAAAATGTTATAATGATATATGATCACATTGGATACCTTTTATTTCAAAATGGTAAAATATATACTGACTTAATGAGAAACTGTATATAGTTGAAGTCAATAGAGAATCTTGAATATTGAATCTGAATACAGGGGAGTAATTCGTCCGAATGATCGCTTGGAACATCCGAGTTAGGGAGTCATCAGATTTGGCGAGCGCTTTCCCGGTCAATAGTAATTTCCGTGAGACAAAAAAAATTGTCGCAGGAACATTTCGTTATTGGAGACATAGTAGGTTGTTAAACAATTTCGTTTTCAGGGGCCCGTTTCACTAAGCTGCGTACGCAAGAAATTAACGTAATTTTTTGCATACGCAAGGATTTGGCAGGAAAACCCGTTTCACTAAACTGCGTAACTTTACGTTTTGCGTTAATAACAGACGCTCCTCCCACTTTGGTTTATGTCGCTGGGCGGAAATAATAGAGCATTGCTTACAACATAGTTTTAAAAGCACTATACTATTGCGTGCATCAAAAATCAAGCTTTTTTGTATCTACATGTATTTAAGAAACGTGCATTAATTTTGTTCGTAGAAAGCATTTCAATTTTAAATGGTTACATAATATTATTTGGAAATTCAATAATGTATTACTTTCCAATTTGCATAATTTTATTCTCCATGAAAACGAAAGCTCAATCAATTTAATGAAATATCGTCTACTAAAGTGCGTTTGCAAAAAGAATGTGTTCTGGAGAACAGAAAACACGAAGTCAAAAATGGCAATAAGTTATGTTTACCATATATTAATAGTGCAAGTTTTATTTCCCCCTTCCTTTGATGTATATGTGGCGTATTGAAATTAATCAAAGAGTTCGTTTTGAAAATGAAAAGTACATTCAATTTAGAGGTGACCTTTATTGATATCGTTTGTGTGGCAGTATGCTAGACCTGTCTTATGAAACCATTTTTTACGTCAAAGCTTACATAAAACATTCGTAAATGGAACATAGATGTTGTGCTCAATGAGGCAGCAACAGTAGTCTGGATTCCCTGCCCCTCTACACTAATTAAGTACTAATACCGCAGAACGACGAAAATTAGAATATAATTGTTTGTCCTTACAATTGGTTGTTAATATGAGATTTGACGCTGTGCCAAGAGTTTTTTTAAGTTAGTATACGGATCTCTTGAATTCACCAGCACTAGGCTATGGCTCATAAATATCTTGCCAAAGGAAGCTACAACGAAACCAATTGTACCAGTGTTGCTTGAACTCAATACCCCATAGTTCCAAGTTAACCACCTTACCCACTGGGTTATGCAGGACTCTTGTGCTAACGTTAAGCCTGTGGTATGCAATTTTCCGCTGCGACCTTAAGTAAGGTCAATTAATGTGACATGATTCATTCGTGGCTCAAACTTGAACAATTGCATTCAAATGGGAAAGAACGAAGTGGTCTATAAATTGACTGTTGCAATAATGACAAAGACACATAAGGAACATATGTAGTATGGAGAGAGAGAGAGTAGAAAATATCTTAACAATTCCTGAAGAGAATATTATTTTATTGCTAAGTCTATGTACGTTATAAGATTAAATAATAGATCCTGAGGATTCAGCCCAAAGCATCAAATGTATACGTTTGAGCACAGCTAAAAAAAGGGGGTTTTAGCGAGCAGACTTTCTTCTTAACACACAGGTCTCGAGCAAATGCCATAAACGACTTTTTAGTCATTACAATCGTGTGCTTTTAATGATAGTTTAAACCGTACATACCGACCTTTATTCGGAAGTAGGACAATCCTTATCTCTGAGGTCAGGCTAGGTCCGGAAAACAAGCCATATTCCATCTACCTCCAAAGTTGACCAGGATCTCTAGATGTAGACCGCATACAATTGAGAATTCAAAACTACACACCTTATGAATTAGCCATCAAATTAAATGGACATCTATTTGTGTGTAAATATGCTATAAAACATTATAAGGTCCTGGATCAGAATTACGATACAACACAGGTTGATCCGAGACCGGAATTTACTCGAATACAATAAACATAGCTTTTACACAAAAATCCATGTCAGTTTACTATCTATAAATGTGTTGAAGAAGCCCAGTTTACATTAACCAAGGAACCACCATGACATCTAGTTCCACGCATGTGCTTGTTTTATTGTCCGCGATAACTGTCGTGTTTGGTACCGGGGTGGATATCCTTTCCCCAGTCCCGGGCAAGAATGGGACGGTGGATGTGGCCGTGATAATTACCCCAGGGGCGGATATTAACGGACCAGCCTATCGGCCTTTAGGTAAACCGATCTCGATATATATATATATATCTTTATCGTAACTAGGTATTTTAGAAAAAAAAAGGAAACAACTGTCAACTTTGAAACCAAAAGTTATGGTTGGTTCTGAATTATATATCTTAAATTCGCCAATTATTCGTGGTTCGAGGGTTGTGAGTTTGTATTCTTATATAAATACAAAGCTAAACGCTAACTTAATGACAGGTCATGGATGGAAGCAATAGACTAATTTATTCTACAAGTTAAATATATCTGGATCTGGAAATATCATACATACATACATAAGATTTCCTGTTATATATGACATTTAGCATGACGATATCTTAGCAATATACATCGCAATGAATCTAGATTCTGATTGGCCGATATTTGACTATTCAGTCGAGTATTGGCCAATCAAATCCCAGCTAATTGACTAATCCGGGAAACGACACAATGATAAGCAACACACAAACGAGTATTGTTATAAACGTTCTGTCAAATTCGTGAATCATCATTTCGTGGTTATGTTAGATTATAAATGAGAACATTTGCATTGTTAATATCGAAGCTAAGTTCAATTTTGTCGATAGGCGTTTTAATGCAACCACAACTTTGATCATGCGGTCAAATTGATTTTTGTTTCTTGCCAGCGAAAGGTCAATATCATGCGAAAGATCTGCAGTGGTATTTGGTATAATGCTTTAATCCGGAAAAGTATTGGCATCTCATTTGCAATCATCTTTGCGCAGGTTAAACTCAGTTAGCGTTAGTCTCATTAATGATCAGTGAACGAAGCTTTATTATTATTTTTTTTCAATATTTGGACATTTATTGTGCTTCGAAGGTATCAGGTAATGTCGCAAAAGCCTTCAAGTCCAGAAACCTAGACCAAGTCAACGTTAACTTTATGGTACCTTATCTTAGGACTCTCACTTGAATAAGATTGATAGACACACTTTTGACAAAATGATGGCATTGCAACACGAAGAAAGAGTCAGACCCAGTGAACGTTATGGTTTTTAAACCTTATAGTGGTGGAACCAACTTCATGCTTATGCAAACAAGTTAGATCCAGGCAAGCCGCCATGTAAATTTGCGGCTTGCCTGTGATCTAACCTAATTGCTTCTCTGAGTACATTTCCTCGTGTAAATTAAGCAGGTATTTAAGGTTTTGGATAGCAGACGACACAACAATCTATTTCTAGAAAATTACCCAGCATTTTAAGGGTTTATGTTTTAGCTGAGGCCATCCAGAAAGCCTACCCAGGACGCTTGTGGGTGGCGTTACTGAAGGATTTCCTACTGGACACGCCCAATCCGCTACAGCTAGGGGGCGCTATATCGAAGGCGAGGTCAGACCTTAAACACGCTGGCTTCCGGGGAAACAATGTCTTCCTGGCCGGACACAGTCTAGGGGGTAAGTCTTTCGTAACTACTCGGGTGATTCCGTGAAATCAAACATGTATGCTTCCGAGGAAACAACGTCTTCCTGGCCGGACACAGTCTCCGAGGTAAGTCTATCGTTACTACTCGGGTGATTCCGTGACATCAAACATGTAGGCTTCCGAGGAAACAACGTCTTCCTGGCCGGACACAGTCTCGGGGGTAAGTCTATCGTTACTACTCGGGTGATTCCGTGACATCAAACATGTAGGCTTCTGAGGAAACAACGTCTTCCTGGCCGGACACAGTCTCGGGGGTAAGTCTATCGTTACTACTCGGGTGATTCCGTGACATCAAACATGTAGGCTTTCGAGGAAACAACGTCTTCCTGGCCGGACACAGTCTCGGGGGTAAGTCTATCGTTACTACTCGGGTGATTCCGTGACATCAAACATGTAGGCCTCCGAGGAAACAACGTCTTCCTGGCTGGACACAGTCTCGGGAGTAAGTATGTACATGTACATGGGTACCAATGTGAAACATCGGTTTGAGCGAATCGCAACGTCACGTCTCTTTTTATAGAATGCTTGGGTACCATTTTACTAAACGTGTTATGCTTAAAAAATACGTAAGATCATAACAATGATCCCTCTTATTTCAATATTGGGTTGAGCAATCTTGCAAAGTAATATGTCACTTTGCAATATTGCACTTTAATTTAAGATACTATCCATGTTTGTTAGATTTGACGGACATTTACGTTAGGTCGCTTATTCAAACGTTACCAATGTGGTTAACGTAATATGTCCTCTGACGTTGCCTAGATGCGTCGATTTATCATGATTTTAATGGTTAAAACGGAACTGTAATGAAACGAAATCCTATATTCTGACTTTTCTCAGGGATGTTGACAATATGCCTACCTATATAAGTGGCATTTGTCTATGGAAAAACAACGTCATTGGCAAATGCTGGATAAGACTTTCAACAGGCCTTGTCATGCAATCACGACTTTAATTATACGGTCGACTTTTCTTTCTTTCTTCCCAGCGAAAGATCGATTTTATGTAACAGAATTAAGTTTTCGATCAAGTCATCTCTGACATACAGGCTAAATAATTGTCTCGTAACTCATTAGTCTAACAACTATTTACTATATTTCCAGGCGTGTTTGTAGGGAGTTACGGCCAATCACACGCCAGCCAGTTGAAGGGTGTTATGTTGTTTGCGTCCTATCTGACACGAAGCCACCGACTCCGTGATTATCCCGTACCCGTACTAACGATTTCCGGAGATCTTGACGGACTTACCCGAATCACGAGAATCGTCGACACATATGAGTAACTATTTTACGCTTTGCCTAAATGATTGATCGCCAACTTAATACTGTTGTGCATGGTAGCGAGCGCCTTGCTTCTCCAATATAATGTTCTTCTATCGTGACAGTATTTGATAGATCATGCAATAATGTTGCTGTGTTTGGTTCACATAAGTTTCAGCTCGGCGAAAATATATTTATGAGTACACGCCATGTAGGGTTTAGAGAAATACGCCATGTAGGGTTTAGAGAAATACGCCATGTAGGGTTTAGAGAAGTAAGAAAAACGATGGGAGAATACTACTTTAATCTAAAGCTGTAGTGTTGGTTGTGTGCAAGGTGTGACATAGCATTTCATTTCACTTTGCGGTCCATAATGGAACAAGAAGATTGTCAGTTTCTTACTACACCATTTATCCTCCAAAGTATTGTCGAAACAGACATTTGACGTATTATAGATTGTGTTTGAAATATAGTTTGCTATACCAAATCGCCTTTACCAATTCCTTTGTGTGTTTAATACCTACACCACTTTAATGCTCGGTATGGTTGAAACAGGAAAGACGTAATGATTTTTATTTGAAATATACCAATTGGCTTTTTCCAATTCCTTCATGTGTTTAATGGTTGGTCTGATTCTTGCAGGGAACTTGAGAACGAGACCATAAATAACCCGAACCCTGTAAGTCTGATCTACAGCCGACCAGTGATCGTACTCCGGGGACTGAATCACGGACATTTCGCATCCGGGGGAATGCCGTCCAACGTAAGGAGTCACGACGTTCAGGCGGACGAAGACATCACGTACGACGTTGCTCATCAGCAAATCGCTTGGAACGTGAACAACTTTATCACAGCGACGTTAGGGGAACCAGTCGACGAACGACTCACAGCACTGGCCGGGTTAAAGTCGGCGTACCTACAGACGGGGAAAATCATCAAGGTATGCCGCAAGGCGATAAGTAGCAGAAAAAAACGAGGATGTTTTTTTTTATTATTCCGATTTATTTGGTACAATCCCTCTAACAATTTCTTTAGACATGCAGCAATGGCTAGCCTGGCGTCCTGGCCCTTGTGTATACCCCGCGCCTAGTGCGGGGTATACGCATGGGTCAGGACCCCAAGCTAAGTAATGCCCGGCTCATTAAAGAAGAGGGAATAGCTTACCTAACTGCCAATAGGTGCCGGACAATACGGCTAGAACCATCAACATTCTGGGAGTCAGTTAGGAAAACACCATACCGTGGTTTTAGGTTTTATTTAAAGATAACCAAAGAAGATATCGTAAACATACAATATAGAAAGTTAATATAAGAATGACACTCTAACGGATTGAGATTATAATCGTTTTGAAATAATATGCCGTCTATGGATAAAACGACAAAGAAGATACATATACTCGTACGATTTCAGCCTCTCTCCATGATGAAGGCGATGGACATCAACAACAACAAACGTTCCAATACCACAGAACGAGGCCAGATGGCGCTGTTGGGGACGGGCTTTAATAGTCACGTGATCGTAAGTTATACTGGGTTTTAATTAGTTGTTGATCAGATTGGTGGCGTAGTAATCTCTACAAGAACAAAGTTTTTGGCATTTGTATAAATATCGAACGATTATACTGCAAGGGAGAAGAGGTTGAGAAGCATGATGTTCGTCTTGTTAATAAGACTAGCATGAGGGTACGAACTAAGTATCGGGTCATAAAAAAATGGTAGTTATAGATTTTCCCTGTGGCACTCTGTGTAATAAGGAGAGCATTAAAACCGGAACGTTGGTATCAAAATAAAGGTTTACATATGATCGGGTTGGGTAGAACGGTAATTGATTATGAATATTACATTTTGTAATTAACAGAATAGGCAAAACCAAAGGGTAATAAGCGGAAAAATGCTAGATACATTCTTAAGTTTCTACCTTGCACCATCTAGAAAGTAGTGTGTCTTAACCCAGTCAGTTCTCAAACTGGATCCTATATGCACGAGTATATATAAACGTATTGAATAAACTTTCAAACCAGAAATTGAACATTCTTTATTTCGACGAATGAGAGTGAGCTGTGATACTATCGAAAATATCGTAAATTAATTTTCAAATAATCATTAAATCGTGCAATACCCCCGATTTAATATCGATCAAGATTAGACAAGATTAAAATCGTTGCCAAATTATTAGGGTATTACGATAAGCTTAAATAATAATTATGACGAAAAATTAATAATTCAACTAACAAATTTCCTCAATATTGGAATGTATGACCTGTTTAAACCCACAGATGAACTTTTCTTGCAGCAGACGACTTTCAAAAGCATTGTGGCAAAAGGAGAAATTGCTTGTCACAAGCAATTACTCCTTTTGCCATAATACTTTTTTTCAATCTATTCCCATATTACAACAGCAGAACTGAAAGTTTTTTCACATATGTATTTACAAAACCTTTATAACGTTGTCTGCTTCAAGTAAAATAATGTCGGCAGCAGGTGGTAAAGAGTTAATGGCTTCGCTACACCTCTGATCGCTCCAGGTGAGACTTCAAAGTTTTCACATGTTAAAAAAGCATTTCTAACGTCGCCTGCTTCGAGTAAAAGAATGAAATGCCGTCTGCAGGTGGTAAAGAATTAATGGCTTCGCTACACCTCTGTAATCGTTTCAGGTGAAAGACTCCGAAGTGTCCAGCACTACACTGCCAGCCTACGAGCCCGAAGTCGACATGTCCAAGGGTAAAGCGTACATACAGACGTTTTCCAGCGTCGTCATGCCTTTTGACCCAGAGGATGTGTCCCAGTTTCCACAGACCCCCTCTGAGATCGTGGCCGTGTTGAAGGCAAAGGATGGTATACAGGCCAGGTTCCCGAATATAACATCGGGAACAACCACACCTCAGTCATGTCGGCAGCTGAATGAGGTAAACATGTTCACATTCTCCATTCATGCCAATAGATACATAAAGCAATGCCCTATTGAAGTCTACACGTTGGATTTTTCGTAGGAGTGTCTTTGGGCAGGACACTGAAGAGTGGTGCTAGATCTGGTGAAATACAGACAAGCCGTAAAATAACTGAAACTCTGATGACATGGTGTTAAACTCCATATAAAAGTCGACACAGAGCCTTGTTTTTTATCATGTCCAGATACGCAACAGTTAATGCTATCATCAAAGTCAGAGGAGGCAAGTTTTCTTTGTATTGCACCAGGTATACGAGACTATAACAGTCCACTGTTATAGAAGGTCATACTTGTGTTTTCTGGCAAACGAACACGCTAATTACATAAGTTTAATCTTAGACCAATAGTTTAGTTTCCTTCGCTTAGTACACGGGTATACACTTCTAGCATATTCAATTAATATGCTAGAAGTGTATGCACGTGTAGCAAGCGATATTGCCACCGGTTTTTTTTCCAATAAGTTATGAATAAAACTCCCTAGTTTGTAACATTGGTGACACAATGTTACACTGTAGCTCTCTCTTTCAGCTTGTAATGACAATGGTCGAAAACGCAGCCTCTGGGGTTGCCAGAAAGCGTGCGGTCACACGAAATGCTCCTAAAATGACCTTTCACAATGACGTTGTCCAGGGGTCAATGGCTGAATGGGCGCCATCTTCACTGACCTTGACCTACGGGTCAAACGGAGAGCTCGACGTGACGTCATATGTGTACACGACCAACATGGCGGAAGAGTTCTTGCTGGATAAATCGTCTAGTAACATGTACTGTAAACTCCTGTCTCCCTACAGGGCAATGGAGTGGTATTATCTGGACTCATTAAAACGACAAAATTAGGAATAAATAATTGTTTTGTCTTTTTTATTTATGGTTCAGTACATACAATATTTGCTCAATATTTGCACCTAAGTAAATTAAATCTGTACAAAATATAGTTGGACCCTATTTCAGGACTAAAAGCACCAAACCCCGATCCTGGTAAAGGAAACAATACTTGTAATCATTCCGTTAAAACATCTCAGTGATTTCATTTTATGATGCCATTTAATAATATCATAATGGGAAAAGGGTGATTCAAAACTATATCATGAACAGGACGACTTTGTTAAATTCTAAAAATTTAACATCATTTCAACGGTTTTTCAGTTATATTACTGCCATCATGCACGCGCCATTGCTAGGCCTGGGGTTCAGAGTGTCCTGGGATTGTCCTGAATTATTGACTGGAAATTAACAAGGTGCCCTTGCATGATGTTTGTCAATGGATTAGTGACTGGAAATTAACAAGGTGCCCTTGTATGATGTCTGTCAATGGATTAGTGACTGGAAATTAACAAGGTGCCATTGTATAATGTCTGTCAATGAATTATTGACTGGAAATTAACAAGGTGCCATTGTATAATGTCTGTCAATGAATTATTGACTGGAAATTAACAAGGTGCCCTTGTATAATGTCCGTCAATCTTAAACCCTAGATACATGTCCTATTAAAATCAGTTCATATGATTGAGAAAGAAAATCCACATTTTTGATGTGATTATTCCATATTATGTAATAACCAGCATTAGGCAACAGGGGTTCAGTGGAAGAGTATCTGCCTTTTAGATTGAGGTTTGAAGGTTTGAACCCATTATCAGTGAAGTGAAACTGAAATCAGACCAACAAATCAGCACAAGTACTGATCAAGTATTCGGGAAGCAGTATCAAACGTTATTACTCTTAGTTGTAAGAAACTGTTTCACAATCAATGTAAAATAGATAAGTATAGGAAAACATAAATAGTTGGAAGATCATTGGATTTGGTTTGTCTCGTTTCTTAGCATTGTGATACTTCTTAGCTATCCAGTAGGTGTAATTAAACAAAGTCAACATTTTGGTCTCGTCAGGACATGATCTTACAACGCCAATCAGAACTACTCGGGTATTTCCGTGAGCTAAGAAATACATGTTTTCATTGGATAAACCTGATGTGTTCAGATTGCTTACAACCCTTGAGTAAGATTTCTCCGACTAACAAAGTGTTCAGTCAATGTAAGTTGAACAACCATGTCTAGTTGTGTCATAATGGGACACTTTTATCTTTTGTCAAGGCCAGCAGTGTTTTTTCTGTGATGGATCTGAAAGAAACAAAATAACATGTACCTCTCAAGCATGGGTTTCAAACTTTGCTTATTCAGATGGGAATTCAGCGCCATATTATTAACTTTTCAGTTATCTGTTATGTTGTGGTGTTCAAGGAGTACCATGGGGTATTAAAGTAGGAACCAAAGTTACCCAACCCCCACCTATAATACTGGGCCATATAGAACTCCTCATGTATGGCTAGCCTACATTGTAGTCAGATTCTAACAAAAAATATTGAATTAAACTGAACACACTGTTTCTTAAAGTATGCAAAAAGTGTACCAGTGTACCTGTAGTTATTTCTATTAGACAGAATGCCTGTTAAGGTAAAATACCCTTAATCCACCATTTGAAAGTAATTCTCTCGTCTGATGACTGTAAATATCATCAGACCAAGGAAAAAGCTTCAAAATGGCAGATTATGAGTATTCTGCCTTATAACCTAATTCAATCGTAGGAAAACTTAAGACTCAATCTTTCTTTAATACAGGGGAGATGACAAATGAAAATAGTTCATTTTAAACTTGATAGAGTTATCCTTCTTTCAATCTTGTCATGGATTAACACATTATCACTTAATGCCACATGTTTGCATCTTGCAGCAGAAGACTTTCAAAAAGCAATTTAGTAAAAGAAGAAATACATGTTTACAAAGCTTTTCTAAAGTGGTCTGCTTCAAGTAAAAGAAGGTCATTGCCAATATTGAAGAGCTGTTTGACCACCTACAGGCAACATATTTTACTTGAAGCAGATGACTTTAGAAAAGCTTATCAAACATGCCAAAAACCCTTTAGTTCTGCTGTTGTGATATGTGAAACGATTGAAAAAGCATTGTGGCAAAAGGAGAAATTGCTTGTGACAAGCAATTTCTCCTTTTGCCACAATGCTTTTTGAAAGTCATCTGCTGCAAGGTGCAAAAATGTGGAGTTACATGATAATGTGTTAAGAGCTTAATTTCCCTTACCTCATGGCAAATGTTGGAATAGCAGCATCGTACAGCACAAATAACTGGTGTGGCGGAGACTTCATTGCGTAACATTTATGTGTGTCCGTCGTTAAATAGGTATCTACAGCATGGTGGGTGAACTCTGATGGACCTAAAACATGAGTTGGGAGAAAAAGGTATTACCCATTTACTTCATTTAATTAATCATGTGTCAAAATAATCAAGGTAAAGGAAATCTGAATCCCAGACATCTGCTCATCCCAATATTTGCCCCCTTTTCAGTACAGGACAGACTTTTAGCCGTCACGGAGAAAAGAGTGGACATCAACTCTCTTAAATATGGCAAGGGAGCAAAAGTCTGCGCTATACCGAAAAGGGAGGCAAATGTCTTAATTTTCAGTTTAGTTTAAAATCTCTCTCAATCCTGCTTTGCTTCCTGGATACATAACAAGTACTCGCGCTGAATGTGGATTAATGAAACGTTGCAAGGCAGATCCGACTACTCACAGGAATCAAACCCAAGACCATTGTGTCCAAAACCAGATGCTCTACCCCTGGACCACTGTCCTCCACAAATGTCTAAGAAGGTAGACGGAGGGAAATATTCCATATGCCAGGAAAATGATATACAGTGCATACAAATACTATCTTTTTTGCTAATGGTTATAATTGATTGGTATTACTATATTTTTACATCACATAAAATATCTATCAATTATATAGCAATACCTGACTCACACTAGATGGAGACTAGCTCACATGAAAATTAAAATCTTAATGTACCAATTTCTTTTTTTTTGATGCCATGTACGCAATGAAATTAGACAGTAATTATTACAATACAATACAATAGATTCCATTGAATCTAAGGTAAATATAGAAAAAACCTATAAGAAATAAATTTTGCCAGAAATGTATCAGATCTCTGGTGTTTTTACAGCAATGTTTACCAATGACCTCATGTTGGCAACACATTGGCTTTTAAAGTGGATATGATAAGTGTGATCTTTTAGAGTAATGGAATATCCTATTATGGTCCATATCAAAATCTTTTGCAGATAACTGTGACATTGTATGAAGTATAGAGAACAACAATTTTATAGTAATATTGGCAAAATACCATACATCGTAACAAAAAGAGAAATTGTTTTTTTCAGGCAACCCCATCTTTAATAACTTGTTCATACCTTGTCACCCCATAAATTGGGACATGCTATTGAATCAAACAAAATAATTTATTTTTTGTATTTTATTTCCGACACCCAGAGTGATATGAATATTTCTAAGTTTAGACATGTTTTTTTCTTTCTGTGTATTGTTTAATAAAGGCAATATCTATCGTCTTTGTGGTTGTCTTCTGATATGCGTGTCCTTCTGCAGCATGTGCTTAGAAAGGCTTTTACATGAAGGAAAGCATTTAAATACTTTAACAGTGTACCCACCTTTTTCACTCCCATCAACATTAGAAGAAAAGTAGGAGCCAATCACGTGTTTGTAGTAGGATCTTAAAATATGGCGTCTGTCATTATCGTCAAATGCTTCATCTGTAATTGGATAATGATCAACTCTTAATTGGACCACAAATGATTTTTACATTGTGATATAACGAGTTTTATTCTATTCCTATCAATGAAATACAGGGATTTCTCAGTCTATTAATTTTCAATTTTGTCACAGTGAATATTGTCACTAGTGATGATATCAGTTTTGATGGAACTCCTTTTTTACCATCCCTTTGCATTAAAGCCATGGCTGCACTTTTGCACATGACATCAAAATGTTTGTATTCTGAAATGTATTCATACTCGTGAATCACGTCATAGGACACATAAAAGATGTCATGGGCATTATTGACTGCTTTGCTCCTCCCATTTTATATTCAATTTGGCGTTTATGGAGATATTTTGGCAAATAGATTTTATGTAGTGGAATGAAATAAATAGAATAATCAACTCCATTCAATTGATATAAAAAATATGTCACTTGAATGGGTTGTTATTATGTAGAAAAAACTCATTCTTTAAACTCTTTATTTGAAACTGATAACAACCCATTCTCATGACATAATTTTGATATCAATCGAAAGGAGTTGATCATCCTCTATATTTACCATTTTTTATTAATTTAATTGGTGAATTATAAGGATTTCTCAGTGTGACGATTTTGAACATTTTCATTTTCTTTATCACACTATAGTGAGATATCACACTCCAGTAAGATATAGATTTCTTACTTTTTTAAGCAATGCAAATAGGACTTTAAATTCCTTATTTGAAGGATAGATCCAGATATATATGATCATATATTGTTCAATGAATTGATCAAAACAAATTTAACACTTGTCAACATGTCTTTAATCCATCATCCAGCATCAATATCTTCTCCTAACATTCTCCTTCATTGGTTCATGTCAAAATTGCACTTAAAGAAATAAACAATAGAATTGTTACATCGTGATCAAAACTTGGTCAGCATGAATATATTCTCATTCTGTCACAATATTTTCAGACACCATTTCCTGAAAAGGCTCTGTTGAAACTATAGAAAGGAGCTATGTAATATTTCATATTCATTAGGTTTTAGAGGTATCTATACTCAAGACAGGAATAATAAAATTCATTTGTTTGTATGGTGTCTAACGCTGTATCAACACTTTTTCAGTTATGTAACACCTTTCCTTGATCCCCCCATACTAGGCTAGAGCTCTTAAGTGACATGCCAAAGGTCACTCCCACGAAACCAGAGGTTCAGTGCAGATCAAACTATATCTAATCCATACTTACTATCATCATTGCTATGTGGATTAACACTGCATAAACATCGGTTATTGTCGGTATTCACAAGAATAAATCTGAAATAGATATGAAGGATAGTCACTCAATACATACCTTCCTCTTTAAAGATTATGCCTGAAACTAAGTGTTTATAATATTTCTAATGTATCTTTATGATAATTTACCCTATTGCAAATGTCTTGCTGCAAAACACATTACAAATCATTATGAAAAAAAGAGAGTACATGTTGGTTGAATCAAGTCATTCATCACTCCCTTATATGGTATGATTTTTTTTTCTTCTAAATTTGGTAGATTTTGGCAGACAGAATTTGTCTGAAAATTAACAGCAGACAACCAGAATTTAGAACATTATTCATGTTATTTGTAGACACCATTAGGACAAAAGAATAGAATACCAGTACAGGAGCCGTTTGTCCTGTTGTCAAAGGTTTTTACATTTTTTTATATCAAATGCGTCTTTAATGAGATAGCCAGAGTAAAGGTTAGGCAAATTCTTTCTTTGTAAGAATAATTCAAATTTTCAACATTTATTCATTCAGTTATTCACAAATCTTTTTGATAGTTTGTTGAAGTTTCTTAATCGTCAAAACTTAGGGAAAAGTAATTTTGCACTGGTTGAAGGAAAGAATGTTACCAGTACATACCCGAGTATATTACTGTCTAATGTTATTGATGAAGGAAAGTTTCTAGGATGATTCTGTAAACATGAGCGCAGCAAATCATAGCCTGTCCGCCAAAATCTTCCAATCTGAAAAAGTTAAATCGCAAAAACCATACAGGCTGTTGTTCTCAAACAAAAGAGATCACGGTAAAAATATGCAAAACGAAAGAAACAACTTAAATTAATTTATTTTACAGGGTTTGTATTGTATATACCATTATGTGGCATTCACATTTTCATATATGTATTAATTGGCCCGTTTATTGAAGGCAATAATAATTTGATGAGTTGTATCATTCAGGGACACTCAAATTTTATTTCAAAGCTACCTCTGCAAAGTATTCAAGAACTGTGTTCATGAACTACATGAGCAAAAAATGGTCATTTATGAACACAAAGTTGTTCTTGAAAATGTTCATGAAGATATTCATGGACATGAAGATGTCCATCATTATATTCATCAACATATCCTTGATGTTCATGAACACCTTTATCTTAAATTGAAACGGAAACCTTCAATGCTTTACTTAGTATGTGTCTTACCTCTTCATCCAGATCTGCAAGGCTTGGTGTTGGACCACATAAAACACATAGATCTACATTCTTTGTTAACTGGAATGTCATCAATCTATGAGGCACCTGTAACAGAGACCTAAAGTGTCATAACAGGTGTTATATAATTCTTATCTAATTTGATTTACAACGATTGGAAGGAAGCTTTAAGCTTGTTAAATTCACTCTCGATGACTGATCCCTGGATACTAAACCAGTACTTGTGCCAGTTTGTGGGTTAGTCCTAGCAATTTTCATGGATCGAACACAGGACCCTTGGTACAAGAGGTCGATGGTCTACCTCTGTACCACTGTCCACCTATAACAGATTTTACAATCACTAAGGCACTTCCTGTGTAGGTTTGAATCTTGAGACCAGTATATAGGGCATTCAGTACAATAATAAAAATATTTTAACAAGTTTCCTACACAATCAATGCAAAACAAAAAAGATACAATAATATAGTAAGACTTAGTACTGGTACTTTATGTTTGTGAATACCTTAAAATAGACTTGAATTAACCCTTGATATTTTGATTCCATGTGAGCTAGTCTCCTAACTGACCTAGCTATAGAGTATAGATGGTCTGTCCAACTCTCATGAGTTTGGGGCCTGCCTCTGCTCATATCATGCAAAATAACTGAAAAACTGCTAAGAAATCCCAACAAAAAACATGGATTGCAAATTGTTGTTATCATATTGCAAAATATATCTAAATAAAATTCTTAGTATGGTGTTTAACACCATGTAAACAGTTTTTTTTAGTTATGTTACAGCTTTGCTAGGGCTCTGAAATGACATGCAAACGGAAACTTTCACAAAACCAGAGGTGTCTGAGGGGCTCGGACCAAGTCTCAATCAAAGTGGTGCTACATGAAAAGTAAGTGACATGACATGGAGGGACTTTTTTTATAAAATGGCAAGTATTTAAGTTTTTAAAGCCTGTATGCAGAGAATGATGTAATGTTTTGTTACAGTTTTGAGATTACCTGAATAAAGACTATTCCTACTTAGATATTGTGAAACTACCTGAATCAATTATGCTCAATAGCCATTTTTTAGTTGTTTATCAAACAATAATACAAAAACCATGTTGTTTCATTCACATATTTGGCTTTGAAATTTTCTCATATATGAACTAGCAACTTTAAACAAAAATGATTTTTTTATCCACTTACATTTGGACTGCCATCAGGTAAGAATATAGGAACATCTCTGGCAGAGCAGGGTGAAAATGAGCAAACTAACATGGAAATGAGAACCAGCTCCTCCCTGGTCAGACTCCACCATTTCTTCGTCGCTACAACAATTTTACCGTGTACCAACAAACACCCATAGGGACTATCTGCACATTCTGCAAACGCATCCAAGTAATTCTGAAATGATTACCAGAGAACATTAGATAGCATTTGTATGTCTGAAAGTGACTGTACCTGAACCCTTTAAGCCAAACTTTCGACTGTCCAATATTGAAAGAATTTGCAGACGGCATTTTAAAACATGATGAAGTTGGAAAACAATCTTTTATTAAGGAAGAAAACATTGAAGGACCAAGTTGTTTCCCACAATATTTTCTGCCCTATCAGAAGATCTTTTTTCTATTTCATCATATTTTAAAAAAGTCGACTGCAAACTCTTTCAATTTGGGATAGTCGAAAATTTGGCGTTTAGTAAAGGGTTAAGACACAATGACATGAATTCTGGCATCAATGCAGCTAGAATGAAGTCCAGTCCATAAACATTGACTTGTAAACCAAAATTTGATGAATTGCTGCATACTGTTTTCAAGCAGCTAGATCAAAAAGGAAAGCCAGAAACCATATGCCCAAGATGAATTAGGTATAAGAAACACACAATTCCATTTCAATATGCATGTCAACATGCAAAAAGAAAAGTCTTAACCCTTCCCCAAACAACAAATTTTCGACAGTCCCGAATTGAAAGAGCTTGCAGACAACATTTCAAAATGTGATGAAATTGAACAATATTCTTCAGAAAGAGCAGAAAACCTTGTGGGAAAAGGAAAAATTGCTCGTTCCGAGCAATTTTTCCTTTTCCCACAATGTTTTCCAAAGTCGTCTGCAACAAAGTGGTCAAATGTCGTTATTGTTTGGGAAAGGCTTAAAACAATATGCACCCAATCTATTGAAATATGGCAAATAAATAAGAACTCTGTGTTATTTTTCAGCACATAGCAATAAAAGCAAGTTTAAAAGTAAGAAGCTATATTAACAAGTAATAAAAGTAAGAGGGATTATTCATAAAAACTGCATACTTGCTCTATAGATTTTGAAGTAGTTGTCACC
This sequence comes from Cerastoderma edule, assembly GCA_947846245.1. Classification (NCBI taxonomy): domain Eukaryota; kingdom Metazoa; phylum Mollusca; class Bivalvia; order Cardiida; family Cardiidae; genus Cerastoderma; species Cerastoderma edule. The sequence continues at coordinate 9,785,365 of OX401416.1, read as the reverse complement.
AAAAAAAAAGGTTTGACCATAAAGATCAATTTATTGTTTTGTTTTGCTTTTTGGTTTGGCACAATGCTTTCTATAGTTTTCTGCAGAATAATCTATAAGGGAAATGGTTAAAAGCACTTAGAAGCCCATTCTCCTTAAATATTAAGTATAATGTCATTTGATAATCATGGTAAATTGCCGATGGTTTGTCTTTATGCAACTGCATCTATCACTTTACATGATATCTTTGAAATTCTGATAAATGTGTTGCACTGTCATAGAAATATCTGATTTCTGAGAACCAGGGTTTTCCCAAAGGTAGTATCAAATCTATCTTTATTACAGTGAGAACAGCTCATATTTTTGTCAAACAGATTCCCTAATAAAACATGATCAGTTTGAATTTATAGGGACATCTATTTCATGAAAATGCATACAATGTTGAAGAGTGGCAATACTTTTGTAGTTTGTTGAGAATTCAATAACAATGTGAGGGTTCAATGCAAGACTACAGAAAGTGCTTCATAAACATGAAGCACTTACTATAGTATTGCATTGAACCCTAAAATTATGGTATCTTCCTTATATAATAAAGAAAATGTATTTGATGCCATTTTCTTTCATTCTGGTCTTGTTTTTAGTTACGACAAAAAGCAAAATCCCCAGGATAAGGAAATGAATGTCTTATTTTTTTTTTTTTTTTTTTTTTTTTTTTTTTTTTTTTCAACCTATTGATTTTACATAAATTATGACCAACATTCATGAAACATTTGCTTCATCTTACTACTCTGTTAGTCCCAGTAGAAAAATAAACTTACAAATGGAGAATGGATAAAACTAAAGTGCATGTATACCTGTAAAACTGCCGCCTCGTGAGCAGCTATAACATCCACTGCATTGACAAGGTCACCAAAATGTGCAAGGTCATTATGGACAACAAGTCTGTCAACCAATTGAAAACACACCTAAAAAGATATTTGTCCTTAACCATTAGAATGCTGGGTAATTTTCTATAAATAGATTTTTGTGTCATCTGCTTTCCAAAACCTTAGATATCTGCTTAATATTGATGAGGACAGATACTCAGAGTAGCATATAGGTTAGATCACAGGCCAGTAGACAATTTACTTGGTTGCTGGCCTGGATCTAACCTGTTTGCATAAGCATTGTAAAATGGTTGTAGGAAGCTACTATAAGGGCTAAATAAAAGAAGCTTTCAATAGCCTCCTACAACCATGTTACAATATTACTGTTGAAAAAACCATAGTCCAACCAAATAGTTGATACACATATTCAGAGGTACTCAATAAGTAAGAGGTTCACTGAGAGCTAGTTCCTTTTTAGGATCACCTTCAAAACCCCTGTGATGTGAAGAGGGAATTTGTAATATCAGGTTCATTCTGTTTGATTACATATGGCTTAACACCCTGTCAACAGTATTTCAATTATTTGACATCTTGCCTGGATTTCAACAGTTCTAGCCAGGGCTCTGCAGTGTCTTGCCAAAGGATACTACCATGATAAGACCAAGTGCAGTTGATGAGGATTGAATCTGAGACCCTGTATCACTACACCCTCACCAAGGGGCCATAAAGGACTCAAACAGTAGGTCACGAAATAAAGGCATTGAAAAACAAGTCTGGCAGTAAACAAGTTTTCTATCTTTATTCAAACATTAACTTAATATTATCACTAATAAAATGATAAGTAGTGTTCTCTCTTGGTAAAACACTTCCAACATTTTTGCAATAAAACAAAAGAGGAAAGATAACTTAGATACAGAACAAAATATCCTCTTGACTGTGAGAGTTATCTCTCTTACAGTGTGAAACACAGCAAGAATAGCTCCAAGCCACAGCAGTCTCTTCATTTCAAATTAACTGTCAATTTAAGTAAGATTTGTGCATCCCAGCTCTTCATGCAGAAAATTCAATTTCGCTGAAGTTCAAAGTGAAAATTGGTGCGTTCGCCTAGAGACCAGATCATGTTGTATACACTGCGGCAGATAATCTATAATGTTCGGGAAATTACATGCCACGAATTCACGAAACATGAACAAGATGTAACCAAGTGAAAAAAAAGGGGATTTTAACGAAGCTAGAGTTATGGGATACACTTGATTAAAAAGAAAACAAGCTTAGATTTCATGCCCTCGTATTTCATCCAATTTCATCATATGGGATTTTATCCTTAGTCCAAATTTAAAGTGACATGATATAGAGAGAGTCATAAAGGATCAACAAGAAATAATGTTTCCAGTGTAACATTATTGGTAAAAAGCCATTGTAACAGAAAGGATAAATTGCTTGATAAGTGCAATAAGTCCTTAAAACCAGAGGATTCTTAACCCATTACCAAATAATAACGACATTTGACTGGTTTGTTGCAGACAACTCTGGAAAAACATTGATGAAAAAGGTGAAATTACTTGTAACAAGCAATTTCTCTTCTTCCCACAATGTTTTCTGTCCTATCAGAATATCTTATTTTTTCAATTTCATCATATTTTGAAACATTGTCTGCAAACTCTTTCAATTTGGAACAATCGAAAATTTAACATTTGGTAAAGGGTAAATCTTTTTGTCACAGTGGTCTCTAAAGTTTTCTTCACCTGAAGCTACAAAGTGAGGTATTACAAAGTAAGGGAGAGTGTTTAATTGACATTCAGCTGCTGATAAGCCTTCCTTTTGGTGACAGTAAGATGGGATTATAACCCATTACTTTAAACACATATAGTTAGCTTTAAGGGCCCAATGGCCTAATGGTTAGAGTACAGAACCTGCAATAAAAAAATGCCCTCCTAAGAGAGGAATTGTTTCACTGTAGCAACACCACATTGATGTTGTTAATCATTGGGATTTAAAGGGTTAATACAACTCGCTAAATTGTACAGAGAAAGGGTTTAAACTATGATTTCCAGAAACCACCAAATGCAAGAAAGGTTAAATCATATTTACAAAGAAGATAATATTGTTTTAAGGCCTCTTACACAAATTTCGATATAAAACCCTCTTCTATCTCAACATTATTATAAAGAACCACCTCCTTTCTCATCTTTCTCAACATTGAATGGCCATTCATGAACACAAAACTGTTCTTAATTTGTTCATGAATTTCAAGAACATGTTCATGAACATCCAGAATAGCTTCATGAATGTATTCATGAAATTACTGCAACAAAATATTTCACATGTCTTCTGTTATGTTCAGCATAATGAACAGCAGACACCACACTTAAAACAGAAATGAAATGAAAGAAAATATCTTAAAAGAAAAATTATTATTGTGACAAATGGAGAATTTGCTCTGGATTGAAAAAAGGAGAATTTGCTTAGGATGAGCGAACTCTCTTTGTCACAATGCTTTCAAATGTCTTCTACGGTGATGAACTGCAAAGGCTTTATAATTATGGAAAGGATTTAACATTGAACATTTTAATCAAAGACAGGAATAAGATGAATTATAGCAAGTTAACCCTTAGAGTGCTGGAACAGACTTCATGCTTATGCAACCAGGTTAGATCACAGGCAAGCCGCCAAGTTAATTGGCGGCTTGCCTGTGATCTAACCTGTTTGCTACTCAGAATATCTTTCCTCAACAAATTTTAGCAGATATTTAAGGTAATTTGAAAGCAGACGACACAAAAATCTATTTTAAGAAAATTACCCAGCATTCTAAGGGTTAATGGTAAAGATGAGGATAAATGCAGTGTGCACACTCAAACAAACCGAAATCTCTCAAAATCAATAATATTGCATTTTTTTTCTTCTCCCAAAATCATGCCTCTGAAATCATTTTGTTTCTCTCGTAGAAGGATGACATGATAGCTAGAATGCATCAGGGCTGTCGAGGGGGGGGGAGGGGGGGAGGGGGGGGTGGACAGTAAATTACACTGAATAGAATATGTTGATAAGGCAACTCTCCGAGCAGAAGCATCTTATCCCAGTTTGTTGCAGACGACTCTGAAAAACATTATGGGAAAAGGAGAAATTGCTCTAAGCGAGCAATTTCTCCTTTTCCGACAACGTTTTCTGCCCTATCAGAAGACTTATTTTCAATTTCATCATATTTTAAAAAGTCGGCTGCAAACTCTTTTAATTTTGGACAGTTGAAAATTTGGCGTTTGGTAAAGGGTTAAGCATCTTTGATACTTAGACACCCAAGCTTTTTTTTTGTATGGTGTTAATTATAAACACCCTGTCAATAGTCTTTTAGATATATAACAGCACCCAAAGAGTATTTAATCCTTTTGTCTAAATCATCTGGACGCAACTTTACCATGTAAAAAATACTTTTTATATAATTTTTCGTCTCAAATCTGACTTGTCACAAGCAAAGTTATATGTAGTAGTATAATTCTATGGGTGCAGGATTTACCTCTGAATTTATTGAATTATGGTTCTTCCCTCTGGAAAACATTGTGGGGAAAGGGAAAATTGCTCTTAACAAGCAATTTCTAGGAAAATTTCTCTTAACGAGCAATTTCTCCTTTTCCCACAATATATTTTGCCCTATCAGAAGATTATTTTTCAATTTCATCACATTTTGAAATGTCTGTTGCAAACTCTTTCAATTTGGGACAGTCGAAAATTTGACATTTGGTAAAGGGTCCCAAAAATCAATTAAACATATTGTCTAAATCTTTTGCGCACAGTTATACCATGAATAAAATGGTTTTAATCTATCTTTTTTTTACATCTGCTGTCCCTTTCACACCTGACATATCACAAGAACTGTAAGCTTTCACATCATCAGTCAGGGGAATCACATGACCAATGGTTGCGACCCTATATCGAACAAGATGGCCTTGCCTTTGACAGAATAGGTATTTTTGCTTTTTACACCTACTTCTGCCAATGAAAGCCACATTGTGTACCCTGCATGAGTTTACCAGAACTTTCCAGTTCTGTTGGTGCATGATAACCCATGCTTTATAACAGCGTTACATCTACCACTAGGCACAGAAACCGCAGTTGACGACCGACTGATCTGGATGTACAAGCCCATGGGGATGTGATTCCTCGACCTGATGTATAACCCAAGCCAAGTTACCTGCATTAGTAATGCCATGGGTGAAGGATTTACCTCTGGCTTTATTGAATTATGGTTTCTCCATCTGAATAATCAAAATGTCTGTGACAAAAAAATATACTTAATCAAGTATAAAAGCCTACTTCCAATAATAATACAGGAAAAAATAAACTAATCTACAATTCTTTTATGACCATGATTTAATAAAGTTTGTGTTTTATTCCTATCTTACATCGTCAAACATAACCCTTTACTCCATGAATATATATTCCATCATCAATGGATATCTTTAGAAATATGAAATAAAAAAATATTACTTGAGATGAGTGCGGAGGCACTCTTTTTAATATGCTTCATGCATTTCCTTGTATGGAAATAGCAAGAGCTAGAAATAAGATAATAAGCCAAAATAAAAATTAATAGAGACGCTGTAAAAGTAAGATTTCGCCTAAAAGCTCAGAAACAGTTGGTTACATATAAGGATGATACTTTGATTGTTTGATGTTTAATTCTGCTTTAAACATTTTTACAGCTATATCAGTACTTCCTGCACTAATACCAGAACTTCCCTATTTCAAGCTGGCACTGCCCATATTCCAGTCATGATGCTCTCACCCTTACCAACTGTGCCATTGAAGGAAGCCATTACAACTATTCTGTCATTGACAGGGTTGCAATATTTTTGTCTGAATTTTAGAGCTTGTCCAAAAGCCTTCAGGTACAACTGAATTCTAACTAAAATTCACTAAAAAAACATTATAGAAACAAGTGTAGAAAAAGATATGGCATTTACTAACAAGTTAATCAAAACCAGATGGTTGTTCATCAGACATTGAACCTGGGACATACTACAATACGAAGTGGAAAGTTTAACTCAGCCCTTCTATAAATGGTGAAGGCAGGAGTGGCAACGCAATTTTGATTTACTTGTGCGTAAATTCAAAATCTCTTTTTCTACTTATCTGTATAATTGTTATAAAATAAATTTCAGTGAAAAATGGTTTGTCCCTTAAGGCTCTTTGACAAGCTGGACAATACAAACAATTGATTTTGCCACCTCTAGAAAGGTAGTATTTACCCCCAATCAGTGTATTCACAACAATTTTAATCACAATATTTAGCATATATTCCCTCATACAAATATATCATAGTCTATCAAAAAAATTGGCGTTAAAGATTTAAGATACCGTTGTCACAAGTCACATTTTCTTGAAACAAATCCTCTGCAAATGATTCAAGAACTGTGTTCATGAAGTTAATGAAGAGACATGAACAAAACATGGCTGTTTATGAACACAAAGATGTTCCTGAACACGTCCATGAATTTCAAGATCATATTCATGGACGTGTTCTAGAGGGACTTGTTTGAGTATCCCCTTTTGTCACATTAACCTTTTCATTATCACTTTACCTACATTCACCCTTATAGTGCAGGAACCGACTTCATGCTTTTGCAAACAGGTTAGATCCAGGCCAGCCACCAGAAAATTGGTGGCTGGCCTGTGATCTAACCTGTTTGCTACTCTGAGTATCTCTCCTCATCAAAATTAGGTAGATATTTAAGGTTTTGGAAATCAGAAGACACAAAAACCTATTTTTGGACTTACCTAGCATTCTAAGGGTTAAAATAGCCACATACAGTTGCCTCATAATACTATGTGATACAAACAACATTTAAAAACAATGCAAAAAAAGAAAACTTGCAGATCATCAAATAAGTCTCCTTCTTCACAATGATTTCGGATTTCATCTACAAGTCATGCAATTTTGATGAAGTTGCTTTCCTTACTTGTAAACTGTAAATTTCATGTAGGAAGATTTAAAAAAAACATTCTACTCTAATGAATGAAATTCTAATGGCATAGTAGATTTATTGCAAACAAAATAATGAATCTCTTATGATATCTTCATATTCTATGACTTAAGTCTCTTATCTCATCTTTGGTAATAACCATATTTCAAAAAACTACATTTAAATGAAAGTTTCCTCCACACAATTGATTTATTATTACAACTTGAAACAAACATGTCCATTATACATGTAGTTCTTTTAAACCTTCACAAAATGATTTATATTATTAACCTCTCTGTTGCTGACCGTTCTGTTGGTAAATCAGTCAACTTGGATGCCATACATTTCAGCACCGCTGATCAAATACAAAACTTGTAATGGTCTAAAATGCGATGCCAAACCTTTGGCATTCAATTAGTTGGCCACATAGAGAAAGGCTTTAAAATGGAGGGTTCAATGCAAGGCTTAATAAGATGAAGAAATAAGTAAATTTACGTCATGGTTTTGGATAATATTCTCGAAAGGAGAAGACATTATTTTTGTCAATGGTTTAGGTCTTACAGATCAGCTTTGTCAGAGGGAGGGGATATACAGATTTCACAATGGAAAGACGGCAATTCTATTAACCATTATAGTGCTGGAACCAACTTCATGATTATGCAAATAGGTTAGATCCAGGCCAGCCGCCAAGTAAATTGGCGGCTGGCCTGTGATCTAACCTGTTTGCTTCTCTGAGTATCTTTTCTCAACAGAATTAAGCAGATATATATGGTTTTGGAAAGTAGACAACATAAGAATCTATCTTTTTAAAATTACCCAGCGTTCTAAAGGTTAAGTATTATAAAGCCTACATTTTATTTGGACACATACTCAATCAAAATCTTACATGAGCAATGTATTGGGGCCAACCAAAAGAAAATATAGAAGAAAGTTGATTGAATCAAGAGTTTTATTATGAATATATAGAATTTGTTTTTGATCAAGGAAAAAGCATTTTCTTTCAGTAAAATGTCTGTACGAAAATGAAATTACAGAGCAAATGGATATAGAGGCGTCTGTCCATTAATTCCCCAAGATGTTTATTCCAAACTCGTAATGAAATTATTGACCAGTATATCATTTTGTAAGAAGTAAGGGTTTATTTGTATGAAGGAATCTATTTGATATTGGTTCAAACCCTTTCCAACTATATCTTTGAAAGTCAAAATGAAATCTTGTTGAAACAACATACCGGTAGTTTGAAACAGTCTTATCCCTAATTGGATGCTGTGTAATTTTCGAAAAAAAAATTTGTGTCATCTGCTTTCCAAAACCTTAAATATCTGCTTAATTCTGTTAAGGAAAGATACTAAGAATAGGAAAGAGGTTAGATTACAGGCCAGCCGCCAATTAACTTGGTGGCTGGCCTGGATCTAACCTATTTGCATAAGCATAAAATCAGTTCCAGCAGTATAAGGGTTAAAATATCATACATTAGAAGGAGTTAAATGTCAATGTAATGTCAATGATCGTGAATGCTCTTCTCTTAACGAATATACTTCATGCCTTGGGGGAAGTGTATTTTTGGACTAAAGCAGACCAAAAATAAACACATTTCTTATTACAATCAGTTGTGGGGTTCTATGGACTTTGTCAAGAATCAAAAGATAAAATGAAATTACTTCTGCATAAGACAAATTTCTCAGAAATAAATTGTTCTTTCATTGAGATAAACTATGACAGTGTTGTGACAAAAAGAAGAATTGCTCATAAAAACAATATTTCCTTTTGCCATAGTGGTTTCTTAAATGCTCTGCAGCAGATGTATAAAAGAAGTGTTATGGAGAACGGGATTAAGAAGTGTTAGCCTGAAGCTTGTCAGAAGTGATTCACATTAGGAAAGACTTCCATAAATCTTTTGACATTTAGAAAAAAAAGAGTTGGTTTGATACCTTCTTTCATTTAAGCAAGCCTAATAGATATATAGGTAATGCAGTTAACCCTATACCAAGTGCCAAATTTTTGACTGTCCAAAATTGAAAGAGTTTGCAGAGGACATTTAAAAAAGTGATGAAATTGAAAGATAATTTTCTGATATGGCAGAAAACATCGTGGAAAAAGGAAAAATTGCTCTTAACAAGCAATTTCTCCTGATCCCACAATGTTTTCCAGAGTCGTCTGCAACATAGTGGTTAAACGCTGTTATTGTTTGGCAATGATTTAATCTAAGAGCCCTTTTTGACCAAAGCCAGTTTGCTTATAAGCATTGTTATTATGATTTCAATAGATTTTTGATGCAGATCCCTCATAGTAGATATTTAAGGCGCTAGTTCACAGATGTGAGATAATGTGGAATTGTATGAAACACAATGAAGAATAGTAATTTGAAGCAAAATCAAGGCATTCTACATTCTTTAAAGTGTTTGGAAACAGTGAAATAATATGTATTCAAATCCAAAAGCATGACATTGCTTTTGAGATCTACCAAATTTTACTACATACATTCTTAGATAAATGCACAGTTCCCGAATTGCTTTCAAAAGCTACTTTTAATTGAATATTAAACAATAAGACATGAACAATAATAGACTGTATTTTTTCAATACCATTTATTTTAACTTTAAAATGTTCTCCTCTGTGAACAAACACCTTTAAGGAGTAAAGGGTTGATAAGATATTTTCAGTTTACATCTCCATTCCACTTCCTTGATATTTTAATATATATTAAATTAAATAAAATACATATTAATTTGTTTCTCATCATATCCTTTTCTTCTTTTACCAACAGTTATTTCAAAAGCTGTCTACAGAAATTTTCATGGGAGGGAAACCCAATGACTTTTAAAAAAAAAAAGGTTACACGTATGCACCCAAAACCAAAGGTTACTTCCCTGTCTTTCAAAATGCTGCAATATGCAACTTAATTTATGGAGATCAAACTAACATAACTTAAAGCAAAGCTATTACTGTTGACCCTTTACTAAATGCCAACTTTTAGACTGCCCCATATTGAAGTGTTTGTAGACAACATTTCAAATTGTAATGAAATTGGAAAATAATCTTCTGTTATGGTGGAAAATATTGTGGGAAAAGGAGAAATTGCTCGTTGAGAGCAATTTCTCTTTTTTTTCTCACAATGTTTTCCAGAGTAGTCTGCAACAAACTGGTCAAACGTTGTTATTGTTTGGTAATGGGTTAAAACCTTACATCTTTGGTCTCTAACAAAATTTTTAAAGAACAATAATTATAATAAGTATGTGTAACTATATATCTACCATCAGAGAGAAAGGCAAAAATATGGCTAGATAATTTTCACTTTATCCATTTTGATGTGGTCTTGCCTAAAATACTGGCAAAAATGCCTCTCCAACATTCATAATTAAACCCCTTCGACATTAGAAAATGCATTATTTAAAATCAATTCAAATTTGAAAAGCAATTTTCTGCTGCATCTTTTGCTGCATCTTTAATGATGCAATCGATTCTCTCATTTAATCTGCTGATCAATAACATTCTAATGAACTTTTTTCAATCCGAAATCATAGCACAAATTATAACAGAGGGAGTGAACAGAACATTTTCATCATGAAATTGTGTAGTTGATTTGTTATCTGACTCTGTTTTAATTGAAGCAGGAAAAAGCTTTAACTCATTATCAAACAATAATGACATTTGACCTGTTTGTTTGCAGAAGACTTTTCAAAATTTAATGAAATTGAATAATAATCTTCTGATAGGGTAAAAAACATTGTGGAAAATAGAGCAATTGCACCTTCAGAGCAATTTCCCCTTTTCCCACTATGTTTTCTGGAGTCGTCTGTGACAAACTGGTCAAATGTTGCTATTGTTTGGTAATGGGTTAAGGCATCTACTCATTGGAGCACTTCATTCATAACATGGTTAGCTGAACACTGAAGACCTGGAAAATAATATTGAACATTTTGTTATTGTGGGAAATTGAGTTATTTCCCTTTAACTATGATGTTAACATTGACTATAGCTTTTACCCCTTCCCTCATGCAAACATTTTTTGCCGACTCAATTTGGCATTATGTTAGTTGTTTGTGTGGGGTTTAAAGCTGCGTCAAAAGTATTTCAGTTATTTCACAGCACTTCTGGATTACACCGCTACCAGGCAGGGCTCTGCATTAATCATTGCGACAAAAGATGAAATTGCTTTTGGAAAGCATTTTTTTATTTCATCTCTTGTCTCAATAATTAATACCTGTGTCAATATCACAAAGAAAATGTTGATGTCAACTCTTTATAAACATTGTTTACTGTTGCTTTGAATTTGGTGCCAAAAGAGGAGAAGGCCTTAACCCCATGTCAAAACTGCGACATTGAATTATAAATATTGAAATCTGTGACAAAAGGAGAGTTTACACAAGACTTACACATTTTGCTTTTGTCTTACAATAATCTTTTGTCACTTTTCTCACAACAAATTTGTTAAACTACCATGAAACGAATTTTAGAATCCTTTTTACAAAAGAAAAAAAACAACACACTCAGCAATTTCTTGTTTGCTTTGAGTTTTATTTTATTTTTTAAAGAAGATTGGTTGTCTGATTTGAAATAATACTTTGAGCTTTGATTCATTACATAACAGGTAGTGTAGTTGTACATTGCTGAGAGTTCCGTAAATTATTAATCTACAAAAAATATACTAACTTCATAGATTTAAACCTTATTTCAACAATAGTTCATGTTTAACCCATTGGCTACAGGAGGCTCAAAAGTGATGAATTTCAGTAGAGGTATTTTCCATTCATAAATCTGCGGGAAGGCCTGAACATATGCTTTCGATCTTCACCCATTACCAAACACAAACGACATTTTATTAGTTTGTTGCAGATGACTCTGGAAAACATTGTGGGAAAAGGAAAAATTGCTCTTAACAAGCAACTTCTCCTTTTCCCACAATATTTTCTGCCCTATCAGAAAATTATTTTTCAATTTAATCACATTTTGAATTGTTGTCTTCAAACTCTTTCAATTCAGGAAAGTTGAAAAATTGGCATTTGATAAAGGGTTAAAGGCAAATGGTTATAAGTCATTTTCTCTTACAGAGGCCTCCTTCTATGGTAATATATGGTAGAGATCTTAACTTTTTCTATGTAATACTTAACAGACCTGATCATTGGGGAAAAAAGCCTGTGTCACAAAAAAATAAGAAAACATACAAAAGTGTTTTTGTATGCAGTATTTCTGAAAGAAATACAGGTAATACATATCAATAATCTGAGTCTTTCCTTATGAGAACTACACAACATTTCACTGATTGTTTTCCTGTAGTAAAAGATTAATAAAACAATTTCATCAAAATTATGAAAGATTATTGACAGAGTTTAAGTCTTGAACTCAGGTCCACAGTATTTGGAGTTGGACATGCTACCAACCTTGCTAATGTGACTCTTCACATCAAAATCATTTTGTCGAGACGGCTATCATGGATACCTACCATATAGGTCATTAGGAAGATATTTTTGTTTGGTATTAAACGCTGTACCAACTATTTTACAATTATGTAACAGTTTTCCTGGATCCACCAATACTATAGGCCAGGATTCTGAAATGTCTTGTCAAAGGTCATTCTAAAGAAACCATAGGGTGTCAATGGGGCTCAAACCTGGGACCCCAGAGTTCTAAGTCCGCCAACTTAACCACTGGGCCATGCAGTACCTCATAAGGAAGAAATAGTTTGACAAGGAAATTGTCTATGAACAAGGCCTTATGGTGGCTTCTTTTTGTTTGAGCTCAGACATTGACTAAAACTGAATAATCAAAGTAAAAGGAGTGATGTATAAATTATAAGCAACTCCCAAGTGTATTTCAAAATGTAATAATTGTGAGATATTGATTTCAAATTCATGAAATATTCAAGCTCAACAATGATTGCATCTAAAGATAAATGCCTCATAAATGAAACCATGTAGGAACTTTTATGATAACATTCTGTAGATATGACACTATTTAGCATTCTGCATTGATGTTTCAATATTTTCCATTATAAACCTCTATCAGACGCTTACATCAATAGAACATTTCATGTGCCAATCTACTCTATTCTTCTTTAAACACAATATTCTGTATATCCATCAGAATTATCTTAACAGTTAGACACTTTTAATGAGCCACTAGTTAAAGTTAGCAGCTTGTGGAGGTGTCCTTTGGCAAGACACTTCAGAAAGCAAACCTTGTGCTGGCCAATCCTACGAAAGCAGTAACAAAACTGAAAACCCTATATACATCTTTTCTTTTTAAATCAGTATGCCAAATACTTCTTTAGTCATCCTTATAGGAACGTTCTCGGTAGTTTTTTCATCTGCGCATCCAAGGGAGTAAATACATCTGTTACCGAAGAGGTACTTGCACAGAAGTAGGATGAACATTTGTGTTCGGATGAAATTTACGGTACGCAATTTTTTTCAAAGAATAATCATACTATCTATAAAATTATAATAGGTTATTAACATTATCATATATTTCTCAAGCATAGTAAGCCCCCAGCTTCTATTTTTTAAGTTTAAAGTTATTTTTGTCGTTTTTATAAATGTTATTCAAATACGGTTACCATGGAAACTGTAATTTTACAGAAATCTAACTCGTCAACATATAATTTTTTTTGTATTTTGTATTTCAAGATTGAATTTTACTTCACATACTGAAAAATAAGAAAATTATGTAAAAGGAATTTTGAAATATCTTCATTTCTTTGTAATATACATACCAATTTTCTTTGTTTTTTATTGAATACAAAAATTTGAAAAACTGATTTGGATTTCAAAAATTGTTCATATTGTAATAATTCAAAACAACATTGAACAATAAAGTATTGAATGTATGAATTCATGTTTTTTGTGCTTAAAACCCTTCCAGAATTGTTTTTATTACCTTTGAAGATGGTATGGTCAATTTGACATTTTTGCCCCAAATGGTTACCATGGAAACTCTCATTTTACAAAAAAACTAACACGTCAACCTGCACTTTCTTTTCATTTTTGCATTCACAATAAAATTCTAAATAACATATCAAAAATTAAGAAAATTCTTTGAAATGATTATTTTGTTATAAAACTGTAGAACATGTCCTTTAGTCTAGACATCTCATATTTATTCAAACTGAGCAATCTTAGTTTTACAAGAATGTCTTTGAAGAAATGCCTTCAGCAATGGTTGAGCCTTCAGCAATGGTTGAGAACATGAGGAGAATGAAATATGAAAGGTGATGGCTTAGGAAGGTGAACTTTTACAGTCAGTCTTTTGATTCATATAAAAACAAATATTTAAGTAATAAACCTTATAAAACATGTCACTATTGTGATTTGATTCCCATATTAAACCACTATTGTGATTTGAATCCCATATTAAACCACTATTGTGATTCAATTCCCATATTAAACCACTATTGGGATTTGAATCCCATATTCAACCACTATTGGGATTCAATTCCCATATTAAACCACTATTGTGATTTGAATCCCATATTCAACCACTATTAGGATTCAATTCCCATATTAAACCACTATTGGGATTTGAATCCCATATTAAACCACTATTGGGATTTAAATCCCATATTAAACCACTATTGTGATTTGAATCCCATATTAAACCACTATTGTGATTCAATTCCCATATTAAACCACTATTGGGATTTGAATCCCATATTCAACCACTATTAGGATTCAATTCCCATATTAAACCACTATTGGGATTTGAATCCCATATTCAACCACTATTGGGATTCAATTCCCATATTCAACCACTATTGTGATTTTATTCCCATATTCAACCACTATTGGGATTTGAATCCCATATTCAACCACTATTGGGATTTGATTTCCATATTCAGCAACTATTGGGATTTGACTCCCTTATTCAGCAACTATTGTGATAAGAATCCCATATTCAACCACTATCGGGATTTGATTCTATAATTAAACCACTATTGGGCATCAATTCCCATATTCAACCACTATTGAGATTTGAATCCCGTATTCAACCACTGCATTGTATTTGGATTGGAGTTCAACAGGACACAGGTCTAGTGTTTTCAGTATATCATTTAGATTTTCCCCAAGAGCAATTTCATGGTGATGTATAAATAGCAGACATTCTGATAAAAGGAGATCTATGTTAAAGAAAGATATCCAGATCATCAAAAAATGTCAACATGTTTTCAAGCATAATTTGCTGTAATAGTTATACAAACACCTACTCTTTATATGCAAATAAAAAAAGCATTTGACTTAAAAAGGGTTTGACATAATTACCAGAAAATGGTGCACAGATTTTGGAATTAAACCTACAAAATGTGCAGAAATTGGATGAGATGTTTGCCAATCATCACTCAAGAAATGCATTATTTGATTTGCTTGAAGCAATGTTTCAAGTCAGGTTATCAACCCTATCTCTTTAACCCTTTACCAAACAATAATGACATCTGACCAGTTTATTGCAGACAACTCGGAAAACATTGTGGGAAAAGAAGAGATTGCTCTTAATGAGCAATTTCTCCTTTTCCCACAAAGTTTTCTGCCCTACCAGAACGCTATTTTTTAAATTTCATAACATTTTGAAACGTCGTCTGCAATCTCTTTTAATATTGGACAATCGAAAATTTGGCATTTGGTAAAGGGTTAAAAGCAGCTGTAGTGTTTTTTGTATATCAAGTACTAGCAGGTAGCCATTGGAAGAAAAATTGGTTCTTACAGAAGTATGTAGAGCCTGTATACAATGAATTAGTATATATTCCGGTCCAAGAAAGGTTGTAACATTTTTGAAATTTATTGCATACCGTCAGTACATTCTTAGATATAGTGACATGCTAAACCCCTTGTCGAAATCTAAATAAACAACTATAACAAGGGAGCAGTTTCACACTTAACCCTTTCGGCACTGAAGTTGCATTTATGTAACTTCCAGCAAGAGCGCCGAAGTCTCATTTTTGCGACATTCAGTGGTGTTATGTTGCTTTTTCTCCATATTTGGTCACTACCGGGTGTTTAATACATATGATTATGAAGCACTTACTGTAGTCTTGCATTGAACCCTTGATATTGAGAAATGTTACATTTTACTTCAGGCCATATTTGTAATGTTCAATATATAGAATACTTCATTGTAATTTGATGTTGTGCTCTAGTTGCATGAACTACTCCATTCTATGGTTGATGGTGCCATACATTTTCTCTTTGCCAAAGAGTTCATGATGGTCTTCATGATGTTCAAACAAATGCAGCATGTATGTGATTTGTTAAGAATTGACTCTTTGCCATAGTTAGGTGCCCTTATACAAAGTTATGTGCCTTTAAAGAATGCAAATTTATGTAAAAAATAAATAAATATCTTAATAAGAAATCGAGCGCTCGTCCAAACCAGAACAAATTCCCAAGAGAGTTTATCAACAACAACAACAACAACAACAACAACAACAACAACAACAACAACAACAACAACAACAACAAGATTTAAAATGTTTTAGAACCCAATAAACCATTGCATTTAATAAGAATGTCAAGCCTTTTAGCATAATCTTTTCTAATACCTTTAATCAAAGATTAAGTGTCCTTTTATTATTTGGTATAGTATAAAAATGATTGAACAACAGCTAAAAAAAGCCTTTTTGACTTATCAACAGATAAACTATGCTATATCTCCTTTTGATGAGTCGGGCCATTATAATATATCTGAAATACTGTTAATGTGATGTACAAATCCAAGAAAATAAACTGATAAAAATATTAGTGTTTTAACCCATTACCAAACGCCAAATTTATGACTTTCCCAAATTGAAAGAGTTTGCATAAGGAATTTCAAAATGTGATTAAATTAAAAAATAATCTTCTGATAGGGCAGAAAACATAGTGGGAAAAGGAGAAATTGCTTGTTAAGAGAAATTTCTCCTTTTCCCACAATATTTTCCAGAGTTGTCTGCAACACCGTGGTCAAATGTTGTCATTGGTTGGTAATTGGTTAAAGTTGAACTAAATTGATAGAATGATGTGGAGGACAGTGGTCTATGGGTAGTGTGCGGGCCTCCAGACACGGGTTCCAGGTTGAGATCCCGTGAATAGCAGGTTCCGCCATGTGACCTTTCATTAATCCACATTTGGCGAGAGTACTGGTTATGATCCCGGAAGCAGAATAAAGAGTGATTAATCTGAGTTATACGAACTTGTTTCACAATCGATGTAAAATAAATAAGTCTAAACTAACTAAATTGATCAATCTGCAGGCGTGACATTAACAACGCATGGGTAAGCATGCTTCAATACCATACTCTGATTGTGTACATAATGATGACACAACTTCAACTAAACGACAAGAAATTAAAGACCTTAATATTCTAGAATTAATTTTTGTCGGGCTTCTCCAATATAAAACCATTTATCCTGTTTTACCAGTCTACTGTATCAATCAACCTAACCATTAAATAAATTGTCACAGAGATTGTTGGAAAAACGTAACTTAATATCACATTGTTAATGGACGGAGAATTAATTGTTTAGAAAATCTGCGCTGCACTTTGGGGACATTGAAATCCTGTCCTCAATACATTGCAATATATGAATTAAAATGTATCAAGAGCAAAAGATATTTTGAACTGTTTGTGACAAAATGAGAATTTGTTCATCATGAGCAAATTATCATTTTGTCACAATCAGTTTAAAAGTTTATTAATCTGTGTCACTAATTACATGGTTTTATTTTTGTCACTCTTATCATTAGTTCAGATAGCATCCATAGGAAACAACTTCAAACAACGGAAAAGTTCTATCATAAATGTATACTGCACATGATTTGATGTTCCTACATTTCTAAAACCCTTTTTCAGTGAAACATCATTCCAAAAGAAGAAGTACTCAACCTACATTAGACAATCGTTCACCACCATGAACATCAGGGGTGGCAAAATCAGATTTTGATTGACATGTCTGTTAACGCAAAAATCTTTTTAATGCAAATGTCCTTAAACTGATAATATAGTAAATTTCAGTAAAAATTCACTTAACTGTTAACGCTTTTGAACAAGCTGGGCAATAAGTCTAACTGATTCTGTCACCCCTGAACATAATGAAATATAATACACCTTTAACCCTTTCCCAAACAACAAATTTTCAACAGTCCCAAATTGAAAGAGTTTGCAGACAACATTTCAAAATGTGATGATATTGGAAAATAATCTTCTGATAGGGCAGAAAACATTGTGGGAAAAGGAAAAATTGCTTGTTACGAGCAATTTCTCCTTTTCCCACAATGTTTTCTAAAGTCTTCTGCAACAAAGTGGTCAAAAGTTGTTACTGTTTGGGAAAGGGTTAAGAAGTTTATGGAAGATAATGGTTTGTGTTTGTCTATCGTTGCTGACATAATTCTAAAAATTAACGTATCAATAAAAGGAACGATCTAATATCATTTGTATATAGACAGTGGCAAACAGAGAAAATCAATCTCCAAGGGAGCCATTAACACATTTCCTAATTCACAATATTTGACTTGTTCAAGTTTGAAAGCATCAGTTTACCACAATGGTAAGTCATTAAAGAAGACATATTCATTTGGGATTTAACCCATTACCAACAAATAACGACATTTGACAAGTTTGTTGCATACAACTCTGGAAAACATTGTTGGAAAAGGAGAATTTACTCTTTACGAGTAAATTCTTCTTTTCCCACAAGGTTTTCTGCCCTACCAGAAGATTATTCTTTAAATCACATCACATTTTGCAATATCTTCTTATCTCTTTCAATTTGGAACAGTCGAAAATTTGTCATTTGATAAAGGGTGAATCTAGCTGTAACTTCAGATTAACAGAACTCAGTTTGCCACATGTGCAGCAGAAGAGAGTTAAAGGTACTTGTTCACATGGGACAATTTGCAAGGCAAAATTGATTCAGAATGTATCGATATATCTAGGTATGCATAGACCTTATGAGATGGATTTCAAAACAGTTGCAATGCTTTTAGATCTGAATACATATCTTTTCATTGTATACAGGCCATTGATACTCAAATTTGAACTTATTTTTCTTTTAAATGCTATTCTGCAGCATTTCTTATACAACTGAACAACTGCTATTTAGTTTCGAATAAATAGATTTTTATCATTCAAGATTCCTCACATCTGTGAACAAGCAGCTTTAAGAAATGATAGTGATGAAAAAATTTGTTGCGCAAGTTCCGGTTTAGTGTTTTTAGGGTAGGTTTCTCCATTTTCAGACAAAATTCAGAAAAGAAGCAAAAACCTACCGGAAGCTGCGCAACCGATTTCGTTGTCAGCGTTAGGGTTGAGCAGTCACCAGCCATGTTTCTACCTCAAAGCAAATGCAGTTCTCTATATATCTTTGTCAAACTTTGGGGATGAATGCAAACCCTAGCTAAAACTTCAAGAACTGTGTTCTTGTACTTTAAGAAAAGATGTGGACTAAAAATGGCCGTTCATGAAAACAAAAGTGTTCTTGAAATTCTTTTTGATTTAACCAAAAAAATGTACATATTTAGAAAAGGATTAAGTTATTTGATCCATGTCAAGGATATATAGTTAAATGGCCATTCAGAGCAAACTTTTCTTTGTCAAACGACTGAATTCTTTTTGTCCAAATTTCTTTTTTACTGACATCCATGTGTGTTGTGATTTCTTTTAGATAAGAAATCATTTTGGGGATAAAAGAGAAAAAATTAATGTGAGCATCTTCTTCTTCTTCTAACACAACACTTTTAGAAAATGTAAATGTAGAAAGCTTATACATGAATGCAGGAATTTTGTGGAAAAATGTTGAGTTGAGAAGAATGGAAGGCAATCCAGAGCTATTTTTTACATTTTCATTTACAGAACCTCACAAAAGTTTCAATCATTTCACAATGGACCCGGTTTCCCCATTTGCTTCGCGTTTGATATTGTCTCTGCGTGCAAAATGCAATATGCATTCAGAGGTCTAAATTTCAGAATTGGTTTTCACAAGAAAAAGTAATGCAGTTTTTCATTTCCTACAATTTATTGTGCAAGCACAATCTTTGAGTCTCTTTTTGAAATAAATTTCCCTGTGACCATTCTTCTTTCCTTTTTGTTCATTTTATTACTTTTCCTTATTTGTAGAGATCAACAAATCAGAAAATAGAATTGCATTTTTTTTTTCATTTTTGCTCATGTAGTTATCAAGGTTTTCAATGCAAATAGACAGTAATACAACAACAACCTTTGCTTGACATCAGAAATATTTTGCCTGATCATGAATATCATCCTGTAAATTGTTGCTCACCACTCTACCAATAAATTGTTAGGCTCTTAGTAACTCGCAATCATAACTATGTGGGTATTTCCGTAAGCTGAGAAGTAGACCTTGTACGTAAGCGTAGGGTAACATTTTTCCGGGGTAAATTGTCCCTGTCTTATAACACATTTCTGATGTTCATCCACATTAAGTAGTTCAGTGTATATGGTGGTGTTGAACATCATTTTAAATCATCATTTTTTATCGGTAACTTGTACTTAAAAGTGAAATTATAAGTGAAATATACAGTCAAGCCTCGATAGTATGAACGTCATTGATCCGTATTATTTGCTATCCGAACAGAATTTGTAGGGAACGGTGCTTACCTTCATTAATTCCACTGTTTAATCCGGAAAATCCGCATTCAGGCTCCGGACAATAAAAGTCGGAAACAAAGCCTAGCTTCTAATAGTATATTCGCACGACTCATCTGGAAACCAGCATAATGATTTTTTTGCGGTTACCTACATTTATTGACGATATGGTAATCGAACATTCACATCTTTGGCAAATTCGCATGTATGCTTGATCATAAAATGTCACCAAGTGTAGTGTAATGAAAAGTGATGATTGTTTGTAACTCGGTCATTTAGTCAGTTAACTGGTCTAACCTAATGGTAATTATCGTCGCGTGCAGAAAGTCGAGTTTGTAAAAGGTGTTAACTCGCTGCATTGACAGCAATCAGAAGACAATGTCTGGCAATCATTTTCAACTATTACGTTTTTTTTTACATCAATCGGAACTACTTGGGCATTTCTGTGAGCTGTGAAATACACCTTGGATATAAGTGTAGGGTTACAATTTTTCGGGTAAATTGGCCTCCGGCGTCGAACACATTTTCTAAGCGTGCACATTAGGTAGTTCAATGTGTATGGAAGTGTTGGACATCCTTTTAAATTATTTTTTCATCAGTAACTCATACGAAATGGCGAAATTGTTGTTGTGACATGTATAGTTGTTTCCTCAATCAAATTTAACTACTTTTTAGATTTCACATTTAAGATCTATTTTTAATAACAAAAGTAAAGCGACGTCATTCTCACGGAAACTATATGTTGTCATCCCTATTATTTCAGAGGTGTTTTCATTGGATAAACCCGATGTGTTCGAATTGGGTAAACATTTCACTGGAAACTCGCCGATTGTTTATTCTGGATTATTCGTTAATACGAACATTACTCCTGGTAACAAAAGTATCCGGATAAACGAGGCTCGACTGTAAATGTTTTCTTAATCAAATTAAATGACTATTCATATTCAATATTTACGATCTTATTTGGAAACGAAAGAACAATATGAAGGAAGTCTTGCAAGAAACAGAATTGCGTTTTTTAGTTTCGTTTTTGCTCATGTAGTTATCAAGGTTTTCAATGCAAATAGACAGTAATACAACAACAACCTTTGCTTGACATCAGAAATATTTTGCCTGATCATGAATATCATCCTGTAAATTGTTTTTCACCACTCTACCAATAAATTGTTAGGCTCTTAGCAACTCGCAATCATAACTACGTGGGTATTTCCGTAAGCTGAGAAGTAGACCTTGTACGTAAGCGTAGGGTAACAATTTTTCAGGTAAATTGTCCCTGTCTCAAAACACATTTCTGATGTTCATCCACATTAAGTAGTTCAGTGTATATTGTTGTTGAACACCATTTTAAATCATTGTTTGTCATTGGTACAGACATACGTAAAATAGAAATTATAGGTCAACTATTAATGAATCCTTAATCAAATTTTATGGTTATTTATATTTGATATTTACGATCTTATTTGGAAACGGAAGTACAATATGAAGGAAGTGTCGCGAGAAGCAAAGGAATTGTGTTTTTTAATTTCATTTTTGCTCATGATCTCATCAAAGTTTTCAATATAAATTAACTGTAATACAACAGCAATCTTCACTTGACATCAGCAATTTCTTGCCTGATCATGAAAACCATCCTGTAAATTGTTGCTCAGGATTAGGTATTATATACTCTTATTATTCTTTGAGAGTTTTGATAAAATCATTATGGCAATATAAACCTTGCTCTCATTAATGAACAATTGTGTTAAAGCCCAATGAATGGTCAGTGAATAAGGAGAGTATGCAATACTCTTGCCGTGTAACAAGAAACATGGTTTACCCATTACCAAACAATAACAACATTTGACCAGTTTGTTGCAGACCACTCTGGAAATCATTATGGGAAAAGGAGAAATTGCTCTTAACGACCGATTTTTCCTTTTCCCACAATGTTTTCTTCCCTTTCAGAAGATTATTTTCCAATTTCATCACATTTTGAAATGTCGTCTGCAAACTCTTTCAATTTAAGACAGTTGAAAATTTGGTGTTTGGTAAAGGATTTAGATCACTGACTGCAATTATATAAGTGAAAAACTGTTCAAAATGGCATAGATGAGATATCCTCCTGAAATTACATTTAAAAAAGTCCTTGCACAAATGATAAAACAACTCAATGTTAACCTTTGCTTTATCTTAAAGAAAAAACTATTTTATCAAAATGTGCTTTTTCCTCAAAAAGAAAAAGAAAATTCTGAGGCAAATGTGTCAAAGAAGAAAGAAAGAGTTACTAATTTCTAACCATTCATAAATTTGTTTTACGAGATAGCTACAGAACCATTTTTAAACTATACGTAGAATAATCGAACTCAAAAACAAGTGCTAGAAGGGCCCCATGCCAGTAAGCATATTTAATGTAAACTTTGTCTCTGACAAGCAAGCTTAGATGTCTACAAGTCTACAGATTATGTCATGACAACTTGAGGTAACAAACTATAAAAAAGGGAAATGAATTAATTAAGTAGAAACTGTTCCGCATCTATTAGCATATAATGTCAGCCGGGTGATTCATACCCCTTTGTCAGGGACCCATTCGACTTAAAAACCCTTGCCTTAAACCTTTACCAAATGTCAAATTTTCGACTGTCCCAAATTGAGAGAGTTTGCAGTAGACATTTTTAAATGTGATGAAATTGGAAAACAATCTTCTGATAGGGCATATAATTGTGTTCTTTTCCCACAATGTTTTCCAGAGTCATCTGCAACAAACTCGTCAAATGACGTTATTGTTTGGTAGAGGGTTAAACCTTTCCCAGTGATCCCTAAGTTTATAATATATTAGTGACAGGAATTGCTAAAATTGTTTCAGTAGTTTCACCATTCTAGTGATGTTTTCTTTCCAACATGAACTTTACCTTTAACTTATTGTTAAAGTTTCCATATTGTTGAAAGTGTGGGAAATGTTGTAACCATTGATGATTCAAAATGCTCAAATAGAAAAAAAAAGAGTTAAAGCAGATGGTTTTTGCCTAGCTTGATGTGTATCTCCAAAAAAAAAACCATCAAAGGCTTGTCAAAAATAAACCATAATCTTATAAACTATTTCTTCTTATGTAACTCTTTTTTCAATTAACATTTTACTCTATTGATAAAAGAAGCAATTAAGAAATAGAGTTTAGATGCAATTTGCTATTATTTTGTTATGATAAAAAAGGGACTAAATTCTCACTCTGTAATATTCTTTTGTGACTTTTGAATTCAAAAGGTTTACATCATAGTGTTTAAGGACATCATAATGAATATCATAAAAACATGATTATAAAAATGTTATTGACCAACAAAGAACTTTGAGGGTTTGCATTAATAGCTTTGAAATGATAATCAATGGCTCCAGGCAATTATTCAAGGAAAAAGATATTGTAAGAAATGGAGAAATACCTTAATACAAGCAAAACATCTTGCCGTATCTATTTTATGCAGTATCTCCTATTAAGGATTCAAGAACTGTGTTCATGAACTTCATTAACGAAAAATGCCCATCCATGAACACAAAGATGATATGGAATTTTTAATTAACTTAAAGAAAATGTTAAAGAAATGTCCATGTATATGTTCAAAAACATATTCTTGATGTTTATGCACATGCCCATTAACACAGTTTTGTTCGTGAAAATGTTTATTAACACAGTTCATGAACCATTTGCGGGGAATCTCCCTTCAGTTGTACTATATGATATATATGAAGAAAAGGGATGCGCAAAGGGTCGTTAAGCTTCACATTTATACATGGTGTACATATCAATAGGGGGTAGCGTATCCATGTTACAAAGTACGGGCGTCTGGCGCGGGGCAAGTGCTTATATCACGCCCCAGTACCCACAGATGCCACGCGCTTCTTATTGATTTTCTATTAAATTGCAAATGACTGTATTTCATGTATGCTCACACTGCCTATGTAGTTAGTGGGTGAGTGGTAGGAACCCTTTCTGTTATGGAGTAAATTTAAAAAATGAAATATGTTAATGGTAGACTAAAGTATGTTAACAACAGACTATCACTCCTAGAGAAAAAATTAATGGTCAAAGAATAATCTGTTTTGTAACATATGTATAGCTTGAATAATTCATAACTGTCTCTATTTCTAATGCCATTGTTATTTGTAATAAGCCATAAACCTAAATGAAAAGGCTTGATTAATATCATTAATAAAGTGTAATAACAAAAATATGGATGCTGAAACTTTTTGATAAATTAACCCTTAACTTTTTTTCTATCCCATTATATCACACACCTGTAGCATTGAATAAAAAGAAAACTTTGACAAAAGTGAGATCAAACGCAACAAATCAATGCCATTTTTGTGAGAATGTCATCTACACTCCACCATATAAGCTCAATATAAATTAACTCTTTGCAATATGTTTACTAACTCTTTTTATCACACAAATTTCCGATTGTCCCAAATTGAAAGAGTTTGCAGACAACATTTCAAAATGTGATTAAATTGCAAAATAATCTTCTGATATGGCAGAAAACATTGTTGGAAAATGAGAAATTGCTCGTTAAGAGCACTTTCTCCTTATCCAATGATGTTTTCCAGAGTGGTCTGCAAAAACTGGTCAAATGTCATGATTGTTTGGTAATGGGTTAAAAAACAAAAATTGACAAGAAATGAAATCAAATACAACCACCAATGTCTTCTCTTATGACAATGTTTTCTACCCATACAACAAAAGAAACTGCTGTGTACTTATATTCTATATGATCATCACTCAAAATCTATCAAGGTATCACCCAAATTGAGAAAGATGAGGCAGTACATCATTAGTATATAAAGCTATTTAAATATGACAGATTTGATAACAAACTTGGAGAACAGTGTCAACAAATAAATCACTTAAAAGAACTTTTTTTTTTAAAAAATCATAAAAAAAACCACTTGCATTAGTCCTTTGTAGCAGATGTACTTAAATAGGCATTAATAGAACTAAAATGGAGGTCATTTAAGTGCTTACAGATAACTGATATTACCGCAATTCTAAACTGTCACCTAATCATTTTGTAATTGATGCCGTTTTCACTTTTCAACTTCCAAAGATAAATTTTGGCATACCAAATGTACTGAATATTATTGGAATAAAGAGAATTCCAAAGGTACACTTTTGTTAACTCTTTACCACCTGCACACAACATTTTTTTTACTTTAAGCAGAATGATGTCTTTAGAAAAGCTTTGTAAACATGTGAAAAATCTTTTAGTTCAGTTAATGTAATATGTGAATAGATTGAAAAAACCTTTGTGGAAAATGAGAAATTGCTTGTGACAAACAATTTCTTCTTTTGCCACAATACTTTATGAAATTCCTCTGCTGCAAGACCCAAAAATGTAGCATTAGGCGGTAATGTGTTAAGGAAATACTTAAACGATAATGTTTCTTTTTGCAAAAGGAAATATTATCCCCCTTGTTGACAAATCTTGTTATCTCTCTTCTCACACAGATGACCCCAACTTGCTTTCATTACAAAGCTTTTGTTCATTGCCATTCATTCATAGGACGTCTAAATACAATACATTGTACATTGAAGATGCTTGCAAATTACATTATTGTTTGTTTTGTATTAAGAAAAAAACCTGATAACAGCATTATGTATCAGTGACAGTGATGTTGTTCAATTCAATTCAATTCAAATAACTTTTATTCGCTCACGTCTGAATTTATCAGGCATATGAGTATAGTAATACAATGATATTACATTCATTCACATAAACAATAGTAATGTATATATATATAAGTTGTAAGGAAACAGAAATATGTTAAATAGAAGAGACAGGGATTGGACGGGGTATGCGCATGACTAGCGCACCATTAGAGCTATGAGGACAGTGGTCCAGGGGTAGAGCATTGGCTTCTGGACACGAGGGTTGTGGGTTTGAAATCCCGTGAGAAGCGGGTTTCTCCTTGCAACTTTTCATTAATCCATATTTGGCATGAGTACTGGTTTAGTATTTAGGAAGCAGAACCAAGAGTGATTGATATAAATTTTAAGAACTTGTTCCACAATCAATGTAAAATAAATAAGTTTAAAGTTTAAAGTGATGTTGAAACAGTATTCTAAAAATTTCATAATTGCAAAACTTAAAACAAAATGTAAGAAACTTACATTAATTATAACTCTTTGCCACTTGATAGTTCTTAAAAACCTAGCAAAAGTATGCAGATCACAACAGTTACTACAAACTAATTTAAATAAGAACATTTTAAGTGCATTAACGTGAATGGTCTGAAATAGAGCATTAACTTTATTTCATATGGGTTTTATACTGCATCAACATTATTTCAGTTATGTTGCAATGCACAGTACATAATGATGGAGGGAGACCCCAAACTAAACTGTCGATAAGAACTTGTCTAGCCAGGTAAAACCATTGGAATTTCATAAGTCAACTAGGAAACTAACCCCCATGGAAGTCTAAATTCTGTCATAGGGTTTGAACCCATGAGGAGAGGGGCCATGTGATTTCAAGTTTTGTACTCTAGCCACTAAGCAAAGGTGCGATCTGAAAATGAAATTGTGTGCAAATTTTATTCTCAAACTATAATGCAGGCATTGATTTTGAGTCAACCTAAATGCTGCCTCAAATGACAAAATGAATGCTCAAAAAGTGACTTCAAGAATACCACTCATTTTTCTTACCCAGTTATGTAAGATAAACGCCAAACACAGTATAAGTATGGTTTAACCCATTACCAAACAATAACGACATTCAACATTATGAAATGTCGTCTGCAAACTCTTTCGATTTGGGAAAGCCAAAAATTTGGCGCTAGGTAAAGGGTTAAGTACTAAGATGTAGTTTGAGAACACAAGCCCTGAAAAGTCCTCATGTTATCAGATTGAAGCGCTGAAAAACCCTACGCTAATACAAGAGAGGTAAGGGTCTTAGGTTGTCAAAGTTTCTTTGTTTGAATGTATTTTCTTCTGCTTGGGTAAACTGGGAAGTATTAGGGGCCAATAAAAGGGGCCAGGCCTTCTCCATAATTAGAATATTGATTTACAGAACCTTTACATCTATTATCTCTGTGCATGTAAACCCCTTACTTGAAAAAATTGTGACAAGACGGATGTTTTGACAACATGAGTAAAATCTTTTATGCGTCCAAATGATTTCAATGGTAACTGCCAGTACTGAGGATTGAACCCGGGACCTTAACCACAGGGTCATGCAGGACCCTTGTCACAGATTCAATTCTCAATTAAATAAAGATCCAAATTAAATAAAGAAGAAAAAAAAATTCAAGAAAAGAATTAAACCTGTCCCAGTTTGCATTCTTGATAAGAGCTATTTTTTCATTCTGGGGTGTCCTTTGGGCAAGACACTAGTTTTTTATGGTGTTTAACGCCATATCAAACAACTTTTTCAGTTTTGCAACGGCTTTGCTGGATTGTCCAGTATTAGGCTAGTGCTCTGAAGTGACTTGCCAAAGGTCACTTACTCCCATTGAGCCACTGGTATCGGTGGGGCACAAACCCTGGGACCCCTTAGTTCTAGGTCCACCACCTTTACCACCTAGCAATGCAGGACCCCTGGTTACTATTTCCTACCCTAGAACAAGAAAACTATCCAATAAATGTAACTCAAACTTGTTGAAAACGGCCTTATACCACATCATTAAACGATGAGAGGCCTTCTGGGTAACTTTCTGCCACTTGCAGCAGGCATCAATATGATGTCATTCTATTTTAAACGCATGAAAGCCCTCTTTAGTTATGTAGATCGATGAACTAAAAGTTTCGTAAGATATGAACAGGTCCAAACTTAAAGAGAGATTTATTCTTGTTACTATGTCATGAAAAAGTCATCTACTTCACTAAGCAATAACACCAACAATTCACTCAAAGTAAACTTTTCACTATAATATCCATTTGATTATCTCTAAACTCAAACTTGAACCCATGAGGGAAAGGGTTTCAAAACCAGATCAATATCTAACCAACCATGAGTAAATCATGATTTATTTTTTTTAACCCTTAGAATGCTGGGTAATTTTCTTAAAATAGATTTTTATGTCGTCTGCTTTTCAAAACTGTAATTATCAGCTTAATTTTGATGAGGAAAGATGCTTAGAATAGCAAACAGGTTAGATCACTGGCCAGCCACCAATTTACTTTGCGGCTGGCCTGGATCTAAGCTGTATGCATAAGCATGAAGTCGGTTCAAGCACTATAAGGGTTAAACAATTTATTTTTCATCTGCCCGTTTTTTGTTTTTTTTTAAAAATGAAAAAAAAGTTCAAGCTCTGCTCTAAAGAAAATCTCGCTAATAATCTACATTGATATCCACGCTTGCTGATTTGTAATGAATTCAGAAACCTCATTCGATACTTCATAAATGTGACTTTGAAATATTGATCGTTAAAGCCCATTTGCATATTATCCATTATCGTCTTCCATATACGAAAATATGTTTGTGCGATCCCCACCATCTGCTAGCATAGAGAACAATGGGCGAGGCTGATTTGATTTACGATTTATTTGAATTTAATGAATACAGCATTACAATCTGGCATAATAGAGGGAAGGGATATTTTGTATGATAATGAATAAATCCAGAAATTGGTCCATAAACTCATTACACTATTGGTACTTTTTATAATGCGACTAAAACATATGACTTTATTGCTGATCTAACTCCTTACTCCATACTTTCTCCCTTTGATGTAATTGTAGTGTTTGGAGATCATCATAACAAAAGGATAAATTGATCTTATTGAGCAATTTATGCTTTTGTCAATATGGTTTCTACTCAATTTCATAAAAGGTATTGTTGTTTTTTAATCCTTCTTTATAGACTGATGTTTCTTGAATGTGAACCTGTCACACATTCCCCATATAAGGGGTAAATTAATGGATTAATAAATGAAAAATCTTTGATTAACGCAAAGTGAATAAACTTGTAGGAGACAATTGAATTTCATTTTATTGTTTTACTCCAAATTCAGAAAACTCATGACTGTTTGAAAAAGAGAGATTGCTGTCTCATTCTTGTTTAATTATTTGTTTTCCCTTTTCACAATTTATCAGCAGAACATACATAAATTTCAGGTTTGACGTGGTAAAACACAAGAATGCATTTTTATCAAAATGTGGGAAGACTTTTTTTGCAAAGATTCAAACCTTGCTTGACCAGCTTTATACTAACCCATGCAGCACAATTTAACAACCTTTGTGAAGAACCATAAGGAGAGACCAAGCAAGGTAGAACCATCAGTACTTATTAACCCTTCCCCAAACAACAAATTTTGGACTGTCCAAAATTGAAATAGTTTGCAGAAGACATTTCACAATGTGATGGAATTGGAAAATATTCTTCAGATAGAGCAGAAAACCTTGTTGGAAAAGGAAAAATTGCTCGTTACCAGCAATTCCTCCTTTTCCCACAATGTTTTCTAAAGTCGTCTGCAACAAAGTAGTCAAATATCATTATTGTTTGGGAAAGGGTTAAGTCAGTCGGAAGACTGCCTCTCTTGAAAAACCACACGCCGTTACTGGGATTCAAACCCACATTGAAAGGGGCTTTGTAATTTCAAGAGGCCCCTCAATAGTCTTTGTAGAAGACCCTATATTTTAATCATTCAGAGCAATACTATAGTAAGTCCTTATATTGCAAAGTCCTAAGCCATGCAGTTTCAGACTGGAGGACTTTTGAAGTTTTACATTCTATAATTTTGTAGAGGACCATCAAAGGAACATTCAACTAAAGTTTGCTCAAAACCAAGTTTGGTCAAAACCAAGTCTGTGATTAAGCAAGAAAGGTTACTTTAAGAAAAAGTAGTCAATGGAATTGAGAACAATCCTGATGCTCACATCAAGCATTTTGAGCTTAGGTTATCAAAATAAAAGAAATGATTATATGAAATTTTGAATTCGGGTAATATAACAACATGACAAGCCAGCTACTGGAAATTCTGGAATACAACACTTGACACAGTGAAACTACAGATTAATGATACATTAACAAACCCTGTGAACTAGATAAAATTCCAAAGAGCTAAAGATTAATTTTTAACCCTTTCATTTCAAAATTGAAAATATTAAGTACTGAAAACTTGTTAATGTGGGTGACCTTGGTGCAGTGGTAGAGCGTCAGGCACTCATACCGAGGGTACCAGGTTCGAATCTCCGATAGGCAAGGTGAATATTTTCGGGACTAACCCACAAAAAAAAACTGTGCGATTACTTGTTTAGCATCCAGGAAGCAGTCATCAAGAGTGTCTGTGAACAGGCTTTAAGCTTCCTTCACAATCGATGTAAAACAAATTCGGTGAAAAAAAAGGTGAATAATTAGGTTTATTTACCTTTATGTCTTTTTTGAAGCGTTCGACATTTTTGATATTTGAGACATCATCAATGCCCATAAAGAGAACAAGGGCATTGTAAACATGGGTCAGAACATTCTGAAGGTGGCAAGTATCTGCGTCGTCATCTTCTGCTACTAAAATCATGGTTAAACTGAAATATATACAATAAATACCT
The DNA here is from genome assembly GCA_947846245.1 of Cerastoderma edule. Classification (NCBI taxonomy): domain Eukaryota; kingdom Metazoa; phylum Mollusca; class Bivalvia; order Cardiida; family Cardiidae; genus Cerastoderma; species Cerastoderma edule. Next base: position 9,754,485 of record OX401416.1, on the reverse strand, counting down.
TAGTGTTGATACTTTGAGTGTTCAATACAAGACTATAACATGTCCTTAACAAGTGGAATCACTTACTATAGCCTTGCAGCGAACTTTCGGTTTTAACACATTCCCTCATGTGGAAAGTCTGTTTTTCGTTCTGGTTCCAGATCCAGAAAACCCTTTACCAAATACCAAATTTTCAATGTTCCAAATTGAAAGAGTTTGCAGACAACATTTCAAATTGTGATGAAATTGAAAATTAATCTTCTGACAGGGCTTTAGATTTACAATGCTCTCAATAAGCTTCTTCAAATTATATTTAGGCCGGTTCAAACTTTGGCAATTGTGTACTGTTCAAATTTTGTTTTGGCCATTTCAACCAATTCTTAATGAGAACACTGCATTTAGAGAAATAAGCTTTTAAAGATATTTGTCACACATAACTTGTAATATATTGACATGGTATTTCAAGAAATGAACAATCAACTTTAAAGTCACTTACTTCTTTGGCACATGAATAAAACGATTATAACAAATCAGTGACAAGAAATAAACAAAATTCCTAATATTGACTTCACTAATTATCTCCATATATATTTGGCAAGTTTGCAAAACTTGTCTTGAATTCAATAATTACCCATAAGAGGGAGGACAGTGGTCCTTCTGTAGAGCATCGACCTTTGGATACAAGGGTCATGGGTCAGAATCCCGTGAGAAGTGTGTGCCATGTTGCTACCTTTCACTTATCCATATTTGGCGTGAGTACTGGTTATGTATCCAGGAAGCGGAATTGATCTTGATTATTCTAAGTTGTATGAACTTGTTTCACAATTGACGTAAAATAAATAAGTTTAAACTATCAAGGGGCACATAAGAAAACTAATAAGGATCTCAATACAGATGAAAAATTGAGTTACCTGTTGTTAAATGCTTTCCAGACTATTTTGGAATCATCTGTAACTGTGGACACCAGCTCAACATCATGGGTGTTTGCAAACATATGCACTCCATTCAATGATCCAATTACAGGAAATGGTAACTGAGTAAAAGAAATGTAAAATGAATTAACCCCTTTTCTCTTATGGGAATTTGTGAAAAATCTAAATTGAAAGAAAAAACAGAAGCCAATCATACCATTGTTGAATTTCGTTAAATAGGCCAAAATAAAATCTGAACAGGTCACTTGGATGGGGGGGGGGGGTCCATGGGGGCTCTTAACATCTCCGCGAATTTGAACCAACCAAAATGTAATTTAGAGCTACCTTTTCAATTTATCAATGTAGATAATAAAAATGGTAAAATATTTAGTGATGAGGATTGTTGAAATCATCCTTTTTATCATTTGGTTATCACACAACACATTCTGTGAGAGACTGAGTGTTCCTTTTAAACCAAAGCTAAACCAATTACTCAATTAGTTTATGCCTCTTGGAAAGATGTATCAGTTAAAATGCTCTTGTATGAAAAGATCTAAGTAAAAACTTTGCTATCAAAATGCTGAAATCCTGTATTTCAATAAATAATCCTAAAATAAGTATGAGGGCCTTCAGTGGAGTGGAGGACAGTGGTCCAGGGGTAGAGCGTTATACTCCAAACACCAAGGTTGTGGGTTTGAATCCTGTGAGTTGAGTTTAAAGGGTTTTAATTGCTTTGATAAAAAATTAAACTTGGTTTGTAAGTAGTTATGGGTTGCTCTGGGGCTAACATTGCTGGTAACATGCGATATGAGTTGACTTATTTCTTCATTAGTTCTAAGACACTCAAGATTACCCATGGCAATTATTTTGCAGGATGGAAATAAAAGATCATAGTTCACAAAATAGACAATATCTTCATTTTACTAAATCTTCAAGATATATGCGAAATTTCCCAATCTACACTGTTAGGAATTCAGAAAGGAGATCATGAGTGTACCAATAATCAAGTTATCTGTATCTAAAGAGATCAGTGATGTCCTTTTATTGATAGAAGACATTTCATTCTTAAAACATTAAAATCTCAATCAGAGAGATAGTCCTTTTAAGATAGGTCGTCTACTGGTTAAGTACAGATATTATCGTTAGTTTCAACAATGTATCTGATAGTCGGTAAGAAACAAGATTAAAAATTCTGTTTACATAGGACTATTTGAAAGGGGTATTGTTTACATTGCACCGGCAGCTCTAATTACCGAGTTTTAATTTCAATTAATGAAGCGAATAAGAATGTTAGTGGTTGTTATTATGGAATAAATATGCATTACAGGTTTCATTTACATGCACTTACAGGTTTTAAACCGTTCTTATTTCGAGAAAATACAGGTACTCCCCCCTCCGTTGTGAGGCAAAACAAGTAGGCCGCCATTTGTGTTAGATTTGCGCATGCGCATCGACGAACCGCAAAGTGCGCTGATGGCGGAGAATTTTGATTTTGTTACAGTCAGCATCCAAGTATTAATGGAACGAAGAAAAATGCTTGAAAAGTTTAAACCTCTCAGTAGGACAGGGGAAAATTTGGTCTATCATACACAAAACGTATTTGGTAGTTATTCCATTGAATTATTATGCATTTTCTCTTTTAAAATGCAATTAGTGTAACCAATTAGGAGTTCCATTAACTTAATGATTAAGCAAACCCACGTGTTTTCCTTTTCTTTTCTTTTTTTGTTTTTTTCTTTGGATTTGTATATTTCATTTAAAAACTATGAGAATATTTGTCAATACAATTTTAATGATATGGTAATCATATGTGTGTTACCAGGTAGTTTTAACTGGTTAAATGCACAAACTATTACTTGCTATCAGTATCAGATGACAATACCAATTAAAATTATGTAAATATAGACTTTCAACTGAATGTTGTTTACATATGTCTTTTAACCTTTTCCAAACATAAAACCTGATTCAGACACTTCAAAACATGTGAAAATGTTTGTTAACTTATTCTTGATCTGTTTGACTTGCAGAGTTAAATACATCAATTAAATGGGGGTGTTTATTGCATTTCTAAGTGCCTATTGAAATGTGTAAAAGGCAGTCATCAGGCAATTAGATTTTTTAACAATGTTATAATGAAGTGACATAGATTTTTTCTAAGAAGATGAAAATGACAAAATGCCTTAATTTCTAATATTCCTATGATTGGATATCCATTTTAGTTTTAAATAAGGAATAAATGGTACATAAATAGCAATGCCTTAAAATAATTTGAAAACATATCAGCTTCAGCCAATTAAAATGTCAGGGAGTAAGGTAGACCGTTATAGATATAGAGAACAAACAAAATGTTATTTGATTTACGTTTAACCCCACTTAGAAATGGATTTTACAGACTGTAGTGCAACTTAATTCTTTCTTTAAACATTTATCATGAACTGGGTCTAATGTGATATTGGAATAAATCTAGCCTTTCAACAAAGTTCTCATATTTCCAATGGAATTTGTGATTATTTTGCTATGAGATGCTAAGAGTTGCTTGTCATTTTTATTTAGCATTAAAGGAATGTAACTTTCAATCAATCATCCAATAAATGAGCAAGGTTACCAAATTCTTTTTTTATAAGTCCTTTATATTAGTGTTTTTTACACAACAGTGATAGCATTGGGCTGACAGAATGGCAGAGAGAAATGGCATAGAAATTCCTCAAGCTATCTGGGGTTTTGATTAGTAGAGTGGGGAAACAGAAGTATAGGCTTTTTTGATATTGAAAATGCAGCATGCATTCTCTGCAATACACGTGCATCCCAATTTCTCTGACAGACACGCATTGATTATGTAATTCAGTCTCTCCTCTTATAGACTCATGTATTGCGGAATGCAAAGTGGTGGAGGAATAGCTCAACTCTCTTTGTATTAACTGCATACATATAGATGTCACAGGCCTAACTTTGGCCCTTGTGCTCCACATGGACTTTGTGACACTTTGTGACATCTTTCCCTTTTCAGACGCCTGTTCCAGCATCTGTCTCATCAAGAATTCAACCACAGACTCTGGAGACGGGTTTTGAAAAGCAAGAATCTGACGTTTGGGCCATTTGTAAGTACAACACATTTCTATTGTTAAATCAAAGACCCATATGCTATTATGATATAGGTTGTTATGTATACCAAGTTCTTCAAACACAAAGTAAATTGGAAAAGGAGATATTTTGGCATAGTCTTATCTGGTAGAAAACAATGTGATAAAAAAAGAAATCTGTAGTTTCTGTACTGATTTTCACAAGCAGCCCTTTTGTAGTTCTGTGTTCATTAAGTTTTAATGATAAAATTGTTGTGTAAAGAGTAATGGCATAGTTTATTACTCCATGATACTCTGAAGTTGCTATTTAAGAGAAATGTATCCTTTGTTTGAATGGTTTTACCAAATACCATAAAGATTTTCGTTGGCTTAATTACTGGTCAAATGCTCAACCAACTTGATGTGTATACAGAAAGTACATGAAGTATATGCAGGGCTAGGGGGTCTGTGAGTTTGTTCCCCAGGGAAATCTTTTTTCCTATGTTCCATAAGGTGTGATCTGACAGTGTTTTAAACAAGCAAATAGATGAAAACTTGAAGACAAGACTTATCAGCAACCTTTAGTCATAAAGGGATTTAATGACTGGTCCATATTGAAAGCATCACCAGATACAATTAGGAAATCCTCCTTCAATTGTGACAAAAAATGAGTTTGTTCATTCACTCATTATCAGCAAGTACCCTCCTTGTCACAGTTGTGTCTGAAAAAATGTAGGACAACTGCATTGAAACAAGCATCTTTAACCCTTATAGTGCTGGAACCGACTTCATACTTATGCAAACAGGTTAGATCCAGGCCAGCCGCCAAATTAATTGGCGGCTGACCTGTGATCTAACCTGTTTGCTACTCTGAGTATCTTTCTTTCCTCATAAAAAATAAGCGGGTATTTAAGGTTTTGGAAAGCAGACGACATACTATTCTATTTTGAGGTTTAAGAATATTCTGTTGTTAGTAGTTTTAGTTTGGCAAGACACTATTTTCTGGTGCAAATTGACCAGTCAACACAACCCTCCCCCAATGTTTGTGGAATTCATTTTGAAGAGTTTTGTCTATTTGTCAAGCTGGATAGACCCACCAGAGGTTTAATACATAAGGAAACCAAGTTATCATGGAGACTTTCTCCAATTCATATTGTTTTAGCCCCTTACTTAATAGTGTTTAGGTTTTTGTGTGTTATATAACAGGGGCCCATTAAAGGCACCTTCTGAATTGCTCATTTCTTTAGAATCATGCAGTATTTCCCTAGAATATTCAAATTCACAGCAGCTTTTTGGTTTCCATATTCAGTAATTTCATCATCAATAGAATATCTCAAAATTTGCAGGCCTAGGTCTCTTCCAAATTTAAGGGGGAAAAAGCTCTGCTGCTGCAGAATCTGTTCGGAAATGGTTTAACAAATGAAAGGTTACTCCTAATGATTGAGTAATTTGTCGTTTTGTCACAACAGTAACATGCATTTTTGTTGTCTAAGGTTGTAGTGACATGTTTTTTTTTGTCGTCTAAGGTTGTTTTCTATTTGAACTAGTCACTAATTTCCATATTGGAGAATAGTTTCACATATTTGTTGAAATCATTTGAAAGACTGTAGGAAATGAAGATATTAAAATGAAAGAATTGATTACAGAAAATTATTTTTGAAAAGTTGTTTGTTTGAAGAGCTATAGTATAAGAAAATGGATGTAATGAATAAAAGCATTTGTTTCTTTCATAGATTTGTTTACTCATGATTCCACACTAGTTTTCTAGATTTCTAGCTATTGGGTCTTTAACCCTTTACCAAACGCCAATTTTTCGACTGTCCCAAATTGAAAGTGTTTGCAGACGACATTTAAAAATGTGATGAAATTGGAAAATAAACTGATAGGGTAACAAAACTTTGAGGGAAAAGGAAAAATGGCTTTTGATGAGCAATTTCTCCTTTTCCTACAATGCTTTCCAGAGCCATCTGCAAAAAAGTGGTCAAATTGTGTTATTGTTTGATACTGGGTTAAACTAATTCCATCTTATTTCAGATATTTCTGTTTAGATACAAGTATGTTTAGCAATAGCTGATTCTCTACAGGTCCAATGTTGATAAAAGCGGCTTGGCACAGGTTATCCATTGATGAAGGTAATATTATACGTAACAGTTCTGAAATATGGATGTAATTTACGACCACAATAAAACTATCACAACTTAGCGATAGCTCTAAATGGTTATTGTCTATTAGGGCTTTCCGGTTAAAACACTATGGTTCATTTTACATTTCGTAGTACAAAGGGTAACACGTCTGTGGAATCTCATCTTACAAATTATTATATTGTGATAATGTACATTGTATTGGTTTATGACAAGCCATTTTTCAGAGCTTTGCACTACCAATTCCCTCATATGATCCAGATTAAAAGCAACTGCAGATGATAATTATGATGTTTTATACAGAGATTTTTTCTTAGATTTTGGGAATTGGTCCAGTACTGGACATAATGAAAAAAACACAGTGTTTTCCCTAAAATAGGACAATTTTCAGGAATAACTCAAATCAAACAAAGCAACTCTGATATCTTGTTTTTGGCTGTACTGGCCCTGAAACCTAACTTCCTCAGAGTTTTTGAGGCAGTTGTCGCTGATCATTCATGGTTGCATAAGGTAAATTAGTGATGAAAGAGATCTTGCTCATCATGAGCTAATTCCTCAATTGCCCCAATGTTTTAGAAGCTGTATGATTATATAAATTAAAAATCCATGTCAGATATCTTTGTTTAATTCTACCTGCTAATTTGGACTTGAATGGACTTGGCTTGGAATCAGATTTTCTAATATATTTTACAACTAAATGCATTCCTTTTTACTTTCAAGGGCATTCATGCTGAAATTGCAATATCTTATTTACTAATTGATTAACTGTCACTATATGATTTTGATAATTACTTACTTAAAATGTAAGCCAATAGTATTAGAGAATTCACTGCATGACTGTAGTAAGTTCTTCATATTTGTGACGCACTTACGATACTTTTGCATTGAAATCTCAATTTTTTCAACTGCCATTAAATGGAAGTTGTTGTCACAATGGTTTTTTAACAATATCACAAACAAAATTTGTTCTTCATAGGGTTTAGTCCTCATACAAGTCTCAAAAACTCATCCGAGGAAATGGTTGATATATTTAGGACCAGTCCCAAGTCTCATGGCTGGGCTGTAACTCTCTATAACCTGCAGACGACATTTTTTTACTTGAAGCAGGTGACTTTAAAAAGGCTTTGTAATCATGCGTAAAAACTCTCAGTTCTGATGATGTCACAGTGTTGTGATATGTGAATAGATTAAAAAAGCATTGTGGCAGAAGGAGAAAATGCTCTTTGAAAGACGTCTGCTGCAAAACGCAAAAAACGTGGCATTACTTGGTAATGTGATAAATGTAGGCATTTGAAGGAAACAGGACATTTTCACACAATGGTAGGTGTTGTAACTGTCTGACGTATCTATAGACGATCAGTGACTTATGTATTCTTCGCCATGCTTCATCAAAGGCCTGGCCAGACCTTGTTTGTTGATAAGTGTTATTTTATGCTAAAGTTGGAATTTTAATTCACGTCATGAACTGCTTGGATCAGTTATTCTATCCAGGAAAATAAAATCTTACTTAATCCTTTTCTTGATAAGTCTAACCCTATTCCAAAGCATTACTTTGATACATTACCCCTATATGGGATTTTGTGAATGTATCAAGTTGAATGTGACAGCAGAGATTATAATTGGGTCTTCGTGTCCTAGTGGTTCGAGTACAGAACTTGAACTCACATGGCCCCTCTCTGCATGGGTTCAAATCCTGATGCCGGCATTTTAATTATCATTATGAGACAGTCTCTTGGCTGACTTATGCAGATAAAATCTTTGGTTCTGTCCAGCTTGAGAGGCTCTTATGGGTGGTTGAGTTTTGGGTCTTCCTCCATCCTCATGCATCAGGAATCATAACAATACGGAAATCATGTTGATGGGATGTAAAACCCATTTGAATTTAAAAGCACATAAAAGGAGATAAGTATAATAAATTACTAAAAATATATATGGAGTTCTTTTATTATTTTCATAAAAGTCATGACAATTAATTTACGAATGCATTGAAACCCTATTAAATTGACACCTTTAACATAAGTTATTTTGTGCTTGAAATATAGTAGTCTCCAATTCAATCATGTATATCAACAACCTGTTTGTTTACATATTCAAAATAACGAATTCTGATTGGTTGGTTCAAACATTTGTGTATCAACTGTCAAGGTCAGGGGTGAAGAATCACACAATTAAACTGGTTAATCTGGGAATTCTTGTTAGCTTTCACGTTTAAGTTGTGCTGATTCGTTTTTTTGTGATGACTATTAATGAATCTGACGAAAAGTTTGCCATTTGATATAGTTTTAAATAGCATTAATCTCTTTTTATGTGCCTTTAAAAAGAATTAAAAAAGATGATACTATCAAAATTATAGTGTGCAATATATATTCAATGAAATATAAGAAATTTGTTCTTTAAAACCATTTTGTTTTTTGGTGAGAGTGGTTTTAAAGACTCTCAGTGATCCCCTGGCCTTGTGTTTGGAGAACTGATATTGAAAGCTGTTCTCGAAATAGGTTCATATCAAGGGTATCTGTGATCTGACACTGACTTCACAGTTTATTAGAGGTCAAGAGTAATGACTGAAATGTGCTTAAAGCAAACCAAGATGTTTTCCAATTACCAGTTTGTGAAGAATTTCAGTCGAGGCTGGTTCTTCATATGAAAATGGATAGTCTTGTTAAAGTCCAGAGGTTTTTGCGCTAATATACATTTTTGCTATTAACATTTTTATTCAGGAATGTAATCTATGGTATTGAACAAATGGAGGGTTCAGTGCGGTAGCTAGATTTCTGCCTGGTAGATTTGTACCATACCGGTCTCTAAATTGGATAGAGACCGGTTCCCAGTCTTAATAAGTTCTGGCGAGGCCAGGCCAGGATAATGTATGGGTGTACTGTCTGTCATGGTATAAATGAAATAGTGCTCAAACTTCCATACAACACCAAAGTTTCTAAGAAGGTATGGGATAATCACCCTCAAGTTTTCTGGTCTTTTTCTGTACCATACCGGTCTCTAAATTGGATAGAGACCAGTTCCCAGTCTTAATAAGTTCTGGCGAGGCCAGGCCAGGATAATGTATGGGTGAACTGTCTGTCATGGTATAAATGAAATAGTGCTCAAACTTCCATACAGCACCAAAGTTTCTAAGAGGGTATGGGATAATCACCCTCAAGTTTTCTGGTCTTTGGAATAGATAACAGGAAGGTGACACAGTCTGATTTCCAAAGGATTAACTTAAAATACCTATTTTCTAATACAGGCTTATGTCTTTGATATTTTATTAGATAGATTGAATTTTTCAGATAAATGTCTCTAGAAAGTTTTACAAATCAAGTTCTACGTAAGATTTTGAAATGGCTCTTCAGAAACTGTTCATGAGGAGAAATTACTGGTTTTGTTTTAATGATCCCTCAGATCCTGGTTTTTACATGTCAGGGTTTTCCATAAAAGGTGGCTGCAGGCAGATTTGACCGCCTCAAATTCTATTTCTGACCGGCTCTAATTTGTCAAATGGTTAAAAAAGATATATTATTGGTACCTGAACATAGGTAAAATTCAATTTCCATGTACTGGCCCCCAGACACCTTTGCCTCCTAAAGAGGTCTTCTGGCCTTCTACTCCAATACTTAAGGAAAACCCTGCATGTGATAGATTAAGAATTAATTTTGACCTATTCCTTTGTTAGATATTTCAAACTATTCTTTGTACATGTATTCATGATTACCATACAGTTTTATATGAGTGTTAATTTGAAAAAAAAAGTTTTTAAGAAATGTCATCTTTGGACCACACCATGTGATCTACAAATGGTCTCCTGCTTATTGTACAGGATCTTGCTTAACCCTTTCCCAAGCAACAAATTTTCGACTGTCCCAAATTGAAAGAGTTTGCAGACTACATTTTGAAATGTGATGAAAATGGAAAATAATCTTCTGATAGGGCAGAAAACATTGCAATTTCTCCTTTTCCCACAATGTTTTCTAAAGTCATCTGCAACAACTGGTCAAATGTTGTTATCATTTGGGAGAGGGTTAACTAAACCCAATGTTGAGACTGCTATATTTGAAAACAAAAATATCAACCTCTCTTTGCAGAGGTTCAAATCCTGAAACAAGCATATTTAATTTTTGTATTTGAAAAAAAAAGGTTATCACTTTTCTCTCTGGATAATAACCATCCAATCTATTTCATCCATCCATTCATCTGTTAATCTAGATTGGCTTGTAGTTTTTTGTTGCAATCTACTTACCTATTATGAGCAGTTTACCTTTCCACATCATAATACTTTACTTTTTGTGCATTTGCTGTAGAAGTCTTTTAAAATCACAGTGACATAGGGATAAATTCCTCCTAATTAGCTAGCTTTCCTTTTGTCACAATGGTTTCAACTTACTTAAATGAAATGAATTGTTGTCTGCTCTTGCTTTCAATCCTGATCAGTCACAAATTGCCAAATTGAAGAATTGGATCTTCTTCCTCAATCACATACTAATCTGGAATATAAGGAAAAAGAAACAAACTTACCTACTGTTGATGTCCAATCGTTGTTAACGGTGACATGACATTGGTTTCTAATGACATTGATGCAGATTTATAATCTATTGAAAGAACCTACCAGGAACCAAAGCTATTAAGTAATCATGCTGGGATGAAATTTTCATTTCGGATATTAATGGATTAACAAATCAATACGCTGATAAGTCAATTCGCTAATACACTTACCTATGAATTAATGAATCAATTGCAGCAATATCAGCGATGTAGAGATTTGAATGAGGCTGCACAATCGGTTTTATATTACACCACTGTTAAAGAGTGGAGAGTATGGCTTCATTATTCTTTGACGCTTTTCCAATTCTAAGCCTTGTGCCATAGGCATTATAACAAATTATTGTATTTCTGAAGACCAAAAATAATTAATGATAAAATCGATAGCCATTGAAAACATTGTGACAAGATGAGAATTTGCTCAACATGAGCAAATTCTTATTTTGTCTCAATGTTTTTATTTTAATATCTGCTCTTATAATCTTAAAACTCATCTTTAATTGGAAAAAAAAGGGTTAAATATGAACATCATTGCATCCGCTACTGCAGGACTTGATTGCTGTTTAAGCTCAAGTGTCAATCAAAGCTGCAATTACTTTGTGGCAAGATGAACCACTTCTCAGAAGGAAAGATTATAAGAAAATCAGGGAGAACCTCCCTTAAATCAATAATCATTTTAATCAAGCCATACAACAGCCCTATTCTCTTTCATAACCATTTCAACGGCTGGCTGTTTGAGCAAAACCTCACGGTAAAACATGAGATTGGTAAAAAAAAAAAGGATGTTGGTGAAAATTATTTTACGTTAAAAACATTTATGCACTCTGTTGCAGAAGACTCTGGAAAAAAGTTGTGGGAAAAGGAGAAATTGCTTGTAACAAGAAATTTATCCATTTCCCTCAATGTTTTCTGCCCTATCAGAAGAATATTTTCCAACATCCTCACATTTTAAAATGACGTCTGCATTTTTCAACTTGGGACAGTCGAAAATTTAGCGTTTGGTAAAGGGTTAATATATAAGGAGCACCAGCTGCAGAAGAATTCATAATTAATTTTGACAAAGGGAGAAGTTGCTTATATTAATATCTCATAGGAAGTAATTTATTTGATACTTTATGTTTGTCATCTGCTGTTGCTTTCAATTTGGACCAGTCCAAGAATTTCAAATCAGTGAACCAAGTTGCAGGAAAATAAACATGTTTGTTTCATGGTTAACAGGCATATTTCAAACCATATTCAATCAGAAACACAGACATTTGTATGTGTGATCACTTATTCTGATTCGAAGCAAACTGTACATTGTAAATTGTTCAATAAATTATTGCAAGAAATGTACCCACTTTGCCTGATAAGTCGTACCAAACCCACTTTGTCTGATAAGTCGATGAATGTTTTATGCTCATTTCCCAGATATTTTGATTAACTCATGGCAAGTGAGTATATATTATTCCTTATTCCTTATTGACTCCTGTGCTCTTTTTGCCCAAAGCCATTCCCATGACCCCCTTCTCGAGCTACTTCGAAGGGGAATAAGCATAATATCTATGTGTTAATGGGTTAAATATTGGGTAATAAAGGGAACCGGTTTCGGTTCATGCATATGAATGACTGAATATTACATCCCATTAGGGAACCAGACAACTCTCCTATTACAGAGTGAGCATGAACAGGCATGATGAGGTCCAACTTAGCTTGCTTAACCCTTTTTATCATTAAAAACCTTAACGCCTTACTGCATACCTCAATGTACAGCATCTGCTGCAGGAGGCTAAAAAACACTGTGATCAATGGATATGTTGTTCTTGGTGAGCAATTCATCCTTAAGTTTTTACTAAATAATATTTCAAAAATCTAAGATTTTGTCACACTGGTTTTCTAATGTTCCTCTGTTATTTTGAATCTGTCACAAATTCCATCATTTGGAATAGATTCATACGCATTCCAATACTTGAATTACTTTTTTTTCTGAAATAAAGAAGGGGGTGTTCATGTAATTACTTAGTTTTAATTTAATTCCAATTAACATCAGAGTTCTGGATATACCATCTTTTACCTGTAATGCATTATATTAAAGGAACAAAATATTTATCCCTAACACTTTTTTAATTTTATTGACAAATGACACAAATAAAATGAGTAAATGGCTATAAATGGCTATTATTTTACAATGTTTAATAATTATGATCTATTTATGGGAATATAGAGGGGGTTATAATCGTAACATATCTCGGACAGGGTCGGCTTGCTCAGAAGGCTCTATTGTATGTTTTTTTGTTAATTTCATGATCCAGAAATTGATTAGCAACTGAAGGGTCTTGGGTTCTTGAGATAAAATGAGTTGATGGAATTGTGGGGGCAATAAATATTGGAGGGAATATAATAGCTGATTGAAACATGTTTTATTACTGACATATCACCCACATAGGGTAGCATCCTAATAAAACATCTCAAGAAAAATAGATTGTAATCCTATACCTACGGGTGCACTAACTATGAATCTTTGGTTTTCTTTGATTTATATATTAGTATTGATAATGGCAGTTTTCTGTACAACAGCACCTTTCAACAGATGTATGTGTTTATAACGAAAAACTTTGAAGCAGATTTCTGGGAAAGAGATCATTCTTTTTCTGTTAAGTTTGTAGTAACACAAATCAATGAATTTTTTCAAATTTCTATATGCAGGGAATTTTTAACCTGTTGGATATATGATGCAAGCAGTAGACAAAGGAATAAATAAGTCAATTCATACCTTAAACCTTGAAACTGCTTGTTAACAGATCATTTTATTTTGACTTTCAAATTGACTCATGTGTGAACAAGAACCTTAAACTGAAAAGTTATTGTATGACAACAAACTTTTCCCGCATATCAACTCATTTCAACTATGTCCATCAGATGATTAAGAACTGACTGACAAAGAAGGAATAGCACAAAACAAGCAATGTCTTCTTTTTTCATCATGTTTCTCTTCCCAGTTTCCCATTTAAGATCCCTTTCCTTTGTACTAAAGGTATGTCATCTACAGGTTCTCAAGCTTTCAATAAGGATCAGATGAGTGAAAACAATTAATGAAGATAAGAATTTGTCAAAAATCTCGTTCGGATGTCATACTTACTTCCCTTTGTCTTTAAATCTCCAGTTGAGTTGTGAGCATTGTTTGTTGTGGGAAAATGTTAAACACATTCCACAATATGAACTTTGAGACGGGTCCGAATTGAAAGCAACAGCAGACAACTAATATAAACTAACAAAAATAATGCTTTCTTTATGATATTGGGTAGAACCCATTGTCACAAAATGAGACGATGCTGATCTTGTAACAGTAGATTCCAGTCTTCTGCAGCATTTGCCGTAAAGTGAGAATTTGTGGAGAAAGGAGTTAACCCTTTGCAAAACGCCAAATTTTCTACCATCCCAAATTGAAAGAGTTTGCAGGCTTCATTTCAAAATGTGATAAAATTGAAACATTATCTTCAGATAGAGTAGAAAACATTGTGTGAAAAGGAGAAATTGCTTGTTACAAGCAATTTCTCCTTTTTGCACAGTGTTTTCTAGAGATGTCTGTAACAAAGGAGTGAAATGTTGTTTTTGTTAAGAAATGTTAAGTTAAATAGTCATTGCTTATAAACATTGCAACCTTTCCACCATGCAAGTATTTCTTGTTTTTGTCACTCATTGTTATACTTACTCTCTTAAAGGCACATGAAATGGATATGAGTTCAAATATATTCTTTTATAAAAGTCATGAAAATTAATTTATGAATGCTGTGAGGCCCTATTTAATAAACTTCTTTAACATAAGTTATTTTGTGCCTGAAATATAGTTGTTATGTGACCAGGACAGAGGTTAAGAATCGGGCAATCTGAATTATTAAACTGGCTGATTTGGATTATTTCTCGTTGGCTCTCATGTTTAAGTTGTGCTGAGCTTTTTTTTTTTGTGAAAACTATTTAAATCTGACCAAAAGTTTACCAAATAATATAGCTTGATAAAGCAATAATCTCCTTTCATGGGCCTTTTTAACTTTACAAGTTTTTGAAGGACATTTCATAAAAATTTATCAGTGTCTTTTAATGCTTCCATTATAAGGAATTGGTTTCTAAAATGTTGCAGAGAATATTTTTTTATAGAACTTGATACGGATGAAAAGATCTTATTTTTATTCATTTGCATGAAAACTCCAAAAATGTCTGATTGTACAACCAGATGATTTAATCTAAAAATCTTCATCTTATCTTACGCAACATCATTTTTCAAGTGTTGATTCTCCTAAAAGCACTATGGCTGAAATCCTAGTGAAATCTCTTACATCTTTCGCAATTGTTCCTGTACTATACATTTCCTGTCAATTTCCGCCACTGCCCAAGTGTTCAGATTTCACTCTGCACAGAGTAAAACAATCATGAATGCTGTCATTAAGTTTCTCCTTCAATCGAGTGGACTCTTCAATTTTGTAATGTTTCAATATTGGAAGAGATTTCTGCAATGTCTATGAAAATATTTGAAATATATTATTCTCATTTTAGGATTGAGCTGAAGTCATGGTGACAAAAGCAGAAATTGGTTGTCAACAAGGAATTTCTCCCTTATGGTTCTCTAATTTCTTAATTCTGATCTATGTACATTGGATATACATTGAGTATATATATATATATATATATTCATGAATTAAATATAGCCAGACAATTTGAGAGCAATCACCTTCCTGGATGATAACGAGGAAGATAAATTCCGTAACCATCACAAGTGAGATGACATTGAACCCTTAGAATGCTGGGTAATTTTCTAAAAGTGGATTTTAGGGCCATCTACTTTCCAAAACCTTAAATATCTGCTAAATTTTGTTGAAGAAAGATACTCAATTGAATTTCTGACAAACAAAGTATGTTCCTTTAGTTTTCCGTTTCATATCTTCTCAATATCACGAAGTAAAAGTGAAAATATCTTTACTACTTAAAGGGACTCAGATTTTTGCTCTGGGAATTATAAACGTTTAAAATTTGATATTAACAATCATTGTCACTAAATCAAAGACCTTTTTCTATTTCTTTCCTTCTTCCTTGCTATAACCATGTGTTTTTTGGTTAAATGATGTGAAGTGAGCCTATGGGACCATAAGCACTTCTATGGGAAAGCCGGTTTGTGAACAAACGCAGAAATCTTTTCTCTCATATAATTAGTGTCATGTGACAATAGTAAGTTTATTGGCGGCTGGCCTGTGATCAACTTGTTTGCTACTATGAGGATCTTTCCTCATCAAAATGATGGAAAGCAGACAAGACAAAAATCTATTTTTGAAAATTTCCCAGCATTCTAAGGGTTAAAACTTACTATGAGTAGTAGGCCAAAATTGCCATCACTTTAATGGAGCAATTTAGCCTGACATATGTGGCACTTGTTGTAATGCGCTGCATCCTTTATTATGTCACATTTCTGTGAATTCAAATTTTGAACCGATCTAACTGAATAGGATGAGTAAATGTGATTTTGATAAGATGATAAAAAGCTATCATGTGAAATTAAAAATGTGTTAGAATAGGGTAGAAAGTTTCATGTGTCAAATGGACAAATTGCTCACCATGAAAAGTTTCTCTCTTTTTAGTGCAACGGTTTCTTTTTCTACTGGTTGGTTTATCAAGTCAATATATAAAAGGGTTAAGGAGGAATTGATCGCTAAAAATAATTTATTCTAATTGTTTTTTTCACAGCCAACTAATAGATGCTTTCACTACTAGATGCCCTATGACAAAGTGTGAAGAGAACTGATTGTAGGGGTAGTAGAGACTTAAATGATTTCCTGTTAATTCTATATATTTAGTATCTTAATTCAGAATTTCTGATCTTCCATTTAAGACAATTAACATCTATTGGATATTAATGTGTAATAAAGAACTCATAAACATTCTAATTGCTCGAAACTTGTAAGTCAAAGTTAAAGTTGAGTTCTTTAAAATAAAAAAATACTAAATGAATTGAATTTTTATTTCAATCATTTTTTCATGGGCGAGGGAGATTATAAAAAGACGTAGGTTGTTTTACACTTTTCGATTTTGCATTTTCCTATTTTTCCATGTATTGAATGATCGACGAAACACCCTAAAATGAATATATAATATATAACAGTTCAACCAATGAAATTGTTAGACTCCAACATACAAATGCATGTGGGTAGGTGGATAAAGCTTTCAATAGCCCTAACCTGTGATAAAAATGCGGACATATATTGCGGGGACCAGATTTTGTCTTTCTGTCGATTATAAACCTGAGCTTCAACAATATTAAATATATCAAGTAAATACATCAGTTTGCATGAAGCATCATTATGAAACTGCATATCCAGTGTCTATTCTAGACTGTGCAAATCGCCATATTTTTTTCAAAGATGGCGCACATTTTCAACATGCATGTGTTCAAAAATTGCTTTGAAAATCCCCCCCCTCCCATTTTTAAAAATCCTCCCATCCCATTTTTAAAAATCCCCCTTAATTTCAAAGTGAAGGGCGAAGTCCACCCCCCCCCCTTCTTTTGTATTTCTAGAATAGACATTGCATATCCCATGTACAAAACCAAAAGTTACCCATAAACCTAGCTGATATGCTGGGGTAAGGGGAAATCATTCATAACATCCTGAAATTAGATAAAGTTCCACATTACTCACATTAAAATTTGATATATTCCAAATACGTGACACTTTTATGCCTTTAAGTAGCTTTTGACTCCTTACCTCATTGTGTTGTCTTATTCAGACATGCCTAACACATTACTCAATAAGTTTTTTTTTAACTATTTTCATTATATTATTATATTTTCACCCACAAGTTTGTGTAAATTTAAGAATCTTCCATGACAAATTTCTCAAAATGTTATTAGACATACTTTATAATTTTTGCGGTCTGCAGATGCTATTAATTTGGACAAGTTACAACTTTGCTAAAAAAATTCCTGTTTGTCACAATTATTAAATAAAAAACACGTGTTTTCAGCATTTTAGATATGCGAATTTAATAATACAATACATTCAGTGAGATAGTCCTTTTAAAGTTGACTCCTGCATCCAGTTTATTGGAAAAAGTGTTAACCCTTTACCAAACGCCAAATTTTCAACTGAACAAATTGAAAGAGTTTTCAGACGACATTTACAAATGTGATGTAATTGAAAAATAATCTCCCGATAGGGCAGAAAACATTGTGAGAAAAGGAGAAATTGCTCGTATAAAGAAATTTCTCGTTTGCCCACATTGTTTTCCAGAGTTGTCTGCAACAAACTGGTCGATTGTCGTTATTGTTTTGTAAGCGGTTAAACCATTCCCCATAATGATAATGTGGATCTCATCCAATTTGAAAGCAATAGCAGATGACAAGACTTATTTTGTGGTTTTTGGAAGGAAGCACTGTGACAAAAGGATGAATTACTATTTATCTTTTAGTCACAGTAGTTTGTGACGACTTTCTGCATCTGATGTGTCAAAGTCAGTTATAATGGAGAAAGTGTTATATTGGTCAGAAGGGCCTACTTAAGAATGCAATGCAGGTCAATAAATCTCTGCAGGAAATTTCCAGGGATGAGGAATTCTGCAACAAGCTGCTTCATTTGACATTTATATACATCAAATCCCATCTTAAAGACGCAGTTGACGGCTTTCAAAAACACAGTCATAAAGAACAATTGCTGTTACCATCTATTTGAAAATTATACTCTTTTTGTCCCATTTTATGCCATCCCTTGTGTCACTTGAATTTATGTCATGTCCCATTTTTTTCAACATTCAACATATTTACAATTCTTGACAAATTAAATGTAGGCTGGAGGGAATAAACTTGGGGATTTTTTATGTAGTATCCCCTGCAACGGAATCAAAAACTTTGTTCATAAGCAGCCATGAACAAAGATGTTCAAGAACAATTTAACCGTTATAGTGCTGGAACCGACTTGATGCTTATACAAACAGGTTAGATCCAGGCCAGCCGCCAAGCTTGCCTGTGATCTAACCTGTTTGCTTCTCTGAGTATTGTTCCTCATCAAAATAATGCAGATATTTAAGCTTTTGAAAAGCAGACAACACAAAAATCTATCTATAGAAAATTATCCAGCACTATAAGGGTCAATGTTCATTTTTTTGTTCATTTCTGTTCATGAAATTAATGAACAGAGTGTTTGAATCCTACCCAGAACATACCTACCTGTCAAGAACCATTTGGAGCATCTTCATATTGTGGCACATGTTAGAATCATCTTGATGAGACAATTGTGATTTAAGTACTTGCATTATAGGTGTGCAGTGTTCTCAATTAGAATTGGTTGAACAGGCAAAAATAAAGTCAGAGCAGGCCACTTTGAGGGGGGTTCTTGGGGATTTAACATCTCTGCGAATTTCAACCGGCCAAAACATAATTTGAAACGGTCATTTTGGCCTGCGGCCTGTTCTTATTGAGAGCATGGACTGTATAGAAAAGAAATAGTTTGCAAGGAAAATACCCATCTTATTAATCTTATCTTATCCATTGTTTTTGTAGTAGCAAGAAATCTGTTTGGCTCTTCAGTATTGCCCATATAAACTACGTAGAGAATCTTACTGTCTATAAATGAGGCATTGAACAAAAATAAGATAAAAAATGTTTGCTTGATGATACAGTCATTCTGGCTGTGACTTAACATATCAAAGCATCAGTGGAGGAATATGATTAAATATGACTAAATATCGACTGTCTTAGATAATGTGAAATACACAATATGAAAATGGCAAGAGGTATATTGAGGGTTAGGTGCAAGATTATTGTAAGTGCTTCATAAACATGGAGCACTTACTATAGTGTTGCACTGTACCCAGGATATATGGTTTACAGCGAACATTAGGATGACTAGGATTGATAGTCTTCATTTGGTATCAATTAATTTCACCTTTCATCATTTGAAAGTATGTATTATTCTCTTAAAGTATTTGCTGTTTCATGTTGTTGATAACCTAACTCCTTCTTAATTTACACTTAGAAAGATAAACTGATGTTTGTTTTCAAACCTGCTTTGTCTGAACTAATCTTCTCACTTAGGCTTTGAAGTGTTTTACAATAAGAGAACTGGCTAACTTTTTAGTTAATCTTTTATTCTAAAAATTTGTACAAGTTATAAACTAATTCCCTCTTATTTCAATATTGGTTTTAGCAAAATTGGATAGTAGCACATAAATGGAAACGTTTCTTTGAGACGCTTCCAATGATGTGTCACATGACAATATTGTGACACGTCAATTGAGATACTAACCATGTTTTTCAGTTTCGACTTGCGCAAAATATGTTCCTGAAGCCTTTAAGCAAGCGGTACCCTGGTTTCCATACTTGTTACCAGGCTTTTCCTTGGCCCCTATATATATATAGACTGCACAAAGACATTACGCATACCTTTGATCAGTATGTTTCACAGAAGACTTAACCTTTAAATTTGTTTCAACATATCTGCTTTAGAAAATCTAATTAAGAAACCAGTGTGACCAAAGGATAAAATGCTTTCAACAAGCCATTTTAGGGTTCAGCGCTGTACTATAGCATTTTTTTCATGCTTTCAAAGCACTTGCTATTATGAGTCTTGCATTGAACCCCCAAATTTCTCTTTGGGTCAAAATGTTTTTCTTTCAATAACCAATGTCACAAAAAAAAAGTTGTTTTCTTCATGCAATATGATTGACATCTGCAATTGTTTTCATTTTCAGCCATATGCTGAATCCCCATATCAGTGAATGGATCAAGCCAAAATACATAAACAATAGATTTGCCTATTTTTGGAAAAGCCTTAGGATATTATATTTTTGACCTATTTGTACTTTTTATTATGAATTCTGATAGTTTTGCTGTGTTGTACAATTCAACTTAATGATAATAACCAACAGAACTGTAAGAACATGTCTCTGTCATTTAACAATACTTTCTGTTAGTAACGGCCTTACTGATGAATATGCAAAATATGATTTGAAAGAGTTTCTGACAATGTGACTGGCTATTGGAACATGCCAATGCTTTGTGTTATATTTAAGTAACAATTAATTGCTAGTAATGTTTTGATAATGTTTGTTTACCAAGGTTGCTCTGCTGCTATGATAGAAATATGTATCAATGATACAAGCATGTCTTCTCATCTTTTAAGAGATGATGGATGGTTTGCCAGGCGAATTAGCTGTTTGGTTCATATAGTCTCTTGATAGTTTCACAGATTCTGGTAAATTTGTATCAGTCAGCTTGCGAGAGTGTTCACATTCAGGGTTAGATGCTGTGTCAAATCTTTTAGTTACGTTATGGGTCCCTAGATCACTAGTACTATGCAAGAGTTCTGAAGTACCTTACCAAAGGACATTCCCGGGGACTGAGAGGTACCAGTTGGGCTTGAACTTGGGACCCTAAAGTTCTAATAATGCCACCATAACCACTTAATTATTGGTCAATTAATACCTGTAAGCATTGTAGAAATATGGGACTGGTCAACAATCTAACAACGTGTATGACAAATTTCAACTTGAACAGTAAGAGCATTGACGCAGTGATTTTAATTTTTTTTTTACTACAATATACACAGTTTAGCACAAATACATCCATGACTTTGTGATGTAGATCTTCATGATTTTATCTTTCATTCTTGTCAAAATTAATCCATTAAAAAGGCTATTAAAGTCGCCTCTTTTAGGAAGTTAGCAGATAACAAAGAATTAATGTAATATACAATTTTGTTCATAAGGAGGGAATTTTATATCTGATTGTCAATTGAATGAAAGAGACATAATCAAGATTCATGGACAATAAAAAAATACTCTACATTTGATCTCATACCATTATCACCACTGACAGTGTGTCAACTTGACTTTGTATTATCAGAGCATTCAAAAAACAATAACTTAACCCTTTACCAAACACAAAATTTTCAACTGCTCCAAATAGAAAGAGTTTGCAGACGACATTTCAAAATGTGATGTAATTGCAAATTAATCTTCTGATAGAATAGAAAACATTGTGGGAAAAGGATAAATTGCTCGTTAAGATTAATTTCTCCTTTTCCCACGATGTTTTCCATAGTTGTCTGCAACAAGCGGATCAAATGTTGTTATTGTTTGGTATTTGGTTAAACAAAGCTGAAATAGGATCCTGCAATCATTCTCCAGAGGTCTGTTAGTGTAGGGGGGATACATTGCATGCAATGCATACAGAAGATCATTTCCCAGAGGTCTGTAAGTGTAGGGGGGATACATTGCATGCAATGCATACAGAAGATCATTCCCCAGAGGTCTGTAAGTGTAGGGGGGATACATTGCATGCAATGCATACATAAGATCATTCCCCAGAGGTCTGTAAGTGTAGGGGGGATACATTGCATGCAATGCATACAGAAGATCATTCCCCAGAGGTCTGTAAGTGTAGGGGGGATACATTGCATGCAATGCATACAGAAGATCATTCCCCAGAGGTCTGTTAGTGTAGGGGGGATACATTGCATGCAATGCATACAGAAGATCATTCCCCAGAGGTCTGTAAGTGTAGGGGGATACATTGCATGCAATGTATACAGAAGATCATTCCCCAGAGGTCTGTTAGTGTAGGGGGGATACATTGCATGCAATGCATACAGAAGATCATTCTCCAGAGGTCTGTAAGTGTAGGGGGGATACATTGCATGCAATGCATACAGAAGATCATTCCCCAGAGGTCTGTAAGTGTAGGGGGGATACATTGCATGCAATGCATACAGAAGATCATTCCCCAGAGGTCTGTAAGTGTAGGGGGGATACATTGCATGCAATGCATACAGAAGATCATTCCCCAGAGGTCTGTAAGTGTAGGGGGGATACATTGCATGCAATGCATACAGAAGATCATTCCCAAGAGGTCTGTAAGTGTAGGGGGGATACATTGCATGCAATGCATACAGAAGATCATTCCCCAGAGGTATGTTAGTGTAGGGGGGATACATTGCATGCAATGCATACAGAAGATCATTCCCCAGAGGTCTGTTAGTGTAGGGGGGATACATTGCATGCAATGCATACAGAAGATCATTCCCCAGAGGTCTGTAGGTGTAGGGGGGATACATTGCATGCAGTGCATACAGAAGATCATTCCCCAGAGGTCTGTAAGTGTAGGGGGGATACATTGCATGCAATGCATACAGAAGCATTATATAGAGAAGACCTTGTTGAAAACATATCATGAACTGTCAACAGTTTTACTGCATTCAAATATCAACAAGAAATTTTGAGAGAGATGTCTTAATTAAGTCATCAACATTTGAAATTTGATTTGTACAATCAATGTTTAAACTTGTTTATTTTACATTGATTGTGAAAGAAGCTTGAAGCTTATCAAATTTACTCTCGATGACTGCCTTCTGGACTCTACACCAGTAATCTAGCCGATATTTGGGTTAGTCTTGGGAATTTTCACATTGTCTAATGGGGATTTGATCTCGGGACTCTCGGTAAAAGGGGGTTGACACTCTACCACTGTACTACTGCCGCCACCTACAATCAATGTCACTTGACTCAATGCCATTTCCAATTTCTTATCTTGTATATAATGGCGTGAATTTTCATCACATTTTGAAATGTTGTCTGCAAACTCTTTCAATTTGGGACAGTCGAAAATCTGGCATTTGGTAAAGGGTGAATGACCAAAACTGTTAACCAACCATGACCATAGTTGGTTATTGTAGCCATGATGAAGGGCTAGGTGAAGTTATCTCCCTTATCCAATAACAAAATGTACAGTCAAACTTGTTATAAGAGGCAAGCCTATGGAACTGAGAAAATTGGCTGTTTAAGACAGGTTGGCTGCTTAGCACAAGTTGATGTTCACTATAAATCCAACAATGGGACTTTCTTTAGTGGTTGTCTAAGGCAGGTTGGCTGCTAAAAAGGATGGCTGCTTAACACAAGTTGGACTGTAATAAACAAATGGCTTTACTTGGCATTGTCTTTTCATTATAACAAAGTCACTTTTCTTTGACATCATTATAGACCTACTGTTTACCTTCAGACCCTTATAACACTCATTGTTACTTTTTATGTCTTTTTGATGAACAGAGAATTTGTTCATGATGGTGTGTATTTATTTTTGCTGCTAGATAAAAACTGGAATGACCAGTCATATTTTTGTGCGTGATAATCAATTGAGTAAGTTTAACCCTCATAG
The DNA here is from genome assembly GCA_947846245.1 of Cerastoderma edule. Classification (NCBI taxonomy): domain Eukaryota; kingdom Metazoa; phylum Mollusca; class Bivalvia; order Cardiida; family Cardiidae; genus Cerastoderma; species Cerastoderma edule. The sequence goes on along the minus strand of OX401416.1, from coordinate 9,730,697 downwards.
TGCTTGAACTGATTTCATGCTTATGCAAACAGGTAAGATCCAGGCCAGCCACCAAGTAAATTGGCGTCTGGCCTGTAATCTAACCTGTTTGCTTCTCTGGGTATCTTTGCTCATCAAAATGAAGCAGATATTTAGGGTTTTGGAAAGCAGACGGCACACAATTCTATTTTTAGAAAAATTGCCCAGCATTCTAAGGGTAAAACTAATTTTTTTTACATTGATTGTGACAGAATCCTCAAGCGTTTTGAATCCACTCTGGATGACTGCTTCCTGGATACAAAACCAGTACTTACACCAATTTGATGGCTAGTTCCGGCAATTTTCACCTTGCATAACCGGGATCAAATATGGGACTGTCGGTATAAGAGGCCACCTCTCTACACCACTGTCGCCAAATCTGTTGAGTTGAAAATGTAACTAGAAGTTTCACTGTTGTAGGTGGTTAAAACAGAGGAAAATACGGGTTTACATAAAGCAGACAAACTTTGAAATGGATCTATCTTTGAACATATTTCAGTTAGAATTTGATGAATATTTGTTGTTGAAATAATCTTAATGTCCTTGGTAAATGTCAACCTTTTATGCTTCAGCCTATTTTTAAATATTATCAAATGTCTATTACAAATATCTATTTCAAAAGAAGTCATAACAAAATAGGGGTGGGAAATGCAGTTGCCTGTATTGCCTTGCTTGTCTAAAGGCCTTAACGAGCAAGTGAATATAGTTGCTAAAATTAAAAATTTACTATATAAACATTATACAGACAAATGTCGAATAAGATTTGGCATTTATGGACAAATCAATCACAATCGGATGTGGCCACCCCTGCAAAATGACAACATACTCATTGTGGGTAAATTCTTATTTTGCAACAATGATTTGAATGCTTTTCAATAAATCTCCAAGATGTCTGGAGAGACGCTGTTTTTTTACTTTTTAAAAGGGATTTTGATGGAGTCTTCATTATGAGCATCAGTATTATATATAACTGCAAGTCTTGTAACATGTTGGTGTGCTATCAACAAATACCTTTTAACCCATTACCAAACAATAACAACATTTAACCACTTTGTTGCAGACAACTCTGGAAATTATTGTGGGAAAAGGAGAAATTGCTCATAATGAGCAATTTCTTTTTCCCACAATGTTTTCTGTCCCTACAGTAGATTATTTTCCAATTTCATCACGTTTGTCAAGTCGTCTGCAAACTCTTTCAATTTTGGACAGTCAAAAATTTTGCGTTTGGTAAAGGGTTAAGCCCAAGCTGCTACATAGGTGCTAAAATACATATTTATCTGATTTGATCTGATACTTTGCCTTTTTTGGAATTATTGACAAACTTGGACACAATCAAAAACACCTGTGGGTAACAAATAATTGGATAAAAAAAGAAAACATTGTTTTGATGATAGTTGATATAAACCATCGTGACAAATGACAAATTGCTCAAAAAGCATTACTTTAATCTTTTTGTCACAATGGTTTTATTAGTCATCTATAAATAAAATACAAATTCTTCTTTTTTATAAAGTTTAAAAAATCTCTTCACATCAGATGAGCGTGTCCTTTATACAGGGTTGAATAGATTGTAGTTCACGAATAAGCGACAGCTGTAAGATTTCGTATTTTTCAGCTATTGTTGTACAAATTGCAATTTTCATACTTTTTTTTCTTTCATCTGGCATGATTTGATACAATTTTAGATTTCTCAACTTATTTTTTTCAACGCGCCAACTAAATTGGCCAATTTTTTCTCCATGTGTGTCAAATTATTGTTAATGATCACAGTTAAGATTTGCACGCTTCATGGGAATGAAAAAATCTGCTGATAGTAAAAATGGTAAATATGTTTTTTATGTAGATGGGTTATCAATTATTGAAAATAATTGTCATTGGCTGGCTTTTAACCCTTTCCCAAACAATAACGACATTTGACTACTTTGTTGCAGACAACTGTAGAAAACCTTGTGGGAAAAGGAGAAATTACTCAGAACGAGCAATTTTTCCTTTTTCCCACAAGGTTTTCTACCTTATTAGGAGGTTTCTTCCCAATTTCATCACATTTTGAAATGTCATCTGCAAACTCTTTCAATTTGGGAAAGTCGAAAATTTGTTGTTTGGGAAAGGGTTAAGCAACCTATCAACCATCTAGACATTTCTATGATAGTATAGTCTACAGTTGATGATGGGCTATTATGTTATGTCAACATAAACACATCAGAATGGTTTTTGTCTAAAAATTGGCATCTTTTGTTGCTTTTTAAAAAAAAAAAACTAATTCTGAAATCATGGGTTCAATGCAAGACTATAGTAATTGCTGCACATTTGTGAAGCACTTACTATAATAGTCTTGCATCGAACCCTCGAAATATGGGTTGAGGTAAAACATTTATGTCCTTTGACTGAGCCTGTACAAGTTTGGTAGAAAAAGAGATTTCTATTTTATGCATAGATTTAAGGTTTGATAAAGTAAGAAGTTTAAAGTTCAGAGGAACATAAGCCAAGCTTGTCTCAGACTCCCCAACTTGAAGTCTTCATACTTCAGGTTGTAAGGCTCAACTTAATGCCAAAAATGTCCTATTCAGGAACCAGCGAGATAATCAAAGGTAATTAAAACAATTTCGATGATAAAAGATTTGAAAAAGAGTTAAGAGGAAGGGTTCAATGTTAAGATCATTATTTTTTCCCTTTATTTCCTTATTGCAACAATTCAGTTTTCAATTACTTCCTGTTAACTTATATGCACATATCTAAGATTTCGAATGCATCCAGGATGTAAAGTTAAAGTTTAAATCCCTTTAAGCAGTGTTCTAATTATCTAATTAACCCTTTGCAAAACACCAGATTTTCCAATGTCCCAAATTGAAAGAGTTTGCAGATGACAGTTTATAATGTGATGCAATTGAAAAACTATCTTTTGATAGGGCAGAAAACATTCTGCAAAAAAGAAGCTAGAGCAATTTTTCCTTTTGACCAAATGTTTTGCAAATGTTCGATTATTGTTTGCATACCAATACCCATGAGCGTTTTCCCACAATGTTTTCCAGAGTCGTCTTCAATCAACTTGTCAAATGTCATTATTGTTTGGTGATGGATTAAGGGGACTTATTTGGGGCTTTCACACTGTTTTTTTTTTAAAACAAATCAACAATTCTCTGGTCATGAGCATAATAGTTTGACAGTTGAAGATATCATCAGAGAATTTGCACATGATGAGCAAATAACCGGCTGGTCACAAAGATTTCAAATCAAATTAATATCCTATGTTAACAAAGATATTCCTCCTTTTGTCCAAATGTTTTTTTGTTGCAGTTGTGATAAAAATGCATTTTCATCTTATACTTAAATAGCATTGTCATTTTAATAAATTATAAGTAAATGTCTTTGTCAATAGTGAACGAAATTGAGAATGCATTAATTACATCTTATTTCATCCGTATCTTTGAAATGTCAAACAGTCTTAAACTTCCTTTATACAAGTAGATTTTTTGAATTTCTTCCTTCTTCCCTTTTGATGAGAGATTATAAATCTTATATCAAGATTATCATTCACACTTCTCCTTTAGTGTCACTCATCTACAATTTGATGGACATGACAAGTATTTCTTTATTGTTCCATTGAAGACCCAATGTCCTATATTGAAAAGGAATTTATACTGTCTATGCCATGTTGAAATTAATTTTGAAAAAATACAAGCAAGCAAACATGTTTTTAACACAAAATGTGCTGAGTTAATTCATTCCACGTATATTTTCAACAGTTGCAAAACAGCAAGTGTTCAATGATTCATAGTTAATTTGATTAACCCTTTCCAAAACAATAACGACATTTGACCACTTTGTTGCAGAAGACTTTAGAAAACATTGTGCAAAAAGGAGAAATTGCTCGTCACAAGCAATTTTTCCTTTTCCAAAAATATTTTCTGCCCTATCAGAAGATTATTTTCCAATTTCATCACATTTTGAAATGTCATCTGCAAACTCTTAGAATTTGGGACAGTCCACAATTTGTTGTTTGGGAAAGGGTTAAAAGAGCTATTAAATGTTCTTAGAAGAGATTATGTGAAAGTCAACATGAAATGTCCTTGAAACAATTCAGGTTTTTGTATTGTTGTTTGATATACAATTGAAAGTAGCTATTGAAAACATTGATAAGTCAGGAAGCATCAAATGATCCAAGTATGTACAGTCTGAATGCGATAGGTATCAAAAGCGATGTTACACATTTGACCTAATATACATGTTTATTCACTGTATACGCTCTTTGAAAAATTAAGACCAATCAAATTTTACTCTCAATAAGTATTCTTCAGATCAAATCATATAGCAATACAGCCATTGTGCAGTTTTAAAGAAATAATTTTCTAACTTTCAAATTTCCTCACATCTGAGAACATGTCAGCACATTGCACCCTTATAGTGCTGAAACTGACTTCATGCTCATGTAAACAGGTTGATCCAAAACAATCCTTAACCATAAATTGGCAGCTGGCCTGTAATCTTACCTGTTTGCTACTCTGAGTATCATTCCTTATCAAATTTAACCAGTTTGCATAAGCATGAAGTCAGTTTCAGCACTATAAAGGTTAAATGTTTACTCATTCCCAAGTTAAATTGGATTTTATCGGAGGTCCAAAATAAAATCGTATCAGACAATTATTACAAACTATAAAAAGTAGAAAAAAAGGGAAAAAAACTTGAGATATTTAGATAATCCCACCCAATGCATTAAGTGATGCAGATTTGTGAATTTTGAGAAGTTTGTGATATTTATTTCTGCTTCATTGCACCAAGTGAAAGACAATGTGGCAGCATGGGCAACTGGATATAGTCAGTGAGACAATATTAAATCCTATTTATATTTCAACCCTTTACCAAACGCCAAATTTTCGACTGTCCCAATTTGAAAGAGTTTGCAGACGACATTTTAAAATGTAATGTAATTGGAAAACAGTCTTCTGATAGGGCAGAAAACATTGTTGGAAAAGAAGAAATTGCTCATTAAGAGCAATTTCTCCTTTTCCCACAATGTTTTCCAGAGTTGTTTGCAACAAACTGGTCAAATGTCATTATTGTTTGGTAATGGGTTAATCCATCTCTCTATTATGAGAATTTGTGACTGGTCCAAGTGGAAAGCAACTGGAAGCAACATTGAATGATGAATTGAAACAAACCCTATCTTTATTGTTTTTGGTTGGAAATATTGCAACAAAAGGATACATTGCTCATAAGGAGCAATTTATTCTCTGGTAACAGTGTTTTCTGAATTCTTTAACAGAGACTTCAGAGGAATAATTTATGGAGTAGGAGATAAAAATGTCAGATTTTTATGTTACAGGATATTGACAACATTTTGACCCTTTTTTAACAATAGATAATGTAAAGCACCTTTCCTGTTCGTTTTATTGTTTCACCCTTTCCCAAACAACAAGTGTTCAACTGTCCCAAATTGGAAGAGAATTATTAAACGACATTTATAATTGTAAAATAACCTTCTTATAAGATGATTTTAGTTTAATTGCATTTACCCGCCATATTTGCCATGTGTATGATATCAAGTGAGTGTGCCTAAGAACTACAAAAGTTTAACCCTTTCACAAACAACAAAATTTTGACTGTCCCAAATTGAAAGAGTTTGCAGACGACATTTCAAAAGGTGATGAAATTGGAAAATAATCTTCTGATAGGGCAGAAAACATTGTGGAAAAAGGAAAAATTGCTTGTTATGAGCATTTTCTCCTTTTCCCACAATGTTTTCTAAAGTCCTCTGCAACAAAGTCGTCAAATGTCGTTATTGTTTGGAAAGAGTTAAACTTCTGTTTTACAGCGATTCTTACAACTCTGATTTATCATTCTAGATTCTGCTTCCTGGATACATTACCAGTACTCGCGCCAAATGTGGTTTAATGAAAGTTCGCAAGGCAGATCCCGCTTTTCACAGGATTCGAAACCACGACCCTCATGTCCAGAAGTCAACGCTCTACCCCTGGATCACTGTCTTCAACTACAAAAGTAACAGTCATCAAATGATATAGATGGATATTTTGGGATTATCCACTCTACATCCAACCTGTGCTTTTATTAAGGACGTTCTCGGTAGTTTTTTCTGCGCACTTCCCCTGCGCAGCTAAGGGAGATAATAATCTGTTGCCAAAGAGATACTTGCAAAGTAGTCGGATAAACGTTTTAATTCGGATGAAGTTTACTGTATGCAGTTTTTTACAAAGAATAATCACATTATCCAAAAATCTATAAAAGGTTATTAACTATGATATATTTCCAATGCATATTAAGATCCCAGCTTCTATTTTTCAAGTTTAAAAGTTATATTAGTTGTTTTAATAAATGTTTTTCAATTACGGTTTCCATAGAAACTGAAAAAAACTTGTCAACATATACTTTTAATTGCATTTTGTATTAGAAGATTAAATTTTACATCACATACTGAAAGATAAGAAAATTCTGAAAAAGGAATTTTTAAAATCTTAATTTTTTTGTGATTTAGATATCAATTTTTATTGTTTTTTGCCGAATACAAAAAATTGAAAAACTGATTTGGATAACAAAAAAAGTTCAGATTGTTAAAATTCAAAGTAACATTGAATTATAAAGTATTGAATGTATGAATACATAATTTAGGTGTTAATAAACCTTCCAGAAATTATTTAATTACGTTTGAAGATGGTATGGTCATTTTGACATTTTGCCCCAAATGGCTACCATGGAAATTGCCATTTTGCAGAAAAACTAACTCATCGACCTGCATTTCTCTTTTCATTTTCGAATTCACAATAAAATTCCAAATAACATATCCAAAATTTAAATAATTCTATGAAAGGGTTATTTTCTTATAAAACTGTAGGAAATGTCCTATAAGTCAATTTTAGGATTTATTTCTTCTCCAAAAGCTACAATGTATGTTCTTATTAGATTTTTGTAATAGCAAAATGATTCTAATTAGTATCCTATATATAAGATTCATTAGTTAGGCCTGGGTATTCTGCATTAACAGGAATCTAATAAAGCTCATTTAATATCTCCACATGATAATTTAGGGAAGGAGATATTTAAGATTAGATCAAGATTAAATGATGTTATTATTCACTTGAATATTAATGAGGCAGAGAGACTTGACCAATCATGGAAGGTGTTATCTAACAGCTGCTATGATGACCTTTTCATTGGTTAACCAATTACCAAACAATAACGTCATTTGACTAGTTTGTTGCAGACGACTCTGGAAAACATAGTGGGAAAAGGAGAAATTGCTCCTAGCGAGCAATTTTTTCTTTTCCCACAATGCTTTCTGCCCTATCAGAACACTGTTTTCCAATTACATCACATTTTGAAATGTCGTCTGCAAACTCTTTCAATTTTGGACAGTCGAAATTTTGGTGTTTGGTAAAGGGTTAACACATTTCTCAATAGGGCCCTGCTTGGTCAGCCCACCGGTTAAGGTGAAGGTCAAACAAGGTCCTTGCTCCTGGGCTTAATCCTCATCACTTGTTTTGGGATTCTTTCATGGGTGTAACCTTGGGCAAGACACTGCAGAAGTTTTTAACTTGAAATGAATAAATATAGCAAAGCTCTTATATGACTTTGTATGGTGTTTAATGCCATGTCAACAGTTTTTCAGTTATATTCAGGCTTTTCAGGATCCACAAGTATTGAGCCTGGGCTTTGAAGTATCTTGCCAAAGTAAAAGACATTCCCTCATAACCAGAGGTTCCAGTTGGGCTTGAACCAAGGACCCCCATGTCCTTAGTCCACCATCTTAACCCCTTTGCCACACAGGATATGACTGAAATAATGTAGACAATCAAACTTTGTAAACTCTACAGAAAAATTCTTCTTAGAACCTCATAGAAGGAGATCTAGGAAGCAACAGAACAATAGGAGACATTGCTTGTAAAGATGAAAGCTTGTTCATGAACACATCACCATTGTTGTCTGCTGTTGCTTTTAATTTGGAACAAGTGCAAATCCAAATTATGGAGAAACCTATTCTTAATAATAATGTAACTGGTCCAAATTCAATAGGCTGGAAAGAACAATAATATATTATCAAGAGAACAAAATGCTCTTTAGGTTAAAAGGGTTGAGAATATTGTGACACAAGAAGCAATTGCTATATGAGCATTTTTTGTTTTTATTACAATGTTTATTAAATAATAGAAAGATGCATATGAAATATAAATAGGAACAGATAGAAAATAAAGAAAGAAAAATACTCTTGTTAAAAAGATATTTTTTATCAATGACGAAAAGTGAGTGTTATTTATTATAATTTGAAATTGTCGTCTGCTAACAATTGTTCAGTCAAAAAGCCTCATATAAGGGAAAGAGGTGAAGAAAAGTTGTTGTCTTAAGTCTCTACCTTTAAAAATATTTGTTAGATGAATAATTCACAATGAAGGTTGTTTAACCCTTTCCCAAACAATAACAACATTTTACTACTTTGTTGCAGACGACTTTAGAAAACATTGAGGGAAAAGGAGAAATTGCTTGTGACGAGCAATTTTTCCTTTTGCAACAATGTTTCTGACCTATTGAGAGATAGTTTTCAATTTCATTACATTTTGAAATGTTGTCTGCAAATTCTCTTTTAATTTGGGAAAGTCGAAAAATTTGTCGTTTGGTAATGGGTTAAAGGGCCAAATTAAGGGTTTAGTAAGGGGCCTGGGATATCAAATAGATGCTGGGACTGTCGTGGTAGAGAAAGGGCCCGTATGATCAATCAAATAAAATCAATAACGTCAAACCTATGCGCAAGAAAAAAGATGAATAGGTTGAGAAAATCAGATCAATGATAAACCAGAGGTCGACAAAAAACAAGCCCGCAACATCTTATGCTGTAAGATTTCTGATCCTACCTATAGATTACATAATGAGATCAGCGTAATTAACCCTTAACCATCAATGTGTTTAAGTTGATTTTTTAATAATAGTGTTTTGTCATGTCTGTTTTCCAAAATCTTAAATATCTGCTTAATTTTGAGGAGGACATAAACTCAGAGAAGCAAACAGGTTTGATCACAGGCCTTTTGCCAAATTTATCTGGCGGCTGGCTTGTGGTCTAACATGTTTGCATAGGCATGGAGACAGTTCCAGCACTATAGGCCTTTTCAGAAACGTGGTTTGTCTCCCTTTGAAAAATCGGGCCACATTCGGAATACCTTCACTTCCGGGTATTAATTTCGAAAGAAGAATGTGGGCAAAGGCAAAGAAAACGATCGCTATCGATCGGATTTTGAAATTTATAAGCTTCATGTACCAAAATCAGAGATTTACATACGAAAACATCAACAGAAAGATTTGTTGTTGGCTGTTGGCAAGCCTCGTTATAAAAGGAAATTATATTAAATTGAATTTAATGAGACCCGAATAGCGCACCGCAGTTCAGTTAAAACATGACAATCCTCGTGAAAAAAAGGCAAATAAGTATATGTTTTTGTCTGAATCAAATGCTTTGACAGATCAAAAATGTGTTAATCGGCTGGTTGATGGAAAGAAAGAATGAATGGAACACATATTTCTAGAATGTTATCACAAATTTGCATTAAGTTCGATTTACGGATTTTAAATAAGATAGAACAAACATCAGCATTTTTGTCAATAATGTGTAGAGGTTATGTTTCTCCAATAAGTATATTTTTTTTCTTAAAATTGAAATTTGTCGTATAAATAAAGTACCTTAAATAGAGAATTAGTTGTTATATGATGTTCTCTGTCAGCCTACCTTTGATGATATATAGCATATCCAAATATTACGGGCTATGAAAACAGTCCCAGTCCATTTTTTCCACCTGTTGAAACTACATTCAAATAACGCTTACTAAATAACGAGGGACACAGGGTTGTGGAGATCTTTCATTTGTTTAAAGGACCTCAGATTGCCGATGGTTAATTACTCTATCTCTCGATTGGCTAAACAAAAAAGGGTGTGACTAGAACATATGGTGCAAACGTGGCAGATTGGTGTTAATTTGCATCAACACTCTTAATCCCTGTGATAGCCAAAGTTTGTTAATTGACCCTTTGAATGTAATTAAGAAGGAAAACTGGCAACAATCCATTGAATTAAAAAAAGATTACAAATGTGTAAATTATCATTTTAATGATATATAATTAAAAAACAAACTCAAACAAAAACACAATCGTTCTTGTTAAACAACAATTATAAGAGACATTTAATCAAAAGATTACTACGCAATAAATTAAAGTTCAAAGTAAGAGAAACAATATTTTCTAGCAAATCTTTGAACTTTTTATCAATATGATTACAAGGCAAAAAGTCGTCAACAAAGTAAGTGAAATGTTCCAAATAAACCCTTATTGCCGAATCTGACTCTTAAGTCTGTTTAAAAGTTTACTTCAAAGACCAGGAGTGGTCCAAAGGTTTTTTTTTCTTTTTCTTTATTCGTTGCTTATAAGAAGCCTCGTTTTACATAATGTAATTCTGTATAACATCGCATGAACCATAAAGTCATAACTATTTGGGGTAAAATATGAAACATAGTACATAGGCAAATGAATTTTCTACATAAGGACTTCCCATTTAGTCTACATCCCATAAAGGTTTCAATTCCCACGTTGTCTACAGATTAAATTGCCAAAAGATCTACAGTTTAAAGAAATATTTTCATTTCATTTTTAATTGATTAAAATATCTTTAAAAGATTTAGATTATTCTGAATCTGCATAATTTGTTAGAAGCATATTACGAGAAAAAGTGTAGACCAACATAAGAAAAATATTCTTTTCTGGATCTACACTTTATACATATTTTTCTATCCCACCAACCCTCCATAGAAAAAGTGATTATAGGTTGGATTGATTTTCTACTCAGTTAGTGTCAAAAACAACCAAATTTTCCGTGTAGGTGAAATGGAACTTCTGTCTGAAATGGTGTGAAAATTGGTAAAATAGACTTTAGACAAAATGGGAATAAACCTTGTACATAACAAAACGACCTGGCACTCAGTAACATAGGGAATTAACTCATAAAGGGTTGATGCGTATTTGGTCGAATATAGAGGGTAAAAAAGATCGTATATGTTATTTCCTACGTTATGCAGTTGACCAATAAAAGAAGCAATAAAACCCTCGATGTGAAAGATATGTATCTTTTGAAGCTTGCCGAAATACACAGGCGCGCATCACATCATGTTTCGTTGACACATAGTTGTGTGTTTTATGGCTTCGAGGCATGCCATTGGTTGCTATATAATGACGGAATCATATTTTGATTGGCGTTGCAAAGTCAGATTAGGGTAAATCGTTCTGCTTGAAGGGTCTTGGAAACAGTAATTCTAAGTAGAGTGAATGGTATGGACATGTTTTAAATCAGAGGAATCTAACGTTGACTCGGTAGGTGTAATTATTGTTGAAGTCCGATAATTAAACATGAATATAATCTTTTCTATAATCTCTTATAAGTTAACATTTATTTGTCACTCTTATTGGACATAATTTGATGGAATGTCCCATAAATAAGTGGAACATTTATTAAGTAGGTTTGATCAGCTTGCATCATATCATCTGTTCATTGTGTTTGCATTTACATGGTTCAACATCGTTTGAAAATGTTAGATTGCAAAATGGATTTTGAATTATGTTATCATAAGTTAAGGCAATAATCAAACAGATCTTCATCATCGTATTCTATACTTTATTTAATGTTTTAGCAGAGGATCGACTCTTCTCACTAAAAATGAATCGCAACGTTGTAACCGCGTAGGTATACAATGTTTTATCTCGGGAAACTGGGTAAATTGTCCGCTAGAGAGTAAACAGAGAGTAAAGATATACTTTGATATTTCCCCTCCTCAACAATCTTTCCAATGTAGTTTTTACAAACACGACTTTCGGCGGCATTGTTAAAATACCCGCAGCAGTTTATCTATGTTTCTCAATGTCAGCTGTTATTATTTAATACCCGGAAGTCTTAAACCGGAAGCTACCGAAAATTTCGTATCTCCGATTAAGAGTATTCAAGAAAAGATAACAACAGTTTCTGAAAAGGCCTATAAGGCTAACAGTACCTGACAGTGATATTTATAGAAACAATATTGTCAAAAGAAAGAGTTGCTCAAAATGAACATTGTCTTCTGTTGTTACAATGGTTTCTTCTCAATATCACTGAAAATTTTATTCTTTATAATTGTCACCTGCTGTTGGTTTTAATTTGAATTATTCTAAATTCCAATAATAGAAAGTGTGGTGTAGTATTCTTGCTTGCTGATTATAGCACTTTCTGATGTACAAAACTCACCTGGTGATACAATGTTTATTAAGGCATTTTGTAAGGATGCTTAGCGCATGTACAATATCAATATATTTATGCATTAATGTGCGCCGCTTATATTGCATTGACAAATTGTAATGTTACATGTGTTTAACACTGTTCATGATAAAAGTAGTATGCCGCTATGAATAGATGATTAGATTTATGAAAATATGAAATATATGTATTGATATCTTTATCAACAATATTTGTGGTCAAGTGGCTATTTTACAGATCATTAAAGCATGAATCACCCTCTCTATAAGAGTTGGGCAGGGTAGTGGTTTGCTTCCAGCTTGTGGTCTGTATTTGACCGGTACCAGGGTACTCGGGTACCTGTCCAAACCCAACTCTCCAATTGGGTTCAAATCTTGTTGTCAAAGATTTAAAGTTTGTCTCCAGGCTGATTGAATCCTTATCGTAATATATATATATATATATATATACTCTTCTTAACAGGCCCTTATGGGTAATTAACCCATTACCAAACAATAACCACATTTGACCTGTTTGTTGCAGAAGACTCAATCATTGTGGGAAAAGGAGAAATTGCTCTTAATGAGCAATTTCTTCTTTTCCAGCAATGGTTTCTACCCTATCAGAAATGTCGTCTGCAGACTCTTTCAATTTGGGACATTCGAAAATTTGGCATTTGGTAAAGGGTTAAGTCAGGGATTCTTTCTCATTCCATAATGAACTGGGCATTGCAATATAACGGAAAAATTGTTGACACAATGTTAAAACTAAATCTTACACAAAATGTCTATTGCCAACAAAAAAATGAGGGAATCATAAAAAAGAAGACTTATAAACATAAAGGTAAAGTATAAAAGCTGATTTTGTGATTTGGTATTGTAACAAAAGCATGTAACATATTTTTTGGGGGTCCCTTTATACTTTTGTGAACATCTGCTCCATCCTATGATAGATTAGGGACTGTCCTAGGGTCACCGTAACACAAATATAACAGTCTTCAGACCTTGCTTGTCTGCTTGTTTGAATATCCAAGTCTTCTTCTACTGTAGTCCTTTACCAAACGCCAAATTCCTGACTGTCCCAAATTCAAAGAGTTTGCAGACGGCATTTCAAAATGGGATGGAATTGAAAAATTATCTTCTCATAGGGCAGAAAACATTGGGGGAAAAGGAGAAATTGCTGCTTGTTTGAACATCCAAATCTTCTACTACTGTAGTCCCTAACCAAACGCCAAATTCTCGACTGTCCCAAATTGAAAGAGTTTGCAGACGGCATTTCAAAATGGGATGGAATTGAAAAATTATCTTCTCATAGGGCAGAAAACATTGTGGGAAAAGGTGAATTTCTCCTTTTCCCACATTGTTTTCCAGAGTCGTCTGCAACAAACTGGTCAAATGTCATTATTGTTTGGTAATGGGTTAATCACTAGAGCATGACAGACCCTATATGGCAGTTGGTTGTCAAAGGGTTCTTTTTTGCATAAGCTTGGCAATGTAATAAATTCATGTATTCATCCTTTTTAGTCACAGTGACAATAAATTTCATTGTCATAAAGTTGACATGTATAAAAGAATAATGTTTGTCCTGATGCAGATTTTGGTTTTAATTTATTCAGAGAGCCAATTTACTTTTAGTATATCTCTAAGAATCAATGTCTATAAGAGCATATTGTATTGAAATGTGTTTAGTTTAATTTAAACTTATTTGTTTTACATCGACTGTGACAGAAGCTTAAAGCTTAATAAATTCCCTCTTGATGACTGCTTCCTGGATACTACATCAGTTCGTTTGCCGTTTCAAGGGTTAGTCCCAGCAATTGTCACCTCACCTTACGGGGATTCAAACCTGGGACCATCGATACAAGAGGCAGACGCTCTACCTCTGAACCAATTTCACCCACTATTGGGTGAGGTGTTGGATGTAGGAATCCTTCTTTTGTCTTAATATTTCCAAAGAAAAAAAAGAGAAAAGTTGTTTGCTTCAATTACATGTTTGTAGAAGGCTTGTTTTCATGTTATTATTTTATAAACATATTTTTTTCTATATTACATATTTGTCTTGTCTAGTTTACACCCCTCAAACCCCTATGAAACTTTTGGATTGGTCTGATAGAAAGAAGCAGCCTAGCAGACTACAACAACAAAAAGTGTGAGAAAAAACAATTTGGATTGTCTTTGAGATTTTTTTATGCAATTAAGCATTTGTCACAGTAGATTTTCATGTCTTCTATAGTAGATGGGCAAGAGTGAAGTGTTTTGGAGTAAAAAGTTAATATTTCAGATTAACACAATTATAAACAACTTAGTTATTTTCTATTTAATGCTAGTTGATATTGAAGTTCACCTTTTACTCAAAAGTTTTCCTAAGTTGTCTTCTGCACTGGTGTGCTTTGATTTGTAATAGAATTGCTGCAGAAAGAATTTAAAAACTGGAGAGCGAGCTAATGTACAACTTTTTTGCTATGAGGATATTTTCCTTCAAACAAATTTTTTTTTAAAAATTCAAATGCAAAAATAAACAGAAAAGAAAAACAGGTTTTACAATTTTCAAAAGTTCATTCTGAATCCATCTACTGTGAACTTCACTGATTCTTTTGTAAAGAAGAAGAAATGAATACTGCCTTTACATTTAAAGCTTAGAAAAGAGAAAAAGGATAAACATTTGAAACTTAATGACTGGGCCCCTTTTTCATGTACCACCCCATCACCTATAAATATGCATGGAGTTACATCTGATTATATTTTTCGGGTGATAGATAAGATTTTTAGTCGCGTGCCCTACAAGCAGCTGTCACATCCAGGTGACGGCACGCGGAGCCACTAGTGGGCCCCTCTGATATAAAATACAACCATTATAGTAACGTACGCGATAGTAAATATACCGTCTAATTATGCGATATACTCCGCTGACTCCGAGATTACAGGGACGCGTGCCGGCCTTTGTAAATAAAAGAAGTGTAAGTCGGGGTTATTAAATCCCGAACAAAGGGCTCCAGCTTTAGGGGCTGGTGGGGCCCGTGTTACTAATAAGGAATTCGTTATTGATTAAAAACCCTTCTCCTTGTTGAATTGAACCCACAGCAGACGACATTTGATACATGGTGAAATTTCTCTCAAAAAGTCCTTTATTTATTATTCTTTTTATTCTTACTAGTCCAATTTACCTTAAAACATTGTGACAAATGAAGAATTTGCTCATTATGAGCAAATTCTTCATTTCTCACATGGTTTTATAACATCTAAAGAGCAAAAGCCTTCAGCACTGGATGTAGTTAAAGAAAGGGGTATCAAATGAAAGGGCCTATAAAGAGCTATAGTTTCCAAGACAACTCTGAAGAAATTGTGATTTTGACCTGCCATGTTTAGTTAGATCGTAGATCTCTCGGTTTTCCTTTGTCTGTTGTCCGCTGGATTTGTGAGTTTCGCCTGGATAGAGAGTCGTTTAATTTCATACATTGATTTATTGAATGACTTAATTGATGAATTGGCTCATCAAGCAGTATTGTTACCCAGAAATGATAGGCTGGATGTTGATGACAGATTTTCTCAATTTTTGGAGGGAATTCTGATATTACGTCAGGATGAGAGAAATTTGATTTGGAAAGTAAATAAAGAGTTATCATTTTTAAATCTGTTTAACCTTTGCTTAATTCTGGTCCAGATTGCATTTGATGTTTGCATGAATTCCTAACATTGCATTAAAAAAATCAAATGACCTTTGTTATTTATATTTCTTTGTTGTTGTTTTTTTGTAAAGATATGTATATACATACATATACAAATGTACATTAATTATTGCATTGTTAATATTCCATGTGATATAGTAATTTTAACAAATATTTTAACAAAGATACTTGAATTTAAAAAAGAGCTTTTCATTTCAAGGTGTTATTCTTTTTTGTTGAGCATAATATGATAATGATTGATTATATCCTTACACAAATACACAAATTAAAACTGGTTTTCTTTGAAGCATATTTTAAAAGACTATTAAATTGATGCATATTTGGCCATATATGATGGTAGTTCCTGATATATTCTGATCTTAAAATTTGAATGTTTTGAACAAATTGATAAACAGTGAAATTTGTTTTCTATCTGTCCAGAATTGCAACTTTGTTTAATTATGTTTATCTATCTGTTTCATAGGATAACCCTGACCTTTTGAGATGGAAGATTATGACATCTAATGTTATTAGCAAATTTAGTGCATTCCTCAATAGGTCAGTAATTATTGTTAAAAAAACCCACATTTACTCCTTTTCCAACGTTAATTTCAGCTTTATATTGCCACAGATGTATAATTAAATAAATGAAATCAAGTAGAATATATAAATATCTTTTCTCATAAAGTTTATTTGTGAAGACCTAAACCCCTCACTCCATAATCAAGCTGCTATTAACCATTTACCAAACACCAAATTTACGGCTCCCAAATTGAAAGGGTTTGCAGACAACATTTCAAAATGTGATGAAATTAGAAAAACCATCTTCTGATAGGGTAGAAAACAATGTTACGAGCAATTTCTCCTTTTCCCACAATGTTTTCTAAAGTTGTCTGCAACAAAGTGGTCAAATGTCGTCATTGTTTGGGAAAGGGTTAAAACCATGTAGAAACCATTGTGACAAAAGTATCTTATACTCCTCATGATGCATCCTTTTATCACAATGGTTTCTGCAAAATTGGCATCTGCTACTGCCTTCAAATTTGGCTAGAGACAAATTCTCCTTTATTGGTGTGAGTAAATGGTCCCGAGTAAATGTGATAAAGAGTTTTTATGCAGTCTGATATTAATCTACATAAAGGTGATTTGTCCTGTACTTAATGACTTATGATAGCGCTTTATTTGATTGTTCTTTCATACATTTTGCGGGGGAGGGTGTGCCTGGTGGTTAGTAAAACCTTCATAAATAGCAAATAACAAAATTCATACATTTTGTGCTTTTGAAAGCATGTTGAGTTGGCAAATAAAGTTTGTAGATCTATGACTGATTCACACTTGAAACAACAATTTGCAGACGTCAAAAATAACAGGAAAAGTACACATTTTGTTTATAATTTTACATCGAAGCCATCAAAACAACTTATCCTTTTGTCATAATATGTCTAAAATCTACTGCAACAGATATTATAAAAAGTGGTTCAATATAATAGTTAGTAGAACCCTTTTAAGAATGGCCCATTTCTAATAAAGTGCAAAACACTGCCCTAAAATAGAAAATTCAACTCATTTGTCGAAATTGTCTTGTAAAAGTAATCAAAATTCAGCTGCTGGTGTATAAAGGCTGGATCTTAATGGTCAAATTGGACTTTATCAGATTACATTGAAGCTATCAAAGTGGTCAAATATACCTTTAGAGTTTATCAAATGATTGCACTGTTTATCAAATGATTGGTCTAGTGGTGATTGGTCACTATTTACCTGACTATTGACACCTGTGTCGAAAATCTTGACACAGTTCATGTTGGGGGGGGCGGGGGGAGATGGAATGGTTAAGCCGTTACCAAACAGTAACGAAATTTGACGATATTGGTGCAGACGACTCAGGAAAACATTGTGGGAAACGGAGAAATTGCTTGTGACGAGCAATTTCTTCTTTTACCACAATAATTTTTGCCCGACCAGAAAATAATATTTCAATTTCTTCACATTTAGAAATGTTGTCTGCAAACTCTTTCAATTTGGGACAGTCGGAAATCTTGCATTTGGAAAAGGGATAAAGAGGAGAGGTTGACTGGAATATTAGACCCATATTGTCCTGAAAGAACGTTGTGAAGCCAGACAGAAAACCTCTGGGCATGGTTCTGTCAACCAGCCTGCATGGCCCAGTAGTTTAGGTGGCAGATTTAAAACTCGGTGGTCCCGGATTCCAGCCCCACTGGCACCTCCGGTTTTGTTTGAGAGACCTGTGGCAAGACACTTCGGAGCCCTAGCCTAGCATTGGTGTATCCAGAAAAGCCGTAAAGTAACTGAAAGATTGTTGATATGGTTTTAAACACCGTACAAACAAACCGCCAACCTGCATCATAGACGGAACTGCAAAAGAAGATGCAGATCAAGACTGGACAGTCAGGCCCCACTCTAAACAGAGGATTTAGTAAATCTGATATGACAATGATGATAATCATGATGATGATGATGAAATGAGTCTATATCAAAGCAATGACTAAAGGTCCACATAGACCTGGATATCACATGTTTTTTTAATACAGTCGACCCGCGATAGTCCGAACCTCGTTAATCCGGAATATTCACCATCCGAACAGAATTTTGAGGGAATGGTTCTTACCTTCATCAATTTAACTGTTTAATGCGGAAAATCCGCGTTCCAGAACCGGACAAAAAAAATTGGGAACCAACTGTTACTTTTCATAGTATATGCGTATGGCTAGTCCGGAAACCAGTAAAATCGTTTATTTTGCGGTTACAGTTGTGAATGAAGGGAACGGTCTTCTGTTGTAAACGGCATTCACACGTTTTGCAAACAGGCATATGCTTGACCATAACATGTCACCTAGTGTAGTGTACTGGAAGGTGTTAATTGTTTGTTAATCCGTCATTCTGTCAGTTGATTGGTCTTACATAATTGTAATTACGGTCGCATGTCGATAGTTGAGTTTGTAAAAGGTGTTGATTGGCTAATTGGCTGCTTAGACAGCGATCGGGAGACAATGTCTGGCAATCATTTTCAATTATTACTCAATCGATATGCTCCTTTTCCCTACAAATAAACTCTCGACAATCCCCACCTATCTCATTTCGATATTGAAATAAGAAGATACAACTTGAAGATGTCTACACCCACAGCCAAACGAAGACGTGTCGAAATACCAGTTTCTTAAGGAAATTTAACTTCTCGAAAGACATCGCTTCAAATTGTCATTTATTAAAATCCGTTTTGACCAAATAAACAGAAAATAATAATTGTGTATTTCTTACTTCATAGTATGTATCATGATACACCGACACCGTGTGAAGGTAAACATTTCGCGGTAACTCGCATATTCTTTATTCCGGAAAATTCGTTAATACGAACATTTCTCCTAGGAAAGAAAGTGTTCGGATAAACGAGGGTCGACTGTAATTTTTTTTTTGGTCAAATTTTGTTTTAATTATAAATGTCCATGATTTTGTGGATTTTAATTAAAATTGGCTCATTCTCAAAGTAATTATTCATGGCTCCAGATGACCATGTAATAATGAGGATGCAGTGTATGTAACTCAAAAATGTTGAAAACAGCATTAAATTAAGTCAACCAAAACTGTCTCTTGTGTTGGTCTATTTATTTGGTTTTACAAATTTTGATTTAGAGTGGCCAATCTGGACTCTAATTCTGTGATACACTGTCATGTTATACTGACAGATGTACATTGACAGCAATTACTTCCTCAATGGGGGACCATTAATTGTCCCCTACTTCAATCACAGCAGCCCCTCTTTAACCCTTTACCAAATGCCAAATTTTCAACTGTCCCAAATTGAAAGAGTTTGCAGACCACATTTCAAACGGTGATGAAATTGGAAATTTATCTTCTGATAGGGATGAAAACATTGTGGGAAAAGGAAAAATTGCTCGTTAAGAGCAATTTCTCCTTATCCAACAATGTTTTCCAAAGTCGTCTGCAACAAACTGGTGAAATGTCGTTACTGTTTGGTAAAGGGTTAAGCCATGTGCAATCCTTAACCCATTAGCCCATCATAGACTTGGTATCGCAAGCTTTTCCTTCATATAGGCTCGTTTTAGCCTACCTTCAGTAGAAGGTTCAAGGAACCATTCTTACAATGGGAAAAATTGGATGAATTAATGGACAATCTTTCATTTTATCACAGCGGTTTTCATGCCATTATTATTTAGATCATTTTATCGTTCAAAATGAATAATCAACATCCTTTATTGCCTTCTCTTTGATCTTGGGCTAAATTAACTAGTTGTAGGGTATTCCTCAAAAATCAGTTATTACCTTATTAACAGTAATTCCTTATTAACAGATAGCTAATAGTTCTCTCAGTTGCAAGCAGGGCACATGTCTTCAGTAAAAGGAATTGAGTGAAATGAAGATGTTGTATTGTATTGAATCATATTATTGTATTGCTAATATTCCTTTTCATATTAAATAAAGTCATTGTGAACATATCTATGTCCATCTCAACACTGATAGATTTATGTGGGAAGTCATCCAGTGTCTTGGGAAGAATATCGTTAGGCATTTTGCGGGTTCAATGCAATACTATAGTATGTGCTTCATGTTAGTGCAGCACTTACTATAGTCTCGCAGTGAATCATTGAAAGGCTGTCAATACATAGCGGCATAGATAGGTAAACTGATTACTGTGATAAGACTGAACTACTGTTGAGAACTTTTAACACATCTAGCCAACCAACCTATCTGTTCAATAGAAAAAAAGATTAAGTTATAGAGTGTGAGTTTAAGAGTAAACAGTTAAAGATAAGACCTGATGGTGCCACACTCTGACTGTCCTTATCTTTGCCCTTTGGATTGTTCAGCTGGCATAATAAATGGAAGCTGGGACAACTTGAAAATCCTTTATTTTAGTTTAAATGAGAAAACTTTGACGCAATTCTCTTTTTGTTGCAAGAATTTCACTGAAGGTGGATTTGATAAATCATAGTCATGTCCTGTCTGAGAATTCTTAAAGCCAAACTTTCGACTGTCCTAAATTGAATGAGTTGGCAGACGACATTTCAAAATGGGATGAAATTGAAAAATAATCGGTGGATAGGGCAGAAAACGTTGTGGAAAAGGAGAAATTGCTCGATAAGAGCAATTTCGACTTTTCCGACAATGTTTTCTAAAGTCTTCTGCAACAAACTGGTCAAATGTCGTTATTGTGTGGTAATGGGTTAAACAAGCATGTATGAGAGAAAGGATTATTTAATGCAGATTGCGTGAAGGGACAGAATCACCATGAAAGCTGCCCCTTATCATCTGTAGAACCTTTCAAAATTACTGAGAGATAAATAGATGCAGAATTGAATCACTTCATAGATAGCAGCGCCATCTGTCATCTTGTAATTTACATATTGTTGCCATGGAAACTATCGGGTTTATTATTTACCCAGGGTACCACTTGATCGATTTTGGAAATGTTGCCGCTTTTTTTTTTTCTTTTATCTGCTGGTTTACGTCTGGTGCAATGAAAATGCAGATTTTTATCCATGATAAGGTTTAATTGCAATGTTGTTGAATATTTATTATTTTTATTCAAATCGATTTGCTACAGATATTTTATCTAGTTGTTGAATTCAGCTATATGGTATCTTGAAACAGATATAATTGTGAGAAAAAAACCAATTTGCACATTGATGGAGCATTCCCTTCTTATGAAATATTTTTTGAATGCTTTATCAAAGAAAAGCTTACTTTCTTGTGTTGGTTAAAGACTTCTGAAAAACGTAAATTAGTGAATTCCTTCCTAGTGAAAAATCTGATGCCTGAAGAAGCTGCCTTTTGAAAGCATTGATAGCAGAAGAGCAATTTCTCTTGATTAAGTAAAATTAACTTAAAGATTTTTTATATCATCAGTTTAAAATGTCTTCATTAAAATTATTTGATATTTTCTATCAATTGTCTATGCTACAATTGTGTATAACCCATTACCAAACAATAACGACATTTGAACACTTTGTTGCAGAGGACTCTGGAAAACACTGTGGAGAAAGGAAAAATTGCTTGTGATGAGCAATTTCTCTTTTTCCCACAATGTTTACTGCCCTATCAGAAGACTTTTTTTCAATGTCATCACATTTTGAAATGTCTTCTGCAAACTCTTTCAATTTTGGACAGTTGAAAATTTGGTGTTTGGTAAAGGGTTAATGCCTTGATAAGGCTCAACATATCCCTCTCATCATAATAGTTTCAACCCTAATCCATAAAAAACATGTGTTTTTACCACTCACAAACGGTTATGATTTATTAAGAAGAAAATATAACAATTTTGCTAAAATCAGAATTAATTAATGATGAGCAAATTAGTTTTTTTTTGGAAAGGTTTTCCGTTGTCATCCACTGCTTAACCCATTACCAAACAATAACGACATTTGACCACTTTGTTGCAGACAACTCTGGAAAATATTGTGAGAATAGGAGAAATTGCTCTTGACAAACAATCTTTCCTTTTCCCACAATGTTTTCTGCTCTATCAAAAGATTAATTTTCAATTTCATCATATTTTAAAATGTCTTCTGCACATTCATTCAATTTGGGACTGTCGAAAATAAGGCATTTGGTAAAGGGTTAAAACCGACTTCATGCTTATGCAAACGGTTAGATTCTGGCCTGTGATCTAATCTGTTAGCTACTCAAGGTATCTTTCCTCTTCAAAATTAAGCAGATATTCAAGGTTTTGGACAGCAGGCGATACAAAAGTCTTTTTTTTTTTAGAAATTTACCCAGCATTATAAGGGTTAAGTGTCTGGTCTTTTCAAATCAGGAAAGTTGCCTTTTATGGTAGTGTGGCTCAAACATTTTATGCCACGCATGCATCATGCATGCATTTTTCCTTGTTTTCAGGGCAATGCACAAAACGTTCATGCAGATTGAGGAATTTATTACTTTAAGTTCAAACTGATCAGGGCTTAGATTTAATTATCTGCTAGTCAGTTGTTTGACAAATGTGTTTATAAAAGATTCGTTTCACTTGCTTTGAAATACATGCTACATGAACATTCCAGTATTTTCTGCTCTGGGAGAAAAAAAATCCAGCAAGCTCGCTTCTGTATCTTGCCAGCATTTGATTGGGCTTCATGGAACTTTTGTTTTCATCATTATGGAATAGCAACAATTTTGTTTTTATCTGTTACTGCACAGAATTGATAACATTGCAATTGTGTGATTTTGTCCTGTGTTTCTTATTGTTATTCTTGCAAGAAATAGAATCAATCTTTCTTTTAGAAGTTCTGAAATGGAAACTACACCATCCATGTAGCTGCCTTCATGACAAAACTTGGTGCTGGTACATTTAACCCATTACCAAGCAAAAATGACGTTTGACCAGTTTATTGCAGACGACTTTGGAAAACATTCTGAGAAAAGGAGAAATTGCTCCTAATTCCCCAAAATTATCAGAAGATTACTTTTCAATTTCATCACATTCTGCAATGTCGGCTGCAAACTCTTTCAATTGGGACAGTTGAAAAATTTGCGTTTGGTAAAGGGTTAAGTAAAATGCATCTATATCTATGAAGGAGGGTTATATGAAATAGATGTGCATTTTAATTCATTTTCTACTGAAAATATAAACACTGTCTGCTGTTCATGCAATGATTTCTACTCATCGTCATAAAGAAAACACTGGGTCCTGTCTGGCACTGTGATTTTCTGTCCTTGGGCAAGACACTGCTGAGCCATGCCTATAGTACTGGCGAATCCAAGGAAGACGTGAGGGAAATAACCTTGGACAAGACACTGCTGGGCAATGCCTATAGTACTGGCGAATCCAAGGAAGACGTGAGGGAAATAACCTTGGACAAGACACTGCTGAGCCATGCCTATAGTACTGGCGAATCCAAGGAAGACGTGAGGGAAATAACCTTGGACAAGACACTGCTGAGCCATGCCTATAGTACTGGCGAATCCAAGGAAGACGTGAGGGAAATAACCTTGGACAAGACACTGCTGGGCAATGCCTATAGTTCTGGCGAATCCAAGGAAGACATGAGGGAAATAACCTTGGACAAGACACCGCTGAGCCATGCCTATAGTACTGGCGAATCCAAGGAAGACGTGAGGGAAATAACTGAAATATGACAAAAGAGACTGTTATGAAAGGGAAAGATGAATAAACATATTTCATAAATGTAAATTGTTCTTTTCCTGCAATAATTTCAATGCAAACGATTCGAAAACAGCATTCATAAATTTCATAACAGACACAAATAAAAATGGTTGTTGATGAACACAAATCTATTTGTGAATTTCAAGAACATGTTTGTAAGCATCAAGAACTGCAGTTCCTTGAATGTATTCATGAACCTGAGCTTGATGTTCATGAAAAGGTTCTTGAAATTCATGAACATGGTAAAGAATAACACTATGCTCACTATGTTCATGTCTGCTTATGAAGTTGATGAACAAAGACATTGAATCCTTTGCAGGGGAAGAAGTGGTTGGATTTTCAATTGTTTACAGAGGCATCAAATGGTATAGAGCTGAAAGGGCACTTGAGCCTTATAGTGCTTGAACTGACTTAATTCTTATGTAAACAGGTTTGATCCAGGCCTGTCACCAAGTAAATTGGCGGCTTGCCTGTGATCTAACCAGTTTGCTACTCTGAGTACCTTTCCTCATCAAAATAATCAAAAGCAGATATTGAAGGTTTTGGAAAGCAGATGACACAATAGTCTATTTTTTTTATTTACCCAGTATGCTAAGGGTTAAGTGCTAATGGAGTAAAATAAATTGTTACTGTTTTTAAACAATGGCCTTCTCTAATAGATTAGTTTATGGTTGTCAAAATGTACAGTTATTCTCAGAATTTATCTTCTGATCTGATGTCTGGTTGAATTGCATGCATTTGTCTTAACTCTCCTTTCTAACCCTTTCCTAACCAATGACGACATTTAACCACTTTGTTGCAGAAGACCCTGGAAAACATTGTGGAAAAGGAGAAATTGCTCGAAACGAGCAATTTCTCTTTTTCCCACAAGGTTTTCTGCTCTATCTGAAGAATATTTTTCAATTTCATCACATTTTGACATGTCGTCTACAAACTCTTTCAATTTGGGACAGTCCAACATTTGTTGTTTGGGAAAGGGTTCAACTAATTTTTCAGGCACTGCTTTTTAAGATGGTGTTTGAAAACTGTTTTTGACAATAAAGTTTAATCATGATCCGTTATTTTTCTAAATGCAACAATAACGGTTAAAAGTCAGTATAAGAGTCAAATTTCAGAAGCTGTCACCTTTTTTATTGCCCCTCTAAACCATACTCATAAAAATCACCTTTTTATATGTAAACTCTAATTATGACTACCCACAACATAGGATTTGGGTGGTATTCTTATAAATTCTTTGTTTGAAAAACATCTTGTGAGACCTATTTTCTAGACAATTGAACAATTTTAATGCTTTATGAATTTTCTAATAAGATAATGTTGCAATGTTGTTTTTTCACATAGATGATTTAAGTTATTATGTTGTAGGGTTGTAACAATACATTGGTGCAACAATATACCATTGTATAAGAGAAATATTGTTGCATTGTGGTTCAGATTCCACCCAACCACGGCTTTTTAGGCTTTAAAGCCCATGCTAACGTTTCAATGAGGCCTCAAAATCCCTACAAATTTTTAATACCTGCAAAGTGATTAAGGTGTTGGAGTTGTATAAGGGGTTTCACAGGTTAAATCCTCACCAGCGGCACTGGGATTTTACGTGGGAGTGTCCTTGGGTAAGATACTGCAGAGCCCTGCCTAGTACTGTTGGAATTCCGGAAAACTGTTTTAAACTGTTAACACAGCGTTAAACCCCATATCAAGAAACAGTGGTCATGGGTTAGGGCGTCTGCATCTAGACATATGAGGGTCGTGGGCTTGAATGCCGTGAATGTGGCATCTGCCTTGCTAACTTATTTATTTTACATGGATTGTGCAATATGTTCTTTCTGAATTCATTAAGAACATGTTGTACAATCCATGTAAAATAAATAAGTTTAAACTAAACTATAAACAAATACCTTTAATATGGGTAAAGCTCAATTTCTGCATGAAGAAATGAGGTTTTCCAAGAAAATTCAGGGGGTTTGAAGGATTCAATGAAAACAGAAGATATATGGAAACAAGAGGGATTGCTTTTCGTAATGGGTTTCTTCTGAAAAGCTATCAAATATATGTCAAAAATCTGTTGTATATGGCAAAGGATAGAATTTTTCCTCGATGTGACATTCTAGCATTTGTCTTGGAAAATGATTGACAAGAGAAAATACCTTGTACGGTTACAATGTTTAAGTATGTTTTTTTACCTCCATTAACCTTTTTTTTTATTACGTAAGACATGTGTAACTCCTTACTTTGACAGATCTACTACTACAGCAGGTCTTTAGAAACAATTGCAATAAAAAGATTAATTGCTTAAACCGAACATTTACTCCCTTTGTCACAAAGGTTACCACCCAATGTCATAAAGAAAACATTTTTTCCATGGTTTTTTATTTGACGTCTGCTGTAGTATTCAATTAGGACCTTCACAAAGTCCCAAATATAAGAGAGAATGGGTTTCTTAATCTGTTGCATATTTCTTCTATTCAGGACAAGGGTGAGAAATATTAATGGCTAGTTTTCATGATATAAACCATTGTAAATCACTTCAGAATAGAATGATCCATGGAGTTCTGCAGAACTGCATGTCAAATATCACAGATCCAACACTTTACCTAATGTATTTTTGTTGGATTTCTATGTTGCTGCAGTAGATGTGGAAATAAATTTGGGTAGAAAAAAGAAATTATGCACATGTGTGAGTTCTAGTTGCATGTATCGCATTCAAATATCATTCACAGTTCTACCAGAGAAATAATTTCCAATTATGTCAGTATGATATTATGGTCATAAACTCTTTTTGTCAATTTCGGATGGCAACTTTTTTTTGACACACAGCAAAAGAGTGGTAATCTATAGGGCCATTTGTAAATTTTTGACTGATCCAAATTGGAAGCAAAAGCAAGTGGCAAAGAAAACATGAAAGACAAATATATTTCTTCATGGATTAGGGTAGAAGCCATTGTGACAAAAGGATGAATTACCCATGATGATTCATCCCAGTATCACAAAGGTTTTTGACATATTCGTAAGGTGAAGTATGATCTTGTAACCTGTCATTATATGAGAATATCATGATGTAATAGGATATAGAGTTTCATTCATGTTAGAAGTTCTATTTGAAGCCATGATATACATGAAATCTTTAACAACAAAATAATGATGTCAGAGTTACCATGAAACAAGGAGTACCTTTCAGTTGTTGCACCCATTTCGCAGGTTTTGCCATTATTTCTATCAGTTTTACACCATACTGGCTCAACCATCTTCCACAAGATAGAAAATGAGCAGCCTACAAATTCTGAACAATTTGATTGGTCAGAATGCAACGTTTCAAAATATGACGACAACAACAAAAAGGCAATTACGCAGTTGTTTCCCCAAGTCACTGTTTAGCCAAAAAGCAAAGCTGACAGTCATTCATCAGAATTTGATTGATACACTGATTTGTATCAATAATTTTTGTCAAAACTCCCATTCCAAAACATGTTGACAAACAATAACGCAAAGGAAACTTCCTTTCATTGCAACAGTTACTTTGAACCGGCAAACGTTCATCTCTATGGACAGCGTGCTGTTTTCGTTCCTTCAATTGCCAGCCAGGATCCTGCCTGGTAGATTTTAACTATACCAGTCTCTATATATGATAGATGTGAGACCGGTTCCCAGCCTAGTAGATTTTAACCATACGGGTCTATATATATATGATAGATGTGAGACCGGTTCCCAGCCTAGAAGATTTTAACCATACTGGTCTATATATATGATAGATGAGAGACCGGTTCCCAGTCTAGTAAATTTGAGCCAAACCGGTCAAAATACATGATAGATGAGAGACCATTTCCAGCCTAGTAGATTTGTACCACACCGGCCTCAATATTTGCTAGATGAGAAACCGGTTCCCAACCTAGAAGATTTGTACCATACCGGCCTCGTTATTTGCTAGATGAGAAACCGGTTCCCAGCCTAGTAGATTTGTACCATACAGGCCTCTTTATTTGCTAGATGAGAGACCAGTTTCCAGTCTAATAACTGGGGTATGGTTGTCAGCACACCTGTCCATGCTCTATGTATTTTCTTGCTGGCACTGCTCAATACTCTTTGCATTATCCTGACTGCTTTTCCAAATGAGGATAATTGATTAGTGGTTTGAGACAAACAAATTATGTCACATTGACTCCATTAAATATAGTAAGAATATTGGTCAATCTTACCGGGGACTCTTAAAAACAAGTCTTAAATGCTGCCAACTGAGCTTTTGACTCTTGATTTATTAAAATAAGATTATGGCAAGGAATCAAGCCTTGGATATATGTACAAGACTTTACATGACATGGTTTACATAACATATGCTCTACAACAATGATGGGAATATTGCAACCATGCAATTTGTTATTAATATTCCATCATAGTGGAAGATGTATTATTCATTTTTTGTTTTATTGCCAATATTTCAAAAGCTTTGAAAATGTGTACTTTACCATCATTTTTCTGTCATATTTGATGTATTGTGAAGCAAAATTTTACCATATTTCAGTGCTCAGTCAACTAATTCCCCCATACAGGGTTCTCAGGCCTTTGAAAGTTGTCATTAGCAGATGAACATCATTAACAGATTACCAACTAACGTCACATTTTTTTGTCTTGCAGCAGATGACTTTCAAAAAGCATTGTGGCAAAAGGAGAAATTGCTTGTCAACTAATTCCCCCATACAGGGTTCTCAGGCCTTTGAAAGTTGTCATTAGCAGATGAACATCATTAACAGATTACCAACTAACGTCACATTTTTTTGTCTTGCAGCAGATGACTTTCAAAAAGCATTGTGGCAAAAGGAGAAATTGCTTGTCACAAGCAATTCTCCTTTTGCCACAATGCTTTTTCAATCTATTCACATATCACGACAGAAGAATTGAAAGGTTTCTCACTGTTTACAAAGCTTTTCTAAAGTCGTCTGCTTCAAGTAAAATAAAGAAGTCGTCTGCTGGGGATAAAAAGTTAACCCCTTACTCCATGATGCCTCCTTATTGTTTCTTTTTCAAGAACCTTGAGAAACCTCTGTGACAAATGGATACATCGCTCAAAATGAGCAACTTATTCTTTCATTACAATGGTTTCAATTTTACATCATAGAAAAGAATTGCTTTTCCATGCTTTTTTGCTTGTATGCTACTGTATTCAATTTGAAACATTCACAAATTTCCATATATGAAAGAATAAGTTGAAATGATTAGCAGGCACAGCATATTTAGCCAATTTCCTCCATATGAAAAAAATCTGACTGATCTAAATTGAAAGCAATAGCAGGCAATTGAAAAGCAAGATAAAAAAAAATCTGTATGATATTGAAATAACCCATTATGACACAAGAGTGAATTGCTCATTGGGAACAATTCATCATTTTAACACAGTGGTTTCTAATGTAATGTCTTCTGAAGCAGATGTGTTAAGTTGAGGTATAACAATATTAACTACCATGAAGATGAATAAGTTTTGATGCCAAATGAAGTAGATATTCAACCAAGGAGTTATATATATAATGTTTAGAAAATTGTGGGCTGCAAAGCAAAAACAACAATATTGTTCAGTTGATCACACATTGCCTCCATAAAAGATTGCCTAACAAAAAGACAAAAAAAATTCAAGGGAAAAAATTCACATACCATAAAATGTTACGATTGATTTGGTTTGATTTGTCGTAAAAATTGACATTTCACTGTCACCCTTGCTCTAGTCTTGAATTGATAGAGATTAATTACCGCCACAGTATAACAGGAGGGGGAAAAAAACATAACAAAAATATATGGACAGATGTCCTCAATGATGGGTTCCTATTGACGGAAAAAAATTCTCTCCTGATACATAATGCATTAGCCTATGAAGTTACGATATAACAATGGCGTTAATCTAGCCATCTGCGCGAAGCTGTCATTTCTTGGCCGTCTCCATAAACCCTATACCAAACAATAACGACATTTGACCACCTTATTGCAGACGACTCTGGAAAAACTGTGGGAAAAGGAGAAATTGCTCGTTACGAGCAATTTCTCCTTTTCCCACAGTGTTTTCTACTCTATCAGAAGATTACTTTTCAATTTCATCACATTTAGAATGTCGTCTGCAAACTCTTTCTATCTGTGACAGTCGAACATTTGGTGTTTGGTAAAGGGATAAAACCTATTCACTGTCACTATGTAACAACTATTCACCAATATTGTGGATGATTGGATTTGGTGACTTGTCCAAATTCAAAGAGCACAGCAGATGATAATGATGAATTTGAAAATGTAGCATTCACTCTGTGCCATAAGGAAGAAACCAATTGTGACAAGAGAAGAAATTGCTCATCCTGAGCAATTTCTTCTCTTGTTACAATGGTTTCTTGAGTCTACTTCTGGGAGTGTTTTGAAATGTGTGTATATGCCAAAAGGATTTATCTCGTCACCATTGCACTGATGCTGAAGCAGATGGCTTAGAAAGCATGGTAGTCAAAGATGCAATTACAATATATGTAGAGCTTATAAAAGGCTAAAAAGATTTGATGATAATGGTGCGAAATAGACAATTGCTCCTCTAAGAAATATTATTTATTTTGTCACAATGCTAGAACTGCAGTCCTAATACCATGTTAGCTGTGTAATAGAAAGGATTAATGATCCCTTATTCAGCATGTTGGTTATTTGAACATGAAAACTAGGCCAAGAAAACTCTCCCCAATGAAATATCATGGCAAATAATGCATGAAAACATGAAATAACAAGGTCACGAGCACATGTTAGGAATTTTGATCAGACATCATTAGATGCATACTATGTATACGGACATTTGCCTACCCGGACATTTGCCCTCTTTTTGGTATAGGGCGGACATTTGCCCCGTGGCTGTAATGTAGAGGGCGGACATTTGCCCCCTTCATATTATTTTTTTTTTTAACTTGTTTAATCTGATCATATTCAGTTAGATAAAGACAGGAATTTAAATGGAAATTATATTTGGAACAATTTTGCTCTTTTTCGCTGTTCCTCCTAATCCTCTATAGGTGTTAAAATCGAGTCGACGAATCGAGAACACACCGACGGCAATTGGTCACATATGCTCATCCAACTGTGAAACTTTCTGATATAAAGTTTTAACCAATTTTCATATTAACAACATCTTTAATCTTATTACCGATTTGTCACTTAAGACTGACAATCCAACACATAGGAGACAAAGGGGTTTTAAACTTATGCGTTATGACAATCACAATCATCTTTGATTACGAGAGAAATAATTAGATAGAAAATAGAGAATTAACGTCAAATTATCTTATGAACGTATACCGTCGTTTCATGGTTGGATGAGCATAATTGACCAAGTACGTAATAGTAAAAGTGCCATAATAAAGCAAAATTAACATGTTAGTCTGATAAAATATTTTTTCCATTTGAATTCCACCCTATACCAAAAAGGGGGCAAATGTCCGGGGGGCAAATGTCCGGGATTGAAAAAATTCAAATACTGAGTACAACATTTTCTTTGGATAAAGAGTCCACTAAGAATTGTTAATGCTAATAGGATGTTGGCCCTTTCTTGGAATCTTTCAAGACACATTTTATGTGTAAACTAAATTAAATTCTAAAATATTATTTCATGTTTACCATTTCCTTAGAAAAGTAAGGTTGTTTTAGGTCCAAATTTAAAGCATAACAGATTATCATGTTAAATAATATTTAAACTGTCTTATTCTTAGTTGCATTTATGAGAAACCATTGTGACTAAAGGAGAAACAGTTCTCATTGAGTAGTTCTTTCTTTTTGTTACATTGATGTTCATGACCAAATTAAGAAGTAATTTCTAAGTGAAAAACTGAATTTCTTATCACATGCAAATTCTCTTTTACAACCGTCTTTCTTTTCTTACACTGTGTGTTACAGGCACAATGATCCAAATATTCAACGATGAATTCCAAATTATCCCTTATGGTGCTTGAACCGACTTCATGCTTATGCAAACAGCTTAGATTAAGGCCAGCCACTAAGGAAATTAGCTGCTTTGTGCCTGTTATCTAACCTGTTACTGTCTCTGAGTAACTTTCCTCAACAAAATTAAACAGGTATTTATGGTTTTGGAAAGCTGACGACACAAAAATCTATTTTTAGACGATTACCCAGCATTCTAAGGGTTAATAGTGAAGGACAATGTCAAGGCTGTAATTGAGTCGATGGTTATAGACATGGTAGCATGTACAGCATCCTGCATGAATTGGTGCACCCTGCCGAGTAAATCATAGGATGCATGTAGAGGTCAGACTCAATAGACTGGTAGAATGGTCATTTCTAATTGGTCATTAATACCTTTACGCCTGCGACACAGGTCTCCTCCGATTTATTGACCATGCCTTAACCTTTTACCAACCGCCAAATTAAAGACTGTCCCAAACTGAAAGAGTTTGCAGACGGCTTTTCAAAATGTGATGAAAATGAAAAATAATCTTCTGATAGGGTAGAAAACATTGTGGGAAAAGGAGAAATTGCTCATTTAGAGCACTTTCTCTTTTTCCAACAATGTTTTCTAGAGTTGACTGCAACAAAGTGGTCAAATGTTGTTATTGTTTGGTAAAGGGTTAAATTGTACCCAGAAACTTCATAAACGCTAATAGAGTGGCATCCTGTTGAAGATAATTTATGCATTTCTGAGTATCCATGCTTATTTCAATACACTAAAAGTAGAGATGAGAGAAGCCATTTTGACGAAGGGGACCTTTGCTTTTGAAATGTGGCCTAATGTTTAAATGGGTTCTTCCAAATTTCATACATAAAATTTGAATTTTTTTTTTTATTTCATGAATGTCGTATGGTTGTGCTTACTATTCCAACAACACTCGGTAAATGTTTAAATAGATTTTTGTAAAATCAGAAAAAATCACAATTTATGTTTTGCTATCTTGTTGGCAGGTTTCTGAAATAAGGTGTTTAAGATAACAAAGTATTCACAAACTTAATTTTCTGTCATTAGGCAGCAACTGTTGAAAACATTATCTTGAGCGATTATTCATTAAATATAAACACCATGAAATGTTGCATCTTGGGCCAACAAATTTGGACACCATTGCAACAGCCAAAGAGACAGCCTGTTACAAGGGAAGTCCTTCCGATTTTCTCAGCTTTATCTCAAATTGAATCTTGGTTCATCACAATTTACAATTATTGTCAGATGATCTGATACTATCAACTTGCACTTGTCACAAAGCTGTCTGATTATTCTGCAACTGGTAATGGGTCAAGGCTGTGTCCCCTATGATATGATGTCATGGGTTTGTAACCTCCATGCCGAAATTTGTTCTTTAACATTGCAGATTTTCTTTTAACCCATTACCAAACAATGACGACATTTAACCACTTTGTGGCAGACAACTCTGGAAAACATTGTGGCAAAAAGAGAAATTGCTCATAACACGCAATTCCTCCTTTTCCCACAATGTTTTCTGTCCTATTAGAAGATTATTTTTCAATTTCATCACATTTTGAAATGTTGTCTGCAAGCTCTTTCAATTTGGGACAGTCGAAAATTTGGCGTTTGGTAAAGGGTTAACCCTATGCTTCAAAATTATGGGAATTTGTCACTGTTCAAAATAGCTTTGTTTCATGATAGAGTCCTGCTTGGCCCAGTGGTTAAGTTGGCGGACATAGAACTAGAGGGTCCCTGGTTTGAGCCCCATCAACATCTCTGGTTTTGTGGGATTGTCCTTTGGCAAGTCACTTCAGAGCCCTAGTCCAGTACTGGTGGATCCAGGAAAGCCGTTACATTTCTGAAAAATTGTTCATACAGCGTTTAACACCATAGAAATTGTTTCGTGACATAATGAGAATTTGTTGGACATGAGCAATTCTACGTTTCTTCACAATGTTTTCATTAATTTTGTGCTTCAGCTGAATTGACTTGTGAAGCACATGTTAGTTATCTTTAGGGAAAGCAAATGATATACTGTATTTCTGCTGTTTGAGAAAAATGTTTTCTATCTTGGGTGCTTTTGTCAGCTTTCTGCCGCATGTTTACTGGATGATTTTTTTTTCTAAATTCATAAAAGAAATAACATTGAGCAATAAATCAAAAGAAATATTTAATAGAAATGTAAAGTATGTGTTAATATGGAAAGAAGAAAAGATAAGGGAAAAACAGCAGCTGCTAATTAAGTATTTTTTTTTCTGCTTCACACAAAATGTTTCCAAACAATTGTGACCCGCCATCTTCCCAACAATTACAATGTATAAATAGGGTCAATCTGTATTGACGTTTGTATGGAAGTAATGGTCATCTAGAATTGACCGGGTCAAATGTGCATTTTAGCTTGTCAGTGCAAGGTGACATGTGAGAATTGCCCTTATATGGTCAAGGCAGCACTTATAGTCTGTCACTCTGTCTACTTGTCTTGGAGAGATGAGGAAAACAATTATTGTTGAATCCTTTCGCTTGTTTAACCCTTTACCAAACGCCAAATCTTTCGACTGTAACCAAATTGAAAGAGTTTGCAGACAACATTTCAAAATATGATGAATTTGGAGAATAATCTTCGGTTGGGACAGAAAACATTGTGGGAAAAGGAAAACGTTGCTCTTAACAAGCAATTTCTACTTTTCCCCTAATGTTTTCCAGAGTGGTCTGCTAAAAAGTTGCTAAATGTTGTTATTGTTTGGTAATGGGTTAAACCCTTTTCTCATGTGAAAGACATTTGAAACAAATGAGTTTTAACCCATATCCTTTTCCCATAATGTTTTCTGCCCTATCAAAAGATGATTGTCCAATTTCATCACAATTTGAAACTTCGTCTGCAACCTCTTTCAATTTTGGACAGTCGAAAATTTGTTGTTTGGGAAAGGGTTAAAGTGCTGGAACTGACGTCATGCTTATGCACATAGGTTAGATCCAGGCCAGCCACCAAGTAAATTTGGGGCTTGCCTGTTATCTAACTTGTTTGCTACTCTGAGTATCTTTCTTCATCAAAATTAAGGAGGTTTTGTAATGCAAACCACACAAAAATCTATTCTTAGAAAATTACCCAGCATTCTAAGGGTTAAGTAAACCATCTGGTGCAGATAATTTGAAATTTGTGCATAATGGAGGAAAAGTCAAATTAATTATTTCTATTTACTGCATTGTTATACTCTAGAATGCAAAGGTGAGGGAAAAGGAATCTTTATATCTAAAACAAATTAGTTATGAAAGTCTTAACATAATCATTAAATGAAAAAACTCAATATCTATTTCATCACCATTTGTTTCAGATTTTTTTCCATTATAGAAAATATTGTTGAAAATATATTAAAGTGCTCATGATATGTCACTACTCCTCATTTCTCAATGTGTTTTAATGTCATTTGCTAAGCTTGTATTATTTATTCAATTCATCAATTTTCAAGACTACCAAGGCAGCTGTTACATTTCATATCAATTACTGTTGAATCTACTTCCTGGATATATAAGCAGTACTCACAAGCAAAGGGGGATAATTCATGCCCTCCTATGGGATTATGTGACCCATCCAATTGGAAGTTTTAATCATGCAATGATAAAAAAGTTTGAAATACACAATCAACTAAGAGAAATTTTGAGGGATAATACTGTGAGAAAATAGAAATTGCTCAACATCGGCAGATGGTACCTAAAAACCTCTGTGGGTTGGTTAGAAAACACTTTGACAATAGGAGAACATGTTCATCATGAGAAAATCTTTTTCTCATGGTTTTTGAATGTTTGGACGCATTTACAGAAGATAGGAAGGGAAAGGATTCACAGATAATTATATCGTCAGTCTGCTTATATCACTGAATTCAAACCTACAACCTTTATACCCTGTGGCTGATCCTCAACCATGGATCTCTGTGGGGACATCGGGTAATAAAAAGGAAAGCACATCAGATGCCCGAAATGTTGAATGGGACAACTTGTAAAGAGGTTTCATTTTGGGTGCTTTTTGTGGGGTATATATTTGACTGGCTACTCCCAACCCCACCCAAACCCTGTTTGTAACCTCTATTAACCTTTTCCCAAACACCAAATTTTAAACTGTCTCAAATTAAAATAGCTTGCAGATGACATTTCAAAATGTGACAAAATTGGAAAATAATCTTTTGATAGGGCAGAAAACATTGTGAGATAAGGAGAAATTGCTCGTTATGAGCAATTTCCCCTTTTCCCACAATGTTCTCCAGAGTCGTCTGCAACAAACTGGTTAAATGTCGTTATTGTTTGGTAATGGGTTAAGGCAGCAAATGACATGGGCCAAGAGCCCTTGCAAATGTTTGCATCAGACTTACAGAATTTAATGGAAATGAAATTGAAATCAAAGTAATTTCTCAATTACAACCAATACATTCTCTCACATCATACAATCCAACAATACAACAAATCAAAAATATCAAAATGTGTAAGAACATATATTCTTTGGATACAACATTTGCATAATTTCAGTATGCTCATATTTTTCATCCCACTATTTCGCGGGGAATGAAATTGTCATTATATTTGCTGCCATGGCCCGTACATGATCGCTCCTTCATGAAAATTAATATACATACCAATCTGGATATTGATTCCTGAATTATATACAACATGATTTATATAGGAGAGTTTCTCCGTATCGCAATATGATCAATCAGCGCTCATTCTTTCCTCGGATTATGATTACTGTGTAAATCTTACATCCGCAGTGCTCCTAGAGACTTGTATATAAACTTGATTGCCTTTCAATGTCTTCACGCTAGCAGAAGCTAGGAAAGGTTTTTCCTGGTTCCAAACTGAGTACATATTGAGGGTTCAATGCAAGACTATAGTAAGTGCTTCATGTTTATGAAGCACTTACTATAGTCTTGCATTGAACCCTCAAATTATTTAAAGAGAAAGAATATGGTATTCAACTGCTGCAAATGACTCAAGAAACTGTGTTGATGAACTGTCTGAACATAAAGAACATGTTGATGAATTTCAAGAACATGTTCAAGCCATATTCATGGAAATATACATGAACAGATTCATATTCAAGAGCATGTTCATCAACATCAAGAATACAGTTCATGAATCTGTTCAAAAACCTATTCTTGATGTTCATGAATGGCCATTTGATGTAGCTCATGAATTTCATGAACATGTTGTTGGATGGTTCGCATGGGTGTAATGAAATTCATTTAGTGACTATATTGTAGAGCCTTTCATTGCTTTAACAAAAATGTCCATTACCAAACAATGACGACATTTAACCACTTTGTTGCAGACGACTCTGGAAAACATTGTGGGAAAAGGAGAAATTGCTCGCTTAGAGCAAATTCTCCTTTTCCCATTAGGTTTTCTGCTCTATCTGAAGCATATTTTCAATTTCATCATATTTTGAAATGGTGTTTGCAAACTCTTTCAATTTGGGACAGTCGAAAATTTGTTGTTTGGGAAAGGGTTAACAACAAGTGAATTTTGATGAAATTTGGAAGTATAACTTAATTTCGTTATAACTGTACATCAGCTGTACTGCTGAATACTTCACACTAAAAAAAAGCCTTAGGAAGGAAAATTAATTAGTATTTAAGATTAAGAATCTCTACTCAAGGGATTTATATGTATTCAAATCCAAAAGAGAATGCTATGTTTTTTTAGATTTTATGTATTTAGACTGTTTATACATTCTTAAATATCTTGACGCTTCCTGAATTAATTTTGCTTTCAAAAGATTCTTTTAATCGTATTTCATATATCAATACAAAGACAGTATATTTCATATATCAATACAAAGACAGTATATTTCATATATCAATACAAAGACAGTATATTTCATATATCAATACAAAGACAGTATTGTTTCAGCTACATTTTATTTTGACTTCCAAATTCTCTCTTATGTGATTGAGATACTTTCAGATCTATTTGTCAAAGGATGATGGCTAGGGTAAACTCAGGCAGGCAAAGTAATTGTAAGATTTCTTCTCTCAATAATTCTCTGTCATGATTATGTTGTAACCAAGTTTAGAAAACAACAGGATATTTGAAAAGTAAAGAGCTCTTAGAGTATGTGATCATGATAATACTATCCCCGGAGAAAGATTCAAGACCTTATTTATGAACTTCATGAACTATAAATGTCCATTCATGAACAAAAAGATGTTCTTAACTTTTTCATAAGTTTCAAGAACATGTTCATGAACATCAACAACAGGTTCTGGAAACATTCATGAACCTGCACTTTATGTTCATGAACCTGTTCTTGAAACTCATGAAAAAATTGTGTTTTTGATCTTGTTCTTGAATTTCATGAAAAAGTTCTTCGTTTATTAATGGCCATTTAACATTCATGAATGTTCATGGAGTTCATGAATAAGTTCTTAAATCTTTTGCATCATACTGCTAAAGAAAAAACTGACCATAGAAGATTTTTTTTGTGACAGGCAATTTCTTCTTTTGTCACAAATAGTTTCTTTGAAATTATCAGATTTACATTTGTTCTTCCCAAAAATAGAAAGAAAGTCTTTGTGGCCACATTTTATTGTTGTTGTCTCCTTTTTCTTACAATTTGGACAAGCCCCATGAATCCATATAATTTGGACTGTCCCAAATTGAAAGAGTTTGCAGAAGACATTTCAAAATGTGATCAAATTGGAAAGTAATCTTCTGATAGAGGGATAAATTAATTAATTGAATCTTTACTTAACCGTCCCAGGATTCTATTTCTCTTCTATCAATTATTTCTTACTGATTAGAAAAAAAACTTGTTTAGATTTAAGCATGATTCTAGATGCCTTCTAAAACTTTAATTAGGGACATGCAAATATTGTTGTTTGGTAAACATTTATACCACTATTGTTCTTATCTTTGGAGCAGATGAGATTTAAGGCAAAATCAAAACATTGATGAATTATTTGTCCCCATCATTCATTTTCCATTTTGAGACTCTTTCATGTTTGAGAGAAAAATAATAATCTAAGGTAAAGAACTGATTTTGGCACTGCACAAATTAGCTTGATCTGAATATATAGCACTGCTTGGCACAGCACAGGCTAATCTGATCTGGCTGTGGCACTGTTTGAATTGAATTGGTCTGGCTGTGGCACTATTTGAATTGACCTGATCTGAGTGTGGCATTCTGCACAAGCTTATCTGAACTGGGAGAGGCACTGCAAAAGCTAATCTGATTTAACTGGGGCACTGTTTGAATTAAACTGATCTGAGTGTGGCACTATAAATGTTAACATGAACTGTGTATGGCACTATAAATGCTAACCTGAACTGTGTATGGCACTATCAATGCTAACCTGAACTGTGCTTGGCACTATAAATGTTAACCTGAACTGTGCTTTGCACTATAAATGTTAACCTGAACTGTTTATGGCACTATAAATGCTAACCTGAACTGTGTATGGCACTATCAATGCTAACCTGAACTGTGCTTGGCACTATAAATGTTAACCTGAACTGTGCTTTGCACTATAAATGTTAACCTGAACTGTTTATGGCACTATAAATGCTAACCTGAACTGTGTATGGCACTATCAATGCTAACCTGAACTGTGCTTGGCACTATAAATGTTAACCTGAACTGTGCTTTGCACTATAAATGTTAACCTGAACTGTTTATGGCACTATAAATGCTAACCTGAACTGTGTATGGCACTATCAATGCTAACCTGTGTACTATAAATGTTAACCTGAACTGTGCTTTGCACTATCAACTATGGCACTATAAATGCTAACCTGAACTGTGTATGGCACTATCAATGCTAACCTGAACTGTGCTTGGCACTATAAATGTTAATCTGAACTGTGTATGGCACTATAAATGTTAACCTGAACTGTGCTTGGCACTATAAATGCTAACCTGAACTGTGCTTGGCACTATAAATGTTAACCTGAACTGTGTATGGCACTATAAATGTTAACCTGAACTGTGTATGGCACTATGGCACTATAAATGTTAACCTGAACTGTGTATGGCACTATAAATGGAACTGTGCTACTATAAATGCTAACCTGAACTGTGTATGGCACTATAAATGTTAACCTGAACTGTGCTTGGCACTATAAATGTTAACCTGAACTGTGCTTGGCACTATAAATGTTAACCTGAACTGTGTATGGCACTATAAATGTTAACCTGAACTGTGCTTGGCACTACAAATGCTAACCTGAAAAGATTGTGGCACTGCATAGGCTAATCAAATCTCGTTATAATGTATGATAATTAAGTCTGATCTGAACATGGCACTCGCAGTGCAAGTATGCATTATAAATCTGATCCCTTTTAACTTGGAACAGGTTGTATGTTTTCATAAACACCAAGTAATGTTGTTACCTGGCAGGTCTACTTCAAAGGACTTCTAAATGAATTAATTTCCGGTATTTCTCTTTTATGTAATGCTTGGTTAAGTAAAAGTAGTAACAAAACACTTTATTGATGAAACAAGGCAGGTAAAAGTGTGCTGAATGGATGAAAAAATATAGATATTCTATATTTCATGTTTGCCAATATTGAAATATAAAAGAAGAGAATGGACTCTTTTCAAACAGATTGATGCAAAAAAAAAAATTATGTTTTGTGAGGTTGTTGCTCTTATCCTTTTACCAAACGCCAAATTATCGACTGTCACAAAATGGTAGAGTTTGCAGACGGCATTTCAAAATGTGATGAAATTGGAAAATAATCAGATAGGGTAGAAAACGTTGTGGGAAAAGGAGAAATTGCTCGTTAAGAGCAATTTCTTCCTTTCCCACAATGTATTCCAGAGTCGTCGGCAAGAAAGCAGTAAAATGTTTATTGTTGCTTGGTAAAGGGTTAAGTCAAAATGATTTCAATGTTTAATTGTCAATCTTTCTCATTTTGCAGAGAGGTTTCTTTCCACTGGAATCATGTCATCATATCCTCTACTGGAAACAAGC
This sequence comes from Cerastoderma edule, assembly GCA_947846245.1. Lineage (NCBI taxonomy): Eukaryota > Metazoa > Mollusca > Bivalvia > Cardiida > Cardiidae > Cerastoderma > Cerastoderma edule. The sequence goes on along the minus strand of OX401416.1, from coordinate 9,689,767 downwards.
TAGAGAAAGGAAAGGTAAGAAACTTCTCATTTATCCTATTAACATTTAAAAGCAACTCATGTGTTAGAGCCCTTAGTTGTTTAGTTAATGATTAAGAAATGTGTAACATTTTCTCTGCTGTTACAAGTAAGTCATAACACATGGATAAGAAACAAAACTCACCTGTAATTATATAAGATAACTTGTGAGATGTATAACTTGCATGTCATAGATATAACAATTCTCATTTGATGAATATACTCAAATCTCACAAACATAGTAAAACTCATGAGATTCATTACTTACCCTACATAAACAAAAATAAATCATCTTATGCATAAACAACATGTCAAAATCATAGTACAATTTGTTTGTGATGTATATATCTTAAATGTTATAATCTTAGAATGATCGATATACAATGTATGTGATGCATAACATGCTTGGTAGAATTGACTGTATTGCATAATTCACATATAAAAAGTAATAGCAATACTATTGAAATGTTTAGCCCTCATGTCATAAACATAGTAACGCATAACTCTTTTGTCACAAACATACAATGTACAGCTAACATGCCATAAACATAGTAACGCATAACTCTTTTGTCACAAACATACAATGTATAGCTAACATGTCATAAACATAATAACGCATAACTCTTTTGTCACAAACATACAATGTATAGCTAACATGTCATAAACTTAGTAACGCATAACTCTTTTGTCACAAACATACAATGTACAGCTAACATGCCATAAACATAGTAACGCATAACTCTTTTGTCACAAACATACAATGTATAGCTAACATGTCATAAACATAGTAACGCATAACTCTTTTGTCACAAACATACAATGTATAGCTAACATGTCATAAACATAGTAACGCATAACTCTTTTGTCACAAACATACAATGTATAGCTAACATGCCATAAACATAGTAACGCATAACTCTTTTGTCACAAACATACAATGTATAGCTAACATGTCATAAACATAGTATGAGAAGAATTCTTGTCTAATATTTAATACAAAGTGTTTTGTCCAATAAATCAGTTCTCGGAAACAATTTTCTTTGAAATGAAGCATTTCGAAATAGCTGGGCTATATATTAAAGATGAGTTAAGAGACTTATTAAATGGATTGTGAAAAGTTTATAAAACGAGATCCGATTTATTGAGATCTGAAGTCTTTGTTAATCTCTTTTCCTGGATCGGAAATCATTCTTTCCCTAGTGTTAATTAGGTTGTGTATTGTTGTTATTTTTCATCTAATTTCAAAAAGCAATTATACAGCAAACAAAATCAAAGACGAGTCAGATTTTGCTGTAGATTAGGAATTTTGATACAAATAATAATATTGCTTTTCTGCCAAAGAAACTATCTTTCTCATGCAAAAAAAGAACTGTATCTTTATTCTTATGCAGGAAATTCAATCATTTGCTTGGGAAGCTTTTGTGACAGAGGGGTTTTTGTTTTCTAGACTCCCAACTTATTTAATAAATGACCCCTAAAGATAATAATAATAGCATTCATTTATAGAGGATGAAACATCATTTACCATCTAAAGTAACTAAAAGGACTGCTGCTATATATCCTAGAGATCATTGTTTTGCATTCACAATTACATATTTAAGGGCTCAAAAGTCCCAAAACTCAGCATTTAAATCAAAGTGTCAGGGTTCAAAGGTTGTTATTGACCATGCGTTTTTTCATGGATGTTTTTTTAAATAACATGATCAGTGCTCTTATCCCTTTACCAAACTCCATTGTATTGGACTATGCCAAATTGAAAGAGTTGGCAGACGACATTTCAAAATGTGATGAAAATGAAAAATTATCTTCTAATGGGGCAGAAAACATTGTGGGACAAGAAGAAATTGCTCGTTAAGAGCAACTTCTCCTTTTCCCACAATATTTTCTAGAGTCATCTGCAACAAGCTGGTCAAATATTTTTACTGTTTGGTAATGGGTTAAAGAAAATGTTACGTCTCATGTACTTTCTGTGGACAGCAGATTAGTTGAAATGACATGTGTTAATAATTTTCTAAGTGACTTACATTCTATCTTTATTTAAACTCCATGTCAATGATTAAATTTTTGTTTTGCTGCATGATAATTATTGAACATTATATTCGGCACATGTTGGATATGCATATTTCAATACATCACAAACATTTCATTCCTAAATTATAAGGGAACAAGCAAAAATCTGTCAGAATAATGATTGATCTTACATGAACGAATAGGAATGATTATACCCTTTGAATTATTTTTATTTCAATGATTTATTAAATCTCTGCAGATCAAAACAGGAACAAAAATGTTTGTTGTTTTTTATTTCATTTATTGTTTCATTGATTGTGAAACAAGTCCTTACATTATTCTTGATTCTGCTTCCTGGAGACTCAACCAACACTAGAGCCGAATGTGGATTAATGAAAGGTAGCATTGCAAGGAGAACCTCTCTTAACCCTTTCCCATACAACAAATTTTCGACTGTCCCAAATTGAAAGAGTTTGCAGACGACATTTCAAGATGTGATGAAATTGAACAATATTCTTCTGCTAGGGCAGAAAACATTGTGGGAAAAGGAAAAATTGCTTGTTACAAGCAATTTCTCCTTTTTCCACAATGTTTTCTAAAGTCTTCTGCAACAAAGTCGTCAAATGTCGTTATTGTTTGGGAAAGGGTTAACATGGGGTTCAAACCCACAACCCTTCTGTCCGGAGTCTGACGCTTTTCCTCTGGTTTGGTATGCTTGATGATATGAGTCTCTCAAGGAGGGATGTTGTAGCTTTCTTATATTGCATGTCACACATCTGTTATAACAATCCATTTAGGTGCATTATATGTGAAGTCTTGAAGGAAACTTTAGAAAAGTTTAAATAACAATCAAATATAAATGCAATAATCAATGTCTTAAGGTTAAGTTAAGCCTTAAGTATTTTGCACAAATAGATCGCTTATCAATTTATAATAACAACCTGCTATTACTTTAAACATTGTTTGTAGATGAACTCCTTTTTTGCTATTGCTTAAATTCCTTTCCAGAATGGTTACTACAAAAACAATATTTACAAAGGTCAATTTTGAACTTGTCCTATTATGAGGAAGCTTGAGTGAAGATTTTTTGCCAATAAAGGAAGTCTTTGATTTTCTGCTGAAAGACTATTGAATGTGAGGAGTATTGACCTTCTAATAAAAGAATTCTTACTTTCTATACATTCGTTTTTATAGCCTTTCTTTTGATGCCTTTGTTGCTAGAATTGTAAGTAGTCTTCGGTATAAATTCATGTACATAACTAAAAAAAATCAAATTGGTTCAATCTCTACTACTTCCGTCTTTTTTCCCTTCGACTCAGAAGATAAACAAAAAAAAAGACCAAGAAAGTTAATTTTTTCAATTTCATTAAAATTCTGTGAACCCATTCGTAACAATAACATCATTTGACCAGTTTGATGCAGACAATTCTGGAAAACATAGTTGGAAAAGGAGAAACTGCTCGTTAAGAGCAATGTTTCCTGCCTTATCAGAAGATTATTTTTCAATTCCAACACATTTTGAAATGTCTTCTGCAATCTCTTTCAATTTGGGACAGTCAAACATTTGGCATTTTGTAAAGGGTTAACACTTATATAATCATTTCTCTAATTTTTCAAGAATTATTCCATTACTCTCAACAAGCCATTTGTCTACGAGAGGTATATGCATTGAAAGTGTTTATATTTACGAAAACATAAAATCTGACATACATAACACAGATTGGAGTATATCTTAGGGAAACTAATTGAATTAGTGAGAATAGTTTATTTTATTCATTTGATATCAAGACATTAAGAAAACCATCTATTAAACAGTTTTTTCGTCATCTTTCTATACACTAACAATTGATTCAATATGATATTTGGTGATGTCTCACCTATTCATTGTTGTTCCTCTAAGGTAGAGATATAGAAGGAAATAAACCATTGTAGTGTGACAAAATTAAAAAAAAAAAAAGCGAATCAGATTAATTTGAAACTGAATTAATCCTTTGTAAGCTAACATATGATTCATTAGCGTACCACATTTTTTACATAGATACAATATAATGCTAAACATTCTTCTTTTGAATATGATATGATGATAGTTTATGAAAAAATGAATTATAGTACGGTAAATAAAGGAAATCAGCAAGTGATACATATGAAAAAATGAATTATAGTACGGTAAATAAAGGAAATCAGCAAGTGATACATATGAAAAAATGAATTATAGTATGGTAAATAAAGGAAATCAGCAAGTGATACATATGAAAAAATGAATTATAGTACGGTAAATAAAGGAAATCAGCAAGTGATACATATGAAAAAATGAATTATAGTACGGTAAATAAAGGAAATCAGCAAGTGATACATATGAAAAAATGAATTATAGTACGGTAAATAAAGGAAATCAGCAAGTGATACATATGAAAAAATGAATTATAGTATGGTAAATAAAGGAAATCAGCAAGTGATACATATGAAAAAATGAATTATAGTACGGTAAATAAAGGAAATCAGCAAGTGATACATATGAAAAAATGAATTATAGTACGGTAAATAAAGGAAATCAGCAAGTGATACATATGAAAAAATGAATTATAGTACTGTAAATAAAGGAAATCAGCAAGTGATACATATGAAAAAATGAATTATAGTACGGTAAATAAAGGAAATCGGCAAGTGATACATATGAAAAAATGAATTATAGTACGGTAAATAAAGGAAATCAGCAAGTGATACATATGAAAAAGAGCCATTCAAGCTTTTTCATCAAGGGTTCAGTAAAGGACTATGTTAAAATATTATGAAGTGAAGATTGCCTTTGATTTTCTGATGGAGTTAGTACAGGACTATGTTAAAATATTATGAAGTGAAGATTGCCTTTAATTTTCTGATGGAGTTAGTACAGGACTATGTTAAAATATTATGAAGTGAAGATTGCCTTTAAATTTCTGATGGAGTTAGTACAGGACTATGTTAAAATATTATGAAGTGAAGATTGCCTTCAAATTTCTGATGGAGTTAGTACAGGACTATGTTAAAATATTATGAAGTGAAGATTGCCTTCAAATTTCTGATGGAGTTAGTACAGGACTATGTTAAAATATTATGAAGTGAAGATTGCATTTAATTTTCTGATGGAGTTAGTACAGGACTATGTTAAAATATTATGAAGTGAAGATTGCCTTTAATTTTCTGATGGAGTTAGTACAGGACTATGTTAAAATATTATGAAGTGAAGATTGCCTTCAAATTTCTGATGGAGTTAGTACAGGACTATGTTAAAATATTATGAAGTGAAGATTGCCTTTAAATTTCTGATGGAGTTAAGTTGAAATTACAAAGGACCAAATTAATGTTGGATTTTTCCATATCCCCATTTTCAGATTTAGCACAAAAAGTCCCTTGATTATACATGAAATGATAAAATAAAGTTGCATACCACTAAATAATGGCATCAATTGTAGTTGAAAATTAAAAACAGCTAAATAGTGTCAATTATATTCCATCAACTGGTGATGTTGTTGTTGTTGTTTTTGTTTTATCGTGAAGCGAGGCAAGCAAAAAATGGTCACCTAGTGTAAATTAAATGGTTCTTACAAAATAAATATGCACAATACTGACATATAATATGCATGGGATGATTAAAAAGGATTAATCTACATCTATGAGTAATGATCATTTGATATTCTACTGTAATAATGGAAATATGGGTGTTCAAAGTTACGACAAAAATTTAAACTTAAGTTATAATGATTATATCATTAGATAGAGTAAAGAAACTGTAAAAGGTCCAAAATTCATCATACTTTTAAAGTTTTATTTTTCTTTAACTTTTAAAGATTTTCCAAGTTGAAATCTTTCTCTGAGTGGAATGAAAAACGAAATGACCAAAAAAGTGATAAAAATAGATATTTCATGCATAATGACGTTGCTGAATTGGACTTGAGACTCTTCAAATTACATGCTATTAGGATTAAGAGGTTTAATGGCATAGCTGCAAATGTTTCATGATGAAATCTTTCTCAATTTTTTTTTCATGAAACTGATCATCTCTTCCCGATTGAAACTGGTCCAATTTTAAAGGAACTGGGTACTATTTTACGGGAAATATTTGTGTATGTCTAAAACTGATAAACATGAATAGTTTGTTAACCCTTTTCCAAACAATAACAACATTTGACCACTTTGTTGCAGACGACTTAAGAAAACATTGTGGGAAAAGGAGAAATTGCTCGTAAGGAGCAATTATTCCTTTTCCCACAATGTTTTCTGCCCTATCAGAAGATTATTTTCCAATTTCATCACATATAAAATGTCACCTACAAACTCTTTCAATTTGGGACAGTTGAAAATTTGTTGTTTGGGAAAGGGTTAAATGAAAGTACATTTATTGCAATGTGTCATATCATTGGAGCAGTCTCAGAGACAGACGAACACAATGATATGTTACTTTGCAATCTCGTTTAGCTCAATATTGAAATAAAAGGGGGTATGTTGTTTTAAACTAATGCAAATTTTTAGCATAAAACGTTGAACAAAACGGCACCCTGGAAACCACAGTGGTTTCTGATTATACATGTACATCTTTTTACAATGTCTAGAAGAATTCAAAATGTCAAAGTATATATTGCTCATTCTAAGCTGCTCATTCCTTTGTCACATTGGTTTCTAAAGACCTCTGCAGCAGGTGCAAGAAGTGCAAATGAGAAATAGGTAATCAAATATCTTCATTTTCATGTTAGTGAAAGTTCCAAACAGAAATTGTATTCGACAATATGTTTGTTGTCTGTTAAATTCTTCGAGTTTTTCACTTTGTCAACAATAGTTCATTTGTATTATGTCACAGTCGTTCATTTATTGATCTTTTAAGGTAATCTATAATATTTTGGTCATATGGAGGAAGTCAGCTTTATATGATCAAAGCATTGAAACTCTCTAGTTTGGCACAATTTTCTTTTCAAGCAGCTGACTGCTGTCATCATTAAAAAGAGGAAAGTGTTACTTTTCATTGGGCCAGTTACTTCTCAGTTCTATAGTTAGTCTTTTAAGTGCTTTCCTTTTGTTTTCTATGAAATTATGATTTGTTCATGTGATTCAATACCCATCTGTTTAATACAGGTTTAATAAGCAGGTAGTCTTTTTATTATCTTTATGATTTGAAAACATGTTTCTAGATACCAGTAGTACACAGGTTGAACCACTCCTTCATAATCAGAAATAGGGAAAAGTATGTATATTGGGCCAAAGGCCTCTATTCTTAATTAAACAATTATGTACTTGTGTTAAGCAGCCACCCTTTTAAGCAGCCAACCTGCCTTAAACAGCCACTACAGAAAGTCCCATTGTTAAATTTATAGTATAAATCAATTTGTGTTAAGCAGCCAACCTGTCTTAAACAGCCAATTTACTCTGTCCCATAGGCTGGCCTCTTAACACAAGTTTGACTGTATTGTATATTACTATTGGTTAGTGTTAGTGTTAAAGGACCAATTATTAATATTGCATTGATTTCATTGAAGGTCAAATTCCTCATTAAAGCAAAGTAAAATCATATATCATTATAAACCGATATAAAGACCTATTGAAGATCTTGAAGATCTGAAATGTGTCCTGTTGTAAAGGTTTTCAAACATTTCTGTTTAATTAGATGGTTCAAATGAAAGCTTCAGATTGTTGGATGTTTCATGAAATTGGAATTCCTTACCTAACTTCACACTCAAAATGTCATTTCTCTTGTCTCATAATTACTATCTGCTTTTAATTTCTGTCATATAAAACTTATTACCTGTTAAAATGCTACGCCTACCTGGAGTTGACTAGGTCCAAGATCAAATATATATCATGTCAAACAAACATGATTAACGAAGAGTTTGTCAATTATGAGGATTTTTTAAATTTCTAATTTTGTTTAGTAGAGTAAGAATTTATATAATTATGCTTTTAACCCATTACCAAACAGTAATGACATTTGACCAGTTTATTGCAGATGACTTTGGAAAACATTGTGGGAAAAGGAGGAATTGCTCTTATTGAGCAATTCCTCCTTTTCCCACAATGTTTCCTGCTCTATCAGAAGATAATTTTTCAATTTCATCCCACTTTGCAATGTCGTCTGCCATCTCTCTCAATTTGGGATAGTCGAAAACTTGGTGTTTGGTAAAGGGTTTATATGATTGACCATTTCCCTCAGGCTTTGACAGTTACCTTGACCTACCTGGATTGCAGCAGTCTACAGCTATGGTTACAATCTGAACACATCGGGTTTATCCAATAGAAAACACCTCTGAAATAATAGGGATGACGCCATATTGGTTCCCGCGAGAATGACGTCACTTTCTTTTGTTTCTTAAAATAGATCTTGAATGTAAAATCAAAAAAGTCGTTAAATTTGATTGAGGAAACAAGTATACATGTCACAACAACAAGTTCGCCATTTGGTATGAGTTACTGATCAAAAGTGATTAAAAAGGATGTCCAACACTTCCATACACATTGAACTACTTAGCGTGCACGCTTAGAAAATGTGGCGGATGCCGATTTACCCGAAAAATTGTAACCCTACACTTATATCCGAGGTGTATTTCACAGCTCACGGAAATACCCGAGTAGTTCCGATTGGTATGGTTAGTCCCATCCCCATATTGAAATTTGTGACTTGGCATAAATGGATGCAAGAATAGCAATAAGAAATCAAGATAAAAAGATTTTAAGTAAATCCCATTATGACTTAAGGATGGATTGCTCAATTGGAGCGTCAGGCATTTATTTGTCAGACCTTTTTGGCGCCAGTTGGACAGAGGTAGAGCATCGGCCTCTTGTACCGAGGGTCCCGGTTTCGATCCCCTAAAATTAGGCCAATATTGCCAGGGCTTAGCCCTAGAATTGGTGCGAGTTCAGTTCAGTATCCATGAACTAGTCTTTGAGAGTGAATTTGATAATATTCAAGCTTCAGTCACAATCAAGTGAAATAAACCAGTTAAAACTAAACCTATTAACTCTTTCCCAAACAACAAATTTTCGACTGTCCCAAATTGAAAGAGTTTGCAGACGACATTTTAAAATGTGATAAATTGGAAAATAATCTGCCGATAGGGCAGAAAACATTGTGGGAAAAGGAGAAATTGCTCTCCTTTCCCTACACTGTTTTCTAAAGTCGTCTGCAACAAAGTGGTCAAATGTCAATATTGTTTGGGAAAGGGTTAACTCAAAGAGTTAATGATTTTGCCTTTATTGTTTTTTTGTCCTCCTCTGTTGCTTTGAATTTGGACCTGTCACACATTCCTTTATAGGGATGAATAGATTAATACGGTGTGAAGGGTTCAGCCAATGAACAATATGGAGCTTACCGAATGTACAATATTATTCAAGGTTACCTAGTAACTGATTGAGTACCCCTTACCCCTACCCTTTTTCAGTGCTATATGTTTAATCTTTTCAATTAAAGGAAATTAAATTCAAGACAGATTTACTTTAAAACTTTGTAACACATTACAGAAAAATCCAACTGAATGTATCTATTTGATGATGCCTTAAAATGAAACGAAACTTTCATTTCAGATCCATATGGTTAAAGGGATTTTTTTGTAACTATCGACTAATTTAAAAAGAACAAGTTGTTTAACCCATTACCAAACAATAATGACATTTGACAAGTTTATTGCAGACGACTTTAGAAAACATTGGGGGAAAGGGGGAAATTGCTCTTAACAAGCAATCTCTCCTTTTCCTACAATGGTTTCTGCCTAACTTTAACAGAAGATTATTTTTGAATAACACCATATTTTGAAATGTTGTCTGCAATCTCTTACAATTTGGGACAGTTGAAACTTGGTGTTTGGTAAAGGGTTAATAGTACTTTTTGGATTGAATGGATGGAGATCAGACTGGAGGACTATGCGCCGATCTGTCTCCCTCCCCACACTTAATTAACCTTTGAAATCAAGTCTGTATATAGGCAAAAGGGACAAATTAGGATTTCTTTGTTTATGAAACAGATTGGCTTTCATCAATAGTTCTATAGGTGCATTGACACATTCAATTTAACTCAATACTTCATAATCAATTTTACGTACCTGTAACTGACTAATAGCAAAACCATTGCCAATCAGAAATAAATTGCTTGTGACAAGCAATTTCTCCTTTTGTTGAAATGATTTCATAGAAATATGATGTAGGAAATGGAATTTTTTGTGTTCAGGTCTTATCATAGATCTGCTAATATTTGTAATTTTGACGAAGTTTCAAAATTAACTATAAAGTCTTTATTTATCCCCTTTCCTCTTACGGTATATAAATGATGGGAATTATTCACCATTTTCACTAGTTAATGTTTTTCAATCTTTTGTGAACTATTTTTAGCTCACCTGAGCACGTAGTGCTCAAGGTGAGCTTTTGTGATACCGAGATGTCCGTCGTCCGTGCGTCCGTGCGTCCGTGTGTCCGTGCGTCCGTGCGTCCGTGCGTCCGTGCGTGTGTCAACAATTGCTTGTGAACACTCTAGAGGCTACATTTATGATCCAATTTTTATCAAAATTGGTCAGAATGATTGTCTCAACAAAATCGAAACTGGGTCATGTGGGGTCAAAAACTAGGTCACTAGGTCAAATAATTTAAAAGTTTGTGAACACTCTAGAGGCCACATTTTTGGTCCAATTTTGATGAAAGTTGGTCAGAATGATTGTCTCAATAAAATCTTGGCCAAGTCTGAAACTGGGTCATTTGGGGTCAAAAACTAGGTCACTAGGTCAAATAATTTAAGAAGTTTGTGAACACTCTAGAGGCCACATTTATGGTCCCATTTTGATGAAAGTTGGTCAGAATGATTGTCTCAATAAAATCTTGGCCAAGTTCGAAACTGGGTCATGTGGGGTCAATAACTAGGTCACTAGGTCAAATAATTTTAAAAGCTTGTGAACACTCTAGAGACCACAATTATGGTCCAATTTTTATCAAAATTGGTCAGAATGATTGTCTCAATAAAATCTTGGCCAAGTTGGAAACTGGGTCATGTGGGGTCAAAAACTAGGTCACTAGGTCAAATAATTTAAAAAGTTTGTGAACACTCTAGAGCCCACATTTATGTTCCAATTTTGATGAAAGTTCATCAGAATGATGGTCTTAATGAAATCTTGGCCAAGTTTGAAACTGGTTTACGTGGGGTCAAAAACTAGGTCACTAGGTCAAATAATTTAAAAAGCTTGTGAACACTCTAGAGGCCACATTTATGGTTCAATTTTGATGAAAGTTGGTCAGAATGATTGTCTCAATAAAAATGTTGGCCAAGTTTGAAACTGGGTCATGTGGGGTCAATAACTAGGTCACTAGGTCGTATAATTTAAAAAGCTTGTGAACACTCTAGAGACCACAATTATGGTCCAATTTTTATCAAAGTTGGTCAGAATGATTGTCTCAATGAAATCTTGGCCAAGTTCAAGACTCGGTCATGTGGGGTAAAAACTAGGTCACTAGGTCAAATAATTTAAAAAACTTGTGAACACTCTAGAGGCCACATTTATGGTCCAAATTTGATGAAAGTTGGTCAGAATGATTGTCTCAATTGAAATCTTGGCCAAGTTTGAAACCGGGTCATGTGAGGTCAAAAACTAGGTCACTAGGTCAAATATTTGAAAAACCTTGTGAACACTCTAGCAGCTATATTTATGGTCCAATTTTGATGAAAGTTGGTCAGAAGGATTGCCAAAATGAAATCTTGGCCATATTTGAAAGTGGGTCATGTGGGGTCAAAAACTAGGTCACTAGGTCAAATAATTTAAAAAGCTTGTGAACACTCTAGAGGCCACATTTATGGTCCAATTTTGATGAAAGTTGGCCAGAATGATTGGCTCAATGAAATCTTAGCAAAGTCCGAAACTGGATCATGTGAGGTCTAAGACTAGGTCACTAGGTCAAATATTTGAAAAACCTTGTGAACACTCTAGCAACTATATTTATGGTCAAATTGTCATGAAAGTTGGTCAGAATAATTGTCCCAATGAAATCTTGGTTGGGTTTGAAACTGGGTCATGTGGGAATGAAAACCATGTCACTAGGTCAAATGCTTGAAAAACTTGTGAACACTCTAGCACATGAATTATCTGAATGCATTAAGATTATGACAATACATAATCACTGTGCTAAAACTGAACTAATGAACCCTTTCCCTGTTTTAAGAAATCTGCAGCATACGACATAAAAGCATCAACAACAAATGACAAAAATTCCTACTGCAAATAACTAAAAATGACAAAAATTCCTACTGCAAATAACTAAAAATGACAAAAATTCCTACAAATAACTGAACATTTGTTTCATAAAGCTTGAAATCATTGTCACAAAAGGTAAGATGGTTCATTAAAGAGCAATTTCACCTTTTGCCACAATAGTTTCAAATGCCGTCTGCAGCAAAAGCATTTGATGTCATCTGCATTAGGGAAAAGGTTAAGCAAATTTCTTTTCAACCTTGTTTCATCTGACATAACCAGTCATATTGTATAAGCGGAAAGTTTTATCCCTGTTAGAGCTATGCAATCTGACTTGACTTTCAAAATAACCCTTGGTGCTTTTGAATAATTTTGTGATAAAAAAATAATTCATGTTAAAATTTACTCCTTACCACCACATTTTGCAGCAGACGACTTAAAAAAAACCATTGTGACAAAAGGAGAAATTGCTTATGACAAGCAATTACTCCTTTTACCACAATGCTTTTTCATCTCTTCGCATACCATGAAATCAGATCTGGAAGTACATGTTTACAATGCTTTTAATAGTTGTCTTCTTCAAGAAAAGTCATCTGCAGGTGGTAAGAAGTTAAGCATGTTCATAATAGACTTTCTCTCAGTCCCATCTTTCTTTCATAATGTATCTAGTTTTAATTAATCTAAATTTGATTTATTATCAATGTGCCCTCTAGTCTAAAACTGTGCATTTACACCATATTAACATATTTGCCAATATAAATGATAGTACCTTTTCATTTATGAACAATGATAAGACCATTTCATTCATAAGGTCAAATAAAGCAAGCACTTCAAGCCAAAAAATTCAGATTCAATTTGTTAAGTATAATAGATACCTATTATGGATTATTTACCATAAGCTTGACTGTCTTAAAATTTTCCAAATTTATTTACTGTTGAAAACCAATAAACGACTTTGAGATACATTTTCCAATTGTTATTATTTTAATTTGCCCAACCAATTGTTACTGTCCCTGCTTTCACAAACCTAAATTTCCTTCATCTGAATTCTCTTTGTCTTGGTGAACATTAACTCAAGAAGACAAATACAATACACATAAAAAAATGTTAACAAGCAAGAGCATTGGCTTAGAGTATTCAATGCAATTAGCACTTAGAAGAGTTTGAAACATACCAACCACTCTGTCTTAAATATACCTCTTTTTCAAACAGAACTCAGGTGAGCGATAAAGGGCCATTATGGCCCTCTTGTTTAGAAGATGATATCAAGTTCAAACAATATAGAGTTTTCATGAAACAAAGGAAGTTAGCATAGCTTGTTTCCCGTCCGTTACTTAAGGGTTGTTTAAAACCTTTTCTTGAAGTAGATGGCTTTAAATGCAAATGAAGCTTGTAGAAATTGAAATTGTTCAAGATGTGAAGATATGCTCACAAGCCAAACATCTCTAAGTGACAATTGTATACATATATGAAATGATAATCTTTTAATTCCAAATACATTAAAATATTTCCGTTAAGAATCCGTAATCCACGAACCATATCTCACCTGAGGTGGATTGTTTATGAGGGAAAGGTTTTTGTTTCAAAAGGGCTTGTATAAATATGTATACTGATCTAATAATATGTTTATCGCTAACTCGTGTCGCATCGGTAGGTACATTCACAGTCCTAAGCCGGAAATTGGGACTTATGCGAAAAGATAACGGTACTGCATTACTCATTACCCCATAGGGAATTTGTGATGGATCCAAATTGAATGGAACAATTGAAAGTTTACACATTACCACCTAACCTTACATTTGTGCGTCTTCCAGCAGACAACCTTAAAAAAGCATTTTCTCCTTTTGCCACAATGCTTTTTCAATCTATTCTCATATCACAACAGCCGAACTGAAAATTTTTTTTGCATGTTTACAAAGCTTTTCTTATGTTGTCGGCTTCAAGTAGAAAAAGATGTCGTCTGCAGGTAGTAAAGAGTTAAAATGAATTAGAAGAAAAAGCCCTTTTTTATGATATTTCGAAGAAACCAGTGTGAGTAAAGGATGATTTTGCCTTTATGGAGCAAATGATCCTAGTGTCACAGAGATTTCTCAACCCTGATAGTGCTGGAACTGACTTTATGCTTATGCAAACAGGTTAGATCCAAGCCAGCCGCAAAGTAAATTGGTGGCTGGCCTGTGATACAATATGTTAGCTACTCTGAGTATCTTTCTTCATCAAAATAAAGCAGATATTCAAGGTTTTGGAAAGCAGACGACAAAAAAAGGGTTAAACCATTCATAACAAGACCAATTTGAAACCCACATACTATTTGTCTTACTTCATTTGTCACAAGGTTTCTTGAGTAATTGCCTGTTACATTGCTATGTTTTAACATTTATGTATGAGGCAGAGTGTGATATCCCATATTTTGCTTAAAAAAAACAAAACCAAGATTGATCCATGTTTTTTACCTGCAAAATTCTTATCCTGGACCTAATTATATTGAATGATCTATAATAATAGTTATAATACTAAAGGCTTTATTGAACGAGGAAACTTATTTGACAATTTAAACTGACAAACTTCCATAAGATCCTGCAGCAAGGGATTGAGAAAGCGTTGTGCAACATTGGTGCAGTGGTAGAGGGTTGGCCTCTGGTATCATGGGTCCTATGTTCAATCCCAAGGTTAAAATGCTAGGACTACCCCACAAATTGGCATGAGTACTGATTATTTATCCAGGAAGCAGAATCGAGACAAAATAATGCAAAGGTCAATGTAAAATATAAAAGTTTAAACTAATAAATGGATTATATTGCTTGTGATGAGCAATTTATCCTTTTGTCACAGCAGGCCGTCTAAATGTTACAAAAATAATAAATTATTTCACGATTGTCATCTGCTTTCAGTCGCTTCACATACGCAATTAACCTATTTACAGTAGGAGATTTAAAATTAAACAAAAAAAAATGTGATAAATTAGTACATTGCTCAAAATAAGCATTTTTTTCACAGTGGTTGGTTCCAAATATCAGGAAATAAAAAGTCATAATGCGTATTTTGTTATCTGCTAATGGTATGAAATTTGATTACTTCAAATTCCCATTCAGCGGAATGGTTTCTGGGGCGGTTGTATAGGGTACCATTTTGAGATAAAGGGGCCTCAGGTGATTTTTATTTAGAATTTAAAATATACGTATCCAGGTAGGTTGCCAGCCTAGGTCAGATATATCAGCTTATAGGGAGATTTGAATATTTGAATAATTCAAGGGTCATAACCCTTTCAGTGTGCACACTTCCTGGGGGGATTGGTCAACCCTTTTCATGACATAGAAGTTTTGTGATGGCTCCAAATTCAAAGCATTTGCAGACAACAATTAGAGGGTTCAATGCAAGACTATTGTAAGTGCTTCATGTTTGTGAAGCACTTACTATTGTCTTGCGCTGAGCCATCAAATTATAAAGACAGTATTATAACAGTTGTGTTGGAAGTAAATGTGATGACAAAGGAAAAAAATTGGAATCAGGGCTTTTTTTGTGTTACATAATGGGGGCCCATTAATTATACTTTGCAGCTAAACAAAACGACCAAAACTAGTAATTAATTTGCAAAAAGATTTAATGTCTTATGAAAATGAATCATTAGTATAAATTCACTTCCTAAAAATGTTTGTTCTCCAGCTAACATCTATGCTTTCATTTGATCACTTATATGTTCTTTATCATGAAATGTTTGTATGGAAATTTCTACAAACTGTAACTGTTCTTGCAGTTCATATGACCTCTTATATGTTCTTAATCATGAAATATTTGTATTATATGCTACAAACTTGAACTGTTCTTGCGACAAAGGATAATGTAATGTAAAAACAATTGTTATTCAAAAATTCAAAGTCACACCAGCATTTTGGTTTCCCAATTCAGCAATTTCGTCATACAATTTCCCAAAATTGGCAGGCCTAGGCTTCCTCCCATTTCAGTGAAAATGAAAATCTGGGAATAGGTCATCATGCTTGTTATAAGTACTCTCTTTCCTATTCATGATTGCTGATTTTGTTGTCTGCTGCAGCTAAGTGCAGAAAAATGCCTCCATTTAACCCTTTCCCAAACAATAATCACATTTGACCACTTTGTTGCAGACAACTTTAGAAAACATTGTGGGAAAAGGAGAAATTGCTCGTAACGAGCAATTTTTCCTTTTCCCACAAGGTTTTCTGCTCTTTCTGAAGAATATTGTTCAATTTCATCACATTTTGAAATGTCATCTGCAAACTCTTTCAATTTGGGACAGTCGAAAATGTGTTGATTGGGAAAGGGTTAAAGGATAGAGATAATCATAATCATGCAGTATCTGCACCTTATTTCAAATTGAATTCTTAAATCTCTTTGGGAAAAGATGTCATTCTTTCTTTTCATGTCTTCTTTTATGGGGTGGTGAAATAAGATTTATATTTCTGTTGTATATGACTTATGTGGAACCTGTCAAATAATTTTCCTACACAATTAGAATGTCAAGGGTGCAATTGAAGGACAGTGGCAATCTGAACACATCGGGTTTATCAAATGAAAACACCTCTGAAATAATAGGGATGGCGCCATATTGGTTCCCAGCGGAATGACGTCACTTCACTTTTGTGTTTAAAAATAGATCTTATATGTGAAATCGAAAAAGTCGTTAAATTTGATTGAGGAAACACTATACAAGTCACAAGAACAATTTCGCCATTTGGTGTGAGTTACTGATAAAAAATGATTAAAAAGGATGTCCAACACTTCCATACACATTGAACTACTTAACGTGCACGCTTAGAAAATGTGTTAATTGGCGGATGCCGATTTACCCGAAAAATTGTAACCCTACACTTATATCCGAGGTTTATTTCACAGCTCACGGAAATACCCGAGTAGTTCCGATTGGGACAGTGGTCCAGGGGTAGACTGTCGGCGTCCTTACATGAGGGTTGTGGGTTTGAAGCTTGGGAGTTGTGGGTTGCACCTTGCGACCTTCCATTCATCAACATTTGGCGAAAGTACTGGTTATGTATCCAGGAAGCAAATTGGGAGTGATTAATCTAAGTTGTTAGAACATGTTTCACATTCAATTTAAAATAAACAAGTTTTGACTAAACTAAAGAAATCCCTATGAAGCAATGGATTAACATGCTTTAATATACTTTATGCCAGTCATTATTCTGTGCCACACCCATTACCTGTTGATTAGAACATAAATATGGCAAGGTAATTGTAAACTTTGTTCATGTTACTTGAATAAAACACATAAACTAATACTAAAACACCTTTAGTATGATTATGTATAATTACAATCTCTCTGCATAAAGCATTATTACATCAGACCCTTATCTCACCTTAATCATTGGGTATGATAGCCTACATAAAATATTATGTGTTTAAGTTCGAAATGGAAAATGAGCAAGGAATCCTTTTTAGAGGAGCAAAAGGATATAATATGTTCATCTTAAAGTTATGAAAACGATCTCAGAACAATGATTCTTTCATAAATAAACAGGTCTTTCTGTTATTGTCAAAAATCATCCAAATTTTACCAATGGGTAGAATAACAACACTTTCAGAGAAAGGGATTATTATCCATGATCAAAAGTTGGCAATCATTAACGAGTGTCCTTATTACCTTCTGTTTAGAAAGTATTAAACATCATTTTAAAGTTTCTTTGGAAAACTAGAGTAAGTCCTTCACAAACATGAAGTACTTCCTATCCTAAGATTTGAAAAGAAGAAAATTAATCCTGTGAACAATGGTTTAGTTAAGTAACTCATCCATACATAAAGAATTTAATTGTAACTGTTATATCTTAAGGAAGTGCTGAACAAAATTATGAAATATGAAAAGTTAAAAACTTTGTAATATTGGGTTAACCCTTTACTTCAGGCCAAATTTTCAACTGTCCCAAATTGAAAGAGTTTTCAAAATGTGATGAAATTGAAAAATAAACTTCTGATAGAACAAAAAACATTGTCCGAAAAAGAGCAATTGCTTGTTATGAGCGATTTCTCCTTTCCTACAATGTTTTCCAGAGATGTCTGCAACAAAGTTGTCAAATGTCGTTATTGTTTGGTAATGGGTTAAAAGGGTACATTTGAATGAGTATTTAGTGGAACAACTTCAGCCAAAAGTATATTTGAATTTTCTAAAAACCAAAGTATTATTTAGATTAGGATGGAGAATTAACCCGTTACCAAACAATAACGTCATTTGACCACTATGTTGCAGACGACCCTGGGAAAACATTCTGGGAAAAGGAGAAACTGCTCATGAGGAGCAATTTATCCTTTTTCCACAACGTTTTCTACGCAATCAGAAGTCTTTCCAATTTCATCACATTTTGAAATGTCTTCTGCAAACTCTTTCAATTTGGGACAGTTGAAATTTCGCGTTTGGTAAAGGGTAAATGTTTTAACTAGGATGGTTAGGAGACATTTGTACAGAGGTAGAGTGTCGGCCTCTCAGGAATCAAAGGTCCCGGGTTCAATTCCTATTAGTGACCAGGTGCCAGTGCAGGGACTAATCCACAAAAAGGAACAAGGACTGGTAATGTTTCCAGGAAGCAGTCATCACAAGTGAATTAATTAAGTATCTAGCCTTTTTTTTTACAATTAATGTAACAAATAAGTTTAAACTAAATAAAGAGTCAATGAAATAAAGAAAACATGGTAAAAAGTGATTAGCAACACATTTGTGGTCTGCCAGAAGGTTGTTGACATCTTTAAGTGATGCATATTAATTATCTTAGGCAGAGGGGTTTCTAATTTGTCATCAGGTGTATTGTTTTGTAACTTGTAATCAAATAATATAAATATAACATTTTTTCATCAACTCTTAAAAGAACTATCTCACAGGTTGAGGAAGTAATCTTTTTAACCCTTAGAATCCTGGGTAATTTTTCAAAAATAGATTTTTGTCATCTGCTTTCCAAAACCTCAAATATCTGCTTAATTTTGTTGAAGAAAGATAATCAGAGTAGCAAACAGGTTATATCG
Organism: Cerastoderma edule; assembly: GCA_947846245.1. NCBI lineage: Eukaryota > Metazoa > Mollusca > Bivalvia > Cardiida > Cardiidae > Cerastoderma > Cerastoderma edule. Next base: position 9,670,554 of record OX401416.1, on the reverse strand, counting down.
CAGGCCAATTGCCAATTTACTTGGCGGCTGGCCTGTGACCTAACCTGTTTGCATAAGCATGAAGTCGGTTCCAGCAATATAAGGAAATAGATAAAATTTCTTAAACGGATCAAATGTCATTATAGGTCTGTAGAGTTACATAATCAAAGTGCTGATAGTGCTGAAGGACTAAGGTGTGTTTAAGCATAATGATTGAGGATACGTTTCAAAATTTCTTTGGGCAACATTTCGAGGAAAACAGCTGCTCCTTTTACCACCATAATTATAATTATTATTTTTGTGAACAGAGACTGAACGATAGTCTGTTTTTTCGAACATCTGGACATTTTATGATTTCACATGAGGCAACAGTTATAATAATAAAGAGCATAACAAAGCGAGTAAATATGGACTACATTCCTAGTTCCAAGAAGGTATTAATCCGCACAGTGAAGGCGGATGTTTAATGAGAAATTGGGGTCAGACCGCTGTTTGTGTATCGATAAAGTACCGTCCCTCAAAAAGTGGTATGTAAATTCAATGGACTAAGCTGCTGATGCACCCTTAGTCCAAAAATAGATGATTCACTTATCGCCCCCTTTCACAATCATTTGGTGGAGATATGGTACATATTTGTTGCAGATATAGTAAATTGTTGAAACGGTTTAATGCAAAAACTGTTTTGTTTAAACTAAATTTTATTTTGACTTTCAAACTTTCTCTTCTGTGAACGAGAACTTGTAATGACTCTTTTTTGACCCAACTACACTTTGGCACCCCTGCATTGGGTTATCATAGAAACATGTGCATCTGGTACAAAGTGATTATTTTGTTTTTTACTTATAGATGTAATATTGCAAACACTTTGATGAATAAAGACACTACCTGAATTTCAATGAAAAGTCATCGCCTACAATCCTGTAAGGTAATGACACAAAGGAGGTTCTTAATTAATCAGTGAATGAGAATAAATCCTAATGAAGAAAAGAAAGTCTCATAGAATAGCAGATTGAAAGTTTTCATCCAAATACATATTTCTAAGGCTTTTATTCTTAACCCTTTTCCAAACGACAAATTTTCGACTGTCCCAAATTAAAAGAGTTTGCAGATGACATTTCAAAATGTGATGAAATTGAACAATATTCTTCAGAAAGAGCAGAAAACATCGTGGGAAAAGGAAAAATTGCTCGTTACGAGCAATTTCTCCTTTTCCCACAATGTTTTATAAAGTCGTTTGCAATAAAAAGGTCAAATGTCGTTATTGTTTGGGAAAGGGTTAACCTTTTAACTGAACCCCTTCTAGCACAACAACAAGATTAACAATATATGGATAATGGAAGACTTCTATTGCATTCAATTTAGAGAACACGCTTGTATGATATGTATGATAATTGGTGGCCAAATAATGAATTTATTGACCATTTTGTTCTTAAATGTCAGACAATGGTCCTATGCAAGTAATCAAAATGACATTTTCTTAGACAAATGGTAAAGTAATCATTGTGACGAAAGGAGACATAGCTTGACAAACGCATAATTTTCTTGTTTTTGTAGTGCTTACTCATTCAATATGCTAAAATTATCCTGAATGCAGAATCTATAGAGTGACTGTTACAATTGTGTTGAATCTAACATCTATAGAGTGATATATTATATCCATATTGTGCTGAATGCAGCATCTTTTGGGTGACTGCTACAATTGTGCTCAAGTTAGCATCTATTGGGTGACTGCTACAATTATGTGCTCAAGTTAGCATCTATCGGGTGACTGCTACAATTGTGCTCTAGTTAGCATCTATTGGGTGACTGCTACAATTGTGCTCAAGTTAGCATCTTTTGGGTAACTGCTACAATTGTGCTCAAGTTAGCATCTAAAGAGTGACTGCTACAATTGTGCTCAAGTAAGCATCTATTGGGTGACTGCTACAATTGTGCTCAAGTTAGCATCTAAAGAGTGACTGCTACAATTGTGCTCAAGTTAGCATCTATTGGGTGACTGCTACAATTGTGCTCAAGTTAGCATCTAAAGAGTGACTGCTACAATTGTGCTCAAGTTAGCATCTATTGGGTGACTGCTACAATTGTGCTCAAGTTAGCATCTATTGGGTGACTGCTGCAATTGTGCTCAAGTTAGCATCTTTTGGGTGACTGCTAAAATTGTGCTCAAACTAGCATCTTTTGGGTGACTGCTACAATTGTGTTCAAGTTAGCATCTATTGAGTGACTGCTACAATTGTGCTCAAGTTAGCATCTATTGGGTGACTGCTACAATTGTGCTCAAGTTAGCATCTATTGGGTGACTGCTGCAATTGTGCTCAAGTTAGCATCTTTTGGGTGACTGCTAAAATTGTGCTCAAACTAGCATCTTTTGGGTGACTGCTACAATTGTGCTCAAGTTAGCATCTATTGAGTGACTGCTACAATTGTGCTCAAGTTAGCATCTATTGGGTGACTGCTACAATTGTGCTCAAGTTAGCATCTAAAGAGTGACTGCTACAATTATGTGCTCAAGTTAGCATCTATTGGGTGACTGCTACAATTGTGCTCAAGTTAGCATCTATTGGGTGACTGCTACAATTGTGCTCAAGTTAGCATCTAAAGAGTGACTGCTACAATTGTGCTCAAGTTAGCATCTAAAGAGTGGCTGCTACAATGGTGCTCAAGTTAGCATCTATTGGGTGACTGCTACAATTGTGCTCAAGTTAGCATCTATTGGGTGACTGCTACATTTATGTGCTCAAATTAGCATCTATTGGGTGACTGCTACAATTGTGCTCAAGTTAGCATCTATTGGATGACTGCTACAATTGTGCTCAAGTTAGCATCTATTGGATGACTGCTACAATTGTGCTCAAGTTAGCATCTATTGGGTGACTGCTACAATTGTGCTCAAGTTAGCATCTATTCGGTGACTGCTTCACATGTTTCCAAGCAACGTAAAAGTAAATAACTATGAAAAGAAACAACTGTCAACAAATTCTTATACTACAATCTGGCCCAGTCTTAGAACAGATTAATCCCTACTCTGTCTTAAATACCTCTTTTTACATCAATCTTAATGAGCAACATGTCTGTTTTGTTATTATAGTTTCTTCTTGTAATCTTAATTAATTTTGTTTTTCACAATTGTCGTCTGCTGTTACTTTCATAATGTCCACTTTAAGCTTTTCATAAGGGTGAATGGGTTAATTTATTGACTACCATCTGCCCAAGTTTCCATACTTCAACATGCTCAAGTAAGGTGATATTTATGATTAGCTTTTTGTTTCACCTATAAAACATATTTGAGGAGTAAGTGGACATATGTCAAAGACTGCTTACCCTTTTGAAGAATTAGAAAAACAGTGTTCATGAAATGAAAAAACAAACATGATTGAAAAATGGCCATTCATGAACAAAAAGTAGTTCTTGAAAATGTTCATGAATGTCAAGAAAATGTTTGTGAATATCAAGATCATGTTCTTTAACATATAAATTGGTATGTTCTTGACAGTTAGTAACATTTTCAAGATCAACTTTGTGTTCATGAATGTCAACAAAATGTTTGTGAACATCAAGATCATGTTTGTGAACATATACATATGTATTTTCTTGACATCCATCAACATTTTATTTCAATTCACTTTTAATGTACTGCAAAATGGTTTGGGAAAGGCATGTGATTTGGTACAGGGTTTAAATGAAATTGCCATCTTGCATGAATTGTTTTCACACTTTTCCAAAGAGGAATTCCATTCTCTAAGTGGATATGAGTTGGGTTTTTTTTGGCCATATTTTCTAAATGTCAGTAAAAAGGAATTGGTCCGTTTGTAAATTGATCTCGGCTGAACAACACTTAAGATGGTGCAATATTCGCATCTTTATTCAGTTTTACAAAATTAGATTTTTTTTTTTTAAATTGTCTTAACCGATTACCCCTTATAATAATTCGTGACAATCAAAATCGAATGCAGCATATAGCAGACGAACAAAAGTCATTAAAGTAGTCTTTCTTATTGTTACATATATTTTATAACACTGTCACAATATGATTAGTTGTTCATTAAAAGAAATTTGTACTTTTGTCACAATAGTTTCCTATAGACTATAAGTCTATGAGTGAGGTAATATTTGACGGTTCATTGCAATTCTATAGTTAGTGCTTCACGTTTGTGAAGCACTTATTATAGTATTGCATTGAACCCTCGATTATGGTGTATGGGGTTGAGTAAAGAAAAAAAAAAGACGCATGAAATAGTTGCCATGGTTTCATGAAATTACTAATTGTGAACTGCAGTCGAGGTTTCTTTAAAACTTTGAAGGTCTTCATGTCTTGCAAAATAAATTGGGCCATTCCTCACGAAAAAACAACGAAAAAAAAGAATCATGAGAGAGACTGCAGCATGCATTTAAACCGCATCATGAAAAAGGGGGGCCGGCCTCTTTAACCTTTCCTAATATACTCTCCCTTATAGTGCTGGAACCGACATAATGCTTATGCAAACAGGTTAGATACAGGCCAGCCTCGAAGTAAATGGTCAATAGTGAAAAATGATAAAAACATTTTTGAGAATTTAACTGTATTCAATAATCTTAAGTTAACCCTTATAGTGCTGGAATGGACATAATGCTTATGCAAACCGGTAAGATACAAGCCAGTCGCCAAGTAAATTGGTGGCTGGCCTGTGATCAAATCTGTTTGCTACTCTTGAGTATCTTTCCTCAACAAAATTAAACAGATATATATTTAAGGTTTTTGAAAGCAAATTTCACAAAAATTTATATATAGAAAATTACTTGGCATTCTAAGGGTTAAGCATGGTTGAACTCTGTTGTCATTTATAAACAAACAGTGATTTATCTTTCTAAATTGTAAAAGTAGGCAGATGAATGTTGATTAACATTTATGTTTGGTAGTATGGTGTATATGATAGAAAAAAAGATGAGTATTTTTTTTAAAAAGGTGAATCATTATATTTATGAGTACTTTTTTGTTTGAAATTATTTTCAAAGTTGCCTGAAGCAGAGAGTAAAATATTCACTAAAGTATCGTTGGTATAACCTTACTCATTTCTTCCCTCATTCAGATTTGTGAATGGTATTGTTTTATTAAATGTTTTTACCCCTTGCATTAATGACTTTTCAGTTATATTTTAGTTTAGTTTATTCTTATTTATTTTACATCAATTGTGAAACAAAAATCCAACATGTTAGATAGATCACTCTTGATTCTGATTCCTGGATACGTAATCAGTGCATGCGTGGAATGTGGATAAGTGAAAAATTGCAAGGCAGACTCTGCTTCACATGGGATCGAATCCACGACCCACCTTTCCGAAGGCTGCCGCTCTTCCGCTGGACCAGTCGCTTATATTGCAATGCCTTTCTCATCATGGCTGGGGTCAAGTTCAAGCTCCATATATCATTTAACCTTTAGAATATGGAGATGTAAAAAATCTGAATGAGCACTCCTCCTTTTGTCCATAATGTTTTAGAGGCACATGTTCTGATGAATAGAGCTAACATAGCTAAAAAGTCTCAATTTCTCATTTTTGTCCTTTTTGAAGGCATGAGCAGACGAAAATCATAAAGAATTGATAATAAATGATATTGAGTAGAAATTAATTAACCAATGCGGCAAAAGGTGAAATTGCTCATTATGACCAATTTCACCTTTTGTTGCATTGGTTAACCCATTACCAAACAATTATGACTTTTGACCAGTTTGTTGCAGACAACACTTGAAAACCTTGTCAGAAAAGGAGTTATTGCCCTAATGAGCAATTTCTCCTTTTTCCACAATGTTTTCTGCCCTTTCAGAAAGTTATTTTTCAATTTTATCACATTTTGAAATGTGATCTGCAAGCTGTTTCAATTTTGGATAGTGGAACATTTGGCGTTTGGTAAAGGGTTATCAAAATATTTCTACAGTGATCTGTGAAACTGATTGAGTGGCGTGATGGGCCCTGTTGACTGTTTACCACCTGCAGATGACATTGTTTTACTTGAGGCAGAAAACTTTCATTTCTGCTGATGTGATACGTGAAAAGACTGAAAAAGCAATGTGACAAAAGGAGAAATTGCTTGTGACAAGCAATTTCTCCTTTTGCCACAATGCTTTTTAAAAGTTGTCTGCTGCAGGACGCCAAAATCTGGTATAAGGTGGTAATGTGCTAAAGATTTAGGGTAAATCCTAGAGGCTTGTTTTGCTATGTTGCAGCTAAAGCTCCTGTTTTACGTAGGAGGATCAAGAATCGTAAATTTCACTATAAAACAGGGAGACAAAAACAGTGCTTCATGAAAATTGTCATGCAATAGAATTTTTTTTTCATGAGGATTGATGATAAAAGGAAATAGCTCAATGAGCGACAACATACTACACCTGGCAGTGAACTAAAAGCATATTGCATAGACATTGTATTGTACCTTACCCATTTCTTTGTACATGAATTTATTTTAAACTAATGTTTTAACCCATTACCAAACAATAACAACATTTGACAAGTTTCTAGCAGATGACTCGAGAAAACATTGTGGGAAAAGTAGAAATTACTCTTATTGAGCAATTTTCCTTTTCCCACAATGTGTTCTGCCCTAACAACAGATTATTTTTTCAATTTTATCACAATTATAAATGTCGTCTGCAAACTCTTTCAATTTGGGACAGTCAAAAATAAATTTGTCATTTGGTAAAGGGTTAGATAGATCATAACTGCCAATATTTACATCTCTCTGTCTTAAAACAACTATCTCACAGTGGTTTAGAATAGTTATGCATTAAACCTTTGATTCCTGCACTGCTTGCTCTCGAATGATTTGTTCTGACATTTTAAGACCAATTTTATCAGACAGTTGGCTCAAAAAACTTGGATCTTGATTTGAATAAGAGTTGTTTTATTCTCTTGTAATGGCTGTTTATGATCTACATTATAGTTATAAGGAAGTGAATAAGATATAATTTATAGAAAACTTATAATACCATCTAGATTAGCAATAACTTCATCCTGGTCTTTTGACCCTTTACCAAACGTCAAGAATTCGACTGTTCCAAATTGAAAGAGATTGCAAAAGACATTTCAAAATGTGGTGAAATTGAAAAGTCATTTTCTGATAGGGCAGAAAACTTTGTAGGAAAAGGAGAAATTGCTTGTTATGAGGAATTTCTCCTTTTCCCACAATGTTTTCCAAAGTTGTCTGCAACAAACTCGTCTAATGTCGTTATTGTTTGGTAATGGGTGAAGATTAAATTTCTCTTAATTATGCCTGATATGCAATTTGAACAGCAAATTAACCTTTTACCCCTATAGTCCTTTGACTCATCTGCTGAAGAAAAAATTAAATATTGAAACCACAATGAAGAGTTCAAGACTAGTGCTCATTTTGGACTTTTGATCATTTTGTCACAATGACTTTTACCAAATATCATTAAGGTATTCCACCCCTGATGGAAAACTTGCATTTGCTTTGGTTATAGAATTAATTGAAATGTAAATCATGCAAGTAATTATCATTTCAAAGGCATTCACCACTTTGCTGATTTTGTAGGATTCTGACTTTATATTTACAAAATGAATATCGATGAGTTATGTAATTAAATCCAGAGTAATTACCGCCCCTTAAATATCAATCTTTATATTGAAATTAAAATTACATGTTTTCAATCAGGGGTGGAATACCTTAGAAATGTAATTTTTATGATCTTGTTCTTTTCTCATTCTGTTGTGTTCAATGAAGACCCAGGAACCATAACAATAAAGGGTTGATGTACATATATATATATACTTGTTAAACAACCTTCACTCTTTTTATCATATTTATTCATTACATTGCATAATTAGCATACTACTTAATCAAACCATTCTCAAAAAAGAAGCAATTGTCCATAAAAGTCTTTCCTTATATTATTCCCACTCCCCATTTGGGATTTTGTGTTAGGTTGAAATTGAAAGTAGCAGAAGACAGGAATTGTACACAGTATGGAAGATATTAACCCTATGGTTTTGACAAAAATTCTTTTAAGAGTTATATCTCCTTCCGTCACAGAAATTTCTAAATTCCTTCAAAAATAGGTTTTATGGGGAAAGGGGTTAGAATATGACTTAAATATGTAATAAAATGATTATTTATGAATGTATAATAAACTGTTATCATTGAAATCATAGCTACAAAGTGAGAATTTACTCATATGAGTTACTTTCAAAATATATTAAGAACCGTCAACAACCAGGCTTTAAAAATCACTTTTTTTGCGATTGCTACAATTTGAATAAAGATCGGGGTAAAGGGCTATTTTTATTCAGGTAAAAAGGGCTACCTTGGTTTGAGATTATAAAAGGTCCGTTACCCTAGCAGTGTACTAATATCTATATTTATATTTACTCAATCGTTGAAAGATTTCCTGTTTTGCCTTTGTGTGTCTACCTATTTAGAACGGTTTCGGGAATAAGTCAAAAGTGTCCCGGGGTACAGATAAAACAAGGTTTGTTTTGTAAAACTCTGTGTGGGGTTTAACCCTTTCCCAAACAACAAATTTTCGACTGTCCCAAATTGAAAGCGTTTGCAGACGACATTTCAAAATGTGATGAAATTGGAAAATAATCTTCTGATAGGGCAGAAAACATTGTGGGAAAGGGAAAAATTGCTTGTTGCGAGCTATTTCTCCTTTTCCCAGAATGTTTTCTTAAGTCGTCTATAACAAAGTAGTCAAATGTCGTTATTGTTTGGGAAAGGGTTAACCCTTTTCTTACAACAGACAGATTTTTATGTTTTTGTTGCAGAAAATGTGCAAAAATATTGCAATTAATGGAGAATTTTCATTTAATCGGTGTATTCCCCTTTAGTTTCAATGATTTTGTTTATTATTGATCCATTGAGAATTATTTTAATGGATACTTTTGTCACTTTGATTTTTGGTTTTGAATTCTGCTGTAATTTATTGTCTTAACAGGGAAAGGATTATATCTTATATTTTAACGATTTTAGTAAAAATCAAATGATTATATACTTTATTCAATGTTACATATTGATAATAGTGTTTGAGATGAAATTATATATTTCTTTTTATTTCATTTTTTCAAGTTTAACTACCATTAACTTTCATCTGACATTATAGAACCAATGAATAAATGCTCCATCATGACTTTCTTTATTTTGATCCTGAAGTCTTGCAAAGAAGAAAAATCCTGATTATTCCATATGTTATTGAATCTGTCATGGAGCAGATCTGTCTTAATGAGGAACAAACTCTCTTAATGTTTAATTGCTGATATGATGAAATGCATTTTATTCTTTATTTTCACATAGTATTAATAATAATTTGATATCAAGATCTCTTTTTACCTTTTGTTTATTTTATCATCCATTTACCCAGTGGTCTTTGAAACAATTTGGCAAATAAAGAAAATGCTTGAAATTGTCGTTTCATTATTGGTCAAAATGTTTTCATTTGTTCAGAGTGACTTTGAACTTAATTATTTTTTTCAAAGTTTGTTTTTGTCATGAGCAAATTACCTCTTGTCGCACTTATATCAATGTTTTAGAATTAGTCACAGAGTATTTAACAGATTTATTTTGTCACTTTTAAGTGATTTCCTTTTGTGTTGTCTGCTTTGAATTTTTTGTTACAAATATAGAGTTAGATTCTAACAATGCCAATAAGAGTGAATGAGTACAAGTATAAAACATATCTATTTATATTTATAGGTAACTAATTCTTGTCATATTCTTATTCAAAGATAAGGTTTACTATTTAATTAACTAAACTTTGATTGAACAGTGATACAAAGAAAAATGCCAATTATTTCCATATCTTGGATTTATGACCAAAAGAAATCTCAATAAATCATGTTTGCAAAATTATCTTTCTCTTGAGCCGAAAAGAAAAAATCATTGATTAAAAAGCATAGTGTTTTTGTCATATTCCATACAGATTAGTTTCAGCAATCTAGTTCTGCTCCCAATAACAGTTTATCAATGTGTATCATAGAACAGTGCAGCTGTTGTGCAGTTTTAAAGAAATTAATTTTTAACTTCTCGTATAGAGGAATGGGTCAAGGTGGATCCCCTGTGGAGAACTGTTCATGAACATCTATTTTTCGTTCAAGTCTGTTCATGATGGCCATGTATGCAGTTCATGAATCTCCGCATGTGTTGGATAATATTCTTTTCCTTTATTGAAATGTGAAATATACCTTCATATAATCATATAGACTCAAATGAGTCAGATTTAAAAGTATTTGATAGCTTATACAAACATTTTATACTTTATCACGAAATGAGTCAGATTTTAAAGTATTTGATAGCTTATACAAACATTTTATACTTTATCACGAAATGAGTCAGATTTTAAAGTATTTGATAGCTAATACAAACATTTTATACTTTAGCACGAAACGTTTTTGATATGCCTGATGTCAGATTGATATTTCTTCCTGATCATATCCCAAAATGTGATTTTGATGGTCAAACAGACATGTTTTTATCATATACCTGTGATTAATCAAATGGAATCACTCTCTTTTTCCCACAATTATTTCATCAGATATATGCCAAATTTGAAAATTTTCAGAAAGCCTTTTTCCGTTATAATCGAAATTTTGAAATGTCGTCTGCAAACTCTTTCAATTTGGGACAGTCGACAATTCGGTGTTTGGTAAAGGGTTAAAGGATATAGAAGTTTCTAGCAGCACTAGCAACAGCTGCTTCTTGGTTGATCGGGTACAAAAAGAAATTTCTTTTGAAGTTTTTGAAAATTTTGAAGTAAACATTGAATGAAAGAATTGGCCCAATTCATTGTATAGATATAAGGTAAATAAGGGGTTTCTATTCAAGATTCTTTAACAGGTACGCCATCACCATAGAAATGAAAAAGATATAACCCTTTTTTCTAAACTTGATCTTGTTAGACTACCATAGTTCTTAACCTCTTCTTCCACTATACTGCATTTCCCCTGCAGAATATTCAAGAACTTTTTCATGAATGTTTATGAACACAGAACTTTTTCATGAAATTCTAAAACAGGTTCATGCACATCAAGTACAGGTTCATGAATACACTCATGAGCCAGCTCTTGATGTTCATGAACATATTCTTAAAATTCATGAACATGTTAAGAACATTGGCATGAAGCATCTATTGCAGGTAACTTATGTAAGCAATTTATCATTTTGTCACAAAGGCTTCTTCTAAATATTGAAAAAAGAGAGTTTTCAGTCATGCATGTTTTGTCATTGTTGTTTTCAATTTCTACGATAAATTTCAATAGAAGAAATGGATCAGCGGTCAGCTATGTATGATTAATTGTTCTGATACAGGTAATGAAAGTAGCGATTATCAGGAACAATACATCTTCATGTCGCAAAGTTTCCTTTTGAATCTTACAATGAAATTAATGTTTAACCGTATTATTTCTCATGAAAATTGTCACAATTGTTGAACAACTCACAAAAATGTCTGATTAGAAGGAATTTCTTGAAGAAAGTAAATGATGACAAAAGGTTAGTTCTTTTAGAAGAAAATAAAGTAAGATATCATTTTCAAATATTCATAATTGCTTTTGATTACGCAGAAAAGATTAAAAAAATGAAGAAAAAAAAGAGAACTAAGGTAACAACTTAGTTGTTCATGAGATGAACTAGAAAATATTCTGGTAACTGTGGCAATTCAAGGGTTCAGTGCAATATTTAAGTAAGTGTTTCACATTTACTAGTATAATAGTTTTCACTGAGCCCTCCATGAAGATAATTTTTGCTGGTTCAGTGCAGTACTATAGTTAGTTCAAATGAAGTTTTTGAAAGTCATCTTATAGCGTTTTACAATCTTATCCACACCTAAAGATAAGAGCCAACTAACACCATAGCAAAGAAGGTTTTTTTCCGTGTAAAATTTCAATGTGTCTTGAATGTCGTTATTGTAAGTCCAAAAGTTACATATTTTAACAAAAGGGCCCTTGCTTGCTGTCATTCAGAAACTTGTATTCACTGGTGTTTAATGTTTATTTTTTTGTAGGCATTGAATCATTGTATCTCTTTCATACGAAACAATTTTTTTTTCAGGACTTTCCCTTTGTCATGGATGGATAGACCCTTTTACAAAAAAAACAGATCGTAACCTTTAGAATGCTAGATAATTTTCTAAAAATAGGTTTTTTATGTTGTCTGCTTTCCAAAACCGTAAATATTGTTTAATTTTGTTAAGGAAAGATACTCAGAGTAGCAAACAGGTTAGATCACTGCCCAGCCCCCAATTAACTTGGTGGCTGGCCTGGATCTTCCCTGTTTGCATAAGCATGAAGTATGTTTTAGCACTATAAGGGTTAATATGCCTTAAACACAATAAGATAATAAACACAAAAGTGAATTGACTGTTAAAACCATTTATTTACAATTCATTCCTTTTTTTTGACACTGTATTCTTTAGAGATAGTTTGAAAGTCAAAATGAAACGTCGTTGAAATGACAATTTTTGTATTGTCGTTTGATATTCAATTAATATTAGGTATTGAAAGCATAATAAATTTAGGAAACTTCAATATATTTAATCATGTGCAGTATATATGCAGTAGATCTCAAAGTAATTTCATGCTTTTGGATTGAGATACGTATTAACCCATTACCAATCAATAACAACATGTGACCAGTTTGTTGCAAACGACTATGGAAAACATTGGGGAAAAAGGAGAAAGGTTTTCTGTGCTATCAAAAGATAATTTTTCAATTTCATCACATTTTGAAATGTTGTCTGCAAACTTTCAATTTGGGAGTCGAAAATTTGGCGTTTGGTAAAAGGTTGAATGGCTGAGAGCCAATGAGATGCAGGGGCGCTGCTTTGAATGGGAGGGCCCGCAAAGACGACTTGGGAGAGAGGTCCACCTCGAAGAACAATGTCACCTCTTCTCTCCGTCCAGGCAATTTTGCAGTGACCTGTCGCGTGGAAAATCTGGAAGGGAGTATACGCACTTTGAAGAATAAAAAATAATGCAATTATGATTATGATGACTATTATTCAAGGCGTATGATATAACAGTACAGCTGCTGTTTTGTAGTGTTTAAGAAATTGATTTTTAACTTTCAAAATTTTTTCACATCAGTGGAAAAGGACCTTTAATGACGAACAAGAAGTATCTGGTTGTATCTGAGAACTATATGGCCACGCCGACAATTCTGACCTCTATGGATGATTTGATTTAGCTTACTTAGCATACAACACCTATTTACATTGGTACATCAAAAAATCATACTTTGTGAAAATTCAAAATGCTTGTCCAATCTCTTTCTCTGGATGACTGAGACTAAAATCACATGGAAACTGCTCCCAAACATGGCTGGCTATGATGTTTTGTAGGCAATTTACTAAGTAACATGCACAATTCACTGTGGAGTATAAAGCGACATATTAGGCAGGTGAATACTTGTGGTACTCCTGAAATAAACTTGACATGTACTTTGGCAGAGGTCTCAAAAGGTGATTTCTCTTAAGACATCATCATCATGTGGTGTGTGGAATAGAAAACCGTTTTTTATTGAATAAAAAATTTACATTTTTACGCTAAATGGAAGTATAAAATATACAGTTTCCATGTTTGCAGTTGTTGCTATAGGAACATAATTTATAGTCCTTGTATTTTCTGTCCTATTTGAAGTATCATATAACTCCCAATAAATATATTGGATGGGTTTACCATATAAAACCATTTATTATCAGACCATATTGCTTTGTTTGTCTTCCTTTCCAACAGAGCACTCTACTTGTGCAGTGCTGATATATGCAAGTTAATTTACTGATCTAAATGAAGATAGCCTTGGTATGTGATGTATTTATCAAATGATGGACCAGTTCCCCCTTTCGACGGTGGTTTGTGACTAGTCCTGATTGAAAGCAACTAGACACAATAAGAGGCATGACCATTAAACATGTAAATTTTTAGATTTGGTAGAAATCTCTCAGAAAAAAGAATATCTAAGATATTTGGCTTTGCAACAGTTCCAAATTACAAGCAATAATTATAAGCATTGAAAATTTGAAGTATGTATGATCTATCTCTCTATCTTGTCCCCTGATTTGTGCATAAGGCAGTAACCAGGGTTAGCCCGTAGCTGGTCCATGTCTGTATTTGGCCCCAGCTCCAGTTTTCCTTCCTAATCTTTCCTTCCTGATCTATGCCAGGTCACTTTTGGTCTGCCTCTTGGTCGTTGAACAATGGTTGTCCATCTTGGTGCAACTCTTGGAATGGCCTACTCTTTCATTCTATGTACATGGCTAATCCTGCCCCATCTTCAACATTTGATCTCAATGGATAGAGAAGTTGTTTCTGTTCTACGATGGAGGTCTGCATTGGTGATTGTGTTAGGCCAGAAGATTTGAAAAACCTGTCCAAGGCACCTTCTCTGAAAGACATCCAGCTTGTGGCAAATATAATTGGTGACTTATAGGACTCTGATCCATACAGCAAGACTCTTTATCTTTGAAGTATAGAAAGGTTTTGTAGATTTAGCTGGAAGTTTGTATGAAGGGCATGGTAAATCTATCATAGTAATTTTTTGTCATGTTGATAATTGACCTAAGGCATCCTGCTGAAAAAGTTCTAAACATGGAACGCATTAATCCAAGAAAATGTAACCGTAAACTCTGACATAACCTGTGATAATATCAAGTTCAAATTCTTGGTGCATTTAATAATCCTTTTTTCCAAGAAACCCTTTTGAATAGATTAGCTTGAGTACGCATTTTGTTCATATATTTATAGAATAAGGAAAATGTTTTTGGAGAGTATGCAGTTATATTTTCAACCTGAATCTGGCAACATGAAAAGTGAAATATATAAAGTGTTGTTAGTATTGCAACAGTATATTTTCCTTTTTGTTAGAGTACACAATTTGAAGCCAAAGGTCAAAACTTATGATGGGGTCAGTGTAAAGCATCAAAGTGCAAAAGGAGGGATCATCTTTCACAGTGATTGTTGCATCCTGCGTATTTTATATTTTAATTGTATTTGACAATGACATTTAACTTTCCTTTTTATTCGTATTCTTATTCTTACATTTGGGATAAATTTGATCAGACCTTCAATAATAAAAAGCTGGGAATAGCCAGTAGTCATTAGGAAATTAAGACCTTATGTAATATTCTATTTTGGACTTAACACAAAACACTTTTTCACAATGGTTTCTTTTATCGTAAGATACAAATAACCTTAATTGGGAATGTATAATCCAGCATGGAAACATTGTAGTGATGCTTACGAGGATAAGTGTAAAGAATACAACAACAGAGGAACCGGTTAATTAATTCTTAGAATTCTGGGTAATTTTATTGAAAAAAAAATATATCCTTTTCTGTCATCTGCTTTCCAAAACCTTAAATCTCTGCTTAATTTTGATGAGGAAAGATACACAGATAAGCAGACAGGTAAGATCACAGACCAGCTGCCAATTTGGCAGCTGGCCTGGATCTAACCTGTTTGCATAAGAATGAAGTCGGTTCCAGCACTACAAGGGTTAGACTATTGATGGAGAATACTTGTCCAAGAAAATGACACAATCTACATAGGCGTAGGAGCGTTTTCAACATTGGGGGGGCCAACTTCAGATGAGGACCGGTCTAAGAATAAATGTTCCTAAACTTTTTCATGACTATTCATGCATGTACAAATTCAATAACATTATAAGAATTAAAAGAAAGCGTATGAAAACATGTATCTTTAATAAAAAAAAAAAAAAATAAAAAATAAAGGATATGCCAGGTCTCGATTTCACGCGGAAATCAATTGTATTGATCTAAACAAAAAGTGGCAGCGCCCAGACTGTCACAGCCACGGTTACAACTTTTTGAAATAATGAAACAATTACATTATTCTTTAAGCTTTAGCTAACAATTGAAGACAATACAGAGTCTGACACCTTTTAAAGAACACGTTTTACACCACTGTTTTCGTCGATCAACACTTCCCGGGTATTTTTGTGAGCTGATTTTTCATTGGATAAACCCGATGTGTTCAGATTGCCATTTGCGATGATGACGTCAAAAAGATTTTGGTTATTGTTCGTAACAAAAGGCAAATTGGTATTACATAAAGCACAAAAATATACATTTATTTTTATTCTGCTGTTAAATTTCGGTTCTTTCATTTTTCTTCATTTGCCACTGTGAATATTGGGGGGGCCAAAGTATCCTCTGCCCCCCCAGTCTGGATATTGGGGGGCCGGGCCCCCCCCCCCTGCTCCTACGCCTATGTTTGATTTCTGTAGGTATTTCATTGGTACTATATCTCGTACTGTGTGTATCTTCTCTATCTTGATGTTTGTGCAACGAGTATGAAATTGTATGCTATGTTTGGCAATAAGATATTATTAAACTTAACATTGTTATTGCAGATTTAAACGCTTCTGTGGAACTACGTGTTTATTTCGTTATTTACTTATTCATTAATGCCTGTATTGATCCGTTCATTTATCTAAATTTCTTTTATTTCCAAATAACTTCTACCCTTTCACGTCACATATATATTCTAAAAACAAGTCCAAATGACAAAGTCGATAAAGCTTAGGTTGTCTTAATACGGATTGTGTTATTAATTATTTGTCAATATTTCCCCATATATCTTTTGAAAAGCATACAAGGTGTCAAAATAAACATCCAGATACGAGGCCAGATCAGGGCCTTATAGTACAAGTGGCTTAGTTAAACCAATATATCTGCTCAAAACAGCAGGATTAAAGATACATTAAGCCACGTTGTGGGATAAGGAGGTCAACTGGGCTGTTATCTTCAAACTCTGATGACGTTTATGCGACCTTAACCCTTAGAAAGCTAGGTAATTTTCTGAAAGAAATAATATTTTTGTCGCGCCTGCTTTCTAAAACCCTAATTATCTACATACTTTTGGTGTTGGAAGATATTCATAGTAACAAACAGGTTAGATCAAGTAAAATTAGCGGCTGGCCTGGATATTTGTCTGCATGAAGTCGGTTCCAGCATTGTAAGGGATAAAACAATATCATTGGGGCGTTACTGTATAGTATCATTATTTAACGAGTCTTCCGTTGTTCAGTACCTTAGAAGGTACTGGGTTCGTTTCCCACTAGCGCCAATACGTCAGGAGTGTCCTTTGGACATATACTTTGATTAGCCTTAGTCTAGCGCTGTTGAATCCTATACTTTGAATAGCCTTAGCCTTGCGCTGTTGAATCCTATACTTTGATAAGCCTTAGCCTAGCGCTGTTGAATTCTATACTTTGAATAGCCTTAGCTTTGCGCTGTTGAATCCTATACTTTGAATAGTCTTATTCTAGCGCTGTTGAATCATATACTTTGAATAGCCTTAGCCTTGCGCTGTTGAATCCTATATTTTGAATAGCCTTAGCCTTGCGCTGTTGAATCCTATACTTTGATAAGCCTTAGCCTAGCGCTGTTGAATTCTATACTTTGAATAGCCTTAGCTTTGCGCTGTTGAATCCTATACTTTGAATAGTCTTATTCTAGCGCTGTTGAATCATATGCTTTGAATAGCCTTAGCCTTGCACTGTTGAATCCTATACTTTGATAAGCCTTAGCCTAGCGCTGTTGAATCATATACTTTGTTTAGCCTTAGCCTAGCGCTGTTCAATCTTATACTTTGATTAGTCTTATTCTAGCGCTGTACAATCACATACTTATAGTCTTAGTCTAGCGCTGTTGAATCCCAGGAAATACTTGATAAACTCGTTACTGCACATGTTGAAATGGCGTTATATATAACTGCAAAACTGAAAACACATTTGGTCTTTAGTCTCTACTACTATTCAGTATTAAAGATGAAAAACAATGTTTTTAGGAAAAGCTGATATTCAGATTTTTCATGCAGCTGCATTTTTAATCTGCTTTTACCGCTCTTGATGTAAACGTCGACATCATCTGTATTTGTCAACCATACATATTAATTAAATCTTTACCACAGGTCTACATATAAAAAATTTCTACTTAAAAGCCAGCGACTTTAGAAAGGCTTTGTAAACGTGTGATAAACCTTTCAGTTCTGCTGTTGTGGTATGTGAATAGATTGGAAAACTGCTTGTGACACTTGTCTCCTTTTGCCACAATGCTTTTTGAAAGTTGTCTTCTGCAAGACGCAAACATGTCGCATAAGGTGATTATGTTTTAAAATGACGGATACCTGAACCGTATAGTCTACATTTGTATAAGTCAATGGAATTATTCTGATTACGATTCGGATTCTATACATGTATGTAGGCCTACTAATCATTTTCTGTTTCATAAGATTTGTTTTCAAGTTTCCGAGTTGTTTTTTTTTGTATATATATATCTTTAACAATGTTTTGCAATGCGTCCAATATGACTTACTTTATGATGAACGTTAATCCCATTCATTCACAAATAATTTCATTCATTCATTCCACGATTCAAGAGCCGTATTATACAATACATGCAGGATCAACCTATATAAGATGAGTTACCAACAGCAGCGAGCAGCGACCTAGATTTTGTACACGGGTAGGTCTCCCGCCAGTATCTTGCCATGAATGAATTATGACGACATATATTCTGATGACATCACAAGCGTTTCACTGACCTCTATTTTTAGGATGGGTCGGTCATTCATGGCATCTTGGCATCTTACTACAACGCGAGGGTCTAAACATCTCGACATGTCGATGTTGTTGTTTTTTTATTTTTTTACCAAAATATTTTCTAATCCAACATCGATCATTTATCGCCAACTTTAATATGTTTGTTTTATCATTAGATAATTTCCAGGTTAGTACAATTGATATATTTGATTGTATGTTATAGTTTATATCCTCGATTTTTTCGTTTTTGGAGGAATGGTCATAGGCGTAGGAGCGTTTCCAACATTGGGGGGCCAACTTCAGATGAGGACCAGTCTAAGTATAAATGTTCCTCAACTTTTTCATGACTATTCATTCATTTACAAATTCAATAACATTATAAGAATTAAAAGAAAGCGTATGAAAATGTGTATCTTAGTTAAGACAAAATAACCAAAAGAAAAAGAAAATAGGTTTGGCCAAGTCTCGATCTCACGCGGATTGCATATTGTTTTGATGTGACTTTCATGTAACAGCCACCATGCTGTCACAGCCACGAGCTCGTTTACTTTTGCAAAACAAAATGAGACTATATTTAAATACAATATAGGGTCTGACTGCTTAGAGCACGTGTTGCATCACTGTTTTCGTTAGTCGAAACTACTTTCCGTGAGGTGAGATTTCATTGGATAAACCTTTTGTATTCAGATTGCCATTTGCGATGATGACGTCAAAATGATTTGGTTATTGTTCGTTACAAAAGGCGAATTGGTATTAATTAAAGCACAAAATACACTTTTATATTAATTCTGCTGTTAAATTTCATTTCTTTCATTTTTTCTTTCAAAAAATCTTCATCTTCCATTGTGATTATTGGGGGGGCCAAAGTATACTCTGGCCCCCCCAGTCTGGATATTGGGGGGGCCGGGCCCCCCCGGCCCCCCCGGCTCCTACGCCTATGATCTAGTTTCCATGAGGGCCGAAGTATTTATTATGTTAGGACAATGTTTGTCCAACGCTGATCTAGGCTTATATATCGGAGACATCTGATATGTATACGGATATAAATTGGAATAAATCAATAGTCATATTTCTACCAACGGTCTGCTCCATACTGGAAAGGTTTTTATTGTAAATGGAAAACTGATCAGCTCTTATTTATGCCAGGTCATGTAAGATTTTGTCATCAGGCGGTATTCAAATAAAAAACTGACCTAGATCCATGCTTTTACAATGAATTAACCTATAGCTTCATGTATACATATATTCCTGTTATGTTAAAAATGGAAAACAACAGACATTGGAACAATAAAAGTATTGAATTTAAGGATTTGGACTAAAAACATTTTGGCAAAAGTTATGTTTTTCCTCACAAGTGAATTCTACTTTCGTCATTTATTTTACTTTTTTAGTGTGTCCAGAGAGTGATTTGAAAAAATAAAAATTTGCAATACATTCCATGCTTTTATTAATCCGAAGCATATGATAAAAAAGACAGATAATCAGAGGTCTTAGATAAGGGTCATACCAGAATATTTTGGATGTATGTTTTAATGCCTCAAGCTATCTTAACCCTTTACCAAACGCCAAATCTTTTACTGGCCAAATTGAAAGTGTTTGCAGACGAGATTGCAAAATGTGATGAAATTGATAAACAATCTTCTCATAGCGCAGAAAACCTTGTGGGAAAAAGAGAAATTGCTCATCAAGAGCAATTTCTTCTTTTCCCACAATGTTTTCCAGAGTTGTCTTCAACAAACTGATCAAATGCTGTTAATGTTTGGTAATGGGTTCAACCTTTTCGATAAATACCATGTAGGTTCTCATCAAAGTTTTCCTACCATGAGAAGAGTAATACCTTAATACCTTAGAGTCAAGTATGGGTGAATTCCAGGAACGTCATAATGTAACTGAACAATTATTGACAAGGCTTTTATCACTGTACAAATAATCAATAAAGAAGAATCTCTTCTAAAATTGTTTTAATCCACTTCTTTATTTAAAGATTTGTTTGAAATCTGCTCCCATAGACGTTAAAGGACATTTTGATGTAGAAATTTAATTTCTTTACAACTGTACATAAGCTTTACATTTATATGATACACTTTAAATAATGAAGCCATTGGAAGCAAACCTAGCCATGTACAATGTATTAACCCATTACCAAACAATAACCAGATTTAACCACTTTGTTGCAGACGACTCTTGAGGGTATTGGTGGTCGTAACAAGCAATTTTTTCTTTTCCCATGTTTTCTGCCCTATCAGAAGATTATTTTACAATTTCATTACATTTTGAGATGTCGTCTGTGAAAAATTTCGATTTAGATTAGTCGAAATATGGTATGTTTGGTAAAGGGTTAATGTTTATTCAAATTCAAAGCGTTGCAGCGGTTTTGAGATCTATCACAATTTTAAATATATTGAAGATTTCTGAATGAATTATGCTTTCAATAGCTACTTATGATTGTATTTCATACAACAATATATAAGGTCCATTGTCTTGACTACATTTCATTTTGACTTTAACCCTTTACTGAAGACAAAATGTAAGACTGTCCAAAATTGAAATAGCTTGCAAACGACATTTCAAAATGTAATGAAATTGGACAATAATCTTCTCACAGGGCAGAAAACATTGTGAGAAAAGGAGAAGTTGCTCGTTTAGAGCAATTTCTCCTTTTTTCCACAATGTTTTCCAGAATTGTCTGCAACAAACTTGTTAAATATCGTAATTGGTTGGTAATGGGTTAAAACTTTCTCATATGTGAACATGCACCTTTATCATTTTTTGAATAACTGGTTTTAAAATTCAAAGGAAGCAAATAGGAAAATTTCTCATGTAATGATTACTTCCCCCTGGGCAACAATAATTTCTACTCAACACGATTAAGACAATGGTATTTCAGAAATTGATAATCATTATTTGCAATTTTTATTAATAACCACAATATAGTTTTGATATATTGCAATTCAAAGTCAAAGACCTGAACACATGGTTTCATCTTGACCACTGACCAATGCGTAATAATGGCGATGAAGCCACAGATCCCATGATTTCCAATATCTCTCCTAGATTGTTAATATATCCTGCTGTCAGATTTCAATAATGTCCTATATGCAAGTTAATGCTGCAAAATATACCAGACTCAATAATGAACTGCTTGTTTCCCTGAGAGGGTGCTCAATTTGAAATAATACATTTGTTTGATTGGATTTGGTCTGGTCACTGTTTTCAACCATATTTCATTCATATGGTATGGGTCATGCATATGTTCATGAACATGTTCTTGATGTTCATGAATATATTCTTGAAATTCAAGAACAAGGTCTTGATGCTCATGTTTATATTATTGAACTTCATGATCATGTTCAGGAACAACATTTTGTTCATGAAATGCAATTTTTCATTCATGTTTGTTCATATAGTTCATTAGAACAGTTCTTGAATTGTGCAGGGGTAGTCCTCAGTTTATCCCCCTAACCCAGGGTTTTCTTTAAGGATTGGAGTAGAAGGCCAGAAGACATCTTTAGGAGGCAAAGGTGTCTGCGGTCCAGTACATCGAAATTGAATTTTACCTATTTTCAGGTACAAATAATTGATCTTTTTTTAACTATTTGACAAATCTGAGCCGATCAGAAAAAGGATTTGAGGCGGTCAAATATGTGTGCAGCTGCTCTCATGGAAATCCCTGCCCTAACCACTGTGTGATGAGGGATTCTGAGAGTATACGGAATCTTTATCCTGACCAATCATGATTCCAAGACAGTAAACTTTGGGGGATGAGGGGAAGCTTTGTTGAATTAGTAAACAGATTGTATATGGGAGTAGATGGACGGCATGTCCAATATCGGGAGTGATTCGTATGTAGTATATTAATTGAATATTGTTGTTTTTAGACGGGAGTGGATTATTCTGATTGATGATGAATGAATTTTTGTGTCCTGCCCCATGATGGTTGACTTGACAACAGGAAATCTATTGCATCAAATTGCTTTAGCTTTAACCCTCTGCCAAACGCCAAATTTTTCGACTTTCCCAAATTGAAAGACTTTGCTGATGGCATATCATAATGGGATGAAATTTGAAAGTAATCTTCTGATAAAGTATAAAACATTGTAGGAAAAGGAGGAATTACTTTTTAAGAGCAATTTCTCCTTTTCCCACAGTGTTTTCCAGAGTCGTCTGCAACAAACTGGTCAAATGTTGTTATTGTGTGGAAATGGGTTAAAGAAAAATAAATTTGTACTTGATTATTTGAAGCCTGTAAACAATGAATAAATATGTATTTAGATCCAAAAGCGTTGCAACAGTTTTTCAATCCGTCTTTTAATGTCTGTACATTCAAAGATATATTTACACATTCTTAATCATATATTAGCTATTTTTCATTGAATACTATACTGCTATACAAAAATTGTATTATTTCAAAGTCTATTTATTTCGACTTGCAGCACATTTTGTCATGTGTCAATGAGCACCTTTAAGAAGTAACTCACTTATCTGATTTGAATAAGGAAGAGTAAATGCATAGCTCTTTCGGCTTGCAGCACATTTTGTCATGTGTCAATGAGCACCTTTAAGAAGTAACTCACGTATCTGATTTAAATAAGGAAGAGTAAATTCATAGCTCTTAATGTATTGTAATCATTGGATGCAATCTACTTAAGCTAATCATGATTAATTTCCCAATTAGATTGGCACTTCATTAAACAATGACAGACAGTTTTGTATATTTTGTTTGGCAACCAGTATGATACAAGAGCTTCCGCCGCAAGACAATATAGCAAGGCCTTCGCATTAATCTGAACTCACCGGGTTTATCTAATGAAAACAACTCTGAAATAATATGGACGCTGCGATATTGTTTCTCAAGCCACTCTTGTCACTAGCTGTAGTTTCGTTTTCAAAAATAGATCTTAAATGTGAAACCTAAACAGTCGTTTAATTTAAATAGTTCTTTAATTTGAATAGTCATTTAATTTAAATAGTCATTTAATTTAGATAGACATTTAAGTTGAACAGTCATTTAATTTAAATTGTCATTTAATTTGATGAAACAGTAATATAAATCAAAACTTATAATTTCACTATTCTGTAGGAGTAACCCATAGAAACGATTTAAAATGATGTTTAATATTTCTATATTATATACATTGGACAACTTAACATGGAAGCTTATAGGAAATTTGTTATAAGCTGGGGCTGATTTACTGGAAATATTGTAACCCTACACTTATATCTGAGATGTATTTCCCAGCTGATAGATATACCCGAGTAGTTCCAATGTTTTTCCAGGTGCGTCAAAGTTATTATATAATGAGGTTAGCGGTTAAAGGCACATGAAATGATACAAGTACAAATAAATCAACATAAATTATTTTGTGCTAAGAATATAGTTGTCTCCATTTCAATCATGATTATCAACGATCTGTTTGTTTAGATATTTAAAAAGAAGGAATTCTGATTGGTCAGTTCAAATATTTGTGTATCATGTGACCATGCAGGTTAGAGGTGAAGGATCAGGCATTCTGAATTAATTTAGCTGGCTAATCTGGGTTATTTCTTGTTGGCTTTCACGTTTTAGTTGTGCTGATGGGTTATTTTTTGGTCATATTAATTTGAATGTGACCAAAAGTTTACCAAATGATATAGTTGGATACAGCATCAGTCTCCTTTCATGAGTCTTTAAAAGCATACTAGCGCTCTGAAAAACTGCAATACTGGGTAATATGAGTAATGCATTATGATAGAATATGTTGAAACATAGCGAATAACCACATGATCATGACAATATAATGCCTGCACTATTTATCATCTATTTTTTAAAGTGCTATTTTCACAAATTTGGTGCCCACCAATTTAACTTCATTGTATTCATTTGAGTAACATCTTAAATATCAAGGATCTCTCGGATTAACAAGCCGCGATCACCTGGTAAGAAAAATCATGAGAAACATGTAAAAATGCTGTCAGTTATCCAATATTAACAATGTGAACATCTAAATTGGAGAATTTCTTGGGTTTTATTGGTTCCTGATGTTTCTCGGCTGACCTAGTTTTATTGCTAATTGTAAACAAACTGTATAGTATTCACTATTTTAAAAGCATCAGGTGAATGTGTTACAGTCTCAGTTCCCCTGTCATAGGGGATTTAAAGTACTTTTAAGTAAATTTTTAGTTATTTAGAACTTTCACAATTTAAGTGTAAATGAGCTCAAGTATGGCTTTAAGTAGGCTGTAATTAGTAGAGGGTAAAGATGAGTCACCGAGAGTTGCATCAGATTGTAATCCAATAAATTACTATGCTTATCATTTAATTGTTTCTAACACAGTCTCTAATAGTCCTGTACTCCTTTCATGTAGAATCAGTTATAACCTATAATCCTATTAGAAATCCATTAACCCTTAGAATGCTGGGTCCTTTTCTAAAATTATATTTTTGTGTTTTCTGTGCTCGTATACTATCTGCTTAATTTTGTTAAGGATAGATACTTAGAGTAGCAAACAGGTTTGACCACAGGTCAGCTGCCAATTTACCTGGCGACTGGCCTGGATTTAACCCACCAAGAATAATTAGTGTTAATGTTGTTATCATGTAGAGGGTTCACAAACTCTGTGCAGGAATACTTACAATGAAAAGGGAGATCACTGTTTAGGAGAATGGAGGGTTCAATGCAACACTATTCTAAGTTCTTCCATTGGTGACAGACTGACCTACTAGTCTTGCAGCGAACTCTCAAGTCATACTAGAGTAAGACTAAATGTTTACTCTGAAAGCAATCAGGAAGCAAAATGTTGAATGTTGTTATGAAAAACCTTGAACCACCTGTCCACACTTATTGCTGTCATGTCCCTGCAAAACATCTGCACAAGAGTAACCCTGCAAAGGATTCAAGAACTTCGTTCATTAATAGGCCTGAATGAAAATTGGCTTTTCATGAACATAAAGTTGTTCTCGAATTTCAAGAACATGTTCATTAACATAACTGTTGTCTTAAAACGCAGGGTTATATTTTGTAAATCATTATGCGTTATTACCGTAAAATGTTAGCTCAATTCCTGCTCTTTCTATGGCAGGAATCGCCCTTAGACAAGCAAACAACCTTTGCTTTTTCAATACTTTTACACTGAGTGCAACTGCCGAACTGTTGAAACTGAAGCTGTTGGGAAAACGGCATTTACGGCAAATATATGGAAAATGGCAGGATTTGAGTGAAAAGTTTAGGTTTTATGTCATTACAAATCTTTCTCTTTGAACATAATCCATTAAAAATACTTGTTTTAAATCATTTTCAATTACATAAAAGATCTTTTTGCAGAATGATTACAAACCTATGGTAAGAATTGGTTCACTTTTTAGTTCTCCAAAAATTGAAGATTGGTGGGTGCATTGTAATGTATCCGAGTAAACTGGTAGGATCAATAGAGTGTAAGGGGTCTTTGAAAGTAGTCCTCACATATTGACGACTAATCAAGCCTTAAATACTTATGCACTTGTTAATCCTCTTCGCCAATAAGTTCCCAGTATTGATTGTTCAATGTTCAAGTTATCATTAAATCTGTGTTTTGATTGTTCAATGTTCAAGTTATCATTAAATCTGAGTTTTGATTGTTTGATTTTCCTTTTGTCGTTAATTCCAAGTTGATACTTCACAATTCAACTGGTCACTAATTCTGAGATATGTTAAAATCGGTATTAAGTTGGTAATTTGTTTTGAGTTTTGATTGGTCAATATGCAATTGGTCATTAATTCTGAGTTTCGTTTTATTGGTATTAACCCTTTACCAAACAATAACGACATTTAATCACTTTGTTGAAGACAATGTTGGAAAACATTGTGGGTAAAGAAGAAATTGCTCATTAAGAGCAATTTCTTCTTTTCCCACAATGTTTTCTACTCTATTAGATGATTACTTTCAAATTTCAACACATTTTGAAATGTTGTCTGCAAACTCTTTCAATTTGAGACAGTCGAAAATTTGCCATTTGGTAAAGGGTTAAGCTGGGCATCAATTCTTAGTTTTGATTGGTTGATATTCAACTGAGTTAGAATCCTAGAATCACTAAGATCTTAATATATAGTCAAGCATATTTTCATTATACATGTATTTGGTGCATCCATCTTTATCGGGGGGAATGGGTTGATACAAGGGTTGTTGAAATACATTTTCCCATAAATATTAGAAAGGAAGGTCTTTTGTCTTATTTTGCAGACAAAAAAGATGTTCCTGAATGTTACTACTAATTTGTTTAATTTAACTACTGTATTGGGTTAAATTCTCATTCTGCATTCTACCTGCATTATTGTCATTAAGAGAAGATGTTGAGTCAGTATTGAGAAGCGTGGGAATTTTTCCTTTTCTTTATTTTTTTGTCTCCAGAAATAGGTTTTCAACGATATTTTACTGACCAGCATATTACCAGATAAGTGCAGATTTTCTTTGTTCATTCTTTATATACCATTCCTATTTATTATATGTTGAAAGTGATCCAAGAAAATATTAACCCTTTACCAAACGCCAATTTTCGACTGTCACAAATTCAAAGAGTTTGCAGACGACATTTCAAACTGTGATGAAATGATGAAATTTAAAAATAATCTTCTGATAGTGCAGAAAATATTGTAGGAAAATTGCTCATTACAAGCGATTTCCCCATTTCCAACAATGTATTCCAGAGTTGTCTGCAACAAAGATGTTTAATTTCGATATTGTTTGGTAATGGGTAAAGACAAAAGAAGATATCATACATTTTCTCAATTTGTATGCCCATTTGTCTGGATGGTTCCGCGAGGCATTTTGTGTAGGTCAATTAAAACAAGCTTTGGTTGAGTTACAGTTTTACATGGTTTTCAACAGGATCGCATAACCTCATGCCATATTTTTGTGTCTTGCAGCAGACGGCTTTAAAAAAAAGCATCATGGAAAAAGGATAAATAGCTTGTCACAAGCAATTTCTCCTTTTGCCCCAATGCTTTTCTGATCTATTCACAAATCACAACACCAGAACTGAAAGGTTTTTTCACATGTTTACCAAGTTGTCTGCTTGGGTAAAAAAATGTCATCTGCAGGTGGTAAAGAGGTATTTCAGTCATCCCATTGGTCAGAGCACCTGTGATAGCTCCTGGTATTGTACAAAGTTCTTTCCAAGCTAGACTGCTTTCCCACATGAACATCATTTATTGAAAAAAAAAATCAAGTCAATAAAGTTTGGAAAAAGAATTGGCCAAGTCGCTTTATGACTGACAATAAAAGAAACAACCATCAAGGGTTATGACTACCAGTTTGTTACCATTGTTTAATTAACACCTTTTTATGAAGCATTCAGAATGATCAAGTGTGTATATATATTATTATATATTATATGTAATCCTATATTTGGCTTTAAACTCTGAAGGCATAACATTACCTAATGGGGCCTTAATAACAATCTTTTATTCTTAAATGTTCCATATAAGTTTATATTAATAGAAATTTAGTAAATGATATCCCTCTGTGTCACATATTTGTCATTTATCAACCCTACAACACCACAGAGAAGGTTTTTTAAAAAAGAAAATTACCCAGCATTCTAAGAGTTAATCAAACTTGCGGTTTCCTTCCTAGTAACTGTTGCTGGATGTATCTATATTGTGTTAGTTATGATTGTCATAGGGAAAAAAGCCATTACCTCATATGGAAATTGGTGACAGTTCCAAGCTAAAGGCAACAGCAGATGTCATATGCTGCATGGTTTATTAACCCATTACCAAACAATAACGACATTTGACCAGTTTGTTGCAGTGGATTCTGGAAAACATTGTGGGAAAAGGGGAAATTGCTCTTAACTAGCAATTTCTTCTTTTCCCACAATGTTTTCTGCCCTTTCAGAAGATTATTTTTCTCAATTTCATCAAGTTTTGAAGTGTTGTCTGCAAACTCTTTCAATTTGGGACAGTTCCAAATTTGGCATTTGGTAAAGGGTTAAGCTGGTAATGGTACTCATAGTGGTTTAAATCTGGAAAAAGGTGGAGGGCAAATGAATATGTAAATTGGATTGGAACTGATCCAATCTTTTATAGCATGAAGGTTGTAAAAACATGAAAAAAAATGTATTACAGAATAGCAGAATTTAGTGAAACTTTAATTGAATTTACAAGCAGAATAATTGGATTGACTCCATAAACTGAAAGAGGAGATTCTGTTTAACTGTACTTTGCTGCAGAAACTGCAGTCTAATCTGATTCTGAATGTAACAGTCCATCAATCAGTGCATAACAGACTGAAATAACACCAAATTAACATGCAATGATAGATTTTAATCAGGATTTATAGTATCAAAGATGGGGCAAGGAAATAATAGTTTTCTCATGAAACTATCCAGACTCAAGTTTGCATTGACTGCAGAGAATCTTGCTAATAGCAGATCTTTGTAATGTTCATTAAGGTTCAGTCATGAAATCATGATTGTTCTCAAAAATGACCGTGATAATGAGAGAAAATTTATTTTTATTAAGAAATGCTTAATTTTTTTTTATAATTTAATACAATGACATGAATTTGATACTCATTTCAGTAGTCTCAGTGATATGATTTGTATGGGTACCAACATTACAGGTTATGGATGCTTGTTTAAGGAATAATGCCACAGATTTTTTTGGAGTATCAGAAGCAATGATTACCCAGGAATGTTCGGAGTAGTTAAGTTTTTTTGCTGCAATCCATTGTAATGATATTGCCAAAAACCTCAAATAATGAACCAAACCTTGAATTCCACTTTCATGTTAATTTTACAGATTCCTTCATAGGGGGTATATAAGGACTTAACGGAACAACAGACAACAAATCAAGGGTTCAGTGCAATACTATAGTAAATGTTTTATGTTTATGAAGCACTTACTATAGTCTTGCACTGAACTGAAGAAATGGTCAACTTGAAAAACTGCATCTATTTCTATTTGAAATCATGTGCAACTGCTTTACAGAAATATCTTAATATGCTGGGTAATTTTCTAGAAATAGATTTTTGTGTTGCCTGCTTTCCAAAACCTTAAATATCCACTCAACTTTGATGAGGAAAGATACCCAGAGTAGCAAACAGGTTAGATCGCAGGCCAGCTGCCAATTTACTTTGCAGTTGGCCTTGATCTCACCTGTTTGCATGAGCATGAAGTGGGTTTCAGCACTTGTAAAGGTTAATTGAATTAGTATAAAGATATGATGACATCTAAAGTTTGACAGTTGGAAACCTCATGTCTTTTACATAGCCAATTCCACTTCATCGGGAATTTGTGAGTATTGCTTGAAAGCAACAGCAGACCATGATCCCATTACCAAACAGTTACAACATTTGACCAGTTTGTAGCTTTCTGAATGACTGGTGTGGTATAAAACCATATTAGGTGACATACACACCATAATTCTGTGGTTTATTGTACTCAAAACTTCTTAAAACAAGAAAGACTTTGTGTACTAGTGTTTTGTGCAGATCAAAAATAAGATACCCGTAATCAAAAAGCATGCAAATAAATGAACAACTGTTGTCATAGTAACATTTCATGTGATTGCGTACTTTGGGTATATTCCGGTAAGCATAGTGATTCACTTCTAAAGGGATGAATTACTTAATATCTTATCTACGCCCATTATCGCGGGTTGTTATTGTAAAGGTAGACACTTTGTAACAGGGGTGCTTCAGGGCTCTCATTGGACCCTGTCAGCCGTTGTATCGTTATCGGGCGAGTTATCAAGTTTGTTGGGTTCCCAGGGCTTACTGACTAACACCCGCAAGGTAGATTTTTCTTTTGTGATCCTACAAGTTTATCTAGATCAATAAGTTTTGTTGATCACTTCTGCCATGAAACTGACACTTGACGCTCGGGTCAACACATTCCCCCATATGATTTGGGAAATTTTGGTCAAGCTCAAATTGAGAGTTAAACCGATGACAATATCAACCCTTTACCAAACGCCAAATTTTCGACTGTGCCAAATTCAATGAGTTTGCAGGTGACATTTCAAAATGTGATGAAATTGAAAAACAACCTTCTGATATGGAAGAAAACGTTGTGGAAAAAGGAGAAATTGCTCATTATTAGGAATTTCTCCTTTTCCCACTATGTTTTCCAAAGTTGTCTGCAACAAACTGGTCAAATGTTGTTATTGTTTGGTAATGGGTTAAAGCAGTCCATCATATTGGATTATGTTACGGATTGAAATTGATAGTAACTGCAAACGATTTTTTGTAAATATTTAAACAAGTTTTTCTTTGTTATTTGAGGTTTTATTTCAGGAGATGAGCAATCTCTCTTTTTATCTTGTTATAAGGAATACTTCCTTCCATCACTTTTTTCAATCTTACTGTTGAAGGTGTGTTAACTCTCTCCATCTTCAAAGATACTTGCAGCAGAATGAGGGTGACAGAAAATGGAAACCCTATTGTTCACAACTAGTGAGGTTTCAGTGCAAGATCATAGTCAGACCTTACAGTCTTGCTTTATATCCTCATCATGCGCGTAGCTAGCCCTCCATGGATGTGGATCCATGATTAAGTTAGGGGGTCAGGGAATTCTGGAAATAATGGTGCATTCTAGGAAATTTCAGTGTCATCAATTTAGTCCTCAAGAATATGGACACACAGAATACATTAACCCTTTCCCAAACAACAAATTTTCAACTGTCCCAGATTGAAAGAGTTTGTAGACGACATTTCAAAATGTGATGAAATTGGAAAAATACCATCTTATAGGGCAGAAAACATTGTGGGAAAAGATTGTTACAAGCAATTTCTCCTTTCCCCACAATGTTTTCTGAAGTCGTCTGCAGCAAAGTGGTCAAATGTCGTTTTTGTTTGGGAAAGGGTTAATGATGGTATGAATATATATATGAGACACTTTTGAACATTTTGGTAAAAGCCAACACAACTTATCAACTCATGCAGAAGTAAGTTTTTCAGTTCACATGGTTTAAAAGTTGTTTCCTGCTGATATGTATCTAGAGTAGAGTGAGTTGTACAAAACAATGAAGGAGAGTCTTCATAAACCAATTTCTCCATAACTCACATTAATTAACACCCTTGGTGCTGAGGTCTAATGAAACCACTGTGGCTGAAGGATGAATTGTTCTTAATGAGCAATTTGTCATTTTTTCCTAAAGGTTTCTATCCCATACAGTTAACCCTTAGAATGCCGGGTAATTTTCTAAAAAGAGATTTTTGTGTCATCTGCTTTCCTGAGCCTTAAATATCTGTTAAATTTTGGTGACGAAAGATACTCAGAGTAGCAAACAGGTTAGATCACAGGCCAGCTGCCAATTTACTTGGCAGCTGGCCTGGATCTAACCTGTTTGCATAAACATGAAGACGGTTCCTGCACTGTAAGGGTTAAGAAAATTTATGATTTATGTGGGGTTTTTCTTGAACCCTGTTGCGTTTTTATTTATATCTGTTAGAAATGCCTAAAAGGGGTAATGGATTCAAGGATGGTATGGGGGGGGATATTTTTGGGACATATTGAGGTATTTTTACATCATTGTTCTATTTCACTGCATACTTTACAACAAGTGGTTTAGTGGTGGAAAATTTGAGGTATGAATGATATTAAGAAAAGATAAAATCACAAAGTAATTCTTTCATATTAAACAGATTAGATTTATTAACCTTTATAGTGCTGGAACTGACTTCATATAGATAACAGCTATAAAATAGCAAATATAACATTGTTATAGTGTTACAGGATAGAAACCACTATTGTTAAAGGAGTCATTCCTTGTTAGGAGCAGTGTCTCTTGTTGATACAGTGGTATCTTTAGTCTTTTACTGCATGTGCATCACGGTTAGTCAATATGGAGTATTGGGTTTCATCTTTATAAAGATAACTGTGATATATAGTAGCACATATAACATTGTTATAGTGTTATAGGATAGAAACCTTTGTGGCTAGAGGCATCATTATTTGTTAGGAGCAGTGTCCCTTTTTGTTACAGTGGTTCTTAACCCATTACCAAACAATAACAACATTTAACCACTTTGTTACAGACGACTCTGGAAAACATTGTTCTAAAAGGAGGAATTGCTCATAACGAGCAATATTTTCTGCCCTATTGGAAGCTTATTTTCCAACTTCATCACATTTTGAAATGTCGTCTGCAAACTCTTTCAATTTGGGACAGTTAAAAATTTTGTGTTTGGTAAAGGGTTAATTCTTTTGCTGCATGTGCATCAAAGTAACTCAAAGTGAGTCAATATTGGGTATCAGGTTTCACCATATTATAGATTATAGGATTTCATTGATTCATATTGAAAGTTACTTTTTTAATGTTCTAGTATCCAGGCTTCATTGAAAGACTATAGCAAGTGCTTCGCAAAATGTGAAGCAGTTGCTATAGTCTTGCAATTAAACCTAACATATATAATTAATCAATACTGCATTTGATGCATCAAACAAACAGTTGTTCTTCATGGCGGATGATGCGTCATATGGAAACAGAGAGACACTTTAAAACTTAAATGGAGTAAGAGTTAAACCCTTACAGTGCTGGAACTGACTTCATGCTTATGCAGACAGGTTAGATCCAGGCCAGCTGCCAAGTAAATTGGCGGCTGGCCTGTGATCTAATCTGTTTGCTTCTCTGAGTATCTTAACTCATTGTAATTAAGCAGATATTTAAGGTTTCGGAAAGAAGATGACAGTAAAATGTATTTTTAGAAAATTACCCAGCATTCTGAGGGTTAAACCTTTACCAAACGCCGAATTTTCGACTGTCCCAAATTGAAAAGGATTGCAAACGACATTTCAAAATATGATTTAATTGAAAAATAATAGGACAGGAAACATTGTGGGAAAAGGAGAAATTGCTCCTTTTCCCACCATGTTTTCCATAGTCATCTGCAACAAACTAGTCAAATGTCGTTATTGTTTGGTTATGGGTTAAAGAGTTAATTGTGTAATGTTGGGTGAAGTCCTCAGATTTGCCCGAGAGATCTATCTTATGCTCCGATCTATCACTACCGCTACACTCATTGTGAGTCAATGTTTACAATCAAGGAGTCGTTCAGTCAATCCGCAACTACGCAGACAAAAGTAGGTAAAATGTGTAAAATCTACATAAAAGTTATCAGGTGTGTATATGTATATGGGTAAAAATAGCGGGGCCATGTGCTCTTCGGGCTTTTGTTTGGGGCTAAGGTGACTCTTGACTCAGGTGTAAAATTAGGGGTTTTTAGGGGTTTCGTATAGACTATAGGGATAGACTAGGGAGCTTAGGTAAGGTGTTAAATTCAAATTTAATTTTGAAATTTGTTTCTTTTGTCTTGTTTTTAAACCGTTAAGCACATCATTGGTTCTTTTTTTAAATGATATTGATGTTGTTGTTGTTATTATTGCATAATTTTACATAAGTTTTGAATTTATATTAGTGTGATAACCATGCTTTTGTACAATTAATTTTTCAACAGAATATTTGAAAGTTTGAGGAATTCCAAATTTAGTGCCTTCTCTGTGACATAAAATTGTTTCTCTTACTTTGACCACTAAACTAATACTCTATAATAAATGCCTTTATCACATTTGCAGCAGATTACTTTAGAAAATTTGTGTTTAACTCTTCACCACCTGCAGACAACATTATTTTTACTTGAAGCAGACAACTTTAGAAAAGTTTTGTAAACCCATGAAAAAACATTTCAGTTCTGCTGTTGTCATATGTGAATAGATTGAAAAGAGCATTGTGGCAAAAGGAGAAATTGCTTGTGACAAGCAATTTCTTCTTTTAACACAATGCTTTTTCAAAGTCGTCTGCTGCAAGACGCAAACATGTGGCATTAGGTGGTTATGTGTTAACAGAAACTTGCTTTGAATTCCCACATTCTCCTTTTATTTCAATGATCTTATTAATGATTATGAATGTGATGCTTTTGGGATCTTTCTGTTTACTTTCATATTTATAAAATGTCGTCCGCATGCACTAAATGACACAGGTACAGGATTGATTGATGCTCATATTGGCAATTTATGCCTTTTTAACAATCCTTTCAACCATTCCAGAAGACAAGCATCTAATTCTCAATTTACTATGTGCAGTCTTCATTTTTTCACAATATTTTTTTCCCCAATTTAATCAACAAACTGTTAATAAGAAGGTTTTCAGCTATATTGGCCTACACATACTCATTTTCATATAATTGCTGCAGAAGCATTGATAATCCATTGTGACAAAAGTAAATTATTTGAAATGATAGATGTCTTTGTTCAGACAATAAATTTTGGTAAATGGAGTATCAAGATCTAGCTATAGATGATTCAATTCCTGTCAAATTTGCCGTTCAGAACATAATCAAACTGAATTTTGGAAAAACACATTTAGCCTCAAATGTCTGTAATAATAAATGGTTTTAAGGTAAAAGAGTCAATGCATGACTTGAACATAAAATATTTAAGAAATTACTATTATCTTGCACTAATCCATTTTCATGTTTGTCTTTTATCAAGTCAAAGGATAAAGTATGCCTTTATCATAAATGAATAGTTTTTTATACATTTTACTCAATTTAATGGAGTATACCATACCCATCAGTTAGCTAAAGAATACAGGATACACCATCTTTGAGACATATCTTGATTTTAAGTTGATAACTGCAAGATTTGACTGATTTCAGCTTAACAAATCTTGACACAACTTTCAGACAGATTTCACATCAGATAAGCAGTAAGGATACAAATATACAATGATAACTTAAAAAAGAATAAAATAGCCTATCTAAAGCAGTAAGCATATTGGCATCAACAAAAGAATAAGCGTATCTTCGTCTTCAATTATACTAAAAATCTGTTACATCAACAGGGGTATCTTTAACCCTTTACCAAACACCAAATTTTCGACTGTCCCAAATGGAAAGAGCTTGCAGACGACATTTTTAAATGTGATGAAATTGTAAGATAATCTTCTCATAGGGCAGTAAAACATTGTGGGAAAAGAAGAAATTGCTCGCTTAGAGCAATTTCTCCTTTTCCCACCATGTGTTCTAGAGTCGTCTGCAACAAACCGGTCAAATGAAGTTATTGTTTGGTAATGGGTTAAACCATTATGTCCTGTCCATTTCAAACTTTTCAGCTAAATCTATCATACCAAGTAGGTATCAAGAGAACATCAGCAGCAAACATCTAAAATTTTGAAAAAGTCATGTTTTATGAGATGTAGAAGATATATACTGTGACAAAATCAAAAATTGCTATTTCCAAGCTAAGCTTTCTCAGAGACTGTCACTTTCTCTGGAAAATATTGTAGGGTTAATAGATAAAAGTGTCATGGACACACCATACACCATTTAATATGGAGAGCAACTTCCCATTACGTCCCAATGATTTCATGCCTTCTGCCTCAGATGTGTGAAATAATGATTAATCAAGGCTTATTTCAAGATAATGGTTAACCCTTTCCAGAACAATAACGACATTTGACCACTTTGTTGCTGACGGCTTGAGAAAACATTGAGGGAAATGGAGAAATTGCTCGTAACGAGCAATTTGTCCTTTTCCCTTAATGTTTTCTTCTCTTTAAGAAGATTATTTTCAAATTTTTATCACCTTTTGAAATATCGTCTGCAAACTCTTTCAATTTGGGACAGCTGAAAATGTGTTGTTTGGGAAAGGGTTAATCTTTAACTTTTGCATAGAGCTCTCTAAATAGACTTTGTGACAGGTCCAAATTGAAAGTGAAAGTAGATAAAAAAGAAATGGCAAGAAAGACATTAGCTTTCTAAAAATTTGCGATAATTGTGACAATACATTTGATAACCCATTAGGAGCAACTGATCCTTTGGTGACAGTGACTTCTAATGAGTACTGTGCTTTTAGTGGATGCTCAGTTTATGTCAGTCGGGTCCAGAACTATTATTGGTGTAGAACAGATAGTTCTGACCCAGACCGATCTATACCGAGAATGGCCGAAGTAATCAGACGAAAAAATGAGTTTCAAAATAGCGGATTATGGCTATTCTACCTTAGTGCAAGACAATATAGTCATTCACTTTAGCAAAGGACTTGATTTAGACTTACTATAAGTCCTTGTCTGAGAGTTATTGTTCAAAATGCTTTTGATAACCGCCTACATGTGAGCCGTCCCATTTAGTCCAATTGGATTAGTTCTTATCCTTTTTAGATTTACTCTAAGCCTTTGGTCCAATCTTTTTTGATTGTACACCAGAACCCGAACTGGGATGGAAAAAGCTGACATGTTGAACTGGATTAGAGTAGGCTTGTCTCTTTATGAAAATCAGGAACTTCATATAGAATGGAGTTAGATCTCAACTTGGATCAGTCTTGTACAGTG
This sequence comes from Cerastoderma edule, assembly GCA_947846245.1. Lineage (NCBI taxonomy): Eukaryota > Metazoa > Mollusca > Bivalvia > Cardiida > Cardiidae > Cerastoderma > Cerastoderma edule. Next base: position 9,633,744 of record OX401416.1, on the reverse strand, counting down.
ACAAGCAATTTCTCCTTTTGCCACAATCCTTTTTGAAAGTCGTCTTTGAAAAGACACAAAAATCTGATGTTAGGCTTGACGGCTTTCCTCTAGAGCAATACATTGGTAAGAAACCAATAAATAATGTTTCGTGGATTTCATGAATTTTTTGCAAAAGTATTATTGGTCAAACAGTTGTTTATGATGCCTTTTGATTGGCGTTGCTACAAACAGAATTACAACAGAGGCCATTTTAAAGGTCATACTTATTGGAAATCTTTCAAAGTTCAAACTTATTTACTTTACATCGATTGTGAAACAAGTTCTTACAACTTACATTAATTATAGGAAATCATTGGCTTCTTTTTGTTTAAAACTTTTGCTATCATTTCAAGACAGGTTCCTTCGAAACATCATCATTAGAAAAGAGGTCATTGTTCCTTTTTGGCTTCATATTTTCTTGATGCAAATGAAAAAAAGGAGAAGAGAATTGAAGCTGACAAAACTTTCAAGAATGATAGTAATTTGACTTGTTTTTGTTGCATTTTTTTTAACCCGTTACCAAACAATTACGATATTTGGGCAGTTTGTTGCAGATGACTCTGAAAAACATTGTGGGAAAAGGAGAAATTGCTCTTAACAAGCAATTTCTCCTTTTCCCAAAATGTTTTCTGCCCTCTCAGAAGGTTCTTTGTCAATTTCATCACATGTTGTATGCAAACTATTTGAATTTGGGACAGTCAAAAATTTGGTATTTGGTAAAGGGTTAAAACTGCACTATGTATGTCCTGTGACATGAATTGTCCCCCTTGTTGAGTGAGAAGTACATTTTCTCTGTGATTGTTGTAACAGCGATTATTCTGATCGCTGGAAGCCATATACAACAACTACACATTTACCAATTCCATTCTTTGTGTACTCACTGTCTCATGGAACTGAATCGTAAATTTCCCAGAGCACCCAAATATAGACTAACATAGACCCGCAGAGGTTTCTCTTAAATATATCTTGTCAGAGAATTGGCAGAGATAGGTATTTTTCAGGAAGATTTTTTTTTTCTCTCTTTGAGACAGATGCTTTCTGAATTGAGGTTAATATTTATCTACCGAGTTTGTCTAGACAGGCTTACGAGAGAGCGTTGGAGGATATGTTTTATTGAATATACGTCTGGGGTGCAGTGTCTGGCAACGATTTGTCTTCATTCACGGAAATTCTGTTTCGCGTAGTACTACGATAGACAAAATTTTAAGATTCATTCATCCTCGGGGAAACATTTTATTGTTGTTCCCGCTTAGACTTGTAAGGTACTTCCAATTGAATTTCTATGGATAGACAGAATTAAGGGGAGCCTATTTGGACACCGCTTTAAGCTAGCCCTTAGTTGTTGGTATTTATAAGAATGTTTAGGAAATAATGTTAGTGTCTACAATGGGTGGAACAATTATGAAAAGTAATGATTGAAATGTCAGAATTTAATTAATGAAAGACATGCTCCCAGTCAGATGTGCCAAAACTTCTTCACCTTAAAGGCACATGAAAGTACAAATAAATAAGTTTACTGAAATTTTTTTTTTATATAGAGTTCTTTTATCATGCTCTTAAAAGTCATGAAGATTACTTTATAAATGTTTTTAAGACCCTATTTAATTAACTCCTTGAACAAAAGTTATTTTGTGCTTGAAATAAAGCTTTCTCCAGTTCAATCATGTTTATCAACAATCTGTTTGATTACATATTTAAAATAACAAATTTTGATTGGTCTGTTACAGGTCAGAGATGAAGGATCAGGCAATCTGAATTTTTTAAGTGGCTGATCTGGGTTATTTCTTGTTGGCTCTCACATTTAAGTTTACCAAATACATGTAATATAGTTTGATATAGCATTTTTCTCCTTTCATGGGCCTTTAAGAAATGTTGTCTTGAAGAATGATGACTTTATGATGGTTGAAGACTTGTATTTCCATTACACTTTTATAAACTCATTTTGATTTACTTGGAGCCTACCCCATGTGAAGGATTCAATGGCTGTTGATGAACTCAAAGCTTTATTGAACTTGTTTGTGAATTTTCAAGAACATGTTCATAACCATCAAGAATATGTTCTTGGTGTTTGGCAAAATTTTCTTGAAATTCATAAACAAGTTCTAGACAACACTGATTTCATGAATGACCATTTGTATGTTCATGAAGCTTGTGTTTTCAGTTCTTAAATTCTTTGTAGGGGATGTCACAAACAAAAATGGTAACAAAAATTGTAACTATAGAAATGAGCAATTTCTTCTTTTGTCACAATTGTTCCTTCTAATTACCTCAAAGACAATAACAGTCTACATACTATCTAGGTAATTTAAGCTGTCATTTGTTATAATTTGAATCTGTCAAAAACACTATGTGGGGGAGAATGGTTTAACCCATTACCAAACAGTATCACCGTTTGACTACTTTGTTGCAGACGACTCTGGAAACCATTGTAGGAAAAGGAGAAAGTGCTCAAAATGAGCAATTTCTCCTTTTCCCCACAATGTTTTCTGTCCTATCAGAAGATTATATTTCAATTTCATTACCATTTTGAAATGTTGTCTGCAAACTGTTTCAATTTGGGACAGTCGAAAATTTGGTATTTGGTAAAGGGTTAAGCTATCATTTGTTTGAATTTGGACCAGTCCAAAACATTATGTGGGGTGGAGAATGGCTTAATAGCTTTAATGTTACCTTAATCTGACCCCTGGATAAGTTTTATTGATGTAACTTCAGATAATTGTTCACTTGAAAGTTCCTGGACAGGCTTTATCTATTGATTAGCGATGAATTCTTTATTTCCCTCCGTTTCATTTGCACATGGAAAAAATGGTCTTATTGAATCTGCTTATTGGACTTTTGTGACTGTTTCAAATTTAAAGATTCAACAGACAACATCATATAACAAGAATCAAATATGTATTTCTCTATGATATTTGATTAATACCAATGTAGCGTAATGATAAATCGCTCAGAAGGAGCAATTTATTCTCTTTTAACAGCCTTCAGCCTCCTTCAATGTATTAGTCAGCAGCAGATGCAGGTATTATGGAGCAAAAAGATAAGCAATTTTGCAAAAAGTATTTTAATTTTGGATTTATAGCAGTTGGTTGTTTCTTCCTATAAACATTGTTTGAATTGGCAGGTTTTTCTTGATAGATATATTTTTTCTTGTTCATGTGGATTATGGTTTAATATGGTTTGTGTCAGTAGTACTGTATTTATGGCGTAGTTTTGTAGAAATTACAACTCATATGATTGGCTAAATTGGAATAATGGCTGATGCTTTCATCATATCCAAGCCATGTCTATGATCTACTTTTTGTTGCTTAAACATAAAACATATCCTAAAAAATTCATTATTGTTGACCAAAAGAATCTTGTGTCCAAATTCAATTTGAGGGTTTATTTCAAGACAGCAGCAAGTTTCTTTTTTTGTGAATGACTCACTAAAATTTTGCATTGAACTCTGAAATTCTACTTACTTCCGTTACAGAGTACTTGGAATCTTCCTTTGATGCAATGATTTATCAGAGGTCAAGATTAGAGACATATTTCATTTTCTTTACTTCTTTATCTCTTGTCTAAACCCTATGCTGTTGGTATTCTCTAGGGGTCCTGTGTGGCCCAGTGGTTAAGGTTGCAGACTCATAACTAGGGTTCTTGAGTTCCAGCCCCACCAACGCCTTTGTCTTCATGGGAGTGGACTTTGGCATGTCACTTCAGAGTCCTAGTCTAGTACTGATGGATTCAGGAACGCTGTAACATACTGAAAAATTGTTGACATGGTGATAAAAAAAAAAAAAAAACATCATGAATATTCTGGTATATATTCTCTAGAAACCTCGAGAAAACTCACAAATGTGTCCCAACTAAATAGAATTTTTATAATCCAGTTTTAAAAAAGCTAAATCCAGTTCCCATTCCAAAAAGGTCACAAATAACTTTTGAACAGTGCTGAGAATGTTTCTCTCATAGACTGGCTAGGATTATCTCAAAGGTAAAAGCATAAGGCTCGTTTACAAGACTGGAATTAATTATTTCACTGATTAAACATTTATAGAGAGTGTGGAGTAAATACGAGCAAGACTGACACATGCTTACGCTTTTTTAAAGTAGGTTACTATAAGCATGCAAGTTTAATGAACTCCGGTTGAGGAGGCTTTGTTTTATTGCCGGTTGTAGATTGTTGGTTGAAAGAACAACAATTATGCAATAGGGGCAGTAAAAGATGTGCGTTGATGACCCCCACTCTGGCATTTATTTCGTTTGGAGAGGGGTTTTATGGGCTCTTGCGCCCAAGAACAGACAACAAATACCTTTGGTCACATGCATCAGTTGCATCAGTTCATGCAAGTAGTCTAAGTGAGCCCTTATAGGTCTGGAACCGACTTCATGCTCACGCAAACAGGTTAGATCCAGGCCAGACGTCAAGTAAATTGGCGGCTGGCCTGTGATCTTATCTGTTTGCTACTGTTGGCTACTCTGAGTATCTTTCCTCAACAAAATTTGGCAGATATTTAAGGTTTTGGAAAGCAGACGGCACTATTTTTAGAAAATTACCAAGCATTCTAAGGGTTAATCAGTTGATCAGTTGATTGATGATGTTGCAGAGGTTTTGATTGGAGCTGTATTCTCTTACCTTACTTCTTTATTACTTCTCTAAACCTTATATTGAGGGTTCTTCGAGGTCCAGAAAAAAGATGAATACCCCTTTTTTACTTCTTTATTACTTCTTAACCCTTTACTAAACGCCAAATCTTAGACTGTCCCAAATTGAAAGAGTTTGCATACTTCATTTCAAAATGTGGTGAAATTGGAACATAATCTTCTAATAGAGCAGAGAACATTGTTGGAAAATGAAAAATTGTTCGTTACTAGCAATTTCTCCTTTTCCCACAATGTTTTCCAGAGTTGTCTACAACAAAGTGGTTAAATGTTGTTAATGTTTGTTAATGGATTAAAGGAACTCACTAGTATCATCTGGATAAGGTGCTATCAAAATAAAATTTGACAATTATCTTTTAAGATATTGCGTATAAAAGCATGCTATTATGCCATTGATAAAGACCACATACTTTATTGTCAATAGTTTTAGACAAGAACTACATCTGTCTCATGTTTATCATATATTGTCATGTGTGGTTTAGTGGTTATGGTTGTGAACTTTTAATGCAAGGGCCACAGGTTCAAGGGCCACTAGCATCACTGGTTTCATGGTAATCTCCTAGATATATCATAGCCTAGTACTAGTGAATCCCAACTCGAATAATTGTTGGCACAGCTTTAAATGCCTACTAGAGAGAACATAATTGTCCTGGACCCCATTGTTTGCTTTATAAAGGTTGATAGAGACATATGCACAAACCAATAAATAATAGAGGACAGTGTTCCAAGGGTAGAGTGCCAGCCTTCGGACATGAGGGCTGTTGGTTTAAATCCTGTGGATAGTGGGATCTGCCTTGCAACCTTTCATTGATCCACATTTTGCAATATTTTCAGGAAGCAGTTTGGAGAGTGATTTATCTAAGCTGTAAGAACTTGTTCTACAATTGATAAAAAATAAATGAGTTCAAACTAAACTAATTAGAATGCTTATTTTGATTGTTGTTGCCTATAAGGAAGTTTACACTATTATACCTTGCCTTGCATTATTCTATTTTCCCCTTGCTTCATAAAACCTCATTTTGATGCATCAGCTAAAGAAGTCTCCAGAAACCACTGTGACAAAAATAACAAGAATTCTCATTCTGATGATTTCTCTTTTTGTCACTATGATATTTACTCAACATTGCAACGAAAACTGTCATTAGTTGTTGCCATCAGCCCATTCATATTTAGTTAGCAATCACGAAATTAAATATGTAAATTGATTTCTATTTTAATTCCAGACAAACCTTGAGAATCATTGAGATGATGCTCTTTGCCTGTGAATGAAGCCAATCTTTTCTACCTGTCTTCTATAGAATGGAGAACAGTCCATTTTTCGACTAGTGTATGTAGAGTTATAAACTTCAAAGGTAAGTCATTGAACCTTTAAACAAATTGTGGTGGTTGTGGTTGTGATTGATTGATTAATTGGTTGAGCCTTCTGCATCACATCCACATCGCTCATAGGTTCAATTGTTTATAATTATTGATAGTCCTTTGGATCTTTATCACAACCCGTTAACCCCTTACTCCAAAAAGAAAGCAAAGAAAAGTAGTTCCTGTACAACTGTTTACTTCACAACACCAAGATTGTGAGTTTCAGTTCTTTTAAGTAGAGTGGTCCAACTTCAAATTTTCATTAAACTATATTCTGCATTGGCACTTGCAAATTATCCATGAAGCAGAATCAAGAGTGCAAGTTATAGAAACTAGTATCATAAACAATGTAACATAAATAGAATGAAAAAACTCCTGTTGATGGATCTGCTAGAGAAGTCTGTAGAGACCATGGTTTGTGACAAGAAGAAAAATTGCTCCTTATGTGCAATTTGTCCTTTTGCATCAATGTTTTATAACCAATTAAAGAGAAGAAATAAAACCTTTTGATTTCATCTATTGCTCTTGCTTAGAATTTGTACCAGGTCAATGATTCCCATGTTGGGAAGTATGTTATAGGCATTGAGCCATATGTCTTGGTGGTACCTTGATAACTTCCTGCAAATCAATCAAAGGACAAACATGAATATATGCAGACAGGTAAAAATCTAGATGTGAAACCTTCATGAAGCGAAATATAATGATTTCAACATTCAAGCCATGTTAGGGTAATTATAAGAGAGAATATTGGCTGAACTGGATATTGAACTCAGGAACCTTGTCAGGACCACTGGGTTAACCCAGTTCAGCTTCAGCAGGTGTTATTAAATGGTTAAATAAGAATTAATGGGTGATAACTTTTATTGGAGGTTAATAGAAATTGTTTAACCCTTAGAATGATGGGTAATTTTCTAAAGATAGATTTTGTGTCGTCTTCTATCCTGAACCTTAGATATCTGCTTAATTTTATTGGGGATAGATACTCAGAGTTGCAAACAGGTTAGATCACAGGCCAGCTGCCAATTTAATTGGCGGCTGGCCTGGATCCAACCTGTTTGCATAAGAATGAAGTTGGTTCCAGCGCTATCAGGGTTAAAGACGGTATTACCGGTTAAGATAACCTAATATGTAAATCCTCATGGTATTACACATGCAAAAGCTGCATGGGAGTGTTGCCATATTTTGACTTAAAAGATAGATTTGTGTGAAAAGAGTTCTAAATTTGATAATGCATGTTGTAAATAGCTACATGTTACTCTCCAGAGATGAGCTGTTTCCAATAATAATTTCCAAATGGCTCCCAGGTTTCAATTAAACTGGGAACTAGCTCTCTGTATTACTAACTTGTGTCTTTTAAAAGCTCCTACGATAGACCTCATTTCAACTAAATCACTGTTAATTTACATTTAAAGAGTTGTAAATAATCATTTCAGTTTTCCCGGGTTTTCTCCTAGCTAGAAAAGACCTTGACTCATGACTGGCTTTTAACCCATTACCAAACAGTAACAACGTATGACTAGTCTGTTGCAGCTGACTCTGGAAAATATCTGGGAAAACGGGAAATTGCTTGTATTGAGCAATTTCTACTTTTCCAACAATGTTTTCTGCCCTATCTGAGGATTATTTTTCAATTTCATCACATTTTCAAATGTCATATGTAAACCCTTTCAATTTGGGGCAGTCGAAAATTTGTTGTCTGGCTAAGGGTTAACAGCTGTTAAGGATTCAAGAACTGTTGTCATAAAGAGATATGAACAAAAAATGGCCGTTCATGAACACAAAGTTTTGTTAATCATATTTATGGGCATATTCATGAATGTGTTTTTCATTTTCATAAACATGTTATTAAATTTGTGATTTTGTTCAAAAACAATTTTGTGTTCATGTACAACCATTTTTTTTTTGTGAACAGCATGTAAAACTGATTCAGAGTGCATGAATATATCTTAATATGCACAGATTAAGATGGTGAGTGATGGATTTCAAAACCATTACAGCACTTTTGGATTTTGATTCATATTAAGTCATTGTATACAGGCTTTTGATAATTAAAATGAACTCATTTTACTTCCAATGACTATTCTTCTGTACCACTTATACAAGAATGTTACGTCTTCTGCAAGAGTTCAGCTGCTATTAACACTTTTAAAGAAATGAAACTTTGATATTCAAATTTCCTCACATATGTTAACAAGCAGTTTGGATGCTTTCTGCTACAAACATTTCTATAAAATCGACATGTTAAATTTCATTTTAGACTTTTGGAGCCATTTTCTTAAATCTTTGTTTGTCTCAATTTCAGACTTAAATATATTTCCATTATACCATTAGATACCTGTTGAAGGTTTAATGAGTCAATGATTCTTCATTTGGTTGTGAAGAACAAAAAAATCATTCTACTAGAATAAAATAATCTCTCTACTCCTTCAATTATTGTGAGAGACTGGTTTTCAAATGTATTTGTTCCAATTCTTCTATTTCTTCAGCGGAAATATAAATTTTGACATGCTGCAGTTTTCTGTTCAGAATATTGAAGATCTTTATGTTTGTGAGCTTCCTGGGCAAGAAAAAATGGGTTTTCAATCTTCTGGTTCTTTTGACTAGTGAGTAACATGGTTGCTGATCTTGTAGGGTCTTTAGCATACAGTTCTTTTTTATGCAACTCACCCATCATTCCTTTACCCCATTTTGATTCTTCTGACAAGAGGGTAACATGGTTGCTGATCTTGTAGGGTCTTTAGAATGCGATTCTTTTTGATGTAACACACTCATATGTCCTTCACCCCATTTTGATTGTTCTGGCCAGAGGTTAACATGGTAGATGATCTTGTGGGGTCTTAAGCAGGCCGTTTTTCAAAATATCTTTCTGAGACTAATTTTGTTGGTACAGTTTCCATTTTGTGATTGATATTTCTTTGTCTTCTCTTAAACCTATAGTGTTGGTACTCATGAGAATGATCATTGACAAGACCATTCTAATGATAACAAACAATCAGGATTTACAGTATTGACACCTGAAGCACAGTCTTTCTGGTTGTTGATGGAATCAACAGTTGGGCACCACAAGTAGATAGAAATAATTTGCTGTGTATTGAAAATTATGCATAAAATAATGATGACCATAGAGACTATTTGGATTGTCTGTTCTGGAGACTGAATTTGTTTCAACATTCTCTTATTTGGTAATTGTTCTAAACTAGAATCATGTGCTGCAATTTGCCCAGAACTGACAAAAGGCTTGCCAATTGAAGGGATTTTAAAGACTGGTGTTGCATGAAATGTTCAAATGGTATACAACCAATTCATGAAAAAGAAAGTTGTCATTTTGTCTTAATGTTATCTGTAATTGTTTCTTGGTTAAAATGGTAGAGTAATATAGAGCCATAAAAATGCTTATTGTATAGCATTCAGTAAGATTGGAGTGTTCATTGAACTTGTTAAAGTTTTATTGTTTTTTCTTAGCAGTAAGTTTGTCTCCATCAATATAACAGGCGGTGAAACTCGTAACTAATGTTGAAAATCTTATGTCAAAACAAGATAGTGTGCCCAGGTATTTTTCCAGAAATCGCAGTCGAAGGGTGTGCTTGTCCAAAACAGTCTTAGACTTTAATTTTTCTGCCCAGTATTGATGTTATAAAGCATGAGCTACCATATACCACCAGAACCAGAAAGTTGATGGTCAACTCATGCAGGGTACACAGTGTGTCTACAATTGGTAAAAGTAGATGAAAAAAGCAAAAATATCAGGGCACAGGCTTTTTGTTTGGACAGAAGATCTTAAACATTGGTCACATGATCCCCCCCAGGCCTGTATAAGCTGGAAATGTACCAGATCTCTGGATAAAAAGGCATATGGAAGGCTCTCTAATCATCTTGACTTAAATTTTAGATTGTGGGAGCTCATTTAAGTTTTCTCACTAAGACGATTCTTATGAGCACCGACAATATAGGTTTTGGAGTAGAGATAAAGAAGTTAGCTACTAAAATGTGCATCTCTTATCTAAACCTCAACTGTACAAGGAGAAGCATATCTAACAGGCAAGGCTAGCATATATCATAAATTTTAATTCCAGCTGCGGTGCCAAATATCTAGATGCACTGCATGTTGAAATTGACAGTTACATGCAATAAATCTACATGACGGCTGGTCTCCGTGGAGCATGGGTAGTTTCTGGAGCTAGATTACTTCACATAAAACATATTACCCCCACATATGCTCGCTCCTCCGAGAGGACATTTTGACCTAGTTGATGCTCTACAAGAATTAGGACATTCACTTTTCATTAGAGCTGGCTAGAATGTCAACAGAAACAAACGTTTATGAGACAAGTAGTTTGTTAGATTAAAAAACTGCCTAAACAGACATGACAAATGGCCATTTATGAACACAACACTGTTCTTGAACTTGTTCATGAAGTTCAAAAACATGTTCATGAAGACCAAGAACAGGTTCATGAATATATTCAAGTTCAAGACCAGTTAAAAGCCATTGAGTTGATGAATGGCCCTTTGTCGTTCATGAGGTTCATGAACACAGTCCTTCAATCCTTAGCAGGGGTTTTACCATCAGCTGTTAAAAATCCTGTATTTATGCCTTTTGTATGTAATAAAGGATTTTTACCAATTATTACTAAGAAAATGTTCAGTTGTCATACTTTGTGTTATTGGGCTATATTTGGTTTAAACTCAAATCAAAGTAAACAAATTTAATACGAAGGAATGGATTGCCCTGTTTTTAGCAATACAATGAATGAAGGACCTAAGTTCTTTTGACCTTCCTCAACATTGTATCCTCAAAATCAATCCAAGAAGCTTTGATCTAAAACCTTAATGGTAAAGATCAACGGTTATTTTAACCCTTATAGTGCTGGAACTGACTTCATGCCTATGCAAACAGGTTAGATCCAGGCCAACTGCCAAGTAAATTTGGGGCTGGCCTCTGATCTTACCTGTTTGCTGCCCTTGGTATCTTTCCTCATCAAAATTAAGCAGATATTTAAGGTTTTGGAAAGCAAACGACACAAAAATATATTTTTAGAAAATTACCCAGCATTCTATGGGTTAATGAGGATTGGCATTACGAATATGAGGCAAAATAAAATAGTTTGATATTTTTGATAGATGCTTTTTTCAGACGAAAAATTATTGATGCATCCTAGTGGTGCCAATTTTAAATGTGCATGTACAAACTAATGGTAAAAGAAATTCGGAGAATGTCCATATTTCAATTAAATTGAGGAAAACTTCATCTTAAAATTGATAAGATCTGCATAATGCAGTTTCAGAAAATGTCATGACGTCAGTTTTAAATCTTCAATTTCGTGCCATTTTATCGCAGAATCATGCGGATCAGCATAATTGAAGATGTTTGCATGTTTTAACACTTCTTTTGTAGAAGAAAGATTGCAGTAAACAGGTTTTGGGTGAAAATTCAATAAATAAACAGGACTTGTTTTTATGATGCTTCTTACCCATTACCAAACAATAACGACATTTAACCACTTTAATGCAGTAAACTGGAAAACAGTGTGGAAACAGGAGAAATTGCTCATAATGAGTAATTTCTCCTTTTTCCACAATGTTTTCTACTCTATCGAAAGGTTACTTTCCAATTTTATAACAATTTGAAATGTCGTCTGCAAACTCTTTCAATTTGGGACAGTAAAAAAATTGGTGTTTGTGAGAGGGTTAACACATATCACCATAATGATTAAGTGTCAACAGTCCAAATAGAAAATTAATGCAGAAACTAATCTGAACAGTTTGTATTATATTGTTACAAAAGATAAAATTGCTTTCTAGATGAAATGTCCTAATCTTTTAAGAAATGTAACATCTTAGTTCTCAGTTGAAGCTTGCACACTTCTATGAAATCATGAAACAACATTTGTCATTGACATGGAATATGAGAAACTTTTAAACAAAATAAGAGTGCATTTAAGAATAAAAATTGATATAATTTTAAAACCTTATTAGAAGAAACAGTATGACAATTGTGACAATGTGAAAATATTTCTTTAAAAGAAGAAACCAAAATACATATTTTTATATTTTTTAAATAAAGATAGAGAAACAGAGTAATCACTTCTGAATTATTGGTACAACAATTCTACAATTCTAGATAAAATGTCAATTCCAATTGTTTTGTAATCAGTTGGATCATATTAGAAATGTTATCTACACCAGGTTGTATTGCAATATCCTTAGCTTGGTCAGGCATTTGGGAAAGCAGGTAGTTCACATGGGAAAATAAATATTAAACACCTTCATCAATCATGAATGTGTAATAGATGTGTCTGCCTCATTCTTTTATATTTAAATATAGTTCTTTGAGTATTGCTTATTTTGTTTCTTAATTCGCTCTTGGAAAAATAACATTCAAATTTGTCTTCCACACCAGAAATTTCTTAAAAGAACTACTTTATGTTTTTACTGCTAAGTCAATGGAACAAGAGAAGACATTACTCATAATGGGCAAAGAACCTGTTTTGCCATATTGGTCTAAACAATACAGTGCAAAACAAATTACTTTTAAAAACTGAATATTATTTTTGTCTGCTGTGGCTTTTACTAGGGACATGTCAAAAATCCTCTATGGGGGGAAAAGGTTGAAATGAAGTGACATTTCCCATTAGAAAAGGGTTCAATTTATACAGCACTCTTAAAGTAAAAGACAATATAAATGAAAACAGCAAATAGTAAAAGTAAAGCTTATCAAATATTCCTATCTGTGGAACATGCCATGTTTTTATTGATCTATTTGCAATTCGTCATGCATATTCACAGTCAAATGTATCCCTGCATTATATAGCATTATATCGTTTGGGGAAAAAAACATGCAACCAAATCAATGGCATGTCCTTATTTATGTGCCTATTTTCAATGAATCTATAATGACAAACCACGGCGTTTCCAGATTTTACGTGAAATTGCTTCAGTGGAACCTCTGACTGGTAAAGAATCAGCAAAGATTAGCTCTTATTTCATTTTGATTTTTATTGGGATGCTTTTGTTGTAAAAGATATCTGAACCAATGCGAAAATAGGATGAACTACTTGCCACAGTCAGTTTCTTCTTTATGTCGCATCGCAGTTTTTCTGACATTATATATAGAATACATTTGTCATACTTCATATATGTTATCTGCTGTTGCTTTAGGTTTGCTTTTCTTTGTGGAGAACTAGCTTAAGTCTTGCATTTTATTCTCAATTCATAGTTGGCTTAACCCTTTTCCAAACAAATTTTTTTCGACTGTCCCAAATTGAAAGAGTTTGCACACGACATTTTCAAAATGTGATGAAATTGGAAAATAATCTTCTGATAGGGCAGAAAACGTTGTGGGAAAAGGAGAAATTGCTCGTTGCGAGCAATTTCTCCCTTTCCCACAATGTTTTCTTAAGTCGTCTGCAACAAAGTGGTCAAATGCCATTATTGTTTGGGAAATGGTTAATGTTTATGAATAAGTGTATTAATGTGACGATATATGTATTACTTGTAAAGAGCATTTTGTCTCTTTGTCGTAATGGTCTTAATCTCACAAAGAAAGTGGTTTTTTTTCCATATTTTAAAGATATCTGCATTTACATATAATTTTGAGTAGCCCTCCAAAGATTATAATGTGGGCAAACTAGCTAACTTATATCACAGCAATAACACTCTTGTTTATTGTTCAAGCCATGGTCCATCAGGGAAATGTAACATTTTGACTCGAAAAAGTCCGAGCCAAACCCCCACGCATTGGTTGAAAGTCTGTTACTTTTTAAGTTTTTGGTAAGCCTCATTCTCCACTTTCAGTATGTACTGCAGAAAACTTAAGAAGGAAATGTGACAAAATGCATAAATTGGTTCTATTTAGCACCTGTTTGTTCACATTTTCTTCTACCCATAATCATAAATAATAATAAAAAAAAAGGTAATTTTAACCAACAGACTGTAATGGTATATTTATAAGCTTTTATCAAGGACTTATTTATAATACAAATGTCACACTTTGCATCTTTCTTGTTTAATTCATTTGAATACTAGGCAATGCTGGTGGTGTTAGTTCAGGCATTAAGCAAGGCTTGAGTGGGAGTAAGGCATTAAACACCCCTGATAGACTGCCTGACTTATTTGATATAATTGACAGTATACATTTCTTTCCCAACAGTACAAACCAAATTAAAGTTTCTAACATTTATTCAGACTTTCTTCACTCACCTACACACTGATATTGGGTTAAAACAATGTTTTAAACAATATTTAAGCTACTCATAGCTGCTATGGTGATGTGCCAGAACAGGGCTGTGAAAAAGTGCCTTGCCCAAGGACACTTCAGAGAGAAAATGATTGGCTGCTAGTGGGAATAGCACCCAGGTTGGCTATGAATGGTTCCATTTGTGTATGTGGTTTGTAACGATGAAGATCGACTCTTATGGACATGCGGCCTGTCAATTGCAATTTCTCTGCCTCATGTTAGACGTAATGTCATTATAAAGTGTGGATTATCATATACGACCAAAACTGGAGAGTTAATGGTCAACACATGCAGGGTACACAATGTGGTCATCATTGGAAAAAGTATGTGAAACAAGCAAAAAAACTTGGCTTCAGCCATCTTGTAAGGACATGAGATCATTAACATTGGTCACATAATTCCCACATCTGGAAAAAGTATTGAAAATAATGTACCCCAGTAAAAATCCTTCCCTTTTTCTCTTTTTTTTTGCATCTTTGCCATTTTCTCTCTTCAGATATTTTATATTTTGCATCCATTTGGTATGTTGTGTTCACTGATTAAAAGGTGATACATTTCAGCTTGTTTGAATAAATCTATATTCAATATTTCCGTTTGTTAAATGTGGGATTTTGTGCATCAACAATTAATACTAAGAAATGAAACAATCTTACTCAAATCATCACCACACCAGCATTTCAGTGCTTTGATCTATCATGCCAACTAACTAGAGCACAATGCAGAAAAGTCAAGGAGAATGCATTATAAATTGAATAACAGATTACGCTTTCCATCGTAAGACTTATTTGGGAAATAATTAAATAAAGTGTTATCAAAATTTTATTATCTGCAAGAAAATGGAACATTGCATGCACTGATGGCATATCGGTGTGATGAATTTCTTCATCTCATCTTCTGCAGCCCAAATTGAATTAACCCTTTTTCTAATGCAAATGGATCCAAACATTAATCCCAGAGTCAACTTCTGGAAACATTATACCAAAATAATATTTGCATCTAGATTTTCTTTAGATACTTTTAGTCAACAGGATTAAACATTTAATTGTCAATGGATTTGTTTTGGCATTTTGTCAAGATAGATATAAGTTGCCACAGCTGATATGTCATCTGGAGAAGAAGTCTTGAGAAACTACTTTGACAAAAGCAGGAACAACCTATGACATGGAATTTCTCAATTTGTCACATTGTTTGCTTTACAATGATTTAGATTTTGTACACAGATTTGACTAGAAATATTTTGCTGTCTGCTGTTGCTTTCAATTTGGACCAGTTACAAATTCCCATATTCAGCAATGTGTTTATCCCGTCTTACAATCAAAGTATTTCCTTGGGTTTACACTTCCAAGGCTGCTTCCTAGAATCATGGTATAATTATTTACCAGTGATTGGTCAGTTTAGATGATTAAATTGTTGTTTTCTCTTTAGGTAACTAATAACTGTCTTATACGATAGAGCTACCGGTATTTTAAAGCGTCCCTGAATGAAACAGTTATGAGAGAATGATTAAAATTTTGTTTGGTTTTGATGTTCCACCAATATGATTAGTTTACATCAGTTACTGTTGTTCAATTTAAACAAACAAAAAACAAACAGAAATAAAAATACAAGCAAAATATGAATTTAAAAGAACGAAGATATCAAAGGAGAAAAAGAAAAAAGACATACATGGCACAATTATACAGATTGAAACATGTATTTGCTTTCCTTCTTTTATCAAACCTTTCACCAACAGTGGTAAAAGGCTCATATAAGGAAGCGATAGTTATTATTAAGAGCCAGACTATCCTTGAAAAGAATGCCAAGAACCTTTAGAAAAATGTTAAGCGAAAACACAGCTTTGAACGAAATTTTAGTATTTGTTTGATAGGTGCAGGGAAGTTTATATGTAAAATGTTGTTTTTTTCTTTTTAATTTTTCAAAATTCAATTTTGTAGAATTGTCTAAACATTGGTCCATCTGCTGCAAAACTTTTGAAGTCATTGTTAATGTAGAAATTTCTTTCCAAAAAGGATTCAATTTCTCGGCGCACCGTTTTTTCTATTTTCTACATACACAATTGTTATGTATCACCAACTCTTATAATTATTTGCTCTTAGTGTCATTTCAAACATGATCATTAGAACTTTCATTTAGAGAAAAGAGCAAACCCTTTCTCTTATACTCATTTTTTTTTTTACATTTCTTTTAAAGATTACCTAATATGAAATGGATGTGATGATAAAAACATAGTATTCCTTTATGTGATAGAAAAAGGTTTATTTTTCTCGCATTGATTTTGATTTGATCTTTATTGATTTTAAGCAGTTTGCATGGATATTGTCCATAATAATCAGATTCGTAACAATGAGTAAAGTGTTGGGATGATTGACATTTCAAGATCCTGCAACTGCACAATTGCATCAAGGTTTTGCTGCACAATTATAAGAATTCTGCACATTGCCAATCAATATCTGAGAGAAAAGTAATGAATGTAGAATTCTAAAATTCCTCGTAAATTCTAAACTTCTAACCCAATTTGAGATTTAAATTTATGGCTACTGCGCCGAAGCGTGCAAGGTGGGGAGGGGAACTAGGCTCGTTATTGTTTTATTCTTTAATTGAAAAACAGCAAAAAAATGTGTTTAAGTGTTTCTTTATTTCTAGCTTGGAGCCAATGCAAATCGAAACTCCAAGAGGAATGCATATTGGTGCACCCTTTTTTGTTGGAATGTAAATGAATGCCATTATTTTGTAATTATCTACGATCCGAACTTCCTGTTCTTTTGGCAAGAAAACATTCAAGAAAATGCAAACATTGCTTGTTAGCTTTTGTTTGGCTTATTAAATTTGTAAGATTTAACTCATTTGTTGAAAGTGACTCCATTTGATGCAATGGTAGAAGAACTCTAAAAGAAGCACTGCAACAAAAAGTAGAAATTGCATACATCAATAAGTCCAATATAAGAAACAAACAACTTATACAAATGTGAAATAGGTTGATCCAGGATAGCTTGCCTTGTATGGAATGAGGGTACCCGAATTGTCCCAGGCTTCGGGCATGAAATCATAAGGCCTTTCCTTGTCAAAGTTTGAATACTAATTCTGTCAGGCAGTTTAATTTTCATGGCATATAGAGGGTTCAGTGCAATACTATAGTAAGTGCTTCATAAACATGAAGCACTTACTGTGGTCTTGCACTGAACCCTCAAATTTATGTGGTCTCCTGGTGATCCTTGTAGGTCTCAATGGTTGTCTGGCATAACATGAAAGGAATACAGCTTTCCCAGGATTCATCAAATCTATGCTGGGGTCTGGAGGTTTTTTGTCAAAGGACATTTCCACAACACCAATGACGGTGATTGGGATTAAACTCTGCATTGGTTCCTAGGTTTGAACTGGGCCCAAGCATAAGCACTGGTTTCTTTGGCATTTGGGTAACAACATGATACACCATAAAAAGAAAGATTACTGAAATTGTGTTGAAAGAGCACAATGAACAACACCAGTTTTGGTTACATGATAAGCATGAACACTGTACTGAATTCTGTAATTATTTGTGAAAAACCAATGTTTTTTAGCATGTTGTCAAAGACTGTATTCGTCATGCAGAGGCAGTATGGATTTCTGATGAGTTATATGTAGGCCAATGCACTGGCATCACAGTAAGCCTTGCCTAGATAAAAAATACATATTGACAGCGCAGTCCCTGCACAAATTTGGAAGTTATTAATCTTTTTTGAATGAGTTGGATCCATAGTTTCTCTTCTTTATCTAAGAGATCTACAGCAGCAACAATATTGCTTTCTGCAATGGTTTCTTGTTTCTATGTTTGGAATTCGGTGACTGGTTCTGATTGGTAGAAATATTCTGCCAGATAAGCAGTTGCATGGTTATACTTTTTTGTCACAATAGATTCTATCCTTCACCACAAAGCAGTAATTTATTTTTCATACCCTATGATAATTTTCTGCAGTTACTCTCAATTAAGATCAGTCACAAAACAGTTATAAGGAAAACATCAAATTTTAGACTGTCCCAAATTGAAAGAATTTGCAGACGACATTTGAAAATGTGATGAAATTGTAAAATAGTTTTCTGATAGGGCAGAAAACATTGAGGGAAAAGGAAAAATTGCATTATTGTTTGGTAATGGTCTTTATTTTATATTGATCTCAAATAAAAAGTGGGTATCGTTTTAGTAACTGGCAGATGCGAGGCAATGTAACATTCATTTGGCTGCACCATTAAAGAATAAATCGAGGGTGTATTAATGTATGAAAGAACAAAATCCAATTTGCATTGGAAACTCAAAGTCTATCAGTTGCAATTAGGATGAATGGCACTATGTTCAGTTCAAGTAAAAGACATATTTAGAGAATGAGATAAAGACAAAATGCTTTGAATCAGTAAGTCGCAGAAGAAAGGATGTTTTCAGTTATGATCAGCATTTTTCTATGCAGCCCACATTTGAAAATATATGAAAAGGGAACATTGCTGATAAGTGATGACCGTTAATACAGTCATTTGATAATTTTGTTTTTAACATGTACACTTTTGTCGTAATTCATAAATTAGCCCTCTCTTATAACTTCATTGAAGTAAACACAAAATGATTAATTACTCTTTGTGATGCAATCATTACAAGATGATTTCCCTGATTATTAATCAGTTAAAATTATCTTATTGATATATATTTTATAATTTGTTTACTAGTTACTGAGATAATTTGTTTTTATGTCAAGACAGCAAATTACAGGGACCAGTGTTATATTGCTAGCTATTATAATCAATCAAAAAGCAAAATAAACTCTCATAATCTTATATAATCTGACCATTAGTGGACGAATCAAGTAATGATTTAAACAACACCAAAAAGTGTCTTTAATTGAATTGACCTCATGTTCAAAATGTTTTATATCATGTAAGTAAGTATGTGTATACCTGTAATACCATAAAGGAAATTTAGTTACTGACATGAGCAATTTCTGGTTTTGTCACAATTGTTTCTTGATTCAAAAACCTGAATATGTGGGAAGTGGTGAATCAAGTAAGGAAGTTCTTTTCATGTATTATAGTTGATATCTTTAAAATTCTTGCAGGCAGTGACAATTAATGACCAGTTCTCCTTTACAAATGAAGCATTATGCTTTTTTGTAAATGTATACTAATTGTGTCAACACTTCAGTCACAATGCAGATAATTTCAAAGAAATTCAACCCTTTGATATGTTATTAGATAATTACCACAGATGATGTTAAAACAAACAACCATGATGATAAAAGGTATAAATGTCTTAAAGAATCCCTTTGTTTTTGTAATATTTTAGCAAAAGTCATTTTTTAGGAAAAAAACAGTATTGTTTTTCCTAGGCTTCCACTGAAATATAGAAATAAAAGGTTTTCTTATAGCCATGTATATTTAATTATTGTATTTATTTTGGAATAAACTCAAAACAGGTTGAGAAAAGACAAACAACAAAAACTTCATAATGGATTGATATACAGATGATTATACTTGTCATGAAGTATCTGAATTATCATGTTATAGCTCCAGAATGGTTAGTGTGCTTGTACATAAACTTTCCCAATCAGCTATGTTGTTTGTTATCCATTGATGCCTGTTTTCATTCTGATATTGGCATTCAATCAATTAGTATCAATGCCAAGTCAATACTAGTAAATCCTTCCCTTATGTAAAAGACTTACTATAGCTTGAACAGCAAAGTTGAATCTTTTCCTTCTTGAAATACCTTAAAGCAGGGAAAGGATTAATCTAGCCTTTTGGTGTTAGGTCATCATGCAAATGTAATTAATCATTAAGAATCCCTGCAATTAATGAGCATTTATTTGGATCTAAACAGGCACATCAAGGAGTCTTATTCCTTTGCTGACACCATCTGTACATCTTTGCAGATCCTTAAGTTGTTTCACTGGGATAACACCAGAGGCTCATTGAGGAAACAAGGTGCTTGCAGGCAGTATGTCCATCCGGTTCCCTGGTTTATAGTTTTGAGAATGTTTGAGACATTGGACCAGCAATAGAGCCACTGCATGCATCTTAACCCTTTACCAAACACCAAATTTTCGACTGTCCCAAGTTGAAATAGTTAGCAGAAATCATTTCAAATGTGATGAAATTGAAGAATATTCTTCCAATAGGGTGGAAAACATTGTGGGAAAAGAAGAAATTTGCGTGTTAAGCCAACAAACTGGTCAAATGTTATTTATGCTTTGTAATGGGTTCATATTTGAACTAGGCCCAGTATTTCAAAGTCCATCAGCTAGGTTACCATAATCTACTGTATTTCCACTGTGTAATAATGCATGGTTACACTAACCTCTATTTTTACCTACCAAACAGCAGAGGTCACGACAGTTGACCAATATCTATCGTTGATCTTCTACAGCAAATAGTTGTCAAATAATCAACAAAACAATGGTTCAAAAGCATGGCTAACATGCCCAAAATGTTAAAAAGCAGTCATTGTTGTATCCTAATGTATGGGCAAATGCTTGGCATTGAATTCATCCTTTTGAATTGTATGGAACTACTTTTTGTGTCATTATGACCTCTGTAAGTAATTAGACTTAGTGATCGGAACTAATCAGGTATATCCGTGAGCTGAGAAGTACATAAGTGGATATAAGTGTAGGGTTACAATATTTTGGGTAAATCATCCCCGGCTATTAACACATTTCCTATAAGTGTCCATGTTTAGTAGTTCAATGTATATGTAAGTGTTTAGCTTCATTTTATATAATATTTCATCTGTAACTAATACATTGTAAGTTGTGATATATATAACTGGTTCCTTCCTCAAAGTAAATGACTATTTAGGTTTCAACTTTAAGATCTAGATTTAGAAATGAAAGTTCCATGACTTAAGTCTCAAGAAACAATATTGTGACATCCATATTATCTCAGAGGCCTTTTCATTGGATAAACCCGATTTGTTCAGATTGTAGACTTAAATATAGCACCAAAATGGTCAATCTGTTTGTTTGGGATTATTGCTGGGAGCAAATGATGACATTCGTTGGCTGTTGGTCGGTGTAACGTCTGAATATTCGAATTGTTCACTACTTTATGATTATTTATTGTCAAAATATAATAGCAGATACCTTTTTTTTTTTTCCTTTTTTTTTTCAAGTTACGGCCCTGTACCAATTTTTTTTTTTTATCCAGTACTGGTTCCCCAGATGTACTGCTATCCTTGCCATACCCGAGTACATTGAAGGGAACTGGTTTATAAATTTCTATAGACAGTTCAATGCAAGACTATAGCAAGTCCTTCACTTTTGTGGAGGACTTGCTATAGTCTTGCATTAAACCATTGATAAGTGCAGAGGTTTTTTCTCCAATATGTGTTAACAAGTAATTGATGACAACTCTAGCCCCTGAGCAAATTGAAATTCCAAAGAAGGATTTCATGAAAATACATGGAACCAAATATAGCTTCCGGACTGCATGTATCCATGTAAGGACTTAATTACCCGTTCCCTCATGCAAGTATTCCCACCGTAAACAATCATTGGTATTAGATATCTCTGTGAAATGGGGAAATTTACAATCATCATGAATATTTTATTAAGAGGATTTAAATTGCAAGCACTATGAAAATATTTGTAGTGATTTCTTTCTTTTTCTTTCACAGTGTTTTGTTTAATTATTTACTTTGTAGGCCTTTAAAAAAGGTTAAAATATTTCACCTAAGTGTCTTCATGGTTTTCTCCCTAAATCTAACTTCTGCTATTGGCTTATAATAAATGATACAAAATTGGTGTTGGAATAATTTTCTTTTTGAAAGCTAAAACCTTTTTAAAGAAAAGTAATTTTTGACTGTAAATCAAACAACAACAACAGACAAGTCTTTTTCAGTCGAAATGAAGGGAGATGTTTCGCATTTGTGAATAAGGATATCAAAAGTCTTTGTAATTAATTATGTCGTTTCTTGTGGAATGTTTTTTGTCATGATGATAATTAGATGATGTTAGACGTAAACAACCTTATAGAGCCTTAGAGCATGGAAATAGATCAAACTTTTAGAAACATAAAGATACATGTTTAATCCCTTCTTCATAAAAGCTCAACCCTCTATTGTAAAGAAAATCAAATTAATTCTTTAGAATTGTCGTCTGCAATTGTTTTTAATTCGACCACCCATAAAAGCCCATATCTGTAAAACTGTTTAGACACAAACCTCAGATATCTGTAGTTGGTGAAGGGTTATCAGCTGCTAGGTGAATAGAACAGTTGGAATTACATCAACCTATAGTATTGTAAGGATTGAGTAATATAATTATATTAAAAGATTGTGTGTGAGTGTGCGCACAACGGCCTTATTTGTGCAGCGTGCAATTTGGTTTTACCGATGCACGATCGATAGCGTGCATTGTACATGAGTTTCTTAGGAGTTTGAATGTCATTAATTATGGCGTGGGATTTTTAAGCCTTTTCTCTTTTGGGGGGAAAGTTTTATGTACCATTCAGAATCAATGATTTACGGCATTGTTTCAGCCAGGGCCATCGTATTTCTTTTTTGGCTGGTCCAAAATGAAAGCAACACATTTTGTCTTTTCTATTCTTTTTTTTACTTTAAACTTATTTATATTTACATCGATCGTGAGGGAAGGTTGAAGATTATTTAATTCAATCTCGATGACTGCTTCCTTGATACTTATATAACCAGTGTTCGGTCCAATAAGTGAGTTAGTCCCGGCAATTTTCAGCTCGCCTAACAGGGATCGAACTCGGGACCCTTTGTACAGGAGGTTTTTTGACATGAATACTTGATACTTTATTTGGGCATTGAACTTGCAGTTTAGGTTTTAGACAAATCACCAATTGGCCTCGGTTCCTCTCTTTAGTGCAGGTCTTTCTCTGAATTATTTCTGTCTTGCATTTGGTAACTGTATCTGTCAATCCTAAAGACATTAAACTTGGTCCAGTGTTAGGATTCAATCAGATACAGTGCTTAAACCTTTACCAAAAGCCAATTTTTCCTCTGTCCCAAATTGAAAGAGTTTGCAGACAGCATTTCAAAATGTGATGTAATTGGAAAGTTATCCCTAGTGAAAAACACCATTGGTATTCCACTGGTTTACCAATGGTATTCCACCGGTATGCCGGTGGTAAAATCTGCCGGTATTTCATTTGCTTTCCAGTGAAATACCACTGGTATTCCAAGGTAAAACCACTGATATTCCAGTGGAATACCACTGGAATCCCAGTGGAATACCACTGGTATTTCAGTAAAACACCAGTGGTAAAATCTGCCGGTATTCCACTGAAAACCAGTGGCAAACCGGTGGAAACCACAGGAATACCAGTGAAATACCACTGGAATGCAAGTGAAACACCACTGGAATACACCACTGGAATACCAGTAAATTACCACTGGAATGCCAGTGAAACACCACTGGAATGCCAGTGAAACACCACTGGAATGCCAGTGAAACACCACTGGTATGCCAAAATATCACTGGAATGCCAGTGAATCACCACCGATATTCCAGGGAAATTCACTACTGAAAAGATCAGTCTGTTTTCTTCTGACAAACAATAAATGCATTGGCTATATACACATGTAAACTAAAATTGTAAAAAAGATTCAGTGTCAATTATACAATGAAGCATTAATGAACATTTAGACAAATAAAACTAGAATGACATCTTTAATGCTAATTAGATTAAATATAATCATCAATATTCAAATGAATTGTCAATTTTCATTTTCTGTATCCTAAAAATTATATCACCATCTATTTCTTTATATTCCGGATCTTGTAATTAATTATGCTGCTGAGTTCTTCCTAATCCACATCTTTAAACATCTGAAAAATGTGAGCTGAAAATAAACAAAAGGTCAAAACACAATTAGAGGCATTTGTAAAACTTGTATGTCTCTACTGTCCTAAGATTTTGTTTTTTATCTTATTACCACCTGCAAAAGACAATGTTTTACTTGAAGCTGGTGACTTAAAAAAAGCTTTGTAAAACATATCAGTGTTGATGGTGTGTTGATGTTGTGTGTGAATAGATTGAAAAAAGCATTGTGGCATAAGGTGAAATTACTTGTGATAAATAATTTCTTCTTTTGCCACAATGCTTTTTGAAAGTCGTCAGCTGCAAGAAGCAAAATTGCGGTGTTATGTGTTAAGGAAAGCTTACAGAAGGATGCAGTAAACATCATAGTTATGACCGCTTTGAAAGTGACAATGCTTACTAGAAATTAAATAGCCTTAAAGACTATTGATACAATTGGCCAAAACGTTTAACATGCAAATGCTTTCAGTGGAATTTAGGTTTTCGAGCTTATGGAACAGGTTTATCTATTTAAACTGATTTCTTAATCACCTGCAGCAGAAAGAAGACTACTCTTACAAAAGGATAAATTGCTTCATATGATCAGCTTATTATACAATGGTTAGTTAACACATGTCAATTCATTCTGACAATGTCATGTTTTTTTTTCATTTAATTACACATACAGTACTTAACAGGTTGGTTCATACCTTTCATGATAAAAGTGGTGCAAATGTTGTTGTTAGAGCATTCCAACAGTGGGGCGCCTTCATTCACTTGTGCATGTCAAACAACTCCAGAAAACTCAGTCTTTGTTAGAACATGAAGTTAGGGTTCTAATGCACCTCTGAAGCTGAAAATAAAATCAACCACAAGTCCATTATTCAATTTAATATGGGCTTGATTGACAAAATGCATTATTTATAATGGTAAAGTCAATGCCTTCGTCTACAACAAATACACATATTGAATGGAAAAATTGGTGTAAAGAACCATTGCAAGCGTAGAAGTCTGTCAAAGAGTAAAAGACATGATCCACATCTGATCAGAAATTTGCACCTCCAAAACAACTTGTCCTCAGCATTGGCCAATGGAAAATATATTTATGTTGGCAAGCTAACTCTTATAGAAAGAGAAAGTCGTCACATCAAATGACCATTGCCATTAATGTAACAAACTTAGCAAACAGACAATCTTAAAAAAATAATCACATCTGATCATGATAAAATCTGTCACAACTTTGTTTTGTTTGTTTGTTTTTCCATTAATGTACCCATTGAAGGGCTTTTTCTTGTAATATAACGGCCAACCAATAAAACGCATCTTCCTAACTGGAAGTTTCTTTAAAATCATGCAGTTTTCTAAAAAATTTACAGATACATGACTTCAGCAATTTGGTTTCCCAATTAAGCAATTTCATTGATACAATGTCCAAAAATCAACAAGCCTTTTCCCAATTTATGAAAAAAAACCCCACTGCACTGTAGAGTTATAGTATTAGTGTACCTACCAGTATTTAAAATCATGCAGTTTTCTAAAAAATTTACAGACACATGACTAGCAATTTGGTTTCCCAATTAAGAAATTTCATTGATACAATGTCCAAAAATCAACAAGCATTTTCCCAATTTATGGGGAAAAAACCCACTGCACTGAAGAGTTATAGTAAGTGTACCTACCAGTACTATGCTAGGATACATGTCTTGCCAAATTAAGAACACTCCCCAGTGAAATAGTTGATTGCCATCGTGAATCAAACCTGATTTGACTGGTCTTTAGTCCTCAGGGCTAACCATTACCCAACCGCAGCTTGTTGTAGTGTGTTAACTGCAACACCTGTCCTGAATAACAGTGTGTGAATGTTCTGTAAAACATAGAAAAAATGGTAAAATCAAAATCTGATTCCGTTACAACATGAGGAGACCTAGCAAAATCATTATTTTTAATTCGTTTATTTAAAAAGAACCACCACCTTTCAAAACATAAACTTAAAAAAGCCTTCACAGACTATTTTGAATTATGATCATGGAATGACCCAGGCCCCTGTGCTTGAGGCAACTTGGGGAAAAAAGTTGAAAAGATTCTATATATATATCAATAAGGCACAAACTGTATGTTTCAAACTAAACGCATATATCCATGAAAAAAGATTTTACTCGTGATTCTCATGATAAATGCCAATAACAACATATTAAATAGGACTTTCAATGTCTATATTCAACTTGTGTTAACACGTTCAGGAAGATGTCTTAGAAATATTATTACACATCAATAAAAGTCAACTTTGTATGTCATAAGACAAAATTGACACAATCAGGGCAAATATAGATTTGGGGGGGAATTATGCTCGGTCAATTTGGGTAAAATGACGATTTGATACTTCAAAAACACAAGACATCATCTCTCTTGAGATAATAAAAGGATAGAAAAAAACTTAGTACTTACAGCTAAAATCAATAATGATTCCCGGAGATGTTTAACTTTTACTGTGTAGTTCGCCATTGTGGATTTGACGACGAGTTTTTCTTCGAGAAAGCTGCAGACTGTTCGAAATTGATTTTAAAAAACGCGCACTGTTTCATTTTGGCCAATGAAAACCCGATTCCAGATTTGCGCATGCGCATTTACTACTTCCTGATTAAGGCAAAGACCCAGGCAAAGGTAAATAAACTTGTTCCCCGATCATTTACATGTATATTTTCGACGAATTATACGTCTTTTGTTTTCCTTTACAGGTGAGACAGCATGATGAAAACACTGGTCGATTTTTGGATACAACAATTCATTAAATTGTCTGTTAACATTTCTACAAATCACCCCGTTGTGATATTTTTTTATGTAGGTGTTATTTCGACCGTTCCACCATTCGGATGGCCGTGAACATTGCTTTGCATTGCTTTTTGCATCATCCACGGATAGTTGTACTTCTGCATATTTTTTTTACACAAATCATTGACTTCTTGTTTCCATGCGAGTTTGTGTGTGGTAAAATATGATAAAATTCTAATCAAGAGGCAGTGACAAAGTATATATACTTGTATGTTGTTCATCATTGCCACTTATTATGGTTCCTGACGAATTATTATTATGGTTCATTATCTTCATAATTGATTGATTGACAGGATCTTTGATATAAGTTTGGAATTTCACCAGTACTAACATAGCGTTCTGAAATTTGATGTCAAAGGACCACATTTAAATGTGGTCAAATATTTTAAGGATTTGATTTGTTTCCTGTCTGCAATGGTCATGTAATTTTAAGCTGTGTTTGACAATCAGTTTCCTCCTTGCTTTTGTGTGTTAATTATGTCAACCAAATTGAACAATTAAATGAACTGTGTGTCTATATCTCTATATGGGGTTTAATGCAATGTCAAGATATTATGCAGTTATATTACAGCTCTCTTTGGATTTTAATTACCAGTATTATGCAAGTGCTTTGATCTAAGTGTCTTGGGTTACAGTAATTGATTACAAATATGGAGATATTTAAGCATGCAGTATCATTGAAATATTACTTATAACTAATTCATGAAGTCAAAATAGTAAGATTTTAAGAAAACATATCCAGAGTTACAGCTTTTTTTTGTTTGGTCATCACATTTAAAACATAACTTTATTTTTCCAAAGACTTAATAAACACATTTTTCAAATGATAAATTTTATGTTTTTCTTCTTTATTCAAGATGAGGTCTTACGTACAACACTGCAAGTGAAGGACAGTTGCATACGTCATGTTATGGAAGCCAAATGTTAAGTTTTGCAGATGAAATTGGATAGTGTGCGGGGAAAGTCAAAAGTGTTTTCAATAACAAACATCCTGTCTATACCTGACCTTTATTTGAAAATAGGTGGGTATTTTCATGAAATTGTCTTATAAAATGTGACATAGTTGCATACAGAACAATATTTATCTCATTGATGTCAAATGTTAATAACATCATGTATCTGACGGTAGAGTCTAAATAGTTAGTTATTTTTGATTGAAAATTGGAAGAATAAGGAGAGTTTAACTTCTTCATCTGGAGTAACATCAATGCGTTAATGGTTACAGATTTGTGTGTGCAAGTTAGTATCTTATACCTTAAGAAATGTATTGAAAGTGAATTCTTTTGGTCATAGTATATGTTTTTATGAAGACTCCTTTCTACTGCCTAAGAAGGTGTGTGAGGATTGGTATAACCACCAGAATTTCGTTCTGTTAGTTAGCTGAGTCAGACACTACCTCTCATTAACATTCAAATCTTGTGGTACCATAATTTGAAAATATGCTGAGAGAGGCATCGTGATTTGAAGTTTATGTTCATAAATGTACAATAATCTTCCTAAAATTGAGCTTCACTGTTCTTATGATTTCAAGTTCTGTTTTGCAATTTATAGTCTTTTCCAATATTTTGTTTGTAGACTTTTCGTATATCTTTTTAAAGAAACACATTTGTAAATCAAAGTTTCTTTTTTCGCCTATTGATTTTAGGTCTCGTTTGCTGTGGGAATGTTAAAGTATTCTTCTTAGATTGTTTTGATGGAGTTGATGAAGAAATGCGGCATATATCTCAGCAGCTCAGTTCGATATTATTTGGTAAGATTACTTTATAGAATGAAATTTAAGTCTTCAGAGCTGTGCTCATAAAGTCAATCTGAATTTCAAATTTTTCAAATCATGCAGTATGATTGATCTTAAATGATCACATAAGGAATTTGTCTAAAAGGGAAGGATTTTTCAAGAACAGATATATAACATGTGCTATATAACTATTCAGGACAGCCACAGGACACATTTGATGCACCTAACAAGACTGTGTTGTCAGACTTATTTTTTGATCATTTCTGCTTCAAAAGTATCTTGCCTTGCATACAAGAGAGCACAATTTTTTTGTAATTGTAAGCCATCTTAGAATAGTTTTGTTTCTTGATCTTATCAGTTATAATTTGAAAAAGAACCTATGTATATCATAATACATCAACCACAGTGTAAAAAGCTATTCCCAAACTTCATCTAGATTGTTATTCATGGGCAAATATGATCCTTCTCCACCGCTCTCATGTTTGACCTCTGGTAGTCCTGCCTCCAAAACACTTAAACAATGATGCTTGTCATGACTATTCTTTCCTTCCCTTCCACCTTTTCATTAAGTAACTGTCTCACGAATGTTGGTCTGTATAAGCTGATGTGTGGATCTGTTGACCATTTTTATCATGTGAATATAAGGGCCTTCAAGAGTCCATATACATGTAAGCTACAGTCTGTCATTAAATATCTTTTTTTATCATTTGCAGTTAAATCTTGGTAGAACTTGGAGAATACATCTACATTGCAGACAAAGGCGACTTGAATCAACCAACACAAGACATGAAGACCCCCTGACCACATGTGACCCATTGTAATGTATCAGGAAGTTACCTAAAGACACTGGTTTCTTATTTCCATGCATTTCGTTTACTTTAGTTTGGGAAAAATGTGCAATGTATTCTTGGGATAACCATAGTTATGCAGTGGCTGACTAGTGTGATTGACTAGAAGCTGGAAATGGAGCACACAACTGTACTGCTAATCTTGACAGAGTATTTATATTGTTATTCAATCATGAAAAGCAAGAATTATCAGGATGTCTTTTATTAGCAAAAAGTAAAAAAGGTTTCAACTCATTCTAAGAGTTCTTGTTTTGACTCCCTTTTGTTATTTCTGAAAATGTCAGTATATGTGGGGATTTTCGAAGTCATTTAGCCAATATTCGCAGAGTTTTCTTGATTTTGGAAAATAAAATCAGAACAACTTTAAACAAATCTTAAATTAAAAATATTTCTGGAGATAATTAAGCACTACTCAGATAATGTTCAGAAATTATTCAGACTGTAAACAGCTTGTGTCAGACAATATTCAGATGTCTAAATCTAACCTCAAGACTGTTTTCAGAATCAATCCAGACTACCTCCAGACAAAATTCAACATAACAGCTTCATGAGGGAATGCCACTGACATACCAGTGGTACTGTTCTCACTGGTATTCCACTGAAATGCCATTGCTAGTGGCATTAATGCAGTGGTATACCAATGAACAATTGCCAAATTCCACTGAAATACGACTGAAATACCACTGACCACTGGAATACCAACGTGATACCACCGGTATTCTAAATACCAGTGGATTCCAGTGGTATTCCAGTGGTATTCCAGTGGTATTCCACTGCCATTTTCTGTGGGGATCTTCTGATAGGGCAGGACACATTGTGGGAAAAGGAGCAATTACTCCTTTCCCACAATGTTTTCCAGAGTCGTCTGCAACAAAAATGGTCAAACTGACCCATTACATTCGAGCTTATCATGTTATCCCAGCTGCAGCAGTAGGTTATTTATGAAACCATTGTGACAAATGAATAAGTACTTGTAAGAGCTACTTCTGGAATAGTAATTAATGATATTGCTCAAATCAGTATATGATTTAAATCTTGGACTTCTCAAAGAATTCAATCATGTTAACCCATTACCAAAAAATATCGACATTTAACCACTTTGTTGCAGACATCTCTTGTTAACATTGTGGGAAAAGGAAAAATGCTTGTTACAAGTAATTTTTCCTTTTCCCACAAGGTTTTCTACCCTATCAAAAGATCTTATTCCAGTTTCATCATGTCGTGAAATGTTGTCTGCAAACTCTTTCAATTGGGGACAGTGGAAAATATGGCGTTTGGTAAAGGGTTAAGAGGTCCCATTTCAAAATCTCAGCACTGTTTCTGCATCTTGTATCTCTGAAATTGAACAATTCTGCGAAGTTTTTTGTTTGCCTCGGAAGATGCAGTATTGATTCCTCTAAGGCTTGTATTGCACTGATTTTTTTTTTACGTTTTCAATGATTATTTGAAATAGATAACTCTTCGTGTGTCTCCCCCTATCAATTCCAGCCCTTATCATGGAATGGCACTGTGCAGTTTTGTACAATGTACACATGTTGTTTTAAAAATCTATTCAGGAGGAGAATTAGCTAAATTTATCTGTTTCTTCATTTAGAAATTTAAATTCAGTCTCCATTTAAAGTTCCAATTGACAAAATCTTTGATGACAAAATTTGGCACCCTGTTTTTCTGTCTTGTTTTGAAAGTTTTTTAAAAAAGATGGTTGTAAACGGCAAAGTTTCTTATTGTGTCAGATAAACCTTAAGTTTTGGTTTTTTTTCTTTAAGAATTTTGGTTGTTAAACAAAGCATCAATATAGTAATTCCTTAATATTATCAACAATGGGACGAACTGGAACTCGGTCAACACCCAGTATTTCTTTCATTGTTTAACCCTTAGAATGCTCCGGAATTTTCTTGAAATAGATTTTGTGTTGTCTGCTTTCCAAAAACCTTTGATATCTGCTTAATTTTGATGAGGAAAGATACTAAGAGTAGCAAACGGATTAGATCACAGGCCAGCTGCTAACTTACTTTGCGGCTTGCCTGCATGGACCAAACCTAGCTGATTGCATAATCATGATTAGGATTCAATCACTATAAGAGTCAAGTCTCAAATCCAAGCCAAATCAATTTTTACATTGGCGACTTTATTCGCTGGATTATGACCTGCTCTGAAAGGGGTAAGGAAAAAGAATTATATAAGTAATTAGGGATTTAATGCCTTAAATACCCCCATATCATCCCTAAATACATAGGATGTGTTACAAAAAGGGTCAGAAAAGGGGGATTAAATAAGGATAATGTCTGGGTAAACCATTAAAACCACTGAATCATAATTAACACCTTGGTGGAGTGGCCTGACTTTAGGACTAACTGGTCTGACCTCTCCAGGTAGATGGATTTGACTTCAGTCGTAAAGATTCGGTCACCCATTGTTAACATGGATGTCACAGGAGTTTATCCATCCCCCCTCCACCCTCTCAATGTGGTTTCATTTTGTAAATGGAGGAAACTCTACAGTTTTAGACGCTCCCTTCATATCAAGGGTTCTATGCAAGACTGTAGTAAGTTCTTCACAAATGATATGAGCTTGTAAACATTGTAACCACAGGATGAACTGCTCATTTCGTAGCAGCATTTTCTAAAGAAATCTGCAGAATATATGCTATTTAAGGTATATTAAAACTTTAAACATAACTTCAAAGTGGTTGAGCTGTGGACTCTGGTACCGTCGGGTCCTTTGATCGATCCCCATTTGTGGCAACGTGAAAATGCAGTGGCTAAACCAACAAAGGGGCATGAGTACTGGTTATGTATGGAGGAATCAGTTTTCAAGAGTGATTTTGATATTCTTCAAGCTTCCTTCTCAATATCACTACATTTAGAAAGGATTTTCTCAAAATTCATGTCCGTTTCTAAAAGAATGCTAAAATTCATCTATAGATCTTAAAGAGTCAATTCCTTAATCAATAGCATCTTATTATAACCCATCCTCTAATAAAGATTTAAAAAACCATTGTGTCGCAAGAATTTTATAATTCTTTTGTCACAATGGTTTCTACCAAATATTTTACAGGTAAGGTATTGTCTTATTAACCTGCTATTTTAATTTTGGTCTGCTGTTGATTTGAAATTGGAGCTATCACAAGATCCCATATAATGGCATGGGTTTAACCCATTACCTAACAATAACAACATTTAACCAGTTTGTTGCAAACTACTTTGCAAAGTATTGTGGGAAAAGCAGAACTTGCTCTTAATGAGCAATTTCTCCTTTTCCCACAATGTCTTCTCCCCTATCAGAAGATTATTTTTCAATTCTATCACATTTTTAAATGTTGTCTGCGAACTCATACAATTTGGGACAGTTGAAAATTTGCCGTTTGGTAAAGGGTTAAGGTCTGCATTATGGGATGAAGATATGTGGGACCAACTCCCTATCTATGTGGGAAAAGTTCAGGGGTAGGCCTAAAGAGTATCATATTTTCACGATTTTCTGATTTTCTGACTTACGATAATGGGATCATGTCTTTTCTGTTTGGCCCGCGGGGCTGGGTTATATAATTGCCCGATGACCTTTGACATGGATTGTCCCCTAGATGTCCCCTGCTGTATCCCCCTGCAGATGTAGGGGTCTGTCAACCCTAGGTTTTATTTGGATGCAATAATTAAATCCTATATTCATGACTGACATGTCTTGGCCCTTTACTAATCGCCAAATTTTTTACTGTCTCA
Organism: Cerastoderma edule; assembly: GCA_947846245.1. Classification (NCBI taxonomy): domain Eukaryota; kingdom Metazoa; phylum Mollusca; class Bivalvia; order Cardiida; family Cardiidae; genus Cerastoderma; species Cerastoderma edule. The sequence goes on along the minus strand of OX401416.1, from coordinate 9,600,573 downwards.
AATTTAAACAGTTGACATTTCAAAATGTGATGAAGTTGGAAAATGATCCTCTGATAGGGCAGAAAACATTGTGAGAAAAGGAGAAATTGTTTGTTAAGGGTTAAGCCATGTAAATGTGATGCATTCTGGCAAAGGCTTTTCACCAGCACAGGCTTGAGGCAATTTGGTTGAGTAAAGATGATTTAAGAAAACAGTTAGACTCAAGATGAGACCACCACAAGTTGTTGGTTTTAATCTGAAGCCAAACTTATTTATTCTGTATCAAATTGGAACCTGTAATGATTTCCCAGTATGATAGAGAAATCATTGGAGATTTATGATATAAATATCATGTGATGCAAAGAGTAGTTCCATACCCTCACAATGCTAATAAAACAGGAGCAGACACTTCCTTAGAGCAGACATAATGGAAAAGTCTTATAAAGTTGTAGGTGACCAATCGAAAAATCTGTGGCATATGAGTAACTTGTCATTCAAAAAATTCATTTGATAATCCATGGACATTCAAAGAAATGAATATGTTGGGTATATTTGAATAACCGACTGCAAGTCTAAATATACTTTATGGGAATGCTTAAATGTGGATGGTTCTTGTCAAACTCTATACTAAAACAATTTAAACTGTTAATTTCAATTCAAACAAATTGATTTTAAACATAGTGACAAATTGAGAAAATTGCTCTCATTTAATAATCAAAGCCTTTCCCATGAATTTTTTTTTTTCCAAAGCATTTTGTGGAGTTGAGATGCCAACTGTCACTAGCCATGTGGTAAAGTGTAAGATTGTTTATCCAGTCGAGGGTCATGAATGCAGTGAAGTCAAAAATAACACCGGCAATAGACAATGCTTACAAGCTTCGATGTGAAAATTTGTCCGATTTCTGACCTTAACCTTTGTGCGCCTGAAGCCTCTATTCGGGCTATCCATACCATTACTCAATAGCTTAGCCGTTGTCTACTAGTATAAGACTGTCATCCAGGGGTCAGCATGTGATACAAGCTGCAATCCGGACAATTGAACTGACCAGGTCGGTGCAATCCCTTTGACGATTTTTCTGGATTTGTGACACTAACCCTGTGAACCTATTGTGTTCCCGTAATGGATGTAACAATGGTGCGAATACTGTAAAACGTCTTATGTGAACGGGAAAGAATAGCGCTGTCAGTCTGTCCGTCAGCGAAGCAAGATTAAGTTTGCAGTAATTATTACCGCCTGACATGGTCAAGTGCTGACCTGCTTTAAACAAATTTATGAATATTTAAGTTGCGTTGTTTTCAGATTTTATGGTTTCTTGGTTTCAGTTTGAATTTGTTTGTATCGGTAGTTATAGAATAAGAAACACTGATGGTCACATTGTTTGATTTAAAGATAATCCTGTTTTTTATTGGCGTATTGCCTTGTCCAACATTATTGATGTCCCATCTTTGGCTGAAACACCATCTCTATTGAAATCTCAAATTGGGATAGTTCGGCTTATCGTAATTCAAGGATCATCAGTCATAAATTGTTAAATAATTATCATAAAGTACTGACCAGTATGTCAATGTTATGTAAATTTCCCTGTGATGGATTGAACAATTGCTGACATTTTTTCTACAGGTACATTTACTTGTTTGCCCACATTGGGTAGATTATTCCAAATTTGAAAGCAACAGCTGATGACAAAAGCTGTTGCATTAAGTTACTAATCTTTTCTTTATGATACTAATGGAATCTATGTGACATAAGGACAAATTGCTCCCAATGGACCATATATCTTTTTATCACAGTACAATCAAGATGTTTAATGCAGCAGCTCCCTCAAAATGGTTTAACCCTTAGAATCCTTGGTAATTCCTTAAAAAAGTGTTTATGTCGTCTGCTTTGCAAAACCTTAATTATCTGCTTAATTTTGATGAGGAAAGATACTCAAAGTAAATAGCTGGTTAGATCACAGGCCAGCTGCTGATTTACTTGGTGCCTGGCCTGGATCTAACCTGTTTGTGTAAGCATGGAGTCGCTGGTGTCAATTGCCAATGACCATTGAATTCTGCATGCCTCATTTAACTTTGAACTTATAGTTTGAAAAAGCTAAATTTTTCCAGCAATTTTTCCTCTTCCGTATATATGTAATCCCTTTGCTATAGAAAGAACATCAAATATTCTTGCAAATGATGTTTTTGTCAGCAGATATTTAAATTTGGCTCCATAAGAATAAGTTTGTTAATCAGATTATAAGTGATAAAGAAGACAACTAAACCATATTTGGCCAAAGAATATATGACTCTGTATGCTAAACATGATTCTGTAAGAAAAACATAATTGTTTTCGATATACATAATTTTGTATCATAAACATGTTTTTGTATGATATACACAAATTTGTATGATGTCCATGATTCTGTATGCTAAACATGATTTTGTATAATGTACATAATTCTGTATAATATAGATGATTTTGTATGGTATACATGATTATGTATGCTATAACAGATTCTATATGATATACATGATTATATGTGCTTCACATGATATACATGATTATGTATGCTATACATGATTCTGTTATGATATACATGATTCTGTTATGCTATACATGATTCTGTTATGATATACATGATTCTGTTATGCTATACATGATTCTGTTATGATATACATGATTCTGTTATACTATACATGATTCTGTGATATACATGATTCTGTTATGCTATACATGATTCTATGATATACATGATTCTGTTATGATATACATGATTCTGTTATGCTAAACATGATTCTATGATATACATGATTCTGTTATGATATACATGATTCTGTTATGCTAAACATGATTCTATGATATACATAATTCTATATGCCTTACATGTCTCTGTGTGATATAAATCGTTCTTTATGGATTCCTATCATTGCTTTCAAGTTTTTCAAAACGCAAAAAAACACCCATATGAGGTAATGAGCGCATTAACTACCTGTTTCTGGTGGAAATCTACCCAACTTGACAGGCCAAATCAATTTAACAAATTTATTTCATCCCCCTGACCCCTATACTGACAAGACTGACCCCTCATTTCACCCAGCTTAACGATGCATTTTCATGCGGGGCCCGAAGAATGACATAATACCTGTCCATAAATAATGACCCGATATTTACATAGTAAAGGAGTTTAGGGGCCAGGAAGGGGCCAGAGCCCCGTGACCAGCAGGTCAAGTAGATAATCTCGGACCTAGAAATAATGAGTTTGGATGTAATTAACCCTTAACAAACCTGTCCTAGGATATCAGGGATTGGTGGTTATTTAAATCTTGTGGTGCTTGAACCGATTTCATGCTTATGCAAACACGTTGGACCCTGGCCAGCCTCCAAGTAAATTGGCTGCTGGCCTGTGATCTAACCTGTTTGCTACTCTGAGTATCTTTCCTCATCAAAATGAAGCAGATATTTAAGGTTTTGGAAAGCAGATGACACAAAAATTTCAGAAAATTATCCAGCATTTTAAGGGTTAACCCATTACCAACCCATTACCAAACAATAACAATATTTGACCAGTTTGTTGCTGACGACTCTGTAAAACATTGCGTGAAATGGAGAAAAAATTGCTTGTAAGGAGCAATTCCTCCTTTTCCTACAATGTTTTCTGCCCTATCGGAAGATCTTTATACAAATTCACCATTACATTTTGAAATGTCAGCTGCAAACTGTTTCAATTTGGGACAGCTTAAATTTGGCATTTGATAAAGGGAGTGTTTATGATTGGCTCAAAATGAAAGTAATAGCAGACAGTGAGAAATGACATTAAGAAAAGGTTATTTTCTTTATAATATTGGGTTAAGACTATGTTTTACTGATTTCTAAAAAAAAATTACAGCAGATGGGACAAATTGAGTTATCATGAAGTAAGGGATTACGTTATTTTATTCAGTTTCTGCCTCAGGTGTGTTGTAATGGGAAAAAATGAAGTAATGTCTCAAAAGCATTTGTAAAACATTAATGGGTTTTGTTTCTGCTTTCTTTATCACCAGAGCTTTACTTGAAAACTTAAAACTCTTATTTATTTAGATTAAATTTATTTTAGTGTTAATTTCTTTTTTACAAATGGATCAGGATGGAAGCTTTAAGCTTGTTGAGTCCCTCTCTTTAATAACATAACAGCATAACAAGCAATGCACCACACTGTACTTATTTATTTCGCATTGATTGGGAAGAAAGTTTTAACAAATTAATTAAATTCCATTTAATTCTACTTCCTGTTAGGAGGAAAATCGAGCTGTTTATCGGAATAAATACCCATAATTTTTGCAGGTTCGAGTTTGAATTGAAGATATTGCTATACCTGAGTACCATTGTTTGACATTGTTCTCATTTTCTCTTTACAGATTAAAGAACATTTTTAAGAGATCATTCAGTTGTGGACTTGTAAGAGGTAAGTTATCAGTCTTATAATAGTTTATATGCATCATATACTGCAACTTACTGAGAATTCAAAAAGGAATAACAATTGAAGCAGAAGACATTCGGCAACAGTACTTTAGTTATTGACGGCAAACAAGACGAGGGTTCAAGTCGCAAGACTATTATAACAAGTGCTTCACAAACGTGAAGCACTTACTATAGTATTGCGCTGAACCCTTGAAGAAGCTGTTACTCAATGTTAATTATGAAACATTTCTTACAACTCTGAAGGTTACACTTGATGGATTCAGCCTTGATGTTTTGTCTTCCAGTTGACAAATAATGGAAAAACGACATGACATTAAAGAATGCATCATAAAAATTGCAGCCTCTTTCGTCAATTAAACTAGCAAGAATGCACATTTTTATTGGTCCTTGTGCGCTGCATCATTTATCAAAATGCCGTATAAAATATTCATCATTGTTAGTAATGCATTGAACACATGAAACTTTATAGACTTCCTCCTTATTCATGAGTTTTAATATTTTCTCTATGCATGCTTTATGATAATGCCAAAATAGTTATTTGCCTATCATGTAAGACTTTAAGATGTTAGACTCTAAGTTATCATTTACATTCAAGACCAAAGGAAGACCAATGGTTTCCTTTTGATAGAAATTTCTTTTTATTGATATTGTGTAATGAATGGTTGAAATAAGTATCCCCCATTACAGAGATGTTCTATTGTTACAGTGTTTTCCTACACTATATTTCTCAATATCATTAGAGTACAATAACAGAAATGTCAAAGTATTTGTCTGTTTGAAAAAATTCAACAACACATTTTTTGTCAAATCATTATAATAGTATTTCAATGTGTTTTTTTTCTTTAAAGCGTTTGTCTAAATATTTGGAATATGACTTCCTGGGAAGCATTGTTAAGGCAGTTGCTTTAGAAAAAGCTTCTTAATTAAAAACCTTTGTAAACACTGTAATGAAAGAATATCTTCAATGATGCACTAATTCTTCTGCAGTTTGATGTATTCTCAGTTTTCCACAATGTATCCAACTTTTGTTTGAATGCTTTTCAAAGAACAAGCTGCATAAGTTGAGATATGGAGCATTTCCATTTAAGTTGTACTATAGATTTGTGTGCCGTTCTCATTAGTTTCAATTTGAACACTTTAATTGGCAAAAAAGTCAGGAAATAGATGCTATTATTTAGGAGAGTATTATTGTAAAGCTGCTCAAGAACAAAGCTTTAACCCTTTCCCAAACAACAAAATTTAGACTCTCCCAAAATGAAAGAGTTTGCAGATGACATTTCGAAATGTGATGAAATTGGACAATGATCTTCTGATAGGGCAGAAAACATTGTGGGAAAAGGAAAAATTGCTCTTTACGAGCAATTTCTCCTTTTTCCACTATGTTTTCTAAAGTCGTCTGCAACAAAGTGGTCAAATGTCGTTATTGTTTGGGAAAGGGTTAAAGTTATATTTAGTCTGCTTGATTTTAAAAGTTTCTGTTTTAGTTTGTTGTACCATATTGAATTTTGAAATGGATCTGATTGAAATGATATCAAAATAAAAGGAATATAAACTTTGAATGTAGATCAATGACAATTCTGATATTTGAATATCAAAATGATATTCTGACAAAAAGAAACATTACTTATCTATGACTTATTGCACAGTTTTCCTCTTAAGATTTATTTAAATGTTTACTGCTCTTGTGAAAAGCAATTTGAAGCAATTATGTTTATTATAGTTGGTTTTGTTAAAAAAAAAAGTGGGGTTTGAATTCTATATTGAGCACATATATTGGAAAGTCTCCGCTAACAAGTATTTATTTGAATCTGGGGATTTGTTAGTTTTCAAATTAGTATCATAACAACCCTTATAGTACCGGAACCGACTTATGCTTATGCAACAGGTTAGATCCAGGCCAGCCCCCAAGTATACGGCGGCTGGCCTGTGATTTTACCTTTGTGCTAGTCTGAGTTTCTTTCCTCGTTAAACAAAATCTATTTTTAGATATTTACCCAGCATTCTAAGGGTTGAAATCCTACTTGAAGGTTCCCATTAGAATCGTCTCGGAACAGTTTGGTTACTAACTATAGGATTAAACTCACAGATTTTGAACTATTGCATGTTAATAGCCTTTTTCGCAGGCACTTAACCGGGTCTATGATAAACAAATTTTAGACCAATAATATCTTAGTAGTGTTAAATGATCCATTTGTTTTTAGCCCGTTTTTAAAATTCATGAACACCAAGCTGTTCTTTAACCTGAACATGAATTTCCTGAACATGTTCATTAACATCAAGAACAAAAAGTATTCTTGATGCAAATGAACTTGTTCATGTATTCCATGAACTGTTCATGGAATACATGAATAATTACAAGAACATCTTTGTGTTAATGACTGGCTTTGTCGTTCATGAAATGCATGAACACAGTTCTTGAACTCTTTAAAGGGGGAGCTATTTTGCATTTACTAATTAAATTTATAAATGAATATTGACTAAGCAAATGAGAGTTGGAAAAGAGCCATCATGGCCTCTGCAATAGTGTAATGTTATGGATTAGGTATTCCTCTGGTATAAGCTTCAAAATGCATGTTATATATGATTAAAGGGGTAAAGGGATTTGCCATGTAATGTGCAAGTCAATTCATCCAGATAGAAAATTGCAAATCCCATCTTCATTAATCTTTTATAATTGAAACAGTCTTTGTAAACAGTTTTTGTCAATTCCGATGATGCCTGCTGCAAAATCTGCAGTGAAAACAATTAAAAGATACATGACAGTGTAAAAGTGGAAAGAGAAACAACCAAGTTATAGAAGATGTTATTTCTCAGATGACTTAAAACTTCCAAGGTCGACGTTTTCTTTAAAAATGACTGCATTTGCAAAACAACATTCAACGTGATCTGGTTCTTTTTGCCAGTCAATACTATTTTTGACTGCCAATGTTTCTAAAAGTTGGTTATAATTTCCAACCAATGTCAACCCTTTCCGTCTGATAACAAATAAGTAACAATTGCAAGAATATGTTTTGTACAAATTGGTAGCATTTGCCAGCCAATGTTTATTGCAAATTGGTAGCATTTGCCAGCCACTGTTTATTGCAAATTGGTAGCATTGGCCAATTAATATTGCTTCAACATCAAGGCTCCTTATGAGCTGGTTTAACTGGCCAAGCAATTTTCCTTACTTACCAGCCAACATTCCTTACAAACTGAATGCATTTGGTAGCTTTAATTTCTTACAAATTCAATGCACATGGCATAACTGGAAACGATTGCCAGCCCCTGGTCCTCACAAGCATTTGTTGGCATATTTTCCTAACTATCTAGCTGCATTTGCCATAAGATTCCAAGCAAATTGATGGCAGCCTTATAATGTTTCTTATTTACAAGCTGCATATACTACTTTATTATCCTTAAAAACTAAAGAATTTTGCCAGCAATGGTACCTTATGAAGTTGCTGTGTTTCCTAAACAATTATTCAAGCAAACTTGCTGCATTTTTCTAACATTACATGATCCCCATTTTGCTTCAATGAATTTATTGTTTCTATAGGGACTATCAGTCTGCTGCTAACATCTTAAAGGCAACTTTGTTTTTTCTTGAACATATCCTTTCCTTATTTGGGCAGTATTGTACTAAACCCTCTCATTATTTTGACTGAGGCCATCTCTGGCCATCTTTAAGGAGAAGACTTAAATAATAATAAAATTGTCATGGTTTTTAGTCTTACTGCTTTAGTTAGTCTAAATGGAACACAAAACTTTTGTATCAACTTATGAATTAACCCTTCCATATAGAATTTTTTTTTCTTTTTTTTTTTTCTTTTTTCTTTGAGGCAGTGCTTGACGAATATTGTTCCCGTATCACAATCTCAAAAATGGTTTGCCTGTCAAAAAAGATTGCAAGGACCCCAGGGGTATTTCTCATGCCTTCTAGTTCATTAAGAGCTGCAGCATCTTCTTCATACTGTCATCATGTTTCATTTGTAAGAAAATTAATGATATTCTCGAAAGTTTTATTTCGTTTCTTGCATCATTTGGGAAATTCATGCCCTTGTCCCTCAATCAGTGCTAGTTATCATGTGTGTCTTCCAAAACACAACAGGGGCACAGCTTGACTGAAATGAATCATTCTAGGGGGTCCTGGGGCATGCTCCCCCAATAAAAAAAAAAGCAGTCTGAAATCGCTCAGGTGCGTTCTGGCATGTATTTGAAATCACAAAAGTATGTTTTGTTTAAGCAGAATATATAGAGGCCCTTTCTGTTGTGTTTTTGAATTATTCTTTTTCCCCCTGAAATAAAAGTGTAGGCATGTGCCTTAAGTGCCTAATGGAAGCTACGCCAATGCATGAGACACTATCTTGTGTCAAGATCATTTGCTTGTTTGTTTCATGTTTTTCATAGAGAGTTTACATCACTTCAACAGTTTTCCAGTTATTTTGTGTTGCCAAATAAATCATTATTTGTGGGAGTTCTAAAGGTTGTGTCAATGTGCTTGGTAGAACTAGAACTATTGATACTTGTTTATTAAACCTTTGTAATGGGTACTGGCCCTGTAAATGTCAAGAACTTATTTATGAACATTGAATTGCCAATCATGAACTCAGAAATATTTCATGACATTCAAGAACAGGTTCATGAACATCAAGTACAGGTTTATGAATACATTCATGAACATGTTCTTGATGTTCATGAACATGTTTTTGAAATTACAAACAAGTTAAGAATAGCTTCATTCCTGAATGGCCATTTAAACTTCATGAATTTTTACGAAGTTGATGAATAAGATCTTGAATGTTTCGCGAGATTACGCAATAGCCTGATTATTTGAAGAATTACTGTTGAGTGATTGTTCATGAATTTACCCAACTTTTAACTTGGAAACATTTGTAACAAACAGACATAAATAGGTTAGGCCAACTTGATTGAGCCTTAATTACTTCCTTTGTTTCCCTATATCTATTAAGAAAATTCCTGGCTCGCATGTCATTCACAATTTCTTGTTCTCACTCAAAGTTTAACAGTTACTCCTGGGAGATTGTTGTGAAATGAGTGATTGAGAAATGTTTTTGTCAACATTGCTTGTTACAAACTCTCTTCTATGTACAGTGCATTCTACAACAGAATTTGCTAATCAAGAAAGTATTTCAAAGTTATCAGATTACATATTTTTTCATGATTATGTTCCATTTTAATTTACCAACAGTGGGGATTTGAGGGACTAAAGTCAAAATGATTAAACAGGAATTTCACTTTTTCATTTTTCGTCTTCAATTTTCTTCAATGTTTTCTTTATTATATGTAAATGTTTACATCTATGTAAATTTTCAAAACCGTGTGTTTCATGCCAATCCATCACAGGAATGTGCTTGCACCCATAGCGTTCATCTTGGCATTCATTCTGAAAAGAGAATAAAGTGCAAGACAATAACAGAGAATATGTTACTGGTACTTCTAACACCTAATGATTGTCATATCTACAGTTGCTTTAACACTTATAGTGATGGAACTGACTTCATTCATATGCAAACGGGTTAGATCCAGGCCAGCCGCCAAGTAAATTGCAAGTAAATTGCAAGTAAATTGGCGGCTGGCCTGTGATCTAACCTGTTTGCTACTCTGAGTATCTTTCCTCAACAAAATAAGTAGAATTCTAAAGGTTTGGAAAGAAGATGACACAAAAATCTTTTTTCAGGAAATTACCATGCATTCTAGGGGTTAATTGGGCCAGTCACAATATTAGATATGAAGGTATGTGTAAATGTTAATAGCTGCAAGACAGTAACTGCTGTGTGCAGAACATTAAGAGTAAAATGATACATTAAGGAAAGGCCTTCGTGACATGGGTTAACCTAATACCCTTGTTGGAGTTTTAGTATTACCCAATTTGAAAGAATCTGCATATAACATTTATGAATTGTGAAAAAAATTGACTTGTTATTGTTGTTTTAATTGGATGGAAATTATCGTAAGAAGCATATTAAGACATTGCTCATTCTTATGCGTGTTATAATGATTTCTTGAAAGATTAATAGCCAAGTTATGTATTGAAATATGTGTGTATTAGGAGATGGGTTCACCAATTATTTCTCAGTAATAGATTCTGGAATTACTTCAAATTGAATGGAAGAGCATGCAGAGGTTATGGTTGTGAACTTTGAATTGTCATAGTTTCACAAAAGCGTCATGAAATCATGATAAAATAAGACCTATAACAAACAATGAAGAGTAGTTTTGCCTTTTGTCAAAATGTGATTTATTGTTAAGAAAATCTTTTACCCAATGGCTGTTACAAATAGTTTTTTAGATATAAAGAAATTTGATATGAAGGTATACCAACAAGTTAATAGGTTAGAATATGGTATGATGAGTTGGCCAGTAACGAGTAAAACATAGGACAAAACAAAAAAACAATAAAAACCAACTAAGGCCTAGACAATAAAGTCTGAACCTATACACTTGGTTCATTCGTTGATTCTTTGTAATCTTTCTTAGTTAAAAGAATGATTTTTTTCCCCAGCTTAAAAGGTGGTTTAAGGTTGACAGTGTGTAAATGAGTTAAAAAGGGCCAAATATTATGCAAGTAGCGGTAATGGAATAAAAGCCTTTTAAAAAAGTTTCGCGTAGGTGGATGAGCTATTGTCATGAAATTTAAAGAGAAAGTGCTAAGAGACTTTTTTTCTTCATATTTGATTGGCCTACATGTAATTGGTTGGGAATTTTCTGCCGTTCCCATTCATACTATAGATTTACGCTGATCCCTTTACACCTTAACTGGTATTGAGGCTGACTTGTAACCTAGAGGAATGAAGGTTCAATCCTTGACTTGGCTCGAATTTTCTGCTGTTCCCATTAATACTATAGATTTATGCTGATTCCTTTACAACTCAGCTGGTATTAAGGCCGACTTGTATCCTAGGGGGATGAAGGTTCAATCCTTGGCTTGGCTTAAATTTTCTGCCATTCCCATTCATTCCATAGATTTACGCTGATTCCTTCACCCCATAACTGGTATTGAGGCTGACTTGTTTCCCAGGGGGATGAAGGTTCAATCCTTGACTTGGATGAAAGGCTTTGGATATCTAAATTACACTGAAAATCTGAATATCTATTTGCTTTCTTGATGTTTGACAATAGCCAATTAGGACATAAAGAAATAATGACCCTAAGAAAAAAAATGCTAATTAACTCAATACCACAAACAAAGTTTTGTCTTAATTGAAACCATCAGAAAAATGACAAGTAAGTTGTTTGATAATCATGTTTCTTACTGTAAATGAAAATACATCATTGTCATAAAAAAGAAATTTCAACTTTGAATGTCATATTATCATTTCAAGCACCCTAAATTAAGAACATTTGTATTTGGTGAATCCCTGAAGTTAGCCCTAACAGTGCTTGAACCGACTTCATGCTTATGCAAACAGGTTAGATCCCGGCCAGCCACCAAGTGAATTGGCAGCAGGTCTGTGATCAAACTGTTTGCTATTTTGAGTATCTTTCCTCATTAAAATTAAGCAGATGTTTAAGGTTTTGGAAAGCAGATGACACAAGAATCTATTTTTTGAAAATTACCCAGCAATCTTGGGTTTAAGTAAGAACATTTGTATTTGGTGAATCCCTGAAGTTATAGATAAGGACGGCGTTCACTCTGAAATTATCAACAACTGGTTATCTTTATGATATACTGGATGACATGGTTGTTTGTAATAGAAATGCATCATTCTAGAATAAGCTGTATTTTATCATGGACTTATCAGACCTTTTATCATTTCAATTGATTTAGAAAAAATTTGCAGTAGACAAGATTTCAAAAAACTGAGACAAATGGGAAATCCATTTTCAATAAAGCAATAATTTTTTTATTCCTGATCTTATTTTTTTGGGGACAGTAAGTCTAAAGGGTGCCTATTGCAAACTGTTAATCTCAGGGAAAGATTTATAGGTGCTTGTTCACATATGAGAAGATTTTAAGTTCATATTGAAATCCTGTTAACCTTTTACCAAACGCCAAATTTTCCACTATCCCAAGTTGAAAGAGTTTTCAAACTGCTTCAAACAGTGATGAAATTGTAACATAATCTTCTAACAGGACAGAAAACACAGTGGGAAAAGGAAAAATTGCTCTTTACAAGCAATTTCTCTTTTCCCACAATGTTTTCCAGATTCATCTGCAATAACCTTGTCAAATGACGTTATTGTTTGGTAAAGGTGTAAGCAATGTCACTTTTGTATTATTACATAGTATATGATTAGAACAAGTTATTGAAAGCAAAATTAATTCAGAAAGCTTCAATATATCTAAGTATGCACAGTCTTTATATTTAGTTTAGAGTCATAACCTGACACAGGTCCCATAATGGGTCGTCTTCATCAGGGCCGTTCCTACATTTTTCAGTTATGAAACGGCTTTCCTGGATACACCAGTACTAGGCTAGGTCTCTGAAGTGACTTGCCAAAGGCCACTCCCACGAAACTAAATGGCCTCGGTGGGGCTCAAACCCGGGACCCCCGTGCTTTGAGTCCTCCACCTTAACCACAGACCAAGGTAAATCTCAAAACTTATCACACAGTTCTTGACAACTCCAGTACAAGATTGAGTGGTGGCAAGGTTGTAAAACTCTGTTGTGTATACAAACAAACAGAATGGATATTTGTCTTCGATATTGTTATTTAATCTAAGGCCCTTCCCTCAATTATGTTAACCCTCATAGTGCTGGAACGGACTTCATGCTTATGCAAACTGGTTAGATCCAGGCCAGCCGCCATGTTAATTGGCGGCTGGCCTGTGATCTAATCTGTTTGCTACTCTGAGTATCGTTCCTCATCAAGATCAAGCAGATATTTAAGGTCTTGGAAAGCAGACGACACAACAATATATGTTTAGAAAATTATCCAGCATTGTAAGGGTTAAGTTCAGTACTTGGGAAATGGAAACTATGATTTTGTCACATCAGTTGACATGACTGCATGAGTCTATGTATTTGTAAGCTGAAAGGATTATATGAAATTGTTTCAGTGAGTTGGCATTGATGAATAACCACTATCTATGAGTAACAAATAGTCAGACTCTTTAGACCAGTCAGCCATAATTCCTCATTATCTTAACCCTTGGAATGCTTGGTAATTTTCTAAAACTAGATTTTTGTGTCGTCTTCTTTCCATAATCTTAAATATCTGCTTCATTTTGATGAGGAAAGAAAGATACTCAGAGTTGCAAACAGGTTAGATCACAGGCCAGTTGCCAATTTACTTGGCGGCTGGCCTGTTATCTAACTTGGTAGCATAAACATGAAGTTGGTTCCAGCACTATAAGGGTTAAAGCTCATTGCTATCTTCCTATTTCATCATTAAAACTCTATGTTATGGTTACCTATGAGGGACCACATCTTTCAAGTCAGCTAGGACAGAACATGAACATCAATGAACATCAATACTTAACTTTTTTTTAGAACTTGGTAAATTACTGAGGCTATTGATAATTTCCAAAACTTCATTTACATTTAACCCTTTACCAAACACCAAATATTTCGACTGTCCCAAATTGAAAGAGTTTACATATGACATATCAAAATGTGATGAAATTTGAAAATAATCCTCTGATAGGGTAGAAAACATTGTGGGAAAAGGATAACCTACTTTCAACTTTTCCATCAATGTTTTACAGAGTCCTCTGCAACGAAGTGGTTAAATGTTGTTAATGTTTGGCAATGGGTTAAAGAATAAATAAAACTATTATTGGGTGATGATTATGCCAGATGAGTGTATACCATGGCTGCATGATTCAACAAATGGGCTGACAAATACTCCTGGAAATGTCTTAGTAGACATGAATGAGTCTTACAGTGTGTTTTTTTTTCCTTGGAGACAAATTGTTTTATGATTCCCTACAAGTTAGTAATAGGAATGATTTCATCTAAAAATGTATATGACTGATACCGTCTGCCAGAAATGGATGGTTTTCGTAGCTGAACATTTTCCTCTCAATAAATCAGATGTAAGTCTGTGTCAATGCATTAACCCTTTCCCAAACAATAACGACTTTTGACCACTTTGTTGCAGACACATTGTGGAAAAAGAAGAAATTGCTCATGATGAGCAATTTCTCCTTTTCCCACAATGTTTTCTGCCCTATCAGAATATTATTTTCCAATTTCATCACAATTTGAAATGTCTTATGCAAACTCTTGCAATTTGGGATGGTCGAAAATTTGTTGTTTAGCTTAATACGGGCAGGGGGACCAAACTGAGATATATATATATATTTTTTGTTTTGCTGCAGATGACAATAAATCAAAATACTCATTACTCCAAATTCCTCTATCATTGTTTTGACACATCCTCTGCAAACGAATTTAGAAAGCACTATGACAATGTATAAAATGCTCATATTGCGCAATCGTCATTATGTCACAATTGTTTTAAATATTCAATACGAAAAAGAAAAGCTAATGTGTTTTTGTTATTTTTGTTATCTGATGTTGCTTTCAATTTTGACCCTATTACCCTTATAATGCTGGAACCCACTTTATGCTTATTCAAACAGGTTAGATCACAGGCCAGCCACCAAGTAAATTGGTGGCTGGCCTGTGATCTATCTTGTTTGCTACTATGACTATCTTTCCTCATCAAATTAAGCAGATGTTTAAGGTTTTGGAAAGCAGATGACAAAAAAATCTATTTTTTAAAAATTACTCAGCATTCTAAGTATTAAATTACAATATTGGGAAATGGATTGAAGAAATGATTTGTTGATTCATAAACAGAGCCAACATTTTGGTTACATGTTCAGGCATGACAGAACTATTCATTTGTAATGATATTTCTATATTGGCGGCAATTCTATAAAAGGAGATAATGTTTATGCTGTCATTTAGATTTTTATGCAATTCAATTTTTCCATGTCCAAAATTGGAGGCTATAGCAGATCATTATGCCTAAAAGAAAAACAAATTATCTTACCAAATGGCCAAAACAAAGATAATTATTCAGGTTGAAATGACATATTTAATTATTTTTATTATTTGTTAGTCTTACATAAATCTAACTAATTGTGCAGAAGGTAAATTGATTGATATGCACAGTGTCAAAGATGGTGTCTAGAATGTATTCAGCTGCATAAATACTACTTTCATCTAACTGTATTGTTCCGACAAAGCTACAGTATCTCTTGTTACAAGAGTGTTATCGGTAAGCGCTCATTATCGTGAAAATGAACTTTTTCACACCAGTCGTCTATACCCCCTTTCAGGAAAAATATTTTCAACTCAATGCAGTGAAGATACAGTTTCAATCAGATCTGTGCTCTACATTGACACGAGGCCGTCTTTGTTTAGAGGTTACGAGTTTCAGCGTGCATTTTGCATTTCAAAACCGCCAGGTATCGGGAGTGTGCAGGGGTAAAATAACGGGCCCATTGCGCAGGTTACTGCGCATCTATTTCCGTACGCTGCAGAGCTTCGCGCGTACCAGAGCTAATAACTATCTTCTGAACCTTCAATTCGGAAAATGATGATCATGCCTCGCAAAACTTTCGTTTAACACGGAATTATGCATCAATGGGGGGTGGGGGGAAGCTATGGTACACCCTTCCTCCTTATATACAGACTTATACAGGAGATGACTGAAAGAAATGGTCATATACAAAACCACACACATCTTCATGAAAATGGTATATTTAAAACAATAAATGAAAAAACAAGGTGAAAAGAGGAGAAATTGCTCATCTATGAGCAATTTCTTCTCCTGTCACCATGGTTTTTAAAATTTATCTCTCAGATATATGTTTGAAACCCCCGTCTGTATTTTGAGAAGGGTTAAGTATGGGGGGGGATGGGGGAGTTTGGATTCATGAAGGTCTTCATTAGCAGCAGAAATTTCGTTCTAAATGTTGGGTTCAGTTTTGTCACGTAAACCTATCGGGTAGCCTTTTTTCACTGAAAGGTAAAGAATGCAATGTATGTTAAAATTTTCACCTGTCCGGATTTTTTCCGTCTAAAGGTAATGACGGCTGCTATCTTAAAACGCCTGCAAGCACCGCTTTTGTGACGGCATCGCCTGTTTGGCATGTAGAAATCATTTATTAAAATATTATACTTGAGTGTTACAACCTGCCAGTGCCTGCCGGTAATCGAAACGTGTGTTAAAGGATATATGCTGTCACTATTGCAAGGAGTGCGCTCGGTTGTGTTTGTGCGCATCGTTAACGGAACTTATCCATGCGCGCTTCATGCATTGAATGCGTTAGAACTATTTGATAGATAGAAAATAAGTTGTTTCACTGATGTATTGTTTTAGATTAAGTCTTTTAATTTGTTCTTAATTAGTTCAACAAATACATTTCTGATTTTCTTTGAAATGGCTGAATGGAAATAATAGGTGATACAGGTGTATCGTGCGCGCATGCATGTAGAGAAGAAAATGGAGGTGTGACTTTCACGGTAGGTGTTTTTTATTTTGATTTAAATATTTGATTTCTTTTAAAGGATTTTTATCTAATTTTTATATCAAACATTTAATTGAAGAAGCTCTTTATATGGAATAAAAAATTACTGATTGAGCACACCACCACAGAGAGAGGAATACATCTAAAATTAACTGTTTATAGGTGATGAGAAAATAAAGAACTGTATTCCATTCCACTGTACAATCACTCTAATTATACAGGTATTTCTAGAATGGTTTGAAATAGAAATATTTGCCGAGTGCTTTAATGGAAAACCTTTCAAGGTATGAATAATAATATAAGAAAGGCCATGAAGTCAAATCTATTAAGTACCAACAATTTAGGTTTTGAAAAAATGTTGGGGACAACGCATGTGAAGCAATTCATTTGACTTTGTTTTTTATTCACATGAGATCTGGGTTCCAAACACTGATGATTCAAATCTTTATATATACAATCTATCTGAACTGAATGCAAACTGTATTTTCTTATTGAAAGTCATTTACAATTTGAAATTTATTCTGAATCAATTATCATAAGCAAAGAATCCATTGGTCAAGATTAAGTGCTATTAATTGCCAAAACTTTGGTTTTTGAGAAAACATTTTTAAACAACAGGGAAATAATGACCAAAGAATATCACAACCAAAATTGAGGTGCTTTATTGATAATTTAAATTATAAATAGTTGTGAATAATATTTCTTTCCTTGTGTTTTGATTCCTCATCACCATTTTATGTTAATGGTTTTCTACTTATTGTCTGTTAACATATACGAACCCATGATGTACCCAAGGTTTGACAAAAATCAGCTATTTGATACCCATGCCTTGACGAGGTGTCATAAGTTCCTTTGTGATTGGAAGTAGAAGAAACACACCCCTGTTTACCTGGTGCCTTTATTTAGTACCCCATACTACGCCATGATTAGGTAGTATACATGGTAGTTAGACCTTCATCGGAAAGACGTTTGATAACTCCGCGCCTTACGGGGAAATAATATATGTTTATCGTCTCAGCGCGCATGTGCCGTGCGCAGGAATATGGCTCGCTAGGCTAGCGTTGACACCTTTGCAGGAAAGAATCCTTGCAAACTGAAAAGTGCTTGCAGAATTGGAAAACAATTTTCTTCCGATGACTATTAGCTGTCGCAATTAATATGAGACGTGCAGGTATGATGTTTTATACAGCACCTGTGTTGGCGTTCCTATCAGGGCATGCCATCGCCCTTCAACACCCTTTACCAAACAACCTTGTGTCTGTGGATCCGTTACACATAGTTATCTTGTAAGATAGAGGAATTGCCATACAATTTCCTTTTTCCCAACTATAGTTATATCCTACTTTTAGTGGTTGGTATACCTTGTTCAATTGTCATCACCATGATTGTTAGTTTTGGGCAATTGAAAACACATGTCCAGAGTTTGATGGTTCCTGATTTGAGATTCTTTGACTGGTCCGAGCTGAAAGTTTACCAAAATAAATTAACATGTCAAAATATTTATCCTTTGCAACAAATAGATGAATAGTCTGTCCTGGATTAATGGGTCCTCATGAGTTTGAAACTTTAACTTAGCTTATGCTCTTCTTTAGATCAATCCATTCTCCACAGATCAATTATGCTTATGTTGTTACCCATTACCAAAACATTATGACATTTGACCACTTTGTTGCAGATGACTCTGAAAAAAATTGTGAGAAAAGGAGAAATCGCTTTTAACGAGCAATTTCTCCTTTTCCCAAAAATTTTCTGCCCTATCAGAATATTATTTTTCAATTTCTTATGTTGTATGTAAACTCTTTCAATTTTAGACTGTCAAAAATTTGGCGTTTGGTAAAGGGTTAATGCAGCCTTTGGCAATGAAAGACTATTGTGTGGTACTGGCAAGGAAATTTAAAGTTCATTGATAGGTATGTTGTTCACAGAGATGTAACTGATACACTGTTAAAATCGGTGTTAACTTTGACTTGACCAAACCATTACACTCTTTTTGTATCAATTGAACATTTTAATTGTTTCGTTTAAATTATTGTGTTAATAAGAGAACAAGCTTTGTGTTAAAAAAGATTTTGTTAACAAAAAAGAAGTTGCTTAGTTCGCATCAAATTTATTCTAGATGAAACAGCAGTAGTTTTAGGTTGCTGATTTAGTTAGATTATGATAGTATTCTTTGTATAGTGACGAAAAAAGAAGAAATGTTTGGTAAATCTGGTAATTTCACTCCATTGTTTTTTTTTTGGTCAAATCATTGCTGCTACCTCTTAATCCATAACTTTGAGATGCAACAGTCTTTAGAAACCATTGTGACAAAAGGCTATATTACTCCATTTGAACAGCCCTTTTGTCTCAATAATTTCTACCTGTATCATTAACCCGTATAGTGCTGAAACCAACTTCATGCTTATGCAGACAGGTTTGATCCAGGCCAGCCACCAAGTAAATCTAACCTGTTTGTTACTCTATGTATCTTTCCTCATCAAAATGGTACAGATATAAAAGGTTTTGGAAAGAAGACGACACAATCTTTTTTTTAGAAAATTACGCAGCATTCTATTGGTAAACAAATAACTTTCTTGCTACTTTTGGTCAACTGCTTTAAGTTTATTCTTTAACCAATCACAGTAAACCCTTTGCCTGTTCCCTCTCATGTGTTTACAGGCAGCATAACTGATGAGCGATAACTGAAATCAGCTAAACAATGTAAACAGGAGTACAGTGAACCCTCGTTTATCCGAACACGTCCGTTCCCAACAAAATGTCCGGTTTACCGAATAATCCGGACTAATGAAGCAGAGCATGTTCAAATTGTCGTCCGTCCCAAATTGAAAGAGTTTGCAGAAGACATATCAAAACGTGATGAAATTCAAAGATAATCTTCTGATATGGCAGAAAACATTGTGGGTAAAGGAGAAATTGCTCGTCACGAGCAATTTCTCCTTTACCCACAATGTTTTCAAAAGTCGTCTGCAATAAACTGGTCCAATAATTCCGTTCCCTTACAATTATGTTCGGATTGCGAGACATCCGGATAATCGGTGTCCGGATAAACGAGGGTTCACTGTACATGGTCTACCTATATGAATTCTCCTTTTGTCACAATGTTAACAAATGCATTATTTTGTTTGTATCTATGGAGTTAAATGTGTGAAAATACGCTTTTTTTGTTTTTGTTTTTATCTATAATAAAGTGGTTTAACCAATTGACAGTCTATATATTTTAGGACTGATTGTAATTCAGCACATTTAGCTGCCGTTTTATTCCGTCTCAAGTAGAAAACAGGAGTGGACACATATAAATGCATGATTTGGATTGGCTATAAAACTCTAGTACAATAACCCCACCCACTGTATCTATTTATATGAATTTTGTCATAAAGATGTCTTAATTAATGTCCCCATTTAGGGATGTTTATAATTTATCATATGGTGAATAAAAAATCAAAGGATGTCTTAGTTTAGTCTAAAGTTGTAAATCTGTGAGAGAACAATGCCTTCAAGCCACGGGCCATCATGTCCAAAGAAATAAGGAACTTGCAACAAACATTGTCTTCCAGATAGACCCAGACTCGGGCCCCTTTCATGTGTAAATATTATAATGAGATACCATCAGAAAGGCTCCTTTTTATCCCTTTGTATTGCTATAGTTACTGATTTAAATGCTAATGTATTTTGTCCAGAGAGTTAAGCCATTGTTCCCCGAATGTACTGTGAAAATCTGTTCAGTGTGTGAAAGACTTAGCAGTGTGCTTCGATAGCCCATTATCCAATATTTCTATATTTGTTGGATATGCGAGTATCAATTTTAACGTGAAGTTTACGACGGGGGCCCTGTTGTTCCGAACGTCGAGCCTGATTTGTTGCAATTTAAATAGCCATTGATTTCACGCCTTGTTCAGCGAGCGTTATGATAGGTCTATAATCGTACTAGACGTAGAGTAGGGATCTCCATATATGGTAAATGTATCCCATGAAGCAATTGGAGTGGAGTTTTTGCGGGGAAACAATGGGTCTGTGGATAAATATAGACGTTTGGCATCGAGACTCACATACTGAATGAGTCACTGAATTGACTCCTTTCTCTTCTTCCACATCTAGATGGATAGTTGTTTCATTGTAAGACATCATTTGAAAACAATTTGGGAAAAGTAGAATTTTTGTTAGATATCTCAACAATTTTTCCCTAGCTTAAGTGATACTTGATTTTGTTAGAATTTTGTTCTGCCTTAGGTAAGACGATTAAATTGTTAGACTCAAGTCAAAATGATGTAACGAGTACAGTGTCCATTTCTCCCTGAAAATCTAGTGATAGGAAAATTGTACATGCTTGTATGCATGATTACTTGGCAGTTGCTCCCTAATTACTGTAGACCAATTAGAGTCAAGACTTAATTAAAATCTTACATTCTGCTGGCACTTGTATGAAACTTTAATTGTCTAAAAGACAAAAAGATAATCATGCATTGTTGTAATGTGAGTTCTTATAGACATTATGTCTATTGCAGTCTCCATTTTAATCCCGACTTCTAATGCTTTTTATGGTAGTATATAACATGCATTTTCTATGGACGGGTTTTAACATTTTGTTGAGGGGTGATTCATCATTGGTTTAATTCTGCCATAGTTATGGTATAGTTGATAGAAATGATATTTTATCCCATTTTTAAATTCTTTAATTCTTTGTCCTTAGTTCTTTATGAATTGATAGAAAATGTTATGGTTGCAAAGTAAAATATGTTGCATATAAAAAATGAAATAAAATCAATTTTGAAAGTTTACTGGGTGACTGGCCTTTGGAAGTTTTGAAATTATTTTGTTTATATTGTAAATAGAAGAAAAGCGATTTTAATGAGAGGTTTAGATTTTGATTACAATGGTTTTTTTTTAGAAATCATCTGTAATTCACACTATTGGTACCTATTAGACTCAACCTGATTGGGTGATCATAAAAAAGTAAGAAAAAATAAATACATATAATCTATGAAACATAACTGGCCAAACATTTTTGATTTGTCTTAAAAGGGAAAACAGATGTTAATAGCATGAAAGAGAAATGTTAAATTGGTGGCTTTTTTAATCATGGGGTAATAGGTTAACCCTTTCCCAAACAACAAATTTTCGACTGTCCCAAATTAAAAGAGTTTGCAGATGACATTTCAAGATGTGATGAAATTGAACAATATTCTTCAGAAAGAGCAGAAAACCTTGTGGGAAAAGGAAAAATTGCTCGTTACGAGCAATTTCTCCTTTTCCAACAATGTTTTCTTAAGTCGTCTGCAACAAAGTTGTCAAATGTCGTTATTGTTTGGGAAAGGGTTAAGAGAACAAAAGCTGTTAAAAAATGAAACAAAACCATCTGCCATGCTATATGAACCTTTTAATTAATATGGTTCCCTTTGTTTCAACTTTTATCTTTCCAGGTGTATGAATAGGGCATGACCTAATAGGTAATGATAAACTTCTACACATTACACTTTAACCCTTAGAATGCAGGGTATTTTCTAGAAATAGATTTTTGTGTCGTCTGCTTTCCAAAACCATAAATATCTGCTTAATTTTGCTGAGGAAAGATACTCAGAGTAGCAAACAGGTGAGATCATAGGCTAGCCACCAATTTACTGGGTGACCCAGGCCTGTGATCTAACATGATTGCATAGGCATGAAGTTGGCTCCAGCACTATAAGGGTTAACCTATAACAACATGTGGAGTTTTTTATTTGCCCAAATTCAAAGCTAGAGCAAATATCCCTGCAAAGGATTCAAGAACTGTGTTCATGAAATTGTGTTCATGAATTTCATGAACTGACATGAATCACAATTGGCCGATCATAAACACAAAGCTGTTCTTGAATTTTCAATCTGAATTTCATGAATATAAACCTGTTCTTGATGTTCAATTCCATATGATATTTATGATGTACAAGTCATGTATATTGTATAATATAAAAAAAATTATTATGTAGAAAATATGAAAAAAAAAAAGTCTTTATCAATCAATTTGTTAGAAAATGTTGTGACTAAAGGAATTTATACTTTAAAAAAAAACCATGTTTTTTAGAATATATTTAGTCTTTTTTATATAGACAAAGTGATGAGTTTTATCTAAGCATTGTAAATCCAGCACCTAAATTGCAATTTAATAACTGGTTTAGATTGAACAAACAAAAGACACCAATTTTCGTTAGAGCAAACATTGTAATTGTTTGTAGACAATAGTGTGACTGATTGAGAAATTGTCACATTTTCAGCAGAAATGTTGTGAAACTTTTGTGACCAAAGGATTTTTTGCTCACAATCAATTCTTCCTTTTGTCACAAAGTTTTCAGATTCTTTGCTGCAGGCGTGTTTGATGAGTGTGTTTGATGAAATAATAAGTTGATTAAAGTCAATAAATTGTCGGGTAATTTGACCTATTACATATTAATGGTATTGTCTTGAATTATAGTCTCACTTTACAAAGCTCTGAATAAGTATGAAATGTGAAGACGTCTTCAATTATAAATGTATCGGGAGCTTATTTCAAAGACAAAAATAATAATCCTGTTGCCATGGAAATTTTAAAATCCTTGGCATATACTTGTTTGTTCAAAATATTTGTTTTGTTTATTTCATCATTAGGTTATGATTTGTGTTGTATAAAAGATTACTTTTCCAGTTACACACTGCCTTTGCTGTTGAGGCACATAAAACATTTTGACAAAGAACCAGCAGTTTTGTTATTAAAAATTTATTCCAAATTACAGATTAATTGTATTATCTTCTGATGGGGACTAGGGTCCTGCATGCTCCACTGGTTAAGTTGGTGGACATAGAACTCAGGTGTCCCGGGTTCAAGTCCCACTAACACTTCTGTTTTTCTTGGGAGTGACCTTCGGCACGTCACTTCAGAGCCCTAGCCTTGTACTGGTTGATCCAGGAAAGCTGGGATATAACTGATGGATTGTTGATATGACTTTAAACACCATACAAACAAACAAACTGATCAAGACTATAAGGAATTCATTAACCCTTAGAATGCTGGGTCATTTTCTACAGATAGACATCTGTGAGGTTTGTGTTCCACAACCTTAAAATATCAGCTCAATTTTGTTGAGGAAAGATACTCAGAGTAGCAAACAGGTTAGATCATAGGCTAGCTGCCACTTTACTTGGCAGCTAGCCTGGATCTAACCTGTTTGCACAATACCTCACTATGATACACCTCCTGCAGAAATCTTCAGAAATATCTGAGACAAAATATAAACTGCTCATTTAGCAATTTAACTTTTTTTCACAATGATTAATTACCACCTACCATTAGCAAGGTACTATTTTATATTTCGTTTTCTGATGTTCATTTCAACTTTGATCTGTCAGCCATCTCCATAAGATGAGTTGGATAAATATAAAAGGACTATCTCTCCGATTTAGATATTAACTTTTTAAATAAATTGTCTTCTTGAAAGAAGTAGTCTTTGGTTCAGTAACAATGATTGTTCATATCAAAATGTTAAAGTTTATCACACCCAATGTATAAATCTCTGTGTTAGTGCATCCCTTTATGTGGCACAACTTAAAGCTTGGACTTATTTATGCTAACTAGTTCTCACATTACCCATTCCTTCATACAAATGTGAATTTAATAAACCTGCAACAGAACCTTTAAGAAAATGTAGTGTCAAAAGGAGAAAATGCTCATTGCAAAGATTTTTTTTATTGTCCCATAGGGAATGAATATTCTTTTATTTTATGAATGTCATCAACTAATTGTTGCAATTTTGACCAAACTAGAAATCCATTAATCGATGGAGATGGGTTATTACAGTTAATCACCCTGTTAAGATACTGATTTGTAACACTCATCACCAATATACACTGGAAACATACCCTTCCTACATATGGACTTGTCACCAGTGCTGATTCCATGCAAAATCAAATGTCTATATTGCCCAGCTTGTCCAAAAGGCAAAGCCTTAACAGACTAGTGACTTTTTACTGAAATTTACTATATTATCATTATATGGACAAGTCCAGAAAAAGATTTGACTGTAACGGACAAGTATTCCAAAATCAGATTTCTCCACCTCTGAAATCAACAACTGTATATGACAAACGAAAATTGAATATTGAAATATTCTAAAAAGACCTTGTGAAAAAACGTATGGTTTGTGTGATGAGCATTTTTTGTTACAATGAAATCATACCATAACTGATTCTTTACAATTGGTATATTATATATGGTGCTATGGTTTTAGAATGTGATGAAATTGAAAATAATCTTCTATTAATGCAAAAAACAATGCGGGAAAAGGCGAAATTGCTCATTCCATAGTCTTCTGCAACAAGCTGGTCAAATGATGTTATTGTTTGATTATGGGTTAAACTAAGGCAAAGTGTTGAATCTGTGTGCAGCTTTATCCATCAAGATAAAGTTAGTGACACACTTCTATTGCCTGAGGGCCTAGGTCTGCCCATATCTTTTGTCCCGGGCTTTCGAAAGGGGGGGGGGCTAGTTTTGCTTTACTTTAAGTGGCAGGTGTTGATGTATTTAGCTGTTAAATCAATATTTATAAAAGGTCTTATATGGGTGTATTGTCAAAGGCCCATTGATTGTTGCACTCAGGTCCATTTGCCTCCCAACACAAAGGCATACATACAGTTATAATTGTATGTAATAGTAAATAATAGTAAGTCCATCACCCATTAAAGGTTATAATAAACCCTTTTCTCATAGCGCCTTTCCCTCCTGATATGAAATATATATGAAAAACAGGGGCATTAAAAGCAATTGACAATGTGATGAATATATTTATGAAAATCTGTTTTGTTGTTTTATTAACGTTAAAGCAATTTTTTGGAATAACAGAACTTTTAAGCAAGTTTTAACTTTAACATACTATTTTGTCAGTGTCTAGCTTTCAAAGTGTTTTACATGGAAAAGGGGCACTTTTCAACAATTTTGAGTGAACATGCTTGCAGCTAATTTATTCAAAATCCCTTTATTAAGGTATTTATCTTTTTAATACAATATTACAAATTTTTTTTTACCAAAAAAAAAGAATAACACATTTTTCTCTGTTTAGACTTTACTTTTATCATGGTAGGTAAAACATTTATTAAACTTCATGATAAAGCTCAATGATATAATCTATTCAAGGAAAGCTTTTGGATAGAATTTCCTATATATGATTTGGCTACAAAGGAAAGAAAATGTCTCATTTCAAGATATTCAAGAGTCTAATCTGCTTCAATTTTGTCCAATGTATGAAATCGGAAAAGGGTTAGATGTTAGGACGTGCTTCAGTGCCTGCGATCGTTGATAGATGTCTTCACAAATTTAATCAATACTTATCGTCAACCAGATAAAAAGGGCTTTGTCACATGCAAACTTATCTCTGATTGGTCGAGAACCATACATGGGGCTTGACTTGGGTTTGTTTTATGACAATTTATATTGGAGGCCGTATGATGCCACCTGCCGTGGTTTTGAGGATATTGTTAACATGGCCATATGTATGTAAATAATATCCCGGGTCTATTGTATTGGACTATTGGAGATGTGAAGAAGCCCTGTACGCATTACCAATATTCAGTGCTCACTAACTTGGGACAGTGAGAGGTTGAAAGGTGGTTTTAGATTTAGATTTATATAAATATCTTTTATCGAGTTGTGTGCTTACTGCTTACTCTACTGGATACTTTTTGTTGTTTTAATTTATTTATGAGACAGATGACGATAGTGTAAGAGTGAAAAAAAGTGAGGAGTAGAGACTTTCGTTTAAAAAAGTTGTTTAGAAAAATTACGGAATATGACTTTATAAGGCCAGATGTTACATAATATTGGTCATCCAAAGGGTGTTAATTAAAAGTCATGAGCTGTTAAGAAGACATTTAATTACATAGCAAAGGTTGAATAGATATAAGATGTTCTAAAGTTTCGTACAAAAATCAGACTTTTCAACTTTTCAGTTTAACAAAACTTTTACTGAATGATGGACTAAGAGTGAGACATTTTCGTTTAAAGAAATTAATTATACAATATCAACATTGGAAGATAATTTTCCTCAATTACAAATAAGCATTGAGGTGTTAAATAACTGGAAGTGAATGTAAATGACCGGTGAGGTTAGACTACTGTCCCAGGAGGTTTATGAAGACGGAGAGCACTGTCTACGAAGAAGACACATTAATTACTGGACTAAT
Organism: Cerastoderma edule; assembly: GCA_947846245.1. Classification (NCBI taxonomy): domain Eukaryota; kingdom Metazoa; phylum Mollusca; class Bivalvia; order Cardiida; family Cardiidae; genus Cerastoderma; species Cerastoderma edule. The sequence goes on along the minus strand of OX401416.1, from coordinate 9,573,547 downwards.
AACCACAGTTTCTCTATGACATATTAATCATTGATTCCAAGATGGCAGTAATACCATTGACATATGTAGAGAAGATTTCTGTGACATATTAATCGTACCTCCGGTGCTGTCCACTGTCATCTCTGATTGGTCAGGGGGATTTCATGACAAGACTTGTGTCGTCTGCAGAAAATAGTTTTTCGGAAGAAATACGGACGAAGAAAAAAACTTTCTCTACAAAGACAAATATATCAACTATGTTTTCAGTAGGTACCCTTTATCATCACATTAGTAGTTAATTGTAATAATTATGTGTTTATATAATTCCTTTTTACTATTAAGTTTGATAATGAAAAAGGGACATTTTGGTCTTAAATTAAACAATCACAGGAAGATGATGTCCAAAAAAATATTTTTGTTTCACACTAAATTTAAAAGATTACATTTTTACATTTTACGTTTTCATAAAGAAGAAATTTTTTACAGTTGTAGTAATTTTAAATGATTTGTTCTGTGCATGAGGGTACCATATGCAGGTGATCAGAATTTAACCACTTGATGTTTAAACCTTTCCCTCACATAAGTTTTTCTAACTAATTGAAGGAAACAGCAAATAAAATGTACTAAGTATAATCAATTTTCTTTTAACTCTCTTAAGAAACCACATGGATAAAAGAAGGAGTTGGTCATTTGGAGTGGTTTCTCAAAGGTTTTATCATTTTAGCTTAAACTGACTTATTTTACATTGATTGTGACAGAAACTTTAAACTTGTTTAATTCATTCTCTATGACTGCTTCCTGGATACTGAACCATTACTTGCGCCCATTTATGGGTTCATCCCGCACGTTTCACTGCGCTTTAAGGGGAGCGAACCCAGGACCCTCAGTAAAAGAGGCCAACGCTCTACCCCTGCACCAATGTCACCCATATTTCTGTTACACATGCATTCACCCATTACCAAACAATAACGACATTTGACCAGTTTGTTGCAGACAACTCTAGGAAACGTTGTGGGAAAAGGAGAAATTGCTCTTAACGACCAAATTTCTTTTTTTCCCACAATAATTTCTGCCCCTTCAGAAGATCATTTTCCAATTCCATCACATTTTAAGATGTCCTATAGCGCTGCAAACTCTTTCAATTTGAGATAATCTAAAATTTGGTGTTTGGTAAAGGGTTAAATGTGTATATATGAGGAAGGGTGTATCAATGTATTATCAGCAGGAAACAAAAGTTTTTGTCCAAATTTGAATTTTTGTTAGCACTTCACATTTAATGATAAAGTGCTGTTTACAAATAGATGATAACCTCGATTTGAGATCAGCCTGAATCCATTACTTCATGACATTTTCTTTAATTAATTTTATACACTTGCAGTAAAAGATTTAAAGAAACATTTTGACAAAAGAGTGTATTGCTATTGATATTTGTCACTATATTTGGTGTACCACCTATTTTATTTTATCAGTTCTTGAATATAGTGTAATATTATAGCCAGGTGCTTTAAGAACTTCGTCCTGGAATTCTATGTGCAGTAAAGTCCATCTTGTGTTTAGCAGCCAACCGCAGCCTTAAACAACCACCACAGAAAGTCCCATTGTTAGATTTATAGTGTACTCAATTTGTATTAAGCAGCCAACCTGTCTTAAACAACCAATTAACTCTGTCCCAGAGGCTGGCCTCTTAACACAAGTTTGACTGTATAATGTTGTTGTTGCCAATGGCCCTGCGTGGCTCAGTGGGTTGGTTGACTCAGAACTTCAGTTACATGGTCAAACTCTCTGGTTCTTTGGCAAGACACTTTAGACTCCAAGCTTAGTACTGTTAAATCATAGCTGAAACATAACTGATAAAATTGTTAACAGAGCATTAAACCCCATATCTACAAACAATTTCATTGGTTATGTAATGTAATAATCATTAAAAAACTCATTAACCCATTACCAAACAATAAAGGCATTTGACCACTTTGTTGTAGACACTTCTGGAAAACGAGCATTATCTCCCTATCGGTAGATAATTTTTCAATTCCATCAAATATTGGATTGTTGTCTGCAAACTCTTTCAATTTGGGACAGTCAAAAATTTGGCAAAGGGTTGAGCAAGATTATATAGTCTATAAAACTACTTGGACTGGATTTTTTTCTCTCTTTTTTTAAACAATAGATAGGGTTCTGTGCCACACTGGGTTAAAGGTTGTGCACTTTAAACTGAAATGTCTCAGGTTGGGTTCCTAACTGCACCACCAGCTTCTTATGGGGTGTCCTTTGACAAAACCATATACAGTCCGAAGTCTAGTACTTGTGATTTACAGGAATTATATAACATGACTGAAAAACTGTTAAAAAAGTATAAACCTCTAAACAAAAGATAACTAAGAAAAGCTTTAACGGCAGAAAATGTCATTTGCATCCTGGTGTTCTTATCTAAATCCCTCTCAACCCTTGTTATGATGTTTGATCATTTAGAAATTTTCTGTTCATAATATTGAATCTGCTTGTATTTTAGGATATCTTTCAAAACAGATTTAAGAAGCCCCTTTGAATAAAGAAGATATTATGTCTTACCAAAACTTCTTATTTTTGGTTCTTATTTCATTTTCTACCAATAATCATTCTGAATAATAACTGTTACAAATCTGTAGTTAATGTTACTTTTGAATTGAAAAGGTCATGAAATGTGACTTTTATATCACATATATATAGAGGGTTCAGTGCTCAAGTACTAATGATAGTCTAATGCACTGAACTCGATATAAGATATTACAAAAGTGAGTAAAAAAGGTTTAAAGTTCATGTTCTTATGACAAAAGGTTACAGTTTCCTCTTTTCGCGGGACTTCTCAACTTTGTGTTTTTTAATCTTGACTTATTACTTCCCAGAAATGTATTTTATTTGTTTCTCAAAATTCTTAATTTTCGTTGTTAAATAACTAGAATGAGGAAGATTCTTCTAATTGTTTCCATACAGTGTTATTTGACCCTTTCCCAAACAATAACGACATTTGACGACTTTGTTGCAGACGACTCTGGAAAACATTGCTTGTAACGAGCAATTTTTCCTTTTCCCACAATGTTTCGTGCCCTATCAGAAGAGTATTTTCCAATTTCATCACATTTTGAAGGGTCTTCTGCAAACAATTTTGATTTGGGACAGTCGAAAATCTGGTAATTGATAAAGGGTTAATTGCTTGATGACTAAAGTTGTATTTTGCCGCAGCAGAGAGATTAACATCTTTCAAAAATGGAATTTTGTAACTGTTCCGATTTGAAAGCCATAGCAAATGACAATTATGAAATTTGAGACTTGAATTTTTTGATAAGATATGTTATAGAAATAATTTTGATAAAAAAAATCCGAAATATTGCCCAAGGTGTGCAATTTTTCCTTTTGTTTCTAAAGTCATCTGCAGCAGATTAATCCGAGAGAAATCATTAAGTAAGAAAAAAGATAATTCTATCGCAATTTCATAGCAAAACAGGATATAAACTACTTTAACAATAGATTGGTTCTTTATTGGTTAATTGTTCTATTTATTTGAATATTGTTCAATCAGTTGCCTAAAAATTCAGTTAATATTATGATTAACTCAAGTGTTTATTGTAAGACTACAAAAAATGCTTTATAAATGTGAAGTCCTTACTATAGTCATGTACTGAACTCTCAAATTGTACTATAATTGTAGTAATTGTACTTGTCAAAAATATGTTCATTATCAATATTTTGGTGATAATTCTTTCTTTCTTTTTTTTTTGAATTGGTAGCTTCTTGGTGGGCAGACAAACTTTTTGCTCTTCTTTAATTGATTACAACACATTGGGCAATATCAGTAAGATAATGTTCATGTGAGGTTGAAGCCCAATAAAAATCTTTCATAAAACTTAATCCCTGGCGAACAGATGGATTGGAAAAGTAAAGTATTATGTTAGCAGATGACATTGGCACCACATCTATTGGATGGATGGCGACCTGGGGTTTCAACAAAGACATTAATAGATATCAAATTAATCAGTCATGAATCCTAACAGATGTATACAGTCCCACAGGGCACAAAGAGAGGAGACTATGACATTAAAGCCCACAGAATCCTCATTTCAAATCTATAAACAAAGGTTTTTTATAGGACACACTTTATGGGAAACTTATGACTTTGATACCTTTTTCGGAGTTTTTCAAGCAAAACACTCATATCGAGTGATGGCATTAGTTGAACCATATGATACAACTGCTCAGGTTAACCCCCTTTCCGCTTAACCCATTAACAAACAATATCGACATTGTACCACTTTGTTGCAGAAGACTCTGGAAAACATTGTGGGAAAAGGAAGAAATTGCTCGTCACAAGCAATTTCTTCTTTTCCCACAATGTTTTCTTCCCTAACAGAAAATCGTTTTACAATTTAATCAAATTTTGAAATGTCTGCAAACTCTTTCAATTTGGGATAGTCAAAAATTTGGTGTTTGGTAAAGAGTTGATCCATAAGTGATGCAGGCTTTTATAGAAACTGCTGTAATAAACGGATTAATTGTTACTAATTAAAACAAAACTATAAATTGTTCATAAGGCAAATTTATCCTTTTAAAACAAATGATTTGAATATCTTCTTCAGCAGGTTCAGAAACATGAGTATAATGGAGTAGTGGGTTAATTCATGGATCAGTTTGACTGGTCATCTATCTTAACGTCTCCACTACACAAGTTCATCTCTGATTTGTCAACTGGCAGTAAGCTTCTAAAAGATTTATAAACTTTCCCTCTTAATCCTTTACCAAATGCCAAATTTTCGACTGTCCCATTTTGAAAGAGTTGGCAGACGACATTTCAAAATATGATGAAACTGAAAAATAATCTTCTAATAGGACAGAAAACATTGTGGGGAAAAATAGAAATTGCTCTTTAAGAGCAATTTCTCGTTTTCCCACAATATTTGTCATCTGCAAACAAAACTGTTCAAATGTTGTTGTTGTTTGGTAATGGGTTGACGTGTCCACTACACAAGTTCAACTCTGATTTGTCAACTGGCAGTAAGCTTCTAAAAGATTTGTAAACTTTCCTTCTTAAGTTAAGCTTGTATGCCAAAGTTCCAAAACGTAAGCTGAAGAGATTAACAGTTAAAGAGTTTTAAATGATCGATATGTTTGTAGTATTGGTTAGAAACAAAATGGGGAATTGCTCAACATGAATTGCAATATGATTAAGGCATTGATGACTTCCGTGCTTAATGATGACATCTGCTGATACATTCAATTAGGATCAAAGACATTATCTCTCCTTTGATGCATTACCAAACAGTAACAACATTTTTATTTTATTGATGACTTTGTAAAACATTGTGGGAAAAGGAGAAATTGCTCGTAACAAGCAATTTCTCCTTTTCCCACAATGTTTTCTACCCTATCAGAAGTTTATTTTTCAATTTCATCACATTTTGAAATGACGTCTGCACACTCTTTCAATTTGGGACAGTCGAAAAATTTGTCTTTTGGTAAAGGGTTGAGAAGGAATGGTTGTACAACATTTCTTACATTCAGGCCCTGTAGAAGTGTATAGGACAGTAATAGATTTTGTTGGATTATTTCACGCCCTGAGGTTACATTGTATGAGATGTCAGGCGACATTAGACATTAAGACGTGCTGGAAATTGACGGCAGTCGATAAGCTTACTACTTCAACTGTCATGACTTTAATCCGAAAATGAATGTAGCCTGTCTTTGCTGTTTTAATAAGCAGATGTATAGGGTTTTAATGTCCAACTTGTCTTATATGTTTTTGCAATTAGTACTTTCCTTATCTTTAACTTACTTATCATTGATAAAAAAAGTATTTTTTTAAAGTCACTGCTTTTTTTCTATGAAAGTATATATGAGAAAGAAAACTTGTTTAATAAGACATAAAGTATCATTGAAGAGAGCCCAATAAATTCACTCAGTTTTAACCCATTACTAAACAGTAACGACAATTGACTAGTTTGTTGCAGACAGCTCTTCAAATCATTGTGGAAAAAAACAGAACTTCCTCTTGCAAGCAATTTCTGCTTTTCCCACAATGTTTCTACCCTATCAGAAGATTATTTTCCAATTTAATCACATATTGAAAGGTCATCTGCAAACTGTCTTTCAATTTGGGACAGTCCAATAATTGGTGTTTTGGTAAAGGGTTAACTGATGAGTTTATATCAATTCCTGAGTTGTTTATGAAAATATAAGTTGTTTGCACCCAAATAAGCTCATAAAGTATTTCCCATATCTTTTAGTAGTTATCTCTCCTTTGTCCCATAAAGGACCAAATATACATGGTGGTGACAAGGGAAAACTGTACTAAAGTTTTATTTCTTTATTTAAATTTAAGTCAAATCTGATGATGTGTCCTTTGTAAACCCTTTTCCATGATCCAATATATTTGCATCAGACAGAAGGAATTGAGGTATTTCAGGAAGAATGCAAAGAAAATCCTAAAAGATGAACCTGCATAGTTTATTACAAACCAATGTAATTGTAATAATAAGACAGAAATATAATTTGTTCATAGAGTCCCTATTAATTTTTTTGTCATGATGATTACAAATGTCATCATTTACAAAAGGAGAAGTGTAATCTGTTCCCCTCATGTATAGCAATTCAAGGCATCTACAGCAGAATAAAGAAGAAACCATTGTGGCAGACAGGAAAATTTATTATTAATAATCTCAGCTTTAGTTGTTATGGCTATTGCTCAATATCACACAGAGAAAAATCTTTTTAATGTTGGTTAACCCTTTCCCAAACAACAAATTTTGAACTGTCCCAAATTGGCAGATTTTGCAGATGACATTTCAAAATGCGATGAAATTGGTAAAATTATCTTATGATAGGGCAGAAAACATTGTGGGAAAAGGAGAAATTGCTTGTTTTGAGCTATTTCTCCTTTTCCCACAATGTTTTCTAAAGCCGTCCGCATCAAAGTGGTCAAATGTCGTTATTGTTTGGGAAAGGGTTAAAATTGTCGTCTGCAGTTGCTATCAATTTGGACCGGAGACAAATTTCTTAAAGCGGGAACAGATTATGGGATACAAAAGGACAAGCTCAAGGGAACAATAAGACAGGGACTAGACAAAGAGATCTGTCGCCAGGGTTACAAGTTTCACAGAAATTGGTGTCAGGCTAAATGCCAATCAAAGACGACCAAACGAAACATTTGAATATATGTATTGAAATAAAGGAGTGTTTAGTATCTGTTTCAAGTAGACAGTTGTAGACCAAGGCGCGACAGGTGAATCATGTCTTTTAAGATGTCTGTATGCGGCTTAGACCTTTACCAACAATGCAACGGACCAAGATGTTTGAATTATTGATATACATTCATCATGATAAAAAGATAGATTGCTCTAAAAGTAATTTAGCCTTCTATCACTTATTTCTTTTTCATTGCTTCGTTTAACATGATTTTTGAATTTGGTTTAAATTTAGCATATTTTGTGCTTATTGTAACATTGTAATTGGAGATAATTTAACCATTTTTTGTTCTAAAGGGAAACAAAATACCTCCTTAATGTTTTCCCACACCATAAAGATATTGTACATGATACTGACAAAGAGGGAGGCAGTACATCTAAAAACAAAATAACTAATTCATTTATGTATGAAAATGCTTTTCATCCATATTGAATTTGAATGTAATGTTCTCATGCATTCTTTTAATTGCCTCTCATATTTTCTTATTTTCACAACTCTCAAAAAAATTGAAAAGAATAATTGGTGAAACAAGTTTGTGCAAAAGTTTCCCACAGTTAAGTTCTTTATTATCATTTATGGTCATTTTCGAACAATGAATATGGTATAAACCCCTTTACTCCATGGTTACTCAGTTTTTCACTTCTGTAGCAGACTACTTCAGAAAACACTGTGACAAAAGGATAAATTGCTCAAGATGAGCAATTTATCATTTTGTGACAGTGGTTTCAGACATATTTCATATAGAAATTACAATATTTTTGTGCTATATTTTTGTCGTCTGTTATATCTTTCAATTCTGACCACTCACAAATTCCCGTATGGGGGAAAAGGGTTCTACAGGAAGTGCACCTAACAGTTTTCATCGGTCAGTCTATTGTCCCTTAAAACATACAGATTCATTGACCATTGTCATGGAAATGGGACGTCTGTATGTATGTAATTAGGTAAATTATTTTGTAGTGGGCGCTTCAGACAGAATATCGGGTACGGATTGGATAGTAAGATGAATTAATTGAAATCAATTGCCTGCGAGTAATGTACCGTATCATTAAAGTCATTCCCCAGTTTTGGGAATTTTGGGACATGTCCAAATTCAATGCAACAGCAGATGCTATTGCTTTCGAATTGGGCAATTCTGAAAAACCCAAATGCAGAAATGGATTTTAGAAGTAGCTTATTCCAAATGATATTGACAACAACAGTTTATTATTGTATTACAAAATGAGAAGTCAGACAAATTACTGGTTTGCGATGTAAGGGAATTATTTATCATTCTTTCTCTAAGGTGGTGCATAATATACTTTTAATGATATAATATCAAAGTGCCTTGGAACATAAAAACAGGTCTATTGCCTGTACTCATGTCTATGGGGATCCCAAAGGCATTTCTTGGCATTTCAGTGGTCCACAGACAACCCACTGCTTCCCTGCCTGCAGGAACTGTGTTAACCCTTGGAATGCTGGGTTATTTTTTAAAAATAGATTCTTGTTGTCTGCTTTTCAAAACCTTAAATGTATGCTTAATTAAAATGAATAAAGATACCCAGAGTAACAAATAGGTTAGATCACAGGCCAGCCACCAATTTACTTGGCAGCTGGCCTGGATCTAACCTCTTTGCATAAGTATGAAGTCTGTTCCAGGGGCCCGTTTTACTAAACAACTTACGGAAAATATGTGCGTAAGTCATAATTGATAAACATGGATAGTATCTTCAATGAAAGTACAATATTGCAATGTGACACGTCATTGGAAGCGTCTAGGAGAGACGTTTCCAATGATGTGTCACTTTGCAATATTGCTTCGTCTAATATTGAAATAAGAGGAATTTTTGTTTTAGACTTACGCAAATCTTAAGCGTAAACTGTTTAGTAAAACGGTACCCAGCACTTCAAGGGTTAATTGTCAAACAAATTAAGGTGCATTGAAACAGAACTCTATTACAAATTTTGAAAAATACTCAAGTCAAACTAATTTTAGTTTTTCAATGAGTAGGAAAATGGCAGTTTCACCTTTTGAATTTCATCAATATCATTTATTAGTTTGATTATTTAGGATAATTCTGTCAACATTGAATGCCCAGAAAGGAGAATCTAGGTTGAGTATTGTTTAGCACTTTCTGCAGGATGAATATTAATGGAGTGAATAATGACTGTCATCAAGTAAGATCAGTAGATTCAGACAATTTCTTCTCATTGCCGATTTGATGTAGATCAGGACAAATAAAGAAAGACCATTGGCTTCATTAGATAGATGAAACACTTCCAGGTCAGATAAAAATATCCTCTTACCAAAAAGTATTGCATTATTATTAATTAATCCTATATTGTAGTTAATCATTTGAATCATCTCAAAGAGATTAATCAAATGAATACCCACAACATAGGATTTTGAGACCTGCAAACCAACAAGTGGGGGAATCACATAACCAATGTTTCCAATCATAAGTCTGAACAAGATGGCGGCACACAGATATTTTTGCTTTTTTCACCAGTTGACAGACGCGCTTGTCCAAATCAGTTGGTCTTTGACTGCGATTTCCCTGCCTAGTAAACATAACAATGTTATAAAGCATGTGTTGTTATAAACATCCAGTTACCGAAAGTTTATGGTCAGGTCAACTCATGCGGGGTACACAATGTGGCTATCATTTCCAAAACACATTGAAAAAAGCAGAAATACCTAGGTGCAGCCATCTTTTTCGGACATAAGATCGTAAACATTGGTCATGTGATTCCCCTGCCTGGACAAACAAACAAATAAAGCTGAGGGAAATAAAGGACCTTTTTCTGGACTTGGTAAAACCAATCAATATAGTTTATATCATAATGGCTCCTTAACCCAATCCACAATCAGTGGCTATTAACCGGTATTACCATACATCTATTTTACTGTTTTCATTGCGTTTCATTATTTGATGTCATCAAAATGGAATTAACGTGTTGAAATGGGGAGGGGAGGAAAATCAATGCGTCAGTAGATATAATATCGGGACCCTTTCCACGGGCCGTATGATTATTAAGTTCTATTCGACAAGTTTGAGTTGGTTAATGCCTTTGTGATAATATTACATTTTTTTTATTATTATCAGATTCTTTGCAGTTTATATATGACGGATGAATTTGTTAAACATATGAATCTATGAAAGACCAACAACATAGTCTTTAAGAAGATTGAATGCTGTTTATTTTGAAAGATATTAATTGATTGCAATTGCTCACTTGCAATTTTTGTGAAGAAATTGATCTCTGTTTACCTTAAATGATCATTTATGCCTTAATATTTTATTTTTCCATTTTTACATGTCCCAAATTTGTTTCTGCTAATTTTTCCAACTGCATCTGAGGATCCATAAGACATGAGACAAGGGCATCCATTTTCCACAGTTCAATATTTTTCATGAACAAAAAACCACTTACACCATTAATTTGTAAAGCGGTGCCGTAACCCTTGTAGTGCTTGAACCGACTTCATGGTTATGCAAACAGGTAAGATCCAGGCCAGTCGCCAAATAAATTGGCAGCTGGCCTGTGATATAACCTGTTTGCTACTGAGTATCTTTCCTTAACAAGATAGCAGGTATTCAATGTTTTGGAAAGCAAACGACACAAAAATCTTAATTTTGAAAATATCCTGCAGTGGGCATTAAACCATTCTCAAAGGCAAGTGTATCACAGGTAAATCCTTGGTGTATGACATTTTTGAAGATGCAAATAATTTGTAATGAACTTTTCTGTGTTAGGTTGCTTAGATGCTTCCAATGACATGTCACACACAAAGATTGTCCATTCATTTAAGATTCTATCCATGTTTAAGAGTTTTGACTTGCGCAAGTGTTTTCTGTAAGTTGTTGTGTAAAGTCGGTACCCAGTATGATGCAGGTAAATGTTACATTAGTCTCACAGTTCAGTAACCATCTATATCAACGTAACAGCCTATATCAATTTATCAAACTCATGAATTATACATAATAACCAATATATCGCGTATGACAATGCTTTTTTTAATGTTATAAAATGTGATATAACAGAATATCGATGGAACGGCAGGTTTTATACCCTTCCATTTACAATACTTTTTATCTCCAGGTAAATTTAACACATTACCACTGAATGACAGGTTTTTGCATCTTGCAGCAGATGACTTTCAAAAACTGTCACAAGCAATTTCCCCTTTCACCATTAAATACTCATCATGCATCAAAGTTTCAATGGTCTAAACATTGGTAAATAAACGGAACAAACATAATTATTGACTGCATGAAATTAAATGAAAACTACTTTTATCTTTTTTCGTAATGAAATTGGAATAGGTTAGGGATGGTGATGTTATCATGGCGTAATTTAATTGCAGGTTTGTAAAGCAACCCTATCTCTGACTGACTGTGACATCTCTCGTATATTGAATCAGTTTATTTATAATTAATGCCACTTCTCATGCATGTCGCTTTAACCCTGAGAATTCATTTTCAAAAAATAGATTTTTGTGTTTTGTGTCTTCTGCTTTTCAAAACCTTAAAAGATCTGCATAATTTTTATGAGGAAAGATACCCAGAGTAGCAAACAGGTTAGATCACAGGCCAGCTGCCAATTTACTTGGCTGCTGGCCTGTATCTAATCTGTTTGAATTAAAATGAAGGTTCCAGCACTTTAAGTGATAAATGCCAAGGAAAGGTGAATTTGTTTTTTTGTAGGCAAAAGGTGCTTATGCATGATTAGTCACTAAAGACTTTATACTAGGCAAGCTTTAAGGTTAAAGGGTAGTTTAAAAAAACATACAAAGAAAGACAAATTATTCCATGCTGAATAGTTTTTCATGAAGGTGAACTGATGTCAGATCAGCATTTCCTTAACTAGTTTCAACATTGTAAAGTCCAAAACCATCTTGACAAGTCATGCCTCATTCTGCAACACAATATTTGGAGTCCTCCTAAACTTGGATTAATAAATATGACACTTGTGTTTTAAATTTCTTTTATTTGAATTTGAGTTGTTTGTAAGTTCTTCCATAACTTTACTGGCACTGCAAGGAAAGAGTTAATTGAATCACACATGAAGGTGTGAAAAGGGATGCATACAGGTCCATTAGAGATTCAACCAACTTCCCATTTACAAATTCTCATTATGAAATATGAATGCTTCATCTACTGTAAAGTGATTTTTGTTAGCACACAGTAGTTACACTACTTAATGATTGATAAGATGAGTTTAATGATAGACCAACTTTCACAGTTTGTAATTCTCACCCGAGAAGGGGCCATTAATGTTAACAACTTCTGTGTGAAATTGGGAAGAATCCATAATTACTATTTCACCTAAAATTTGTTAACCCCTTATTCAATAGTATACCATGTTGAATTTCTTTGTGATAAAAGGACAAATTGCTCCTTGTGACTTTCCTTGTTTAGAAATATCTTATATACATGCTCATTATAAGCAAAGTGTGCTTTTGTGATGTATTGTTATGCTGATGTTTAATTGTGAAACAGTCATCACATGAAGGGGTATCTGTCTGACATATTTATAAGACAAAGGTTGACTTCTATAAGATTTAGCCAAAGAAAAAGATATTCTTTAACCTGATTTAATATCCATTCCATTTTAAAACCTTGTACGATAGATACAACAGGTAGAAAATATAATTTTGCAAAGCGAATTCTCCTCTTGTTCCTGGTATACTCAAAATTTTTCTTTTGCCCGCTTTTTTCAAAATATTCATCTATGACAGCTTGATACCAGGGGTTTGTTGACCCTTTACCAAATGCAAATTTTAGACTGTTCCAAATTCAAATAGTTTGCAGACGACATTTCAAAATGTGATAAAATTGAAAAATAATCTCTGGTTGAGAGCAATTTCTCCTTTTCCCACAATGTTTTCCAAAGTCGTCTGCAACTAACTGGTTAAATTTCATTATTGTTTGGTAATGGGTTTATTAGATCTGCGTGCCCTGCCTTGTCATCACGCCTCTGGACCCAGCCTCCTCCTCAAAATCTTTCAAGTATCAGGATATCAGTTTTATTTGCGGGCTATTGATTTTCCACCCCGTCCCATTTGCTTATTAATTACATATTTATTGAAACAGGTAGATGGGGTAGGCCGTGGAATGACAGATGGCCGTTGTTTGTTTATCGACAGACATCGGGAAATATTCCCTGTCCTTGTCAAATACTGATTTCTTTATGAACCCTTTGATCCAATACAGACGGCTTTGAAGTGCTTTGTTGCAAAAAGGTGGTATTTTGAAATAATCATGCCCAGGATTTAGCAAACAAATATAAATAAGAAATACTGCAAACAGGTTAAAAGTGGCTCGCATCCTACCAAAGAGATTGGTTTATATCCCTCCCAACACAACTGAAGTTAACTACTTAAGGAAAATTTGTAACAAAAAGAAAAAATGCTCAAAGTTGTGGGTAATCTCTCTTTTTGTTTCAATAGTTTTGCCAAAAAACCTGTTATAATGTGTTGTTGTCACTTTCAATTTAAACCAACCACAAAATCTCTTTTGTAGGATTTATTTAATCTAAAGCATTCCTAGAAGGAATTAGTGCTAGAGTTTGTGAGAACAAACAGTGGTTTGCCGATTCCCCCAAAGATGTTAAAGTGAACCCAGACTAAATTCGATACAAGGAAAGCAACAATAATTAGATAACATAAAAAGAAAACATTTTTTTATGGTATTGAGTAGAAACTGTATAGTGACAAAAGGAAATCATTGCTCTTCAGGAGCAGTTTCTCCTTTTATAATAGTGGTTTCTAAAAGCATTGGGGGCGTGACATGACATTGAGTGAGGAACTCATTCCTTCCAAGTAACTATAAGTAATAACTCCACATTTTGAATTGTAGAGGCTTTACAAGATGTCTACTGAAATTGATATATGTTTATCAATTATAGAAAATCAATGCTGTAAAGCTCTCAAGCTAAATATAGTCAGAACTAGCTCATTCTTCAATCCTCAAACAGGTTGCTTTTGTTCAATTGCTCCTGACCATTGATGAGCGGTGCCAGTGTTAACTCATTCTGACCCGTAGATATTGTTTCGCCCTGACGAGTTTAATGATCAAAATAAGTAATGTTAATTTCAAGTTTTGAGTGCTTTTTCAACTTTTAGGGTTCAACTAAGGCAATAATGAAGCATGGTAAAAACAGATTTGCATGAGTGGCTGTGTGCAGGCCAATTAAGAGAATGCCTATGGTTCTGCCAAAGTTCATTGGCAGGTAGTTAGATTTGGGGTCTTTGGCATCACAATAGGTCTGAAAAATTGTTGACACTATGTTATATCACTTTGATAGAATATCTGCTTGTTGAAGCTTTCATTTTTAAATATTCTCAAATTCCTTTATGATGGAACAGTAACAGGAGTATCATGACAGACGGAACTCTGTAACCCTTTACCAAATGCCAAATTTTCGACTGTCCCAAATTGAAAGAGTTTGCAGACGACATTTTGAAATGTGAAAGTCTTCTGATAGGGCAGAAAACATTGTGGGAAAAGGAGAAATTGCTCGTTAAGAGCAATTTCTCCTTTTCCCACAATGTTTTCCAGAGATGTCTGCAAAAAAATGGTCAAATGTCGTTATTGTTTGGTAATGGGTTAAGCATGGAACCGAGAAATCTGGATTGACGAATCCTTTGTTTACCCAAGTACGTCAGAATTCTCGTTGTTAAGGAACAAAGCAAATGGACCTTAATTGAGCTTTTATGTAAACAAGCTCTTTTCTATTAGATATGTTTATTGGAAAATTGTCTTATTCCATTTCCATTGGGAATAGGGGAAAGGGGAGAAATATTTACACTGTATGTTTTTATAATTATTGAGCTGCGTCATTGGGATAGGGACTCAGTCTTTCCCCTGCGAAAGATTAAAAAACTTATGAACATTCATGAACATTCATAAATGTTAAATGGCCATTCAGGAACACAAAGCTGTTCTAATCTTGTTCATGAATTTCCAGAACATTCTCATGAACACTAAAAATATTCTTGAAATTTCAACATCTTAAAGAACATATTTGTGTTCATGAACAACTATTGTTTGTTCATGTCTGTTGATGAAGTTTTTGGACACAGTTCTTGAATCCTTCACATGGGCTTCTCTGGTACATCCATCTCGCTTGAAGTTGACACAGTTGTTATATCAAGAAATAATTGATTAGATGATAGGTACTAAAGACAAGCTTTGAGCAGGGATTTTATTGATTGCTGGGGATATAGATCTTAACCTTTAGAATGCTGGGTAATTTTCTTAGAATGGATTTTTGTGTCGTCTGCTTTCCAAAACCTTGAATATCTACTTAATTTTGATGAGGAATGATTCTCAGAGTTGCAAACAGGTTAGATCCAGGCCAGCCGCCAAGTAAATTGGTGGCTGGCCTGGATCTAACCTGTTTGCATAAGCATGAAGTCGGTTCCAGTATTATAAGGGTTAACTAAAGGGGGCACAGATTTGTTTGAACAGCTTTCTGTTCATTGGTAAATGATGACTGATCCCAGATTAGCTTATGAGGTTGACATCATTTTTCTGTGACTAATTATGAGCAATTCTTTCTTTTATTACTCATCATCCTAAATGTTACTTGAATAGTTGTATAGGCAATTCATGCTTTCCGTTTTACAAACAACTTAAAATGTAACTTTGTAGCAAGTTGAAAAAATAAGAGAAAGAGGGGGAAAAAAACCAATCTTATGACAAAGAATTTTCATGATTATATCTTTTTTTATTTGCTCTTCAGATATTAGTTCTTCCTTTGTCTCTATTATATTTCTATATTTTAATCAATCATCAATTTATTCATCAATATTATTTGTAATTTTGGTATACAACTTCAACGCAGCCTTATCAAAATTTGCTTGATAAGTGTGTTAAGCAATCTCAGTCTCTATGCGAGACAATGAATCTCATTTTCTGATAGTCGCCCAATATTATTGCTGGCATTACCTGGACATTATTGATAATGCTTCTCCAAGATAAGACAATGAGGGGCAGATTTACCTGTGGCAAACAAACCACTGGCACCAATAATATGTCCAGTTATCTATAATAGATAATCCAATCCCTCATACCAAAGGATGATCTGAACTCATCGGGTTTCAGGGCTTTTTTTCATTTAATTGGTAAAAGGGCTATTGGCCTGTGCATTATGGGAATTGTTATTATTGAAACCAAAAAGATGCTGTGATTTCGAAATTTTGGGAAAAATGTCTGATTTTAAAGCAATTATCAATTGGGAAGGTGCCTTTTATAGGCCCTGGTTATATAACAAAGTAAAGGCCTGGGTTTATCCAATAAAAATACGTCTGAAGAAATATGGAAACAGCCATATTGTTTTTCGCGATACTTTTTCCATTGTACTTTTGTTTTCAAATATAGACCTTAAATGTGAAATATAAATAGTCATTTGATTTGATAAATGAAACATTTATATATATTTCGCAATTTACAATTTCACTATTATGTATGAATTATCGATAAAAAATAATGTTTAAACTAAAAGTAATGTTCAACAATTCCATATACATCAAACTCCTTAATGTGAGGAGTGTGGGGGGGATGTTCTGGGTCCATCCCTCCTTTCCAGCACTGTTGGTTTTATTGGAGAGCCCTTTGGCAAGGCACGTCAGAGCCCTAGCCTTATTTAATTGTACTGATGCATACCAGGATAACCGTAATATAACTAAAAAAGAAAGCGTTGACTCAGCATCAAACCTCTTTCACAAAGATAACTAACTATCTTTACCTCTGACTTGTTACACTTCAAACTATTTAGTTACCATTTTTCAACTATCATCTTAATTGACATGTCTAATTGAGGATGTTAGGCATAATTTGTTTCGCTTTGACATTTGAATGAAGGCCTGTAAAAGTAATGTATTTTACATTTTTCTGGATAAAGTTTGAGTGACTGCCCTGTTTTTAACTCTGTCCAATTTCAATGGCTGACATAAAATTCTGAAGACATGGTTTGAAGAGTTTGTGGACAGTTTCATTGTGGTATAATTGATTTGTTCACTTTTAATACCCGTTACAAATCAAAGGCTGGGCCAGAACTCGATATCATACAAGTCTATTCAGGGTATAGAAAAGTGAAAATGCATTTAAATTGTGAAAAATGAAGAAAACATTTAAATGAATGCTGAGCGGTCAATTGACTCGTCATTATAAAGTCACTTGACAACAGCATCTCTACGGTCAGTCTGAGTAATAAAAATGCTTGACCATTCATGGTCAGTATCTAATGCTGGTAAATTAGAGGGTCAGAGGTCTCCATATTGCGCCATTCCACGCTAATCACGTCTAATCCCGCAGTGAAATGTATATTTTATGTGTACTCATTTCCAATGCTTTCAACTTTCGCATTAGAATGAAAATTTATTATGCTAATTCTCTTCGCTCTTCGGGTACAAAGGAAGTTGTCCGAAACAGAATACTGGGCAATATAAACGAAATCACTTTTGTCCGAAAATGACCATAACAATACCCATGGAAAGCCTATGTCCGGCAACCTTTAAACCCGGGTTACATGTTTTCTATTGATAATAAGTGGTTTGTCCGGCTCAGGCGACGCCCCTTTTGGATGGACGCTGGTCAGATGATGGGTTTGTAATCAAGTGTCATCAACGTTTCTATGATAAAACAGCATCTACTCTGCTTCCCAATTGTTTGTTCTACATCTGGACACTGGTGACAGAATTCATGCGAAATGATTGGCCGGAATCGCGTCATGTGACAGCAGTCTGGAGTGGGATTTGGGTAGCTCGCAACATTTGTGAAACAAATTATAATCTTTGATTTTAATACGTTTTGACCCCTTTACCTGTTGAAGATTGCTTGATAAATACTTAATTTTTAAAAACCTGCAGCTTAAGGCAGTAAAACCATCTTTAAAAATGAAGGCCATGAATATTACTTACAAGTTTTGTCAATTACAACATGATAAGGCAAAAACAATCATTACTTTTTGATATTAAGAGATTTTCAGAAATGATGGACATCTAAAGCTGTTTGCTACATCTTCAAGCAAAAGGAATTTAGTCTAATCAATCCTAGTCATGGAGATAGAAATAAAGCTAATTAAACAAAAGCTTTATTGAATTTTGAAAAAGATTTTTCTGTTAAATCATTAACCCAATACCAAGCAATAACAACGTTTTACTATTTTGTTACAATCAACTCTGGAAAACACTGTGGGAAAAGGAGAAATTGCTCGCAATGAGCAATTTCATGAGCAATTTCACCTTTTCCCACAGTGTTTTCTGCTCTGTCAGAAGACTATTTTCAATTTCATCACATTTTGAAATGTCGTCTGCAAACTCTTTCAATTTGGCGTTTGGTAAAATGTTAAAGGATTGGCAGGAGAGAGGGATATTCCTAAACGAGATAAGAATTACATTGTAATTGATAGATTTTGCTTTCAGACCCACATACATCAAAGCTTGAGGTTTTCTATGCCCAAATTTTATGGTCCATTGAAAGTGAGAAGTTTGGCCTTTTGACTTCAGCAGCAGTCGGCCAATTGAGTCTATGTTTTGCGTAACTGCTTGACCTTTGTGTTTGGGTCAGCCTAGAATGATCTCTGGTTAACTTTTTAAATGAACCTTATCTTTCAAGACGTTCTGGTCTATCAACATTAATCTCCTAACACTCTCACCTCAGGGAGATGGCAAGTTTTCATCCATTCACAGCATTCTGAATTCAAAAAACAATCGTTACAAAAGAAGAAATTTCTCATAACAGCTCTCCATACTTTATAAATACTTCAGACCAAATATATTTTTCCATATCGAGGCTTTCAGTGCAACACTATACTAAGCGTTTCATGTTAATGAAGCACTTACTATATTCCTGCATTGAACCCTCGATATGTTTGAATGGTAGAAGAGATGGGAAAAGCGTTTCCCCTTAGTTACATCACAGATGGTATGACCGTGGAATGGCTGGGGTCAAATGTCTATATCATTATTACAAAGGCAGATGGAGGTTGGACAGAGGTAAATTCAATAGGGGTAACCTGTTGATATAATTATATCACATTAAGGGCCGCCATAGACCTGTGGTTAACCCTGCTCAACCCATTCCCCCATACGGGAGTAAAGAAGACTGGTCCAACCAGGGTTGGGGAAAACAATTGTCGGTATAGCCAATATTGTCCAAAACCCTTACATGATACATACTAACATTAACTATTAAACCATTAAACACATAAATGCATAAAAAGATTTTCCATAATATGAACCCAACTATCAAAATTGGACTTAGCCAATGCTGGACCATCCAAATCCATAGGAACAGCAGATACCACAAACTTCTAATGGAAAAGCCTTTTCTTTATGATATTGAATAGAAACTAATTTGACAAAAGATGAATTGTCAATTATGAGCAAGTTGTTATTTGTCAAAGGCATTTGTTGGGTCTTCTTGATGATGTTTGTCAAAATGAGGTAATTAAACCGTGTAGTGCTGGAACTGACATCATGCTTATGCAAACAGGTTACATCACAGGCCAGCTGCCAAGTAAATTGCTGGCTGGCCTGTGATTTAACCTGTTTGCTACTCTTAGTATCTTTTCTCATCAAAATCAAGAATATATCTACGGTTATGGAGGCAGACAATACAAAAATCTATTTCTAGAAAATTACCCAGCATTCTAAGGGTAAGATGATAAGATCCATTGCAACAGGTGGGAGTTGGTGATCAGTTTTATGTAAAATCATCAGATTGTAAATAATGACACAAATCGGATGAACCCAAAATTTATACAGAGAATGGAACATTAGACATCTTATTCTGCTTAAAACTTATAAATTTGAATGGTTTCTTAATCTTCTGGAAAACTCTTTTCCTTTACAAGACAGACTTTTGGAACATTAAATATAAATATTTAGTAAAAAAGATGAGCCACTTATAATTCTTGCCTTTATAAATAATGTTAGTTTATCACATAAGGGATGAATGGATGACAAGTTAGCAAAAATTATGATATTCAAATTAAAAGATCAAAGTCCTTTGTATCTTTAGAAATGACAATTAAGACAAAGGTATACTATCAAGATGTTCACATCAAGATGTTTAAACCTTAGAATGCTGGGTAATTTTCAAGAAATACATTTTTGTGTCATCTGCTTTCCAAAACTTTAAATATCTGCTTAATTTTGATGGGGAAAGATGCTAAGAGTAACAAACAGGTTGGATCACAGGCCAGCCACAAGCGTGAAAACAGTGTTAGCACTTTAAGGGTTAAGAAAACATCAACATGTTTAAATCAGCTTCGCAAATAAGTTTGGCTAGGTAAAGGATCCCTGGTCATGATAGACTTGCGGTCAGAAAGCCAGGTCAAAGTTGGGGGAAGTTAGTATGTTAAAAGTCGTTAAAGGGCACCTGTGGTTAGATAATACATGGATACTGGTGAAAATTGATTTTAGATTTGTATAGAAAGATGGAAACATCATCTAATGATCCTATAACATAAAGTATCACTCAGATTTTTTTACTTGACTGAATTGTAGAGCAGAATACACAGCATTTATATTTTGTTCTTTTAGATAGTATAGAGAAATGGCATTTTGACAACAAATGTAAAAGTCAGTATTCAAGAACTCGGCAAAAACTTGAAATGCTTTTCACAGTCCATCCTACACATACATTGAAGCTGGAGAAGCCTTTTTTGCCCTTCAGTTTTCCCGCCAAATTTCAGAAGACGCATCCCAAAATGCACTGTGATTGGATAGTCAGCAGCCTTGTAAGTTTTCGCTGTCTGATTACAGGGGAGTTAGGGCGTTTGCAGAGGCCCCTATTGTGCATAGATAATAGTTAGACAGGGAACCTAGCTCCCATTTGATGGAGTGAGACCTTTTGAACTTTGATACGTTTCATTCATCTGGGGTCAGGGAATCTAACCCTAGAGTTCCCTAAGCAGACGACATCCCTTATAATTGCTACTTGTACTTCCTGGGCCCCTGGTGGCCCCTAGTTTTCTTATCCCTTCAGTTTATTTGCATTCGGCCCTTTATGTTGAACACAATCATCTTAATGATGCCTACTGTGATGAAAATGCAAGAGACAAACAAACATTAGGCATTTACGTAGAAATGTAGCCATATTTTAGCATTATAATCTGTTTAAAAGAGATAAAAGCTTGTTAAAAATGATAACAAAATGAGTATTTCTCATTTCTTTCTGAAGTACTTGTAAATGCTGTTTGATACAAGATATGCAACATCCTCTGCAGGCAAAAAGAGATAATTTGAATACTGAAGGAGGGATACAGGAAATTTAAATGTTTTGTAGGTACATGTAAATTTGAAATGCAAAGGTTTGGCCGAGTGTAAGGAAACATATTGTTTGATTGACATCCTCTTGGCGGAGAGATTTTCTTTGCAATACAAGTTGTGAGTGCAAGATAAGAAGTCCTTTGCTTTTGTAAAGGACTTACTTACCCCTTACTTACCCCTTTACCAAACGCCAAGTTTTCAACTGTCCCAAATTGAAAAAGTATGCAGAAGACAATTCAAAATGTGATGAAATCCCCCCCCCCCCCATGTTTTCTAGAGTCATCAGCAACAAACTGGTTAAATATTGTGATTGTTTGGTAATGGGTTAAGGACTTACTTTACTCTTGAACAAAAACCTTTGTGAAATAGGGGCGGATGGTACAAAGCCTCTGTTGGAGCTATTACAAAGAAAGGTATACAACTATTTGCATTTAGAGGCTTCAATGCAATATGTTTAGTAAATGCTTTATGTTTGTGTAGCACTTTCTAAAGTCTTGCATCAAACTCTCAATTGATTTGTTTGCTAATAATAAATGCTATTATAGTCTCTAAAATCTGAGAGCTTCGGTGACATTTGGGTCATCGTATTTTCTAGAAGTCTTCCTCAGCAGTACGTTTTGGCTTTTGTATTAGACATTTTTAAACTAAGTACTGCTGCAATCAAAAAGTTCTTAGAAGAAACATTTTAACACGTTTACAACCAAGATGCTTTGAGTTTATTATCTGTTTCATTAATTAACCTAGGTAAACACTTAATTAATGCCAATTTGAACCTGGTTGTGGTTTGTTTATGTTGTAAGTAATGCTCTCCTACGTGCTTAGGTTCTGAAAGATAATGTTAATTGAATAAAGATGACTTATCTACTATGTTTGTAGAGCGTCATTTGAGAATAGATTCAGTCAGAAATGTGAAATATAAAGGTTGAGTTATAGAAAGGAACTTGTTTTTGACACTTTTCCTACAGTCTATTGCCAAATCTTTGACATTATTTTTGAAGTCTATTGCCAAATATTTGACATTATTTTTGAAGTCTATTACCAAATCTTTGACATTATTTTTGAAGTCTTTTTCCAAATCTTTGACATTATTTTTGAAGTCTTTTTTCAAAGCGTTTGCATTATTTTTGAAGTCTATTGCCGAGTCTGTAAAATCATTTTTGAAGTCTATTGACAGATCTCTTACATTATTTTTGCTACTTTCAATTTGGACCAATCATAGAGCCCTGTGTAAGGGAATGCAATTGGATGCCACAGATTCAAGGAAATTATGAAGTTGAAAATTTCTTTTAAACTGCACAACAGTCGAGCTGTTTTATGATACAAACTGCAAAAATAGTCATTGGAAGAAAATTTAGATTGTTCTTTAATACTCTAAAGTGTGAATATAGTGAATAAACATGTATTTTGATCATAAAATGTGACATCGCTTTTGAGATCTAACACATATAAAATGTACACTTATATAAATATATGAGGCTTCCTGAATTAATTATCCTTTCAAAAGCTACTTTTGGTTGTATATAAATTAACAATACAAAACCAAGCAACAATACAAAAATCTTTTTATTTTGACTTTCAAGACTTCTCCTCTCTGAACAAGCACCATTAACCCTAACAGTGCTGGAACCGATTTCATGCTTATGCAAACATGTAAGTTCAAGGTCAGCTGCCCAATAAATTGGCGGTTGGCGTGTGAGCTAACTTATTTGCTACTCTGAGTATCTTTCCTCATCAAAATTAAGGAGATATTCAAGGTTTTAGAAAGCAGATGACACAAAAATATATTTCTAGAAAATTATCCAGCACTCTAAGGGTTAACATCCATGATACTGGGGTTAATGGGTTAATATCTATCAAACATTTTCACAAAGATTTAAGAGATATTATAAAACACATATAACATTTTTGCCGGAGACTGTACAAGGGCTTTGGGCCGTAGCTGTTACCCATGAGGTCAGGGGTCAGATGAAGCCCTCTGATTGTCTGGTCAGCTGGGTGTTTTGAGTGGTCAGTTTACATGGGTAGTGGCTATTTTGATTGGTACATGTAAGATATTAACCTGTACACCACCCCCCTCTGTAGAGGTGGTCAGTTGATATTTAAATCGCCATGCTGATGATGTAAAATTAAGCATGTGACCACTGCCAGCTTGATTCCTGTCTAAAATCTGTACTTTTTGTGATACATCGTGGGAAGTTTCCTTTTATATAGGAGTTTGAAAACATTTTTGACTTTTGATTGGTTTATGTATCTTTTTGAAAATTGTTTTTAGCAAGATTAGTGTATTGATATTATGATTGGATATGCAGGTATGTTAAGCTTTGATATTGTGATAAATAATTGGAACCTTGTGAGGAGTTTTTTTTTTAAAAAAAAAGAGTTATTTACCAATTTCTCATGTTTAGTTTCTTTGAATCACTGCATAACAAATGAAATTAGAAATGAATGTGATAAAAGCAAAATTATTTCTCATTTTGCTTCCTTACCAAGTGCAAGTATAAGCTGACTATTTAAATAGAATTTTCGTAGATTTGATAAGAAAAATTCTATTTTGTGCCGACCTTTTCTTAGTATTAGCTTTGTGCGAATATTTCAAGAACTGCCCTAGATAATAAGTATCAAATTAAATTTTCCAACTACATATATTTCAATAACAATTTATTTCTACATTTTTTTGTAATTGTATAATATTCTTATTCTAGAAGATAATTGAAGATTTAGGTGATACTGAATTTGTTCAAAATTCATGAAAATTCCGCCAGAAAACCTCCTTCATCCATTTCCTTCTTAGGAAGTCCTTCCCTAATACTTTCAACATGGCGATTCTATCTAAAATACTTGATAGTAAATGTTTAATCTTTAACCATCTTTTTCTTTATTACAAAGAAATATCATGTTGGAGTTATTTGAGTTTCTTTGTTTGTTTGCTTTTCAAATGTTTCATTTTATCAGTGCCTTCAAAATGTACTATTCCTAAATTCGTGTTTGTGGATTGGGTTAATTGGCTTGCTGGTGTCCCATGGGGAACAAATGCCTGACTTGCTGCAACTCAGGAAGTTGGCAGCATAATTAGATCATGTGATTCTAAATCAGCTGCTGCAGTTACCCATTTTTGTGTTAAAACTTGCTTTATAAGGGTTTATCACCCAGAAGTATTTGGAGAATTGCACATTGCGAAATGGAAAGCCATAAATTTTAATTATTTTGCACATTTTAAGATTCATTACTGCAAGTCTCCTCTTTGCCTAATGCAGTAGGCTATTAACAGAATACCGAATTTTTTTCATTTTTTAAGTACTCATTTGTTATAAGAATGGTTTGAGACACTTTATGTGTCAGTATTAAATTTTGGTCTAAGTTTTTATTTAATTTAGATTACAAAAGCCTTATTCAAAGACTTTATAAACTGTATTGTATCTAACTTCTAGGAAAAGGAGATCTTAAAGAAGACAGAAATAGTGTTTGAATTCAGAGTTAATTTTAATGCTTCTGACAAAAACGAAGAGTTGAAAGTCTCTAGTTAAAATGACTTCTTTGATCATTCTCAGACTACTAACTGAGCAGTGAATGTCTTTTATAACATTGCGGTATTAGGGGAAATTATTCTCTCAAAACTTTTCTTCATTTGCAACTACCACTACCAGAGTACAACTTCAGTGTATTCTCAAAATTATCACAAAACAAATTTGATTATCTAATTTTGTTGTTTGAAAACATAATCATGGGTTCAATTCAAGATTATAGTAAGTGCTTCATAAACATGAAGCTATTACTATAGTATTGTGTAAAGAATCTTCGTTATGGTTTAGATCTGAGTGAAAAATATATTTAGAATTGATTCTATCAAACCATTAAAGTATTAAATATATTTGTATTCAATGAAAGAATAAAGCAAGCTCTTCACTTTTCTGACTTGTGACTTGCACTGGATCCTCGAAATGGTCTTGCCAATATTATACAATTCTGTCTGTTATCAGGTATTATCAATAGAAACTACATTTCAGTAAATGCAAGAATAATATCTATTTGTAAATCAAAAGGCCAACATTTGCATTCAATTTAGATAATATTGTTTAACAATGTCAACGGAAAGCAGGACAGATTGGATTTCAAAGTGAGATTTATTTGAGCAAAATCAGTTATTGCTTAATTGTCTTTTTATCATTTACATCTATCATTATCAATTTCCCCTCTAAAATTGTTTGACATGTTCAAAGAGTAAGTTAACTCTAAAGCTGCAAGAGATAACATTGAATCTCTATTATTCTGCAAAACTGTTTTTCAATTGTAATTTTTATATTACTGAATAGATGTATTTGTTTCAAATGGTGTCTATAATGAATTTTTAAAGTTGTAAGATTATACCTATCATTGTACCTTCAAAGTGTTTTAAGTACCCCTATTATCATGGCATTTTGTATTCATCTGTTTTATCTAACAATACAAACCAATTTGCTTTGTTGTAATAGGTAAATATTAAAGCAAACAAAGAAACATTAAATAATTCTGGATCTGTCTGTTAAATTACGAAAACAAATAGATAAAAGACAGCTCTATTGATCGTAATGGAGTGTTAGTCAGTGCAAGGGTGTTATTTACAGTTGATGAGTTTCAAGCCATATTTTTTTTATTGTCCGATTGCGGTATATTTTTTCTATATTTGGTATAATCGATACAACTGATCAAAGGCTGGATTACTCACCATGCTTTGATTACAATCATCAACTCCGATTTACTAAAGTTGACTCATCCAATTTGAATAGTCCTTGTTAAAAAGAATAGATATAAAATTGCCTTTGTAGGTAACAAACAAGTAATTTCTTCTTTATCTACATTAGGTTCTGAAACGGTGAAATACAAACAAGGGAAAAGATAATATTAAATCAGAATATCTAAAACGTATGTTTAATGGGGTCTGATGGAAAATGATGAACAAAAGGAGACGGCAGCGCATCAAGCAGAAATGCGACTGTGATTATATGATTGGTAAACTGTGAATAATTAATAAGAGAAATGTCAGTTTTTATTCGTCAGACCTCGTACAGCGGAGATAATCTTTCAGACAAAACATTGAATCATGCACCGTCAAAACAATGTACTCTCTAACAAAGAGCCAATGAAAATCAATATTTTGAGCTGGTCATGCGGCAGGGGTCAAAGAGACGGTTAAAAAAAGACTTCATTAGAATATTGCTGATATTGCTGAGGAATTTGCCCTGATCGTAACATTCTGGAGAAAAATCCTGCTGATTGTTAAACTTTTTACCAAACGCCAAATTTTCGACTGTCCTAAATTGTGTGAACTACAAGCATGTTACGTCATTTGAAATCTTGGCAAATGTGGTTTTTTTTACCACATCCATTTTTCTCTTAGACTATAAGAAAAGAGAAAAGCAAAAGAAAGAAAACACTACGCAATTGTTGAATTAGTTAAGGGACTTTCTTTAATTGTCACATTAAATTTGTGATCTCATTTAAAAGATCAAATGACAGTTCATTAGGTGTCTAGATGTTGCATGCATATCTTGAATGAAGAAAAAAGTAGAATATAAAGACAAACTTTTTCAGAAACATGAAAGACGTACCATCGATACTCAAAGTAAGATTAAGGATTTGTTGACTAACTTAAAAAAGATGTAACAGTATATATGATAATGATAATAGCAAAAAATGCAATGTTCATAAATTTCCAGCATGTCCTATCAATTATTGGTAGTATCATACATGAGTGAATGTGGCTGGGTTTGTTTTTCCAACAAAGTAATTTTCCAATGAGGTTCCAAGTCTGAAATATGATACGTCTTTATTCTCGGGCGTCCATTTTATCCATTTATGATATTTATAACTCTGTAAGCCATACAGTGGAGAGCCAATATTTCATTGAGTTAATATACAAAGCAATCTAGTTAAGGCCTCTTATAATACCAGAGGTTGACATAGCAGACCATCTGTTCAGATGTTTTTAACCCTTTACCAAACACCAAATTTTCTACTGTCCCAATTTGAAAGAATTTGCAGATGACATTTCAAAATGTGATGAAAATGAACAATATTCTTTGGAAAGACTAGAAAGTCTTGTGGGAAAACGAAAAATTGCTCGTTACGAGCAATTTCTCCTTTTCCCACAATGTTTTCTAAAGTCGTCTGCAACAAAGTCGTCAAATGTCGTTATTGTTTTGGAAAGGGTTGATGGGAGTTTGAGACTGGCCGAATGGAAAATGATACCAGATGCAGTTTGTAAAGTATAAAAAATGAAAAAAATAAAAAGGTTTCTATGATTTTGGGTAGAAACCATTGTGACAAAAAATATAAATTGCCTGTTAGGTTTGATCGGAAGCACAAGCCCAAAATTGTGTATTAAAATATCGCATTGCACACAAAGGATAAATCCAAAGTGTCCCCTATACAAAGGACTTTTATTCCTTAACTTAAATACAGACAGGCCTTGAAAATTTTATGTCTTAAGTAGCATTTGCTCTTTATCACCATATACTATTCTATTTCATTATATTTTCCAGTTTTTCTCAAACTTTATACTTTCATTTTTTACATCATGACTTTTCAGTCGCTCAATAAAATTGTAGTGTGTTTGTTGCTCTGCGAAGTGGATCGTTATGGAAAAGGGTAGATAAGGGGTCTGTAAAAGGGATTTTCTGCCTTACTTGGTCTCCCTATGAGCAGATCGGGGGATTTACATAGATGGGGACATAAGGGGTGGAATAGTGTATCGAGTGGGGGCTGTCATTAATTTATTGGATCAGTAGAAAGAAAAACGGGAGTTAGTGTTTGCTGGGACCTCAGTCGCGAAGTTGTAATGAAAGAGTTAGTTATATCATTAAACAAAGGGTGATAAAAAACTATTGCAATATGACAGGTTCATTCAGGCTGGACGTGAAAAATGGTAAATTTATGAGCTTAGTACTTGGAATTATTAGTTGATGGATAATGATTTGTGTTTTTGAGAATGGTTTAGAATTGTGTGATATTTGAGCTCCGAAGGTCTGTTGGTTGATTATAACACAGGCCTAGTCTTGGAGGGGGTGAGATTTTTGTTTAACCTATTCCCCCATATGGGAATTTGTGATTGGTTTGAATTCAAAGGAAAAGTAGACATCAAAAAGGGCATGAAAAACATGTGTTACAATTAAATAAGGTAGTAAGCGTTGTCATCACTCGTTACAAAAAAATGTCTTTTACTGTCCCAATAAATTATTTTCTTGAATTATGTCTGGGATATGCATGTTCGTTGAATTGAGTAACATTTAAGTTTTAACTGGTTTTTCAAATAGACTTAAAGATTGCAAGCCCGATCAGATGAGAATCCTTGGTAAAGTTGACAAGCTACATTTATACCTATATTTAGCAGTTCACTTATTGGTATCTACTGCAGTGTTAAGAAACCATTGGCACAAAAAGGAAAAATTGCTCCTAATGAGCTATTTAACCATTGCTACCAATGATTTTTTTTACCCTATGTGATTACAAAATTATCTTTTTAAGATAAAAATTTGTATCTTGTCTTGCCATTAGTTGTAATCTACTTTTGCTTTCAATTTTGGACCAATTTGTTTAGGATATATAGCAGTTTGATTTCAAGTTTATTAACTGAAATTACTGTCAACAAATGCATCATAAGACGGATACAGTCAATCTTGTGTTTAGAGGCCAGCCTATGGGACAGAATAGATTGGCTGTTTAAGACAGGTTGGCTGCTTAACACAAATTGATGTACAATATAAATCTAACAATGGGACTTTCTGTAGTGGCTGTTTAAGGCAGGTTGGCTGCTTAAAAGGGTGGCTGCTTAACACAAGTTAGACTGTATTTTGTTATTGAAACATTTAGAAAGACAAAAGCAAATGCAATATGCTGCTGATAAATAAGATGTATTCTTCAGAAAACAATCTTACATTGAGATTATATGAAGTTTTTGATCAAAGGGAGGTAACTGTAATAGGACTCGCGAAACTTCTTTATCTTTTGCTTTTTTGAAGTCCTTATCATTGAAAAACAATCAGTGCTAAGTTTTTCAGGTCAATTTATTTTATAGAAATCAAATCAACATGTTAATTATAAGATTCTAACTGTTAGAAAAAGATGTTCTTTATCTTAAAATTGTTTGAAATATTATACAAAGCGTTACAAAATTTCTTATCCAACCGCTGAAAGGTCTTCAGCTCTTAACGAATAGATGATATTATGTCTTGAAACCTTTTCAATGCTATGGTCAAAAATATGAAATGGAAAACAACATTTCTTTTGTTACATTTGAAAGATATAACTTGATCGAAGCAATTTCTCCTTTTGTAACATTTTCTATTGAAGTCTAGGTCCATCAAGGTTATGCATTAGGAGTGGGCCCTAGCGGTGACTTAATTTGTTACCAAACATTTCTGCTATTTGATGGATTTGAGATGTTCAACTTCCAAAATAGTTTTAAGGAAAAAGGAGATATTACGTATTTGAGCAATCACTTCTTTTTCTTATCCTAATATGATACTATCAAACACAAAGGAGACTTACAAAATTCAGATAATAACTGTTTTATTTCCTGTAGATATGTTGTTAGATAAATAGGTAGTTATATATAATCATTTCCTCTTGAAACCAGAAATGTCATCGTGTTTTGATAAAAAGTATCGTGATCATTTACTGGAAATAATTATGATCATTAATGTACAAATGTGGGAGGAAAGATGAACTTTTCACTTTTCATCTCCGTACATAACACAAAGGGTGTGACCATCCCATACTTAATCAAAAAGCTTTTCAAATGCATTGTTGCATTTGATGAAATTTTAAAAGAATCATCTGTCATGATAAAAGCTTTTATTTCATGTTGTTGAATTTACCAACAATAATTTCAGAGTGTGTATGTGCCCCTAATACACCATAGTAGCTAAGAATTATTTTGAAACTCCTGTGACAAAAGGATAAATTGCTTCTTATAGGCAATTTATCCTTTTGTCAAAGATGGTTTCCACCCAACACCAACATGTGGTTGTAGGAAAGATTGCCCAATATCACAAAGAAAATCCTTGTTTTTCATACTTTTTAAGTGTAAGCTGCTTTACCAGTTACCAAACAATAAGGAATTTTGACCAGTTTTTGTAGACAACACT
This sequence comes from Cerastoderma edule, assembly GCA_947846245.1. NCBI lineage: Eukaryota > Metazoa > Mollusca > Bivalvia > Cardiida > Cardiidae > Cerastoderma > Cerastoderma edule. The sequence goes on along the minus strand of OX401416.1, from coordinate 9,542,965 downwards.
GGAAAACACTGAGGGAAAAGAAGAAATTGCTCTTAACAAGCAATTTCTTCTTTTCCCTCTATGTTTTCTGCCCTATCAGAAGATTGTTTTCCAATTTCATCACTTTTTGAAATGTGGTCTGCAAACTATTTGAATTTGGGACAGTAAAAAATTTGGCATTTGGTAAAGGGTTAATATACTTTAAATTTGGACCAGTCACAAGTTCCAGTGTGGGGGAATACAGGCTTTTCTGCCTTTTCACTCTATGGGGTAATCAACTTAGGTTCTTGTAGCTCTGAACTTGCAGGATGGCATCTCTTACAATCTAGAGGGAAGACATGGAAACTCCTGTTTCTAATTTAAATTACAAATGCACAGAATTTCAATATTTTCTCAAAGTTTGCCCCAAAGGAACTGGCTAATGAATGATCTGTTATGAAAAAGAGAAATGCAAAGAAATAGGCATGCAAATTAAACAGGCCTTTCATACAAGACCAAGATCTAATGTAGGGTGAGAAATTTCGTAACCTATTTCCTCATATTAAGATGTACGATTCGGTTTTGTTTATTCCAAGAAACGACAGCTTTGATAACTCATTATGGGAAATGATAGTGGTCTTATGATATTTGGTTGAAATCTTTGTGACAAAAGGAGAAATTGCTTGTGATAAGCAATATCTCATTTGGCAGAATATATTTTAATAATTGTTTGCAGTTGCGCTAACCCTTTACCAAACACCATATTTTCGACTGTCCCAAATTGAAAGAGTTTACTGACGACATTTTATAAATTGATGAAATTGAAAGGCAGGCTTCTCCAAAGTCGTCTGCATCAAACTGGTCAAATGTCGTTATTTTTTGGTTTTAAATAAAGTTTGAAAAAAAAGGTAAGGAAAAAAAAAGGATAGAGATATATAGATTAGACTAGAATTATTTTACAAGAAGCCTTTATATCAAGAGCCAAGTAAAACATCATTGTTCTTAAAGTTAAGAATTTTATTAGATGATACTCCCTACTGCTTTAAAAGTCAAAACAACTGGAAAATCTGCAGAGAACATGATTTAGATTGTCATGTTCTTTTTTTTCTTCATTCTTGGAAAGAAATGTCATTTGTAATAAATGCCTTGTCATTCTCTGGTGCAGTGTAAATCATGATGCTCCATAGAAAAGTGTCTCCCCAGAGAGTTAGAGTTATTTTACAATCCATCTCATGATTTAGTCAAAATCCTTTCCTTCATGGATATACATGCTGTTTAAACCTTTCCCAAACAACAAAGGACGACTTTAGAAAACATTGGGAAAAGGAGAAATTGCTCGTAACAAGCAATTTTTCCTTTTCCCACTATGTTTTCTGCCCTATCAGAAGATTATTGTCCAATTTCATCACATTTTGAATTGCCGTCTGCAATCTCTTTCAATTTGGGAGAGTCGAAAATTTTTTGTCTGAGAAAGGGTTAAAATTGTTGTCGATAACTTGGAAATAATATGCATACCAAATCTTGCGAAGCTCACTCGCCCAAATTTGTCTGTGCCAAACAAAGTAAATTCTTATCAATTTAAATTTAAAGTAGAAAATATTGGGATGAAATGAGACAGTGAACATTTCATTCCAATGTTTCCAAAAGCCATTCGGTGGTGTACATTGTCAGAATCACAAAAAAGATTAATGCCTAGGAAAAGGAGAGAAAGCTCTTGTGTAACTCTGATTAAGAAAAGCCATGGCTAATTATAGTAAGGAATGTGTCACGGCTCTTTTGTAATGAGATTTACGATTACAATTTGCATGATGTAGCAGAACTGCAGTTTGAGCATGTTTTTCGAAGGACAGATGCAGCTTAATTGGAAGTGGGACATTCGTCGAGAACTTGTATTGATTTTCGGCGTAATCCCGAGGAAGCTTTGAAAAAAAAAAATTGTAAATTTCGGGCGTTTAAAATTTTTCATGAGGTGCAGGAACTGAAGACTGACAGTAATGCATGCTTGTGGGTGTTGTAGAGTGATGCAGCTTCAGAAAAGGGAACCTTATGTACCCATGTTAAATACAACCATTGGTTTTTAATATGTTGCCATCTAAGGCAACATTTTTGCATCTTGCAGCGGACGACTTTCAAAAAGCATTGTGGCAAAAGGAGAAATTGCTTGTCACATAGTTGCTATTTTTCCCTGATAATTTGACACTTATTCCCAAGTAATAAGCACTTAAGATAGGTTGTGAGTAATTGGTCTAGAAAACTTGCAATGCTGACTGGGTCTTTTGAATGCTTATTCATCTTTTCTTTAATAATCATAGTGGATATGATTGAATTAAAAAAGGGTTACTTGAAACAAAGGGATTAAATAACTTTCTCTCATCCAGTCATCCTGTTTTTCTTTGAATTGGAATCTGACAAGCAATCACATTTGATATAAAGAAAAAAAATGATTATGATAAACTCTTGTTGAGATATGGAATCAATTGTTACAGTATTCTGGCTTTATTGAGTAGGCTATTGCAGGTTAAAGACTTGTGCCCCTTCATGAAAATTAACTTGAAGAGCAAATGTAGCAATATAAGGGGTCGATTTTAGGGGTTGAGGATATATGAAATTGGACCGAGGGAACAAACTCATACATAATTAATAAAAAAAAAGGTGTTCTTAAATGGTGATTACCTCCCTTTTATTAATACAATTTTTTTTTTGTTTGCTTTTTTAAAATGAGGGACTTGATAAAGTATTATATGGAGCCAACAATTTGTCGGCAGCAGAGAAATTAATTGATATCTGCATTTGGAAAGGGTTGAATTCATGGAACAGCAGACACAAAACAAAGATGGAATGAAGAAATGAGGTTATTAAACAATTAATCAAACTTTCCTGATTTAATTATTTTAGCATTCCCTGTAAAATCATTTGTGCATCCACTGTTGTAAAAATTAATTTCCAATGACTTAAAAAAATGAATGAATTTTCCCAGCCAATCCTGGTTACAAAACTTCTGCATAAAGCAACTTTGAAATATTTCCTGTAATCTTTTTTTTTTTTTTTTTGAAAATGGGTTTTATTGAATTTGATTTCAGTTAAGCATACTTTCTGAATAAGATGCTTTTAGTATAAGAGGGTTTGTACATAACAGAATGGCATTCTTTAGCACACTGAGAAATGTTAACAAGATGCCATAACTGTTAACATTGGAAGCAGCATGATACAATGAGAATTTGCTCGTGGAGAGTAGACTAGTTTTTTGTCACAATGTTTTCAAATGTTTTCTTTATTTGTTACATTGAAACATTGGAAAATGCAAATGTTGCGAGTGCATGTGGCTATGAGACTAAAACCTTTTTGTAGAATGACAAGACCTTTAAGAAGCATAAAACATTGACTAAAATTATGAAAATATTAAAAAAAAAGAAAAATTGGTTCATTATTTGAAACAACAGATTTATTTTGAAATTAGCATCATTTGTTACATATTGACTATTAAAACAAGTGAATGAAATTAAGAGACAAGTTTGAGAAAGAAAAACTCGAATTTTCCTGCATGTTGGTTGGCAGATACCGACATTATGGTGTTGCGACTTTGTGGTACCACATTTTTCTGATGTAACTTCCTATCACAGATATTGCATTTTGGAATGCGCAGATACATGATTTCCATCTTTGACACATGATTGCACTTGTAACAACGGCTGGCCTCATAATACCTTACATTTTAACATCTGCTACAGAGGACTTGATGCTCTAAAACATGATCAATTGCTTCAAATGACCATTTTATCATTGTGTCACCTTGATTTCACCCAAAAATCAAATACACCATGTATTTCCTATGTGCTATTTTCTTTATTTTTGGTTGTTCAAAATGATGCGTAACAACATTAAATGCTCTGCAAAACAGCAGGTAAAGTGTGATAATATTGTGCCTAAAATTTAATGCAAGAGTTGCTTGACAAGAAATTTTTAAGGTTTTAAAATATTTTCATTACAAAATATAAAAGATAAGAATATCATGTCCATTAAAAACGATATATAACATGTCCCGTTCTGCTGTAGATTTGAATTAGGACCCATCACATATTCCCATTTTGGGGAGGGTGATGGTAACATTGCATCTTAATGGCTAAAGATGGGGTTGTAACTGCGACGTTGCTCTGTGGGACTTGAATTGATGAATTACTTAGAAAATCCATACACATGATTCCGGGCATGTGACTGTGCATGAGCTCATGGAGGGATGATGCACAAGATAATTAAAATACAGTTTGAAATTGAAAACCCCCAGTAAAATGAGAGGAGGGGGGGGGAACGATTCTGCAACGCTTACACCGAATTATGCACGCTTCACTGTTGACAAACAACTTAAAAAAAAGTATAGAACTTCAATAAGATACAAACACATGTGACCCCTTTGATTTAAAGTTGGTATTGTTGACAAATTGCGATGGAAATCATTGGGATGTGATATTTTGCGCTGAGCAATTTCTCATTTTGCAATGTGTTTCTAATTCTGACATGGAGGCTGTCGAAAGGAAATAATTAGCTATTCACACAAACTTTCCTCAAAAACATACAGTTATCTAAAATTATTCTTTGCTTATGATGATCAAAGATTTAAACAACATTGTGACAGAATGTTGAATAGGTTATTATGTGCAATTCCCTATCATTTACATTGTTTATAAACCCCTTATTAAGCATTTTGTACTGCTTTGGCATTGTTTGTTTTTTCTTTTTGATAAGAACTGAGATAATCATTGGTTGGAGAAGTGTTGATTGTTTCATGCAGTCTGATACTTTAAATGGGAAATTATGCATTTAGGTTTTCATTTACACTTTTCTTGCCAAAAGGAACTAAATTGATACATTCATTCACAACTTTCGTTTTTTGCTGTTTTTGAAATAAGGTCAAATTTCTAGTGATGCCTGTAGTTATGCAAATTGTCTTTTGTAATAGGCGTTTGGAAAAAAAAAGTTTATTATGTTAGTGGACTTAGGATAGGAATGTTTTGTTTGGTATTTCATTACCCAGGCATCTGCCATCAGTAAGTAAACAAATGGGAAGTTTGAATAGAACTGTATTTTCTTTTCCAATTTGTTTCAATTTTATTTAACCACTAGATTTTCTTGTCTTTTTTTTTAACAGCACAACCTTTACACTAAATGTGGAAACAATAAGTTTTTTTTTTATTTATTTTTATTTTTTTATAGAAAAACTGTCATTTTTTTATCATGTTGAAATACATGGCTTTTTAATTAAATGCAAATGATATTTTACATTGTAACATTGAATAAAAGAGCATTTGTTTATTTTAGAAAAGGTTTGTTTCATTGCAACAGTTTTTTCCTACTCAATAGTATCATCAAACATCCCTACCGTATGGCTAAATGATTATGATGCCTTCTGTTGAATTATGAAATTTGAAATAATTCTTTAGTGATAAGTTTTGTTGTAATGTTCTATTTTTCTGTATTTTCAGGTAGTCCAAATATCTTGTACGAGAGAATTCAAAACACCATGTTGTCAAAATGATGGATATACAGTCGCCCACATGTTTTGCACCCACCACCTCTTTACCTCGTAATTCGTCTGCCAACGCTCTCACTCTTGCTGTTCACAATAACACAAATAGAACGGACACAAACCAGAAATATAATTACAACAGAAGTCTAAGTTACACAGAAAACATGGTTGTTGAAACGCAAGCTTTAAACTTTGGGCCAATGACCCCAGATCCACATCCAGACAATGTGGAGAAATCAGACTCGCAGAAAAGCGATTTACAGAAATCACGACAACAGTCTCTTTCGTTGCCGCCAGAAGGAGCCATGACTCCAAACTCAGAACCATTGGCAAAGCGGCCTAGGCTGCACAACAGCTCACTCCAGACGAGCGATACTGGTGACTACATCGGTACACAACCCATGTCAAACTTTCCCAGCAGTCCCTCTGAGATACAAACCGAGGAGAAGACAGATTACCATGCCAACTTAAACGGGATGAGTTATACAGACAAACCGTCCAAAGATGTTCTCAACTCGGACGATGGCCTCTCCCAAGATTCGTTTAAAGACTCGAAGGAAATGGACATGTTTGATGTTAAAGGGTCTAACTCCCTTCTTGCAGCATTTAAAATGGGTATGGATAAAAGTCCACCCACCCTAAGTCCTAAAACCATCTCTGATACAGACATTGATGCAGCTAGTGCAGGCAGCCCAAGTGTTAGCATAAGTGGAGAGAGGAGGAAACGAAAGCCGAAGTTGGAGGATATTGTCCGCAGAATGAAGGAGGTGGAAACCGACTATTACAGCGAGGACGACAGTGACATGGAGGATAAAATGATTCCCGAAGACGGAGCAGATGAAGTGGATGGAGATGTGACCATGAGAATGCCTATGGTGGAAAATCATGATGCTCCTCTCAAAAGTGAACACCAAGAATCTAGCATTGACATGAAAGAGAATCCAGAGTTCATCTCACAGAAGTACGGCAGTAACGGTCTAAATGAAAACAACAATATTATTAACAAGATGTCAATGACGAACGGTGTTGTTGATGCCGATATGAAGAAAAATGGTGAAGCTGGCGACAGCGTGGGGGAGGGATCTGATTGGGACGGAATTCCACTTCCGCCATCATCCTCCGTGGCCGAATCCCTCGGACCAAACGGGAAACCAGTGTTCCGAACTATCAATCATAACACCCCTCCTAAAATGAACGGCAGTCAGTGGTTACATGGAGCATTTGGTGGCAACTTTCATCAAATGTTTCCTTTCCAAGCCAGTCCGCCAGATCTCCAGTTCAACAGTATCCTGAGTCCGTTTGAGAACCGATATCCGGGCCCCGAACTTGAGAAGGACTATCTGAAGTGTCAGTTCTGCGAGCGTACGTTTCGACGACAGAAGAATCTTGAGAATCACATAGAAAACACCCACCACGGGAAGAGCCCACTTCGGAAGAAGAACAGCAGTGGTGAGAATGGTAGCGGTGATATGTACTTCAAGTGTACCCACTGTCCATACACCACCAAACACCAGAGTAACCTGTATGTCCATCTACGCATTCATACAGGTATGTATTTCAACAAGGGTTCATTGCAAGATTATTGTAAATTCTTCTCAAAGGGAGGGTTCATTGCAAGATTATTGTAAATTCTTCTCAAAGGGAGGGTTCATTGCAAGATTATTGTAAATTCTTCTCAAAGGGAGGGTTCATTGTAAGATTATCCGTTTACCAAACGCCAAATTTTGGACTGTCCATAATTGAAGGAGTTAACAGACGACATTTCAAAATGTGATGAAATTGAACAATAATCTTCTGATTGGGCAGAAAAACATTGTGGGAGCGATAAGAGCAATTTCTCCTTTTCCCACAATGTTTTCCTGAGTCGGCTGCAACAAACTGGTATAGACTTATATAAGAATATACCAAAAAACTTTTACCAGTTTAGCTTTCTTATACAGATTTTTTTTGTCTTTTGACATGATGAGACATTTATGGGAAACATTAATTTTGGGAAACACTATAAGTCATCATTTTGTTGAAGCATTAGGGACTTGGCCTTGCAAAACATTGAAAAATTGAAAATAGATTCGTGTCTCTTGGCCTTTTTCTGGATTTTCTTAAATCAGCAGCATTCAATGTGGAATTCGATTTACATAGAATGAAAAACGGATCTTTATGATGAATGCACATTGATTTGCAACATTTCCGTTAATGGACATTATGCCTGTTACAAATATTCTGTCATGATTTTTTTCATGAAGAGAAGAGTTCATGGGGAAAATGTTGACCCCTTTTGACAAGTTTAAATACTTGCTGTCATAAGCAGATAACAAATTGATCAACTTTTCTATAGTCTTTCAACACAACAATTCAGCTGGCTATAACACTTATAGATCTTTTTTTTCTAAAAAGGGGTGTTTCGGATTTAAAAGCTTCAGTTATTATGATCGTTACTGACTCTCCATCTGCAGAAAAAGACTTATGGAGTTTTGGTTTCTGTCTAATATCATAGAAAAATATTGGTTTTCTGTTGCTGTTTCTAAATCTGAACAGTCACAACGCCATCCCCACACATCACCTTACACAAAATTGGTTACAAACATTCTTTAAGTCATTTCCTTTTATTAAGTTTAATGACTGATTTAAATTGAAGCAAGTAAAAGAACACAACTATAACTCAGAAGAAAATCAGTTTTTACAATATTTGGGAAGTTTCAATTGTGACAAAAGGGGAAATAACTTATCCCGAGCAATTGCTCCATTAGTTACAGGCATTTCCAACATATTATTTTAAACTGATATTTATGTATACTGTCAAAATTTGATGTACGTATATGATGGTATATCATTTTAGGTGAAAGGCCGTACATCTGTGGTGCTTGTGGCGTACAGTACAGCCAGAGTCACAGTCTCAAGTCTCACATCATCAACAAGCATGACGGAATCATGTCCTACTATATCAAAGAGAAGCGCACACGGTCACCCAGAGGTCTCGGTTACCTAGCAACACAAGGTATATCGGCAGATTCCCCAGTGTTCAAGATGCCAGCATCCCCCATGATGCCTCACTTGCAAAACACCCCGAATGGCCTTCACCTTCAACATTCGCCACAGCAGCAGAACGTACCACCACAACATTCCCCGCATGCGTATCCGCCTGGTAACCACGGCAACCATCCATCGTCTGTCCCGCATTCTCCGGTCCTGTCCCCAAACCACGATAGGTCACAGGGTCAAGGTCAGATGCCTCCGCAGGGCCCGCAGCAGAACCAGATGTCCCCGCAGCACATGCAGCACAGACTACCGTTTCTTCCAATGTCCCACATGCTTCCAGATGGGATGGACATGGCCCAGAAATCACTGGAGCTCGCCAAACTCGGTCTGATGAATTACCCATTCTACGGGAAACAGTTTCCCGTTGGCAAGCCAAGCCCCCCGTTCCCCATGAATGGACATGGTCCAATCTCACCACAGTATAATGGGCTAACCCAACACTTGAGGCAGCAGCAGCAGCAGTTCAAGCCAGAGCAGCAGATTTTGCAACAAAATGGAAACCAGCACCTGCAGCAGTATCATAAATCCCATAATCCATTGCAAGAAATCCACGACAACAAAATCCAAGATGAGAATGGTGCTATTGATTTATCCAAGAAAGGGGAAGACGAGGCCCTTGATCTGGCACTGTCAGAGAAGGAGAAGATCCTGAAGAAAGTGGATGATTCCCCGAGTTGTGTAAACTGTCTCCACCTCCGCAAGCTGAAGATGTTGAGGATGAACGTGGTCCGGATGTTAACCATCCTGGTACCCAACCTCAACTTCGAGGAGAAGGGAATCAATGCTGAGGGAGACTCGGTCGATGACTTGTTAAGGGATGTCATTGAAAGCAATATTCACGATGAGGATACTGAATGATTCAATGAACAACTTTTACATAAGAGGGAGTTTGTTAGACTAACAAATTATGCGTAACATCATTTAATATGTTGTGGGTACTTGTTGGAACCCTAGGCATTAGATTTAGAGGAGATGTTCATACATTAGTATGGTATGTCACCCTTTATCGATTTAGAAATGTTAGGATAAATATCCATAAAGATTTGTGAATGAAGAATGATGTAATTATTTACATGTCACATGTTTTTTCTCCTTTTTTAGTGAGTTATTTCAAATTTAGCAGCAAACATAAATTTGGCAGCAAGCACTTTGCTTTTAAAGTACCAAACCGTGATCTGAAGTTAAATTAGAATTAAGGTATAGTATTATTAATTCTAGATTCAGTAGACTTTTGTATGAGATGAACGTTACTATTTTAGCATTTGAGTAAAGTGACTATTTCTATATAACCATGAAGGTGCAATATTTAAGTGTCTCAGTTGTTTATCATAAGAACATTGGTCATCAACATATCTATGTTTTTCCCCCATGCACATCTTCATTATGTACAGATCACCTTGTCTCATTTATATCAAATACATCAGCTTCATCAATCACTTGTTCCAGATTTGTTGAGCAAGAGACACTATTGACTCAAACTAGTTTGACCTTCCTATAACTTTTTGTGCTTTTCTGCAGACCACTCTTACCTATTTCCCCAATAATGAAATTTGTCATCGCCCAAATAACAATTACAGTTATATCTCGTTAATCCGAACACGTCCATTCCCATCAAAATTTACGGATTAACGAATACTCCTAATGACTAATGAACCAGGGGTTCATCTTAAACATATTTAGACATAAACGGTTCATATGGGGATCCTCAAATATTCCCTCAAATTCCATTTCACGAACGTTTTCCTCAAGTAAATTTCAAAATCTTCTGATATGACGGAAAACATTGTGGGTCAAGGAGAAATTGCTCGTCACGAGCAATTTCTCCTTGACCCCCACTGGTTTTGGATATTCCGGGTCCGGATAAACGAGGCTTCACTGTATATGCAGATGACAACAGTCAAGTATGAAATAATGACATTTCCATTTAAATGCTTGGCAGGAATTTAATGTCACAAGCTGTTTCTTATATATAATTTATGTGGTTCAGGACTGCCAAAATGCATGTTTAGATAAAGGAATAAGTTCTTAACTAAAGACTACAAGAGACTGCTCCAGTGAAACAAGTTCTTTTTTTCTTTAGTGTTTGTTATAAATAAATATAGAACAAATCAAAGAAATGAAATAGTTCACCTGCAGAAAGGCTCAAGAAGGCATACGAAGGTTAATACTTATTTCATGTTTATACCAAATTTTGCATTTTTATGTAAATTCATTTTTGTCAGCATTTGTTCTTAAGATTTGAGAAATTCCTGCCTAAGATTTGTGCATATTTACAATGCATTTTATGATTATTGTTTACCTTTTTATTTCATCAAAAGCTGTTATTTATAGATAGAAATATAATTCCTGCCATTCAAAATGAGATTGGCGTATTTAAGCCTACGTCTTGCAGAGGTTTATTTAATCTTGCAGGAACAAATGATAATGTGAGTTATGGGAATAAATAAAAAATGATAGATAAAACATTGGATGGAGAAAAGATTTTTTAATTTCTGTTTAAAAGAACAAACCAGTTTTGCTGTGTTGTAATGGTATATATATTACATCATTGCGGCCTGATTCTATTAGAAGGGCAATTCAATAGAAGGTTGATGTGAAAAAAGTTTGAAGTTATTCGAGACTAGTCAGAGATATTTCCCAAAGAGAAAAGTTTGTTTAAATGTATGCGGCAGACTTAGTGGCTTCATTTCAGAAATAATTATTTATAGGACACTACCATTCATCATTGCTTGTTCCACTCATTATTTTAAACAAGGGGAAAGGTAAATACTTTAGGGGTCCTGCACAGCCCAGTTGTTAAGGTGGTGGACTTAAAACTTGGGGTTCTTGAGTTTGAGCCCTGCCAATACCTCTGGTTATGTGGGATTGTCCTTTGGCAACACACCAGAGCCCTAGCCTAGTACTGGTGAATACAGGCAACACACTTCAGAGCCCTAGCCTAGTACTGGTGAATACAGGAAAGCCATAACACACTTCAGACCCCTAGCCTAGTACTGGTGAATTCAGGAAAGCCATAACATAACTGAAAAATGGTTGACATGGCGTCTTCTTTTTTGTCGCTAAGGTCTTGACTGGTTTCAATATTGGCTTGACCAACTTTAATCTTTTTATTGTTGTCTGCTGACTTTCATTTATTTATTTAACATTCAAAATTCCATATGAAATTTTAAGCTACAGAATAGCAGTGTCGTATAGGTGAATATTTGTGCAATCGGCAAAATCATCTGAGAAGTATTTTTATGTAAATTTTCCTTTTCTTTGTCATCTACAGTCAAACTGTAGATGAAGTATTATCTTTTGAGTCTTGCATTTGTTTGGGTCTAAGACCTTCATTTTCATCAAATTCTGTTAATTCTTTCACTGAAAACTGGAGCAAAATACAGATTTTTGTGAGTTGTTGTATTGTAACATGTTTTCCCAAAGTGGCAGCATTCATGTAAATGTTTGGTGAATTTTTGTTAGTATACACCCTATGAGTGCTAAGTAAAACATTCCACGACTCTGCATTGAACAATGGAACATTCCAGTATGGTACAGTGGAAACATTCCAGTTTCTGTAACATTCTAATTGTATTTTGTATGTTCAAAGTAAGAACCACGAGGCTTGTGAAACGTGTTATAGTTAATGAAGAAGGGCAATTCCAATGTGAACGGTGCGTTTGCACCAACTGCTGTAGATATGGGAGTAACTTGTTATAATACCAGAGAGAAGAGAAACTCAATACGACATGTGTCCAGTTGGGAGTGAACAGTCAGAGAGAAGTTTGGATATAAGTGATGACTGGATATGTGCTAGAGGAAATGACAGTGTTCAAACAGAACTTAACTACTATGGAAGGTACTGCTAATTGATATCAAAGCTCCAAGTGACTGATCAACTTATTCAGCAGCAGCAGCTGGTCATCTTAGTCTTGGGGTGCTCAACAGATTTGTCCAAGTTACTGGCGCTTAGTAATAGTAATGCTTCTCGTTTGTTTGACCATCTTCGTGACAACAGAAAAGGCTTGTAAGATAAGCCAATTTCCCTTTTATGTTGCTGTACTTTGTTTGTGAGTGAAGAAATTCTCCACCGTGGTAATTAGGAAAAGCACAAACTTTTGAGGTAGCAATTGCAGGATCACATAAGACACAATCATGTGTTGGAGCATGTGAGGACTATTGATTATTGCTGACTGTTGCAAATCTGTCTTGATCCATTCATTCATCCCAAAACTTCTACGTGAGACAAAACGAAAGATATGCTTTTATTTTTCAAACCACGTAGATGACTAATGAAGAGGCAATGAAATCTGTGTGCTAAGTGTTATGTGCTTTACAAACTTTTATACCACTGGTGTTATGTACTAACTGGGCAAATAAACTGGTGCCTTCGAATTGGCAGCCATGCTTTCAAACAAAATGTGCTATCATTGGAAATCTGTACTTTGAACCAAGAATTTCAGATGCACATATAACGGTGCTGTAGTCATCTTACCATTGTTGGGTTTACCAAAGATTCTATGAATGTATAGATGTTATATTGTATAATGAACAATATGTGTATGAATGCCAAAAGATTTTTTTAAATGTTGTAATTGTTAATAGAGATCAATCTTCCTTGTACATTTTGTGTGTAATTATGATGTGTGTAAGTCTTTAGATATTGGTATGGAACACTTTCTTGTGTAGATTTCCCAAACTAAATTTTGACAGCTATTTTAAAGATTTTATCAAAGAATTTGATTGGCTTATTTTAGATGAGGTTAATATAAGTCAATGAAAATGGTGAATGTTGTTAAACTTCAGAAAAAGAAGACTTCATCTTTCAATATGCGTTTGACACAAAAACCCTGCTGTCTTAAGTTTGCTTTGTAATATAAATGAAAAAAGTTTGTGATTTCTTAAACTGCATAAACAATGATGTACATTTCAGACAAATATATTTATTAGATAGATTTATTATATATTTGTCATTTAGAAATGTGTAAGCTTGTACTTAGCACAGGATTATTTACAAATATAGTCATATTTCACTTCCTTATCAAAGTAAGATAATTATTCGACCATCTTTAGTAACTCTGATAAATTCTTTGAATATGACATAACAGTTTTGAAAAATATATATCAATTATTGTTATTTGAAGAATATATTTGAAATATTTATAGTATCATAATTGCATTCTTCTTTTTACAGACTTGCTCATTATCAATAATGCAGATAAGTAGCAGAGGTTCTGAAAAGATTTGTTTTTAAAAGAAATTATGATACAAGACTTTATTTGGCGATATATTATCAATATAGAGGAAAAACAAAGTTTCAGTCTAAAGAAAACAGTTTTTGTTGTTTCGAATTTGTTGCATGTCTGATGAATTATTAGCAGCATATATGGTCAATAGTCAACTAATTGTTTTTATGTTGTTACGCCTTTATTACATTAAATGTACATCTTTGAACTGCTGATAGGAAAATATTCATGTGGCGATAAAATCTTGTGATCATAGTGCCATGTTGTATCATTTTGCTGGACACAGATGGTGCTGTTAGTTAACCTTTCCCCAAACAATAACGACATTTGACCACTTTGTTGCAGACGACTCTGGAAATCATTGTAGAAAAAGGAGAAATTGCTCGCTTAGAGCAATTCCTCCTTTTCCCACAAGGTTTTCTGCTCTATCTGAAGAATATTTTTAAGTTTCATCATAATTTGAAATGTCGTCTGCAAACTCTTTCAATTTGAGACAATTTGGTGTTTGGGAAAGGGTTAAATGAAATCTGTCTTGATAAAATCATTACCAATCATAATGGTGTATTAGAACTAGCTTACAAAGGTGGTCGGATTAAACTGCTTTTAAAGTGACAAAATACCAATGAAAAATTGTAAAATTGACCTTCGAAATATGAAACCTATTAATACGATAAAATGGTTAACTTGCTTATATTTGCTTTGGCTATGTATAGAGGATTGCCTCTAAGCAAACTTACTAAGTTCCAAAAAGATGTTGTTTATCTGAAACTGAAAACCGCAGATGATAGAAAAGAGTAAATTTTAAGATCACCCAGTTAAGAGAAATGAAAATAACCTGTTTTTTAGAGCTTGTCAATCATTGAAAGAGATTAAATCTCTTGTGTAAATGTGTAGACATGTTAAAGAATGTGGTTCCAAAGTAACAACAAATTGTCAAAAGTACTAGTCTTCTTAATTTCATTCAAACATCTATATTCAAACTTATGCACTTTTTTTTTTAAAATAGCTTAAGATAAAATAAGAATTTGCTAGTAAAAGAAAGTTCCATCGATTGATTTAATGTAGCATGATAAATCTTCTATTGCTAGAGGCTTGTGAAAAGAAAAACAAAAATTGTCAAATGAAAAATTGTTCACAATGGGCATTTTTCATCTTAATCATAATGTAATAAATTACATCTACAACAAGCTCTCTCTCTCTCTCTCTCTCTCTCTTATTATTTTCCAGAGGACTTTAAACAAATTATCAACAAAGAAAAAATATCCACCATCAAATGAACAAGTAATGATAAACATTACGAATTATTGTTGTGAAATGAGCAGGCATTTTGGTTTAGCTATTTAATACAAAGATTTCAGACAGTATATTCGAGTTGGAAAGATAAAATGTCGTGTTTAGCAAGGATTTACGGCAATGTTATTAACTTTTGTGCCTGATTATATGAAAAAATTGGAGGGCAGCAATATACGCATTTTTGATTAAATGTTGGTGCAAAAAATTCACATGTTTTTTCTTGCATATCATTTTTTGTTCACTCTTTGTATCATATCAGACCTATGTAATATGTGTTTTATTTATGCATTGAATATGTTTACTATGACAGTATTTGCAGCACCTTGATTCATATGTATTGTAAAGAAGTGCTGTCCCCCATTATTTAACATGACCCGGTTTGTTTTCATTACTTTGATTAACTATTCAAAACTGAGTTGTCATGACTTTAAAGGTCCTTTTTCACAGATATGAGGAAATTTGGAAGTTAAAAATTAATTTCTTTGGAATTGTTCAACATCTGTACTGGTATCTGATACATGCTGGAGAATGGCCGTTAGCAGCCAAATTGGTTCCTCTTTAATTTTTTAAAGCCAGTATGCAATAATTTAACACATATTTTAAATCCAAAACCGTGACATCGGTTTTGCGTTCTACCACATATAGACTGTGCTTACTTAGATAAATTGACATTTCAAACTGTATTGTTTCAACAAAATTTTAGCTTGACTTTTAAAAATCCTTCTGTGAAGAAGCTCCTTAAATTGATAAATTATATTTGCAATGTGAGAAAACAGATGTAAAGAGGTATTAATTGGACCTTTCTAAGCTAGCTGATTAGAACTGTTACCTTTCTCTCACTAAGCTGTTCAAGGGGTCAATGTTAGACTCTAGTAAGTCCTTCAGTTATATGATCTCTTGGTCATTTATAGCCTTTGTTAAAGAAATGTCATCCTTCTCAGATTTAGATTGTTGAGAACTGGAATGTCTTGATAAACCGAAAGTTCATCATCTTTTTAACCCAGTGATGACCCTTTTGGAATTTCTTTATAATTATATTTATGTAAATGAATGATTGTCAAAGGGTATTACCTTCTCTCTGTCACAACTATTCCTACTGAAGATCTCAAAGAAATTATCTTATTTTGATCTACTATTGTTTTCATTTTGGACAAGTTATAAATTACTGAGGTTGATCCTATTAATCCATTACCAAACAATAACAACATTTGACTAGTTTGTTGCAGACAACTCTGGAAAACATTGTGGGAAAAGGAGAAATTGTCCGGAAAATATTGTGGGAAAAGGAGAAAATGCTCTTAACGAGCAAATGCTCCTTTTCTTGCAATATTTCTACCCAATCAGACGATTATTTTCCAATTTCATCACATTTTGAAACGTCCTCTGCAATCTCCTTTAATTTGGGATAGTCGTAAATTTGGTGTTTAGTAAAGGGTTAACCTTTCACTTATGAGCTGAATTTCCTAAAAAGAAATTCTGGGTTGTCTTGATTCACTTTCATCCATCATAGAGTTTTCTAGCAGCTTCAATAAAATGCATTGTAGCAGCATTTAGTGCTACAATCTCTTTGTGTGTGCTATTCTATTCTATTTTTTGTCCTTGTTATATAAGATGCTGCTCATTTGAATTGTTCAAAATCCACCTAGTCCCATGTACGATTATATTCTAATTCATTGAAGAAGTGTTATTTTCAATGAATTGTGTATTCATTTAAAAAACCCAATAGTGAGTAGATCTCATTTAATTGGACTAACTGTCTCTTTTGATGGTACACTATTTTTGTGTTCAGATATTTGTTCATCCAATTAACGTTGAAGATGTTTTCATTTAATAAAAGTATTAGGGTTATAAATATGATATTGAGAGTTTGCCATGGTAGGATAGGAAAACCTAGCATCTTATGAGAATGTATGTATGTTCTATTAATGTATTCTATAGCTACTGCTGTCTCAAATATGTGTAGGATGAAAATTTGTAAAGGAAATGAAAAAATAATGATGATGAAAAGCCTTTCACCAAATAATCAAACTTATGTACTAGAATTTTGTGTTTTTTTATTAAGTTATATTTATAATGATCTTCACAAAATCAGTGAGGTTGTATTTTGATCATGGTAGCAAGAAAAGCAAGCAATGATATTGTTTAAAAATCTATGTGAGAAAGGGATAAAATTCGTAGTCAAAATTGTTTGAATGCTGTCAAGCAGACATGACGTGAAATTGGGGTATTATTAAGGAAGGGATAATGCAATTAAATCCCTTTGGCAAGCTCTGAATATTTTATTTAAATCCACTTACAGAATTTTGATTTTATATATACTTTAATGATGGAATGTACATAAATTGTAGTACATACACACTAATTTACTAGTTTTTATTATATTTGATTAAATCCAATTAATATTTACTTGTAAAGAATTATTCTAGCGATCAATGTTTATTGCTTGGTCTTGAATAATAGTATCTAAAGGCAGTGCATTCAAGTCACATCATAGATAAGGAATTGTTAGGGTATTTTTTGTAGACAATGATTTCCCATCTTCAAGTATTATACTATAATCACTCAAGGCTTTTGCTAAATTGCTTGGATTCAAATCTCGAAGAAAAGTTGTAACAAAATATATAATTATGTGAAGAAAAAATAACCTAATTAGCTGGGGTTTTTTCAGCACCCTTTTAATGGCATTTATCTTTATTTGTGAGTTAAATCTCAACTTTTGCAAGATAGATTTCTTGGTAGTTCATAGCTGTAATGACAAAACAAAAGGAATAACTGTGACAAATGAGGAACTTTTAATTTAGCCGCAGTGATTTGTATCAAATAGTACAAAGGAAATATAATTGTACAGTTTAGTTTATTATAAAACATAATCAATACCAAATATTAACAATCCTTACCTATTCTATGACTTGATTGATGACTGTACACTGTGTTTTGTTAAATATTGGTCTACATCTTAGAATTCAGCATAAAGATAATCTATGTTAGATAATTGTATGTTAGTACAGAGTAAAATGTTAATAACATTATACATATTCTACATTTGTGGTCATTAGGAACAAATCTAAGTTAATTTGAGGACATCTGCCATAATATATTGTCTAGGGATACGGAAAATAGCATTAATTTTGCTTTCATTTACATAAGTAAATTCTGAGTTTGATACATGACTAAATCATCCACAATTGTGAAAGATTAAGTGTTATCTTGCATCAAACTACCAAAATAGCTTGAACTGGCCGTTTTATATAATTTTATTGTCGTGAAGACTGGCTTTCTGTATTCTTGCATCAAACTGCCAAAATAGCTCTTTCTGGCTATCTTTCTAAAGGAGATGTGAATGAATACCGAGCGTCATACTCATTTTAACTCTGAATCAAATCATGTTTCTTTCATCCATGAATAGTTTTTGTTATACATAGATGTCTCAAATTATTACATAGGTTTGTTGCTTTGATTGCAGAATTTTTAATACTTAATTAACACATAGCTCTGCTATTTAATGCATTTTGAATCTGTGCTGTTTGGTCTAATTATCTCAATGGCGCATTTTTATGAAGTCTCTATTTATCACTTATTCCATCAAACCCCACTTTGTCATACATGTTCCTACTGCAGACGACTTAAGAAACAAAAGGCTAAAGTGCTCCTGATGAGCAATTAATCTTTTTTCATTTTGTCACAATTATTTCTACTGATTATCGTTAAGAATATAAGTCAGTCTTTTTTTCATTCCATTTTTGGAGGGTTCATTGTTATACTATAGTAAATGCTTCATGTTTATGAAGCATTCACTATAGTCTTGCATTGAACCCTCATTTTGTAGTCTGCTGTTTCTTTTAATTTGGATAAATCACAAATTCTGAAAGGATGGAATCGTTTTGGATATTAAGGTTTACATCATCAAAGATATATTTGCCAGATATAAATTGACCAGTTTGCCCACCGACACTTTCAAGCTGGGACTATTATTATCTTATATGCAATTCTGGAATACAAATATGGTTATTTAAAATCAAAGGGTTAAGTGCCATTGAAATGAAACAATACAGTCAAATTTAAGCATTGCAGTAGTCAAAAGTGAGTAAAGCTTTAAAGAAACATCAATGGAAATGTTTGTGCCTATTCTCTTTTTAGATTATTTCTTTTAAAATCAAACAATAAAAAAATTATATTGACGACGCTCACTATAATTATTTTAACTGACATCGTTGTTGACTAAAAAAATATTGGATACAAATTTTCTGTATGGCATTTTGTAAAACAACCCATTGGCAGCAATGAATACAGTATGTACAGTAAGCAAATAGAAAAGGCATTTAAATACGATATGTTGTTTTGTAAGTTTATAGTTATTGTGAAACCATAATTTTAAAAAACATGTGATTATGTGCTTCTTTTTATTATGTCTTGCATGTTTGAATTGTAAATGTGAGTAATTCCCTTGCTGATAGTCTAGTGTTTAATTTACTCTAACAATCAACATGCCCATTTCATGTTGAGAACCCTTATTCTGTGCTCTTTATTTAACTGTTACCTTATAGGCATAGTTTCTATAACATTAGATGCTAGAACATTCTATTTCTCTGTGGTGGAATACTAGTATTTAAATGCCTGATTATCATGTAATAACAAATCAACTTTATGCAACAGTTATACAAATAACTAAGGAGAAAAGAACAACACCTGTCAAATATTTTTCTGTACTATGTTACCTTGGATCATGTTTAGTTTTCCCTCTCCCACTTGCATTTGCTTTAATTCCCAAAGTTTGGATGAACTCATTTCCACATAAGTAAGATATAGTATATTGGTTTTGTACCTATGTAGGAGACTTTGTTTTTTAAAAAAGAGGAAAACTGCTTGAAAAAAGAAATCTTCTTAAAGTAAATTACCTTCTTTTCGAACAGTATGTTTTTGTAACATCATAATATGATATTACAATGTATTTGAGACTAATCGATAGATAAACATATTGAAAAAGAATCAAATATTTTATCTTCAGTCCTCTGTTATGAGGAAAATATGAAACCAATGAAGAAGTTTGAAAGTAAAACTTATTTTGATAAAAACTGTACAACTCCTGTACTGCTGTATGATAAACACTGAATAAGTGTAATCAAGTAAATTGACGGAGCAGAGGACACAAAAATCTCTTAACCCTTTCCCAAACAATAACCACTTTGACCACTTTGTTGCGGACGACTTTAGAAAACATTGTGGGAAAATGAGAAATTGCTCGTAACAAGCACCTTTTCCCATAATGTTTTCTGCCCTATCAGAAGATTATTTTCCAATTTCATCACATTTTGAAATGTCGTCTACAAACTCTTTCAATTTGGGACAGTCGTAAATTTGTTGTTCGGTAAAGGGTTAAGAAAATTATCCAACATTCTAGGCGTTAAGTCTCCTGCAAAAGTATAAATATGTGGATGATGTTTGTCTGTGTGTGACACTGTGTATGTTATTATTGAGATGTTAGATAAGAAAACCATTCCTGTTAAGTTCTAAGGTTGTGATCATGAATTATTGTTCAAGTGTCTTCTGTTACGCATTGTTTACAAACCTTTGGTTATTTAGCTTCAATTTTGACAATTCCTTGATATTTTGACTCAACTTTTTCAAATTGGCAGATAACTAACTATCCAGCACTTGACAGTTTACCAAAGAATTCCAGGATGTTTAGTTGTCTGTTCTAAGCAATTTTGGAAATGGGTTAGGATGAGAAAAAGAATGTTCAGAAGGTTTCTCTCTCTATTCCACAATATTTTGTGTAACATTCCATGAAAGTCATTATCATAAACCATTACCTGTACACAGACGACAAAAAAAAACATTTTTAGAAAATTATCCAGCATTCTAAGGGTTTAATCAGTTAAACAGTTTCTTGTGGATATTTTCCATCTCTTTGATACAATGGATATGGTATTGTCTGTCACACAAGACTTGAGAAAAATGAAAAAAGGTACATGGATATCTGATTTTGTCTGCAGGTTAAATTGTTTATCCTTTACCAAACACCAAATTTTCAACTGTCCCAAATTGAAAAAGTTTGCAGAAGACATTTCAAAATGTGATGAAATTGGAATATAATCTTCTGATTGGAAAGAAAACATTGTGGGAAAAGGATAAATTGCTCGTTACGAGCAATTTCTCCTTTTCCCACAATATTTTCCAAAGTCGTCAGCAACAAACTGGTGAAATGTCGTTATTGTTTGGGAAAGGGCAAAAAAAACCAGAACTGCCATCCATTGATTTATAAGTGCCATTTATTTCTAATGTCAACTTTTTTATAACTTGGTAATCTCTTGTACAATTGTGTTCAATTTATTTTTGTGTTCATTAATTTTTTATTTTTCGTTTCTCAGCAAATAGATCTTAAACAAATTGTGTTCAGATAAATGTTTAATAGTACCCTTATAATGTGTATTTTCTTTATGAATCCATTTTCAAACAATTTGATTTATTGTTTACATTTTCCTTAGCATGTATTTTATTTTCTCTTTTACCTGGCATTAACGCACAAAGAATTAATTGTAACACTAAGTCTCATACTGGATGTATGTCAAATGCCATCATTGTTGAGCATCTAAGGTTATTTGTGTAACCAAAAATACACATTTGAAATAACCATTGTTAGAACAAAGTGAAAGATTAAATCAAATCCTTTACAAAGGTTATGGACAAAGTATAGTAAAGTACTTAGTCACACTTTGATATTCCTTTTCTTCAAGTTATGCCGGTGTTCATATCTTAAGCCCTTTTTTTATGTTTCTTTTTTATGTTACAGTATTTTTGTTTATGTTGGTTTCTAGTTTTGTTTTAATGCCATACTTTCTTTTTATACCTCCACACATGATATGTGTTCATTTCATTACAGCCACAAACTGTATTCAGTTTTATCAGATATCAATATAATGTGAAGGAATGGAAAAAATGCGAGATTTTATTGCTTTTTTTTTTTTCTGCTTTCCTTTTATTCTATCAGTTCGTAAGAACATGATATTGAGATATCAATGTATTTGATATCCTATCTCCTAATACCTATAAAAGAACTTTGTGGTATGTTGTGGCAATTCTTATCTTAGTACAATGGTTTTAACTATATCTATGGTGTTCAAAGAGATATTATTGACCTAAGGAAAATATTATCAAAACGCCATCTTCTGAGTTATGAAGTAAGCAACATTCTGTTACACATTTCTTACTTTCTACTTTCTTTGACCAAGTCTGCAGCAGATGACTACGAAGTATTTCTACAAAAGAATAAATTGCTTATGACAAACAACTTTTCCCTTAGTTGGAATTATTTCTTATATAATTTTCCTTTGAAATAGAAATTATAAATATAATTGTCATCTGCTGAGTTTATTTTTGGACCCATACAAAAATTGATTATAGTATAATAGATTTGAACTTTTTGTTATTTGATTACCTTGCAAACATATCATGTTTGTTGACATAGACATTCTATGAAAGATAATGTTGAATGTTTCACTTTTATGACATATTTGTCAAAACCACTTTTTTTCGCTCGTTATATTTTTTTACTGTTTCTGTGGCCGCTTTTTGTATACATGTGTAGTTTGATGAATCCTTTTGTATGTTAGTTTTACAACCATTTTGTTTTTTTCTGTAGTAAACATTAGAATGGTGAATTAAAGCAATACATAAAAAATCACACATTTCTGTTGTTTATTATATACCTTATTTGTTAAACATCAATTGTAAAGGAAACTTGCTGTTTGTCAAATTCACTTTCGATGACTGCTTTGAGGATACTTAAACCAGTACTCACCCTGATTTGTGGGTTAGTCCCAGCAATTTTCACCGCTCCTATCAGGGATCAAATCCAGTACCCTCAGTACAAGACGCTGACACCCTACCTCTGCACCATTGTCGTCCTTTGATGTTCAATTACCGTATTATTTTGTTTGTTTAACCCTTTCCCAAACAATAACGACATTTGACCACTTTGCTGCAGACGACTTTAGAAAACATTGTGGGAAAAGGAGAAATTGCTCGTAACAAGCAATTTTTCCTTTTCCCACAGTGTTTTCTGCCCTATCAGAAGATTATTTTCCAATTCATCACATTTTGAAATGTCGTCTGCGAACTCTTCCAATTTGGGACAGTCGAAAATCTGTTGTTTGGGAAAGGGTTAATTAATCACTGCTACAGTATATCTGTTATTACTGATATTGCAATGTCCAGCTCACAGGGATTCAGTGCAAAACGAACCTAATGTAAGAGATGAAGAAGAATAACCAACAGATATTGTGGTGAAAAAGAAATTGCTGGTATTAACCATTTACCAGACGTCAAATTTTCAACTGTCTTAAATTGATAGGGTTTGCATATGACATTCTATAATGTGATACAATTGAAAAGCAATCTTCTGATGGGGCAGAAAACATTGTGGGTAAAGGAGAAATTCAGAACAATTTCTCCTTTTCCCACAATGTTTTCCACAGTCAAGTCATCTGCATTAAACTGGTCATACGTTGTTGATGTTTGGTAATGGGTTAAGCAGTTTCATCTTTCATTAGTGTTATTTTGAAATTTGTCTGCTGCAAATGGAGTAAAGTGAGATAATATAATATGCTGTTGCTAAAGGTCAGAGGTCAAATAATCACAGGGAGGGTTTGTGATATTGTTTTGCTTATATTGGGGCATAAGTAATGGAGGAAATTCCATATAAATGCCAACATAGCATGAGAAGCTCGGGGATCTATAGTTAGTTGTCTTGAGGTTGGTGCTATGTAATATATCATATTATATAGTACTGACCCCATGAAAACTACAGACCCTGGTACCGTTTTACTAAACGATTTACGCTTAAGATTTGCGTAAGACTAAAACAACAATTCCTCTTTTATCAATATTGGGCTAAGCAATATTGCAAAGTAACACATCATTGGAATCGTCTCTCTGAGACGCTTCCAATGACGTGTCACATTACAATATTGCACTTTCATGGAAGATACTATCCATGTTTATCAATTATGACTTACGCAAATATTTTCCGTAACTTGTTTAGTAAAACGGACACCCTTTTTAGTTTGGTCAAGCTGGGTAAAACCTAGTCAAGATGATCCAGACTTAGATATTCATTCCATTCTGCTGCAATGCAATGTACAGCTTGGATTATCCAAGTTTAATGTACCTCTTAGTTCAATCCCATTCTACTTACTATCCAAGTTTAATGTACCTCTTAGTTCAATCCCATTCTACTTACTATCCAAGTTTAATTTACCTCTTAGTTCAATTCCATTCTACTTACTATCCAAGTTTAATGTACCTCTTAGTTCAATTCCATTCTACTTACTATCCAAGTTTAATGTACCTCTTAGTTCAATCCCATTCTACTTACTATCAAAGTTTAATGTACCTCTTAGTTCAATCCCATTCTACTTACTATCCAAGTTTAATGTACCTCTTAGTTCAATTCCATTCTACTTACTATCAAAGTTTAATGTACCTCTTAGTTCAATCCCATTCTACTTACTATCCAAGTTTAATGTACCTCTTAGTTCAATCCCATTCTACTTACTATCCAAGTTAATGTACCTCTTAGTTCAATCCCATTCTACTTACTATCCAAGTTTAATGTACCTCTTAGTTCAATCCCATTCTACTTACTATCCAAGTTTAATGTACCTCTTAGTTCAATCCCATTCTACTTACTATCAAAGTTTAATGTACCTCTTAGTTCAATCCCATTCTACTTACTATCCAAGTTTAATGTACCTCTTAGTTCAATTCCATTCTACTTACTATCAAAGTTTAATGTACCTCTTAGTTCAATCCCATTCTACTTACTATCCAAGTTTAATGTACCTCTTAGTTCAATCCCATTCTACTTACTATCCAAGTTTAATGTACCCATAGTTCAATCCCATTCTACTTACTATCCAAGTTTAATGTACCTCTTAGTTCAATCCCATTCTACTTACTATCCAAGTTAATGTACCTCTTAGTTCAATCAAACATGATTCCCCCATAGAGGTTTGTCAAGCCAAGTAAAACCATCTGCATTCCTTAATTTAACAGGGAGACTACCTCTCATACAAATACAAATGCAGTCATCAGGAGGATTTGAACCCATGCATGGAGAGGGGCCATGTGATATCAAGCTCTGAACCTCTACAATATTAAAAAAGATAGACCTTTTATAGATGAAAGACCGGTTTCCAGTCTAGGTAAGGCATAAACTGGTTCCCAATATCTTCTTGTTTTACTGTGATCTACAAAACAGACCTTTGATAGATGAGAGACAGGTTTCCAGTCCAGGTAAGGCATCAACTGGTTCCCGTTGTCTACTGGGTCCCTTATGATCTACAATCTAGACCTGCGATAGAGGAAAGATCTGTTCCCAGTCCAGGTAAGGCATAAACTGGTTCCCGTTGTCTACTGGGTCCCTTATGATCTACAATCTAGACCTGAACTAGATGAAAGATCGGTTCCCAGTCCAGGTAAGGCATAAACTGGTTACTGCTGTCTACTGGCTCCACTATGTTCCACAATATAGACCTGCGATAGATGAAAGATCGGTTCCCAGTCCAGGTAAGGCATAAACTGGTTACTGCTGTCTACTGGCTCCACTTTGTTCCACAATATAGACCTGCGCTAGATGATAGATCGGTTCCCAGTCCAGGTAAGGCATAAACTGGTTACTGCTGTCTACTGGCTCCACTATGTTCCACAATATAGACCTGTGATAGATGAAAGATTGGTTCCCAGTCTAGGTAAGGCTTAAAGTGGTTCCCGCTGTTGACTGGCTCCACTATGTTCCACAATATAGACCTTTGATAGATGAGAGACCAGTTCCAAGTTTAGGTAAGGCATGAACTGATATATCAAATCCATGCATAACTGTTGTAAGCTTTGGCTCCCTCTATTTTGACAAATTGTCAAGCTTATTCATTAGCAACAGCAACAGCATTATTAAAACATTACCAACTAACACCACATTTTTGCATCATGCAGCATATAACTCTACGAAGCTTTTCCAAAGTCGTCTGCTTCAAGTGAACTTCACACTTCATCTCCAAACATCTAAATAAATTGTATCAAATGGTAAAATGTGTTACTCAATACTACCTCACTTTAACCATCTGCTTTAGGAAAATATGTGCTCTTAATGAGCAATTCATCCTTTTATCATTCAATGTACATTTAATTCAGTAAATCTTTTTATCTTGCAAATTTTGTCATATTCTATTGCTTTCAATTAAGACCTATTTCATATTCAGTAATATTATTAATTAGGAAAGAGTCAATTCTTTAATTAATATCAGTAAAACCCAACTCAATGTTTCTGTTTGATATTTCTTTATTAATAACAACAATTGCTGATTATCAGTCAAATTTGAAAATTTAAGGAGATGACTCTAAACAAGTTGGAAATATATCATGAATACATGAATATCCTACTGCTTTCGTAAACCATTATTCATTCTTTTTTCCAGGACACTAAACAAGTAATTATCCAAAATAGAGATTTATCAACAACTCAAAAATCTCATCTGCAGAATGAGCAATAAGCCATTCCATCATATTAATTTGGTGACTGGTTCAATATAAAACCATATATAGAGGTTCATTATTTAGTATGAAAAGAGAGAATAAAAGGTTAGTTTCATGAATCGGAAATGTTTTCGGGCAAGGCGTAGAAATATCATCCGTTGAGCAGGAGGCAAATCAGATAATAATCCAAAGCCGAGCCCGATAATCTTTCCCATTCAAAGACACCAACCATCTATTCTATTTACCCTGTTACTTATATTGATTCAAATAAACAAACAAAAAACGAAAATAAATTATGGAAAAGTGAAACAAAAATGAATCCAATACTGGCAGCTGTGCGCAGTGATCACATGATCAAATGACAGATATCAAAAATGTTATACGGCACCCTGTTATTGGTCTGTAAATGCCTTGGTGACTGGTTAAAGTGGTTTTATCTCATAGTAATATTGGGAAGATACCATTGTGATAAAGTAAACATTGCTCATTATGAGCAATGTTTTCTTTTTTCTCAATTGTTTCTAGAAACTTTTTCTATATGTGCATTAAAACATGTGCATATAAAGGGAAAGATTAGTTGTGTATGTATGAAGTAATGGTTTAAAAGGAGCATTGATCTGAGATATACAATAAATAAATTATAATGTAACATAAATAAACAAATGAAAATAATTAAAGGTTAAAACACATGATACCTCACATATTGCACAATCAGTTACCATTTTGTAAACGCCTGATATAATGCATTTCCACAAAGACAATATTCAAGCGAGTTTGTAGAAGTCAACATTAAAAAAGCACCATATCAACAACATCTAATTTAATTTAGTACTAGTACACAGCACTAGTACTAGGATAAGGCTTTGACGTGTCAAGCCAAAGGACACTCTCTTGAAACCAGAGGTACCAATGGAGTTTGAACACGGAATCGAAAATTCTAAGACCGCCACCTTAACCACTGGGCCAGTTCTCAACAAAGGGGGTAACCCTTTAGAAAACGCCAAACTTTCAACGGTCCCAAATTTAAAGAGTTTGCAAGCGACATTTCAAAAAGTGATGAAATTGGAAAATAATCTTCGGATAGGGCAGAAAACATTGTGGAAAAAGGAAATATTGCTTGTTACCAGCCATTCTCCTTTTCCCACAACGTTTTCTAGAGTCGTCTGCAACAAAGTGGTTAAATGTTGTTATTGTTTGGTAATGGGTCAAGCAAGTTCAAACAGTTGTCTGCTGCAGATGTTAAATACAGCCTGTTTCTGAAGACCAATTAAAATGTCATCAATCTGAGTCTTCCTCACATAGAATACACTGGCGCTCTGGTAGACATTGTTTGTGGAACCCATGTCCTGAAAGGATAAGATGGTCTTCTTAGTATATTTGTGAATAGTATGACCTGTGTGAAGATGATAGAATTAGTTTTGTCTCATTCATGTACCAGAGCAACATTTCTACAAAAGAAATGACTATAATAGCTTTACATGGTGAGGGTGTGATAGTATATAGTTATCTCATTGGATTTGTGGAACAGTCAAAACTGTGGATGGATTTTGAAATTTTGACATAAGGCCGTAGGCCATGGGCAAGAGTTCAAAATGACATACCAGACACCAAGATCCTACAATGTTTACTGTTTCACAAATGCCCATGAAATAACTGTTTTATTACCAAACGCATTATATAAATATTTATTTGAAGAACACATAGTATTTTAAATAACATTTTTCCTCAACACTCTTGTTTAGATTCACTTGAAAAAGATGCTTAATACTCGTCAACAGGATAATCATGTGAACGCTCGAAAAGCAAAAAGACTGCACTATAAATAACGTTGCTGTATTGTTTGTTGTATTGAGATCGGTAGGTTCTGCCTTGCTTGGAAAATATCAAATAATGCGGAGCAATCTTTGCTGAAACACCTGATGTGCAGGCCGTATTCATATAAGGCATTAGGTATTAAAAAGGTATAACTAGTACATGTCTGAGTAATATATCTATCCCACTCTTTAGTATTAACCACAATTTAATCCTTGTTAATATAGAGCTTGCAGACAACATGGGATGTGGTGACAAATTGCGGAAACATTGCTGTAGAAGATTGTTAGAAAATGTTGAATACAGATATGGCGAATATCAGGGATGGGGAACTCTGATTGTTGACTTACTTGTCTGTAATGCAAAATTTGTTTCTGCACTTCTCATGGGTATATTACTTATTCCTTTGATCTTTACTTGTCCTTTAAGACTTATGGACGAGCTAGACAAAATGGACAATAAATTTTGTCCTCATGGATATGGCATAATTTCACGTGCAACATCAATTTCTTGTTTTGCTACTTCAGGGGATTTACAACATGTATGTATGAAGTTACATAGGACCACCATAGTTTTAATTAATGTACTGTTATTGAGTGGAGAAAACATGTACCATTTACATACCACATCTAAACAAGAGGACCCCAGACTCTGAGTGGGACACTATCTCCTTCAGGGATATTGAACAACATCCACAGTACCTGTAATGTACAAGGAAAATATCAGTTTTAAAGAGCTCTTACATCAAATCAAAAGTACCATACACAGCCTTTAACTCATTAAAAAACAATAACGGCATTTGACCAGTTTGTTGCAGATGACACTGGAAAACATTGGGGGAAAAGAAAAAATTGCTCTTGAAGAGCAAGTTCTCCTTTTCCCACGTTTTCTGTCCTATCAGAAGATATTTTCAATTTCATCACATTTTGAAATGTTGTTTCATCACATTTTGAAATGTTGTCTGAACACTCCTTAAATTTGGGACAGTCAAAAAATTGGCGTTTGATAAAGCCTTAAACCTATTGCACTTATGTCTCTGTTTTTTGTATGGGCTATTCGCCTTTTGATACATAATAAAACTTGTTTAATCTATCTATTTATATGGGGTTAAGCATCGCATCAACATTATTTCAGTTATGTTGAAATGTCCAACTATTATTGATGGAGGAAGACCCCAAAGTCAACTACCCAAAGATGCTGGTCAAGCCAGGAGGAACCATCGGCTCCCCGTAAGTCATTTGGGAGACTACCTCTCGTAAAAATTTGAACCCATGCAGAGAGGGGCCATGTGATTTCAAGTTCTGTTCTCTAACCACTTGGCAACTGAGGCTGGCAGGATTCAAATACATTACTTGCCAAAGATATATTCAATGTCTCTGATGCAACCAGTTCCTTCATAAAATTAACAATTTATCCTTTTGTCACAGTCCTTTATCAAAGTCTTCTGCAATAGGCCAAAGAGGCCCCTACAAATTCTGCTAGAACCCAGGTCCAACTTACATGTTAAACTTGGCTTTCACCCCCCAATGGCACTCCGGATCCTCTGTGTACGGGGATTGCTGTAAGGATTTGTCCTCCTTCAGTGATGTTGTCTGTAATAACGGAGATAAGTAACTTTGTATGCATAAACAGGGATCTGAATCTTTCACCCCATACAAAGTGATTTGTGGGCACCAGTGGTGCAGTCATAGAGTGTGTTCTATTTGCATCATCAGCGAGGTGAAAATGCAAGGACTAACCTGTCGTGAGTATTGGTTGTGTGTCAAGAAAGCAGGATCGAGAGTGGGTAATCTAAGTTATAAGAACTTTATTTACCATGTAAAATAACCAACTTTAGACTTAACTAAATGCACTGATGGATCCAAAATTAAAATACAAGCAAATGGAGAAGAAAATCAAAGCATGTATAACAAAAGAAGAAATTTACATTTGCTAAATATATGTTCAATGTCTCTGATGCAACCAGTTCCTTCATAAAATGATCAATTTATCCTTTTATTACAGTGCTTTTTAAAAGTCTTCTGCACCAAATGCAATAAAACGAGGCACAGTCAAAATCTTGTTTTAACCCTTTACCAAACGCTGAATTTTTGACTGTCCTAAATCAAAAGAATTTGCAGACTACAAATGTGAAGAAATTGAAATATAATCTTCTGGTAGGGGCAGGAAACATTGTGGGAAAAGGAGAAATTGCTCGTTTAGAGCAATTTCTCCTTTTTCCACATTGTTTTCCAAAGTTGTCTGCAACAAACTGGTCAAATGTCGTTATTGTTTGGTAATGGGTTAAAGCATGATCACTTAAAACAAGAATGACTGTATCTTATAGTAAAAAGGGGTTAACACAAAAACTTACAAGTGAATCAACATTCCGTTCTCCTTGACCTGGGCTGGCTTGTTTTGATCCTGATTGCAACCGCCTCTCATTCACCAGTAAGTAATGAACCTAAGCAAGTAAACACAATACATTTTATCTGGATGCGAAAGATTTGAGAAGTTATTCAATGTCATTTTTGCAATGGGATTTCCTCATCTCAAATAATGCATTAATCCATGTATACATTTCATCCCTGGTATAACTGATATATAGGTTGATCCTCGTCTGGTTTAATATTACATTGGTTGATTTATTGAACTACGCTGGGAACAAGACTGGGTTGATTCTCCAAACCACTTGTAACATGGAAAGGGCTTGTTGGTTTGCTGAGAGTGTAACATTGTGTCAACAATGTGGTTTTTTTTAAGGTGTTGAACGCCATATTAACAATTTTTCAGCTATGTTACGGCTTTATTGGATCCACCAGTACAAGGCTAGGGCTCTGAAGGGACCAGTCAAAGGACACTCCCATGAAACAAGAGGTGTCAGTGGGGCTGGGACTCCAATTTCTAATTCTGCCACCTTAACTGCTGGGCAACACAAGACTCTTATATTTCTAAATCCATGGACAAGACAAGTTTACCTGCAATCAAGGCAGGTAGAACCATCTAAATTTAATCATTCATGAATTATCCTGCTTTCAACAAATCTTCAAATATATCATAATTATAGACAAACCTTTTATACTGATTACTCTCAGTATGTTCTCACTAACAATTGCACAGTACTCTTTTCAAGCAGCTGATTGCTCTTCCATATGAACATAATTGATCAGTGTTGATCAGTGTTGAGAGAAAAATATATCATGCTGTATTGACTTTGTTTAAAGCAGTAAATATATATCAGCTAAGATGGGTTTTAAACTCTGGCGACCTCTGTCTCAAGTCAGATGCACTACAGACTGAGCTATTGAACTTAGAAATTGGTAGATAAATCTTAAAGCTGCTAGTTCACAGAAGAGAAAATTTTGAAAGTAAAAAAAAAGAAGAAATGTTGTTGAAATAACAGTTTTTGTATTGATATATGATAAACATTTTGGATATAGATACAGTAGATATCATAACTTCTACATCCCTTTTGGATATAGATACAGTAGATATCATAACTACTACATCCCTTTTGGATATAGATACAGTAGATATCATAACTTCTACATCCCTTTTGGTTATAGATACAGAAGATATCATAACTACCACATCCCTTTTAGATATAGATACAGAAGATATCATAACTACTACATCCCTTTTGGATATAGATACAGAAGATATCATAACTACTACATCCCTTTTGGATATAGATACAGTAGATATCATAACTACTACATCCCTTTTGGTTATAGATACAGAAGATATCATAACTACCACATCCCTTTTAGATATAGATACAGTAGATATCATAACTACTACATCCCTTTTGGATATAGATACAGAAGATATCATAACTACTACATCCCTTTAGGATATAGATACAGTAGATATCATAACTACTACATCCCTTTTGGATATAGATACAGTAGATATCATAACTACTACATCCCTTTTGGATATAGATACATATTAATTTATTGTGTACAGTCTTTAAAACTTTTATATGAACCAATTTTGATTCCAAATCTCCTTACATCTGTGAACAAGCAGCTTTAACCCATTACCAAACAATAACAATATTTGACCAGTTTGTTGCAAACGACTCCTGAAAAACATAGTTGGAGAAATCTTAATAAGCAATTATTCCTTTTCCCACAATGTTTTCTGCCCTATCATTAGATTTTTTTTTCAATTACATCCCATTTTGAAATGGTGCCAACAGGCTCTTTCAATTTGGGACAGTCTACTTTTGGTGTTTAATAGAAGGTTTACAAAAATAAATTCATCATGTGTGTCAGTTACCTGCGGGGTGACAACAGCTGGGCGCTGGGACCATAGATATATGTCTACCTTCTCTAGCATTGAGTGGAGGATTAAACTGTATTAAAAAACATAAAACATGTGATTTCAGTCTGATCTTAATTTTCATCTACCCTCTCAAGCATTGAATTTAGGATTAATGTGTAATCAAACATAGTAAGCATTATATCAGTGAACAAGCAGAATAGTTAATCAAGTCTTATCTCAAGCTGTATCAATCTTTGGAACCACATAGATTTGAGAACAAGACTGAAACCTAATAAGCTATTTATTGCTGTGTTCAGACATTATCACTATCTCTAGTATAGATTAAAAAATTCAAAGGTTTAAACATTATTAAACTTTGAAAATACAATGTGAAGTGGAAGATCAACATGTAATTTAACAATATATAAAATACACATCAACATCATTTCAGTTATGTAGCGATGCCCGACTCTTAATGATGGAGGAAGACCCCATACTCAACTGCCCATAGGGGCTGGTTAAGGTGGGTAGAACCATCGGCATTCCGTAAGTCAGTCGGGAGACTGCCTCTCATGAAAATCCATATACCTCTCAGGATTTGAACTCACGCGGAGAGGGGCAATGTGATTTCAAGTTCTGTACTCTAACCACTAGGCCACAGAGGCCCCCCTCACAGTAAATGCTTACACCATACTTCATACCATTTTCAAAGCAACTGAAGCAGAAGAATTAAAAGCCAATGCAATTGAGGGAAAATTGTTAAGTGCAAGCAGTTAATTACATTGGAAGGTTAAGGCTTTTGTTTCACTTTTATACTGACCTTTTATGTTTTTGTACAATACCAGACAGTAGACATGTCTGGTAAAACCCGGGAGACAGATCACCTTCAGCTATACCACACTTCTCAAGCAGGGATAAAGCCAAATCTGGACCCACATTTTTAACTAAAAGAATCGCAAGTGAGTTCCATGTCACAGTTGGTGACCAATCAGGTGAGTGCTGGTTACTGGTGTCAGCTACCTCTTTAAATGTTGTCAAGAGTAGCTCCCATTCTTGAAGGTTACCAGGTATATAACCTGTTCAAGAAAGGTGTAAAATGTTATCAGTTTAAACTCGAACTACAATTGTCCCCAGCATAGAGATAGTGTTATGTTACAATTGAGAAAAAACACTCACCATTGACATAGTGATATTTTACCATTGGGAAACAAACTCACCATTGAAATAGTGTTACTTTACAATCATAGAAATAGTGATATTTTACTATTGGGAATAAAACTCTGCATAGAAATAGTGTTACTTTACCATTGAGGATAAAATTTACCCTGGAAATATTGTTACATTTCTTTTGAGAAGAAAACTGTACATATAAGTAGTATAGCATTACTACTGAGAGTGGACAAAGTGTGATATTTTCATTATGAATACAATTTACCATTAAATAAGATGTTCAAGTATAATTCATATATAAATATACCCTCAAAATAGTTTGACATGACTATAGAGAACAAACTTCCCCATAGAAAGAGCTTTAAGTTACTTTTAAGAACAAAACTCACCATAGAAAGAGCTTTGAATTATTTATGAGAACAAAACTCACCATAGAAAGAGCTTTAAGTTATATTTTAGAACAAAACTCACCATAAAAAGAGCTTTAAGTTACTTTTGAGAACAAAACTCACCATAGAAAGAGCTTTAAGTTACTTTTGAGAACAAAACTCACCATAGAAAGAGCTTTAAGTTACTTTTGAGAACAAAAGTCACCATAGAAAGAGCTTTAAGTTATATTTTAGAACAAAAGTCACCATAGAAAGAGCTTTAAGTTATATTTTAGAACAAAAGTCACCATAGAAAGAGCTTTAAGTTATATTTTAGAACAAAAGTCACCATAGAAAGAGCTTTAAGTTATATTTTAGAACAAAACTCACCATAGAAAGAGCTTTAAGTTACTTTTGAGAACAAAACTCACCATAGAAATAGTGTTACATGACTAAGGAGAACCAAGACTCACCATATGGGTTAGAACGAGAAAGAAGACCACAATCCCCTAAATACAGGATGATTCTAAAGTGTTCTTCGACAAATCTCAAATGTTTCAACAATCGCAGCACTCCATTCCAGTAACCATGGTGATGACAGAGGGACATCATAGCTCTTAAATCTGACAGCTCATATAAACTGAGTTTAGACAGGATTTGATCTATTAAAAAACTGTTAGTTCTGTCCAACTTGTGAGTCATTGGTCTGAAAGTACAAAATATGGGATTATGAACCAACAACCTCATTTAGGATTATATGATTGATCTTAATTGAGGGGATCATTAGGTTTACCTTATGCAATTCTGACAGAAAGTGTGCTGTATTCTTGAAAGATGTCAGCTACTGTTCAAACCACGGAATTAAAACATCAGTATACCATCAAACTAGACATCGAGTTATTCATAAGTATGTTTGCATTTGACCAACCCTTACTCTTATCCTTTTGTTTGTTTAAATGCGTTTTAATGTAGTCTCAACAATTTTTCAGTTGTGTTACTGCTTTCCTGGATTCACCAATACTAGAAACTAGTACTAAAATGTCTTACCAATTAACACTCCCAATTAACCAAAGGAATAGATGTGACTAGAACCTAGCACCCCCAAGTTCTAAGTCCACCACCATAACCGTTGGGTCGGTTGGGCTACACAAGACCCTTACTTTTCCCTGTAGATGGGCTTTATAATGATCGATTGAGGAGCTATATAGAGAATAGATAGTTGGTGTCGTGAATCGGAAATGTTATCGGGCAAGGCTTAGGATTATTATCCGGTGAGCCGAAGGCGAAACGGATAATAATCCGAAGCCAAGCCCTATAACTTTTCCCATTCAAAGACACCAACTATCTATTCTATTTATCCTGTTACCTTTATGTATTCTTTCAAACAAACAAGATGTGAATAGCCTAAAACACGAGAAAAAAAAGAAAAAAATAAGTAGAGAATGATGTAAATATGACGTCATTTCGTTCTTATGACGTCATAATTCGTCACATGCATGTGTTACATGGTTAGTGCCGGATATCACAAATGTTATACGGCACTTTCTTATCGTTCCCAAAATGGCACTAGTGACAGGATAAAGATATATACAATGTTCTAATTTTGTATTTCAAACTAATCAAATATAGGCAAGATAACTCAATATACCTGCCTGTGTTATAGCTCACATGTAAAAAGGTTAGCAATTTATTGATTAAATCATTGATATATTAGATTAGATAATTGACAAATCATACAGATGATACTAACCTTGGATTCCCATTCACATCTTTCACCCTATCTAATACTGTATCTTCCACCAGAAGTAATTCTAACATTAAATCATTGATATATTAGATTAGACAATTGACAAATCATACAGATGATACTAACCTTGGATTCCCATTCACATCTTTCACCCTATCTAATACTGTATCTTCCACCAGAAGTAATTCTAACCATGTATGTCTAACATCACGGTCTGAGAAGAGACATTCCTCAAGGTCTGGTCTGGAGTAAATTATATATAAGTTGGCTTTAAGTTTTATTCTTTGTACAACGCCATTGAATATGTGTTTATACGTAGAAATAGGCGTTTAATCAAATTTTCAACTTTCAGGTTTCTATAAAGTAATGCTATATCAAAATCATTGTGACTGAAGGAGGATTTGCTCATACAGATCTGTGACATAAGAAAATTTGTTTGTTTATTTGGTTTGTTACATTGTTACAACATTATTTCCTTTATGTTGCAATGTCCACACTGGGATTTGAGCCCACACAGAGAGGAGCCATGTGATTTCAAGTTCTGTACTCTCACCACTAGGCCACGGAGGCCCCTCTCTGTCGGCTTTTGTTGATTTCAATTCGGATCAGTCGTTATCTTAAAGACAATGTTATTATTGATACTTAATTCGTTTGTATTGTTAAATTTTTGACTGTCCCAAATTAAAAGAGTTTGCAGACAACATTTCAAATGTAATGAAATTGGAAAATAATTTTCTGATAGGGTAGAAATCATTGTGGAAAAAGGAGAAATTGCTTGTCCCGAGAAATGTCTTCTATTCCCACCAAGTTTTCCAAGTTGTCTGCAACAAATTGGTAAAATGTCGTTATTGTTTGGTAATGGATTAATGCTGTATCACCAATATCCAGTCATGAAACGCCTTTCCTGGATCCAGTAGTATTAGGCTAGGGGTTTGAAGAGACTTGCCAAAGGTAACTCCTGTGAAACAAGAGCTTTGGTGGGGCCCAAACCAGAGACCCCTATGTTCTACATCTGCCATCTTAACCACTGGGCCAGGCAGAACTCCTTTGATACTTAATGAAACTTGGGTAATTTTGTTTTCTAATTTGAACCACATATCATACTTTGTGTGAAGGAAAGGCATTATAGTGTCAATACATAACCAGAAATAAAATGAACAGGATCTATATACTGAAAGTTTTTAACATGCATCATTCGATTCAAATTATTGCATTAACATTATTTTAGTTATGTTGCAATGCCCGACTCTAAATAATGGAAGAAGACCCAAAACTCAACTGTCCATTAAGGCTGGTCAAGCAGGGTAGAACCATCGGCATTACGTAAGTCAGTCAGGAGACTACCTCTCATGAAAATCCATATCCCTCATCAGGATTTGATCCCACATGGACAGGGGCCATGTTATTTCAAGTTATGTACTGTTACCACAAGGCCAAAGAGACCCCTCATCATGATCAATAAATCCTTTTAAGATGAATTTTTCAGCGATGAAGACATAAAAGACATACTTATGAATTGTTTGTAAATGCTCCATCATCTGTACCATGTATTGCTTGAAGACTGTTTGTACGGGCTTGTTGTGGAATCTACACAAATTCAGCACATCTATGGGTTGTATATGTGGAAAACATCTAATGACTGCACTCACTATGTTTGGATCATCAGAGAAAAATAATCTGAAACATAATAATGGTTTACATTTCTTTACCCTATTCCTTACATAGGCACATAAACCCGCCTTTAGCATACAACTTTAGAACTATTAAGACAAAGAACAAATTGCTTAATTTGTTTAGTCAATTCTTGAGGTCTTCTTCCAGTATCTATGTCTCAGTCAAGGAATTAAAGCTGATGGAAAAATCTAACACAATCATCTAATTGGTTGTCTCCTTACTTCATAGTAGCTAACTATTTCTACAGCTGCTTCATTTACCTATAGAAATCAGGTTGTCAAAAGGATAAACTGCTCATAATGTGCAACTCATCTTTTGTCACAATGGTTTCTACTAAATGCAATACAGAAAGTATATTTCAATTTAGCCCGTGTTTGTTGTCAGCTGTTGCTTTCAATTTGAATAATTCAAAAGTTTCAATACGGGCAAATGGTTTAACCAATTACCAAACAAGAACGACATTTGACCAATGTGTTGCAGACAACTCTGGAAAACATTGTGGGAAAAGGAGAAATTGCTCTTCCTTTTCTCACAATGTTTTTTGCCTTATCAGAAGATTACTTTTCTATTTCATCACATTTTAAAATGTTGTCTGCAAACTCTTTCAAATTGGGAAAATTTAGCGATTGGTAATGGGTTGAAGCATCTTGTTACCGTGATACGTGGCCCAGTAGAAGGAGGCTTGCATGTTTTTGATGGCGACTCTCCAATAAATGCGACAGTATTGAGTCATCTTTAACACCAAGTCTCTCTCCTTCATCTATTGCACAACCTGTACCAAATAAAAGCAATTTTTTTTGTGAAAGCAATAAATGAATAATTTATTATCTGTCTGTAAACAAACATAAGTCTATTGCATTCCAACTGTACATTTTGATGACCACACTGACTGATCATTTTTAATAAGATATAGAGAATAATAGGTTAGTGACGTTAATGGCTTGGACTTTTTGGGCAAGGCAAATGAAATTTATTGGTTGAACCGAATCGCATTCCAACTGTACATATTGATGACCAACACTGACCTATCATTTTTATCAAGATATAGAGAATAATAGGTTAGTGACATTAATGGGTAAGGTTTTTTGGGCAAGGTGTAGGAATATATTGGGTGAGCCGAATGCGAATCCAATAAATGCCAAAGCCGAGCACGAAAAACTTTACCCATTAACGGAGCTAACCTATTATTCTGTTTATCCCATTACATATCCTTCGAACAACTAATTTCAACGAAAACAACAGAAAAAC
This sequence comes from Cerastoderma edule, assembly GCA_947846245.1. Lineage (NCBI taxonomy): Eukaryota > Metazoa > Mollusca > Bivalvia > Cardiida > Cardiidae > Cerastoderma > Cerastoderma edule. The sequence goes on along the minus strand of OX401416.1, from coordinate 9,504,136 downwards.
AGTTTTTATATAATGCAAATGAGTAGTTGAGCATAAACATGAGATAGTAGTCACGAGACAAATCACGATGTCATGTGTGAAGTCATGTGATATTTGCAACTACATTTTTGTTTATAGGCTTAAACTGTATACATAAAATATGTATAAACGTCATTGTTTATATTTATGTCGAAAGATGGCATTCATTGTCATTGAATGAACATCGTCATTGTTTACGATGACGTCATCTTTAGTCGTGAATATAAACAATGACGTTCATAAATATTTTATGTATAAAGTTTAAGCCTATAAACAAAAATGTAGTTGGAAATAAAGATTCTCCTGATGAAGGCCTTATCAGGCTGAAAATTTGAATAGATTGAGCTAGAAATATTTAGTTTTATATTCTTTCCCTAAGGGACATTTTTGACATTAATCAGAAATTCTATAGTTCCGAGTAAAACCTACAATTTCTTCAAATTCAGTTATCATCCAATGATAATTTGTAACTGGAAACATTAGATGGACCAAACAGTAACGTTTCACTTCATAGATTTTAACTCCGAAGGGCTGGCTCATGCGTCCCTTGACCATATGCGAATGAGGGAGATCACATGTCAAGTAACCGTGAATCACTTAGTTTTCACGGCACCCCTTTTCACGTCACCTTTTGCACAATGTAACGGGATAAAAAGCAGTTACAGAAACCCAATAGAACAATCAAAACATTCAAATAAATATGATATTAACTTACCTTGTAAACACACAACCAGGGCAGACCACTCTGGATAATCCATGTTTCCTTTATTAATTCTATGGAGTTGTAGATATGGGTAATAGAGGCGTATGAAAAAGTTCATCGGTCTTTTGGTAACCCCAGCGCAATTGGAGAACTCCATCAAATAACTATCAGTTTCAACCCTAATTTCTTCTGGCAGCTCAGGGTGTTTCATTGCACTGACTGAATCAGGTGGTAAACATTCGATAGTTTTATCAAAGCCTTCTCCATCGATAGCTCCTAACATATTGACACCATCTGGCTGTTTAACTTGTTCTTTAGTATCAACTGTCACAGGTGTTTGGCTATCAGATGAAGCAGTTACATCTTTATCTGGTTCTATTGGCACTCCTTTATCAAAAGTGTTACTATCAACAGCTTCAGAGGAATCGGTCACAATTTGGAATTCATTTGATCTACTGTTTGTATCACAGATTGTTTGTGTTCTTGGACTTAACTTTTGATAATTGAGTATATCGCCATGACACCCAAAATCAAAACAGGCATGCACCAGAGTAGACATGCTCCTTGATAAATGTACTGGCAGTTGTATTGGATCTGTCAAGTAACAGAAGTCTGGATCGGATAAAATCTTTTCAAAGTTGTCTGATGCCATTTTCAAATCTGGTTCACTGACTTTATCCTGACACTTTGGCACTTGACTATCTTCACTAGCCTCACTGTCCATGTTCACATTTATATTTGTGTCTGAATTATCATGCACACCAATGTCTAATTCTAGCTTATTTTGCGTAGAATTACTTGAATCATCAGGCACTATTTCACAACTAATTGAGGATTCATTGTGACTAAGAGACGGTGCAAACCTTTTCACATGAAACATGTGGAATGTTTTATTCAGAACTGTCACCCATTCCAACAAGAGTTGGTGTACTGTTGTAATACTGGTTAATATCTGAGCATCATCTAGAAGGGTTTTAACTTTGTCTGTAATCTCCTGCAGCTCAGTAATATCTATAAGTTGATCACTCTCTTTGTCTTCAATGGAACCATCAGCTTTTGCTCTTACATTGGTTTCAGAGTTAATTGGTCCGAATTGGTCAAAGTTTTCAAACTGGTCCGGTTCGAAATATCCACCGGCAGTGATTGAAACATCAGAGTTCTGCAATAAGACTTCAATATGATAATGAACTTATTCAAACCAAGAATGAAACATCATTTGTGTACGCCTTTACACATTCTGAATTATATTAAAAAGAATACATGCAGAGCAAATTTCCAAGAAACTACATTCTAAAACGTTTTGTCACAATTCCTTTTTCTAACATCAGTGTTTGCAAGTTTTAGTTATTTCCAAAATAAACAACACCAATGAAACATCAAAACAAATAAATAAAAGGTAATCAAAATTTTATTTTGGTCAGATTAGTTAAAGAGGCTTATTTTCCCAAAACAGTTTTAAACATTTGTTTATATGGGTTTTTACATCGCATCAACATTTCAGTTATGTAGCAATGCCCGACTCATGGTGATGGAGTAAAACCCATACTCAACTGCCCATAAGGGCTGGCCAAGTCTAGTAGAACCATTGATCCTCCTTAAGTAAGTCTGGAGACTGCTTCTAATAAATTTCAAATACCGTCTCCAGGATTTAAACCCATCCAGAGAGGGGCAATATGAATTGAAGCTCTGTACTCTAACCACTAGGCCATGGAGGCCCCTCCCCAGTTTTTTACATAGATTTCATCTTACCTGAGAAAATGTTTCTGCTGCCATTTCCTTTGCTTTTGTCAAAAGATTTTTATCTTTTATGTTTTTGATGAATTTCTTGGTTTTAGTGGACACCTTTGATTCAAATCTGTTGGAAATAAAATAAGATAAGATATGGTATGGAACAACTTTTTCTTTGCCGTCAGTTTTCATCTGATCTATTAATATGAATATTTTACTTAGATAATACAGGTGTAATTATAGACTCAAAGAAAATGATAAACATTGTGTTTCTAAATGTAAGTACATGTTGTATCATTCTCAAACAACTTCTTTTTTTAAAGTAACAGCAAAAGGAAGCAATTTTGAACAACTACTAATCACACATCATTTTAAAAGAGGAAAAAAACATTGATGACAAACAATGAGTTAGGGCTTTCTACAAGCAATTTAACCATTATCAATTACAATTCATTGCTACATCACTAAAAAATAAACTGGCAATTTGTTTTCAACATACTTTGTTTTGAACTTTAGGAAAGCAGCTTTTGGTGCTGAGGATGGTGACCCAGATAAATCCTCTTTGGATGCCTCCCATGACTGTAACAAGGTTGTTTCTTGGGCTGAAAACTCTCCACTCACACTCCATTCTGAACTCCTCTGAAACTCTCCACTACCATAAAGGTCATCTGATGATTTTTCCAGAAATAAGGCAGGTCCCTGTTGATCCTAGTTGCATGAAACAAACAGTTACATCATTATTTTACATGTTTCACATTTTAACAAGACAAAGAATACAATAAAGTTATACTTACAAAAGCTTAATTTTTTTAATGATGTAAATGATAAAAATTGAATTTAAAAAATGTTTGGTTGATTGTGTTTTTAAATGATTCAAAGATGCCTATTGCAAACATGTTTTTCACTGATCGGATGTGATTTGGTCTTTAAGAGGTTAATTTGCTCTATCTGTTTCATTGGTGGCAGCGGTGGGATGAAGACTTCTCCTTCTATCTGAGTTACCTTTCCCATGTATCACCCAAGGGCCAAGGCTCGGGAGGAGTCTTTTCAGTGGTGGGAGTTATGTAACGTTCCCAGATTGTTTATTCAAATTGGGGAATCTAATGCATTGTTATAACAAAAATGGTGATATTCTAAATAGACATCGCAACTGATCAGTGTATGAGAGTGTTTTTCACTGATAAGATATGTTTGGGTCTTTTAGATTTTTCATTACAAAAGAAAGGTTTGATGACGTAAGGGGTATTAATGCAATACCTCTAGCACCGAATCCTTAGTGATCCCCACAGTTTGGTCATTAACAGTTCCAGCATGAGCTATGTGTTGTGTGTCTGTATCTACAGTCTCTTCTATAGTCACACCAACAGGGGACTCTGTCATGCTGCTTAACTTCCCTAGAGAGGATGGGGATCCATGAGTCTCTAGAGTTGCTGTAAAAAAATATATCTATTGACATTTCTATCATACCACACATTCTAATGTACCTGTTTATTCATTGCATGGGTGGCAAAATCATTTGTCTGTGGTACCAAAATCGTCTAAAAGCTTTAAAAGACAAATGAATTTTCTAGGAAATTTAAATCAAAACTTATCTATTTTACATTGATTGTGATGCAAGCTTGAAGCTTATTGAATTCACTCTCGATGAAAGCTCACTGGATACTACACCAGTACTCGCGCTGATTTGTGGATAATTCCCGGAAATTTCCCCTCGCCTAACAGGAATTTGAACTTGGAAGGTCAAGAGGTCAACACTCTAAAACTGCATCACTAATAATGCCAGTCGATCATCATGGCTCCTGCGAACGCATTATAATGATGCTGCAGTGTAAATGTTAATAGAGTTTTTTTACAAACCTCCAATTATATCAGGCGATGATTTTCTTTTCTTTTTTCTAGATGGAGATCTCCTCTTCACTTTGACAGCAATCTGTTCACGAGGCTCTGGACTCAATCCAACTGAAACACACAAAGGATATAAATACACAATTCATATGGCTTACACTGATGTTTGACTAACAATTCATACCACACTTAATTTGCCAAAACATCTCTAAATTAGAATCCATTATTTTCTTCTTAAAAAAAAAGTATTTGTGACATCTGCTTAGAGTTTCTCTCAATTTAATTAGAATCTTATCTTTTTGGTTGAAAAAGAATTGTACGAGATCTCCTTAGAGCTCTTCATCAAAACTATAGAGTTACTTTTTGGAACAAAATGTTTGATCAAAAGCAAGATCTCTTTAGCTGCGAAGATATTGAAATAATCTTGTGGAAGGACAGAAATAAAGGTATGAATTCTTCTCAGCAAACATCATACATAGTAAAAGATATTCATATCATGACATTTTATTACAAGTATGCTGGTTTTAGAACACGATGTGATAGAAACACATGTCCACATCCTAAGACTTGGAAACTCATAATATTGTTCTCTGTAAGCTTTTTAAACTCCTTCAAAGAACAATGTTAAAATGCATTTCTTCATAATATAGATTTCTTCAAAAAGTTGAGCTAAAAATGAACTTTTGAACGGTTTCTAAATTTGAAACATTAATGTCCTTTTTATCTCCACTTCAGGGTTATGGAAAGAGATGAGAAGTATGTCAATAATATTTTTGTTTGGTAACTTAATGGATCTATGACGTCATCTTGTTTGTAGAAGGCAATTTATTTCAAAAATATTAAATTCTCTGTTTGAGAGATAGTCCTTTTAACCCTTTACCAAACACCAAATTTTCGACTGATCCAAATTCTAAAGAGTTTGCAGACGACATTTAATAATGTGATCAAATTGAAAAATATTCTTCTGATAGGGCAGAAAACATTGGGGGAAAAGGAGAAATTGCTCATTAAGAGCAATTTCTCCTTTTCCCACAATGTTTTCTTAAGTCGTCTGCAACAAGCTGGTAAAATTGGTACTGAATCAAACTAATTATGGAGATCAATTTTATATTATGGTTACCTGTATAAGGTGGATCTAACATCACTTCAGCACTAGACAGACTAGACAAACTCGTAAGGGATGGTCTTCTTGGTCCAAAATTCTTTGTGCTGTTGACAAGAAATGTATCATCTTCTTCAAATATATCTGTTAAATCTTCCTTCATGATCTCTTCAGTGATGCTTGGTGATTTCACCAATGCTTGAGTACCGGGCGCTGGCAAACTGGTGTCTGAGACATCAGTTGGTTTATTTGTATCATTGGCTGAGGGTTGTTCAGCATTAAGCCCACCTTTTGATAGAGCATTTAGATTATCACTAAATGGATTAATGTGAATTCTTTGTTTGGTCTTCTCATTATCGACATTACATTGAAATACAGATTCATCAACAGAAGCTAATACCTCCGGACCTCCTCCCTCTGTACAATCTACACTAGTTTGGTTCTCTGTGTGAGGGGAAAGCTGTTTCCCTGTTTTGTTCACCTCTATTTCCTGTTCATTGAACCCCTCCCTACAAGAATTTCCATCTGGTTCCCCTCTTTCAGCATCAACTGCACACAAACTTCCCTCTATCTGAATAGTTTCAGTGACATGAGACCCACTGTTTGTTAATGATTCTAATCCATTTTTGTTTCCTTGGTTATTTCCAATTTCAGCAACATTATCCCTTGTTCCCCTTATCTCATTAACATCGTTTTCAACATGATTAACATCAGAGTCTTCCGATTCTAGTCCATTACTTGTTGTTGTTTCATTATTAAGGTATTTAACAGTTCCAATGTCTGGTACATACGTAACACCGTCAACATCATCCAAGGTTTCTCTATTTTGTGTTTGTAAAGATGTTCTTTCTGCATTTACATCAGATACCCTTGAATCTGAATAATCCATTTCCACTTTCTCCCCATTATGCTTTTTTGGCACATCAGCCTTTTCTGTCCAAGTGTTAAAACTTGATTTCTTTTTCTCCTCATCCACAATGCCAGACAGTTGAGAGTCTCTGTTTGTTCCAAGCACCATAAGATCATTATCTGTATCTTTGTTGAGTACCTGACCTATAACATCCCTGGTAGATGGTCTAACATCAGCAGAAAGTGTAACAGGTTCAGAACTTGTATCTTCTTTATTTGCTATAATTGCTCTGTTATCATTTGTAATTGGTTTACCACCAGTTGAAAGTGCCAGGTGTTCTGATATTGTATCTTCCTTATTGGCTATATTGCCTCTGTTTTCATTGGTAGATGGTTTACCATCAGTAGGAAGTGTGAGATTTTCTGAACTTGCACTTTGTGTACTTCCTGATCTACTTCTGCCAGAGTCAGAAGTATCTGTGCCACTCAGCATGGCAACTCGAGTCTCAATATCCTTAATACACGACAGGACATTAGCACCTAACTCAAACATCTCGTTCACAACTAAAGTATCATAAATCTTATACAGCTCCGAAACTCCCAAGTGTTTTCTATGATGCTTTTTGTGTAAGATGTTGCCATAGAAACAGCATAACCTAGCAACAGTTTCCATTTTCATATCTGCCATGCAGACTTGGATAGCTTTTGGCACGGACATCAAGGTCAAACACTGAACTTGCATTGATTGTAGAAACACATAGATCTCGTTATCCACACAGCATATATCTGCTATACCTAGAGGGAGAGAAATAGAGAATATATAAAAACATAGCACATCTAGTCAAAGGATGGTTATATCTTTCTCAATAGTGTTAATATTTCAGCAGGTGAAATCATTTTTCACAAAGCTCGTAAAGCAATAGTAGCAAGCCATTTCTTCTTTTATCACATGGATTTTTCCATAAAATGAAATCCTTTTTGTGTGTGTATAATATTTCTTACTGGCATCTTCTAGTGCTTGCAATCAAATACCTTTCTAAAAATTAGTTTTAAGGACCATTTATTTTTAATGCTAAATACTCTAGCCTGAAAATTATGAGTCAGCTTCTATTTAACCCTATACGGTATATAGCGCCGTTCGCCGCCTTATCGATTACCGTATCACCCATGGACTCGTATTTTACGGAAATATTAGCATGTTTCATTGTCATTATGAATTGATATAAACCGCTTTACATGTAATTGAAGGACCAGGTATAACTACTTTATGAAGCAATATTGCGTTGAAAAGCATTCTTTTCTTCATTTTGGAAACAGTTAAATTGAAGTAAAACGATTCAGCTTTGTTGAGAAATATGCTAAGACAAATAATGTATCTCATGTCATGAATGGTATTTTTCGTCAACGAAATTCCCTGCAATTGATGACAAAACAGAAAAACAAATCAGGGATATCTCAGGGAAAACACATTAGTCATTTTATTACTTTTGATTTCGTATAATTCACACCTTAATATACAGTTTCATTGTTTATTTAATTTTCTACGCCTTAATTCTGATATGAATGTTTCACTAAATAAAGAAAAATAACACCAACTTAAAGGAAATTTTGTTCTCGGCGTCTTTTATTCTTTGAGAAAATCTATTAGATGAACGTAAAATGCATTAATTTGGGTTTGATTAACAGTACCCAAATTAATAACAATTATCGGAGATAATCCTGTGCAAATAGGTACCTAGGGTAACTGATAATGTATGTGTTAATGGTCTGCGATAATCGGATGGTTTATACCTATAGTGTCACTGATAAGCTTTATCTCTAAACCTTAAAGGGTTAAACATATATATATAGCTAAAGGGGTAAAAGTTTACATACTATTAGTTACTATGCATTTTATTTGACATCAAACAATAGATCAAATATGATTATAAGCCAATAACTCTTGTTTCTTTATTCATTTATTTATTTATTTATATAGTTTTTATATCATGTTTATATTATTTCAGTTATGTTGCGATACCTGACTCTTAATGATGGAGGAAGACACAATCATCAACTCCAAATAGGGGCTGGTCAAGTCTGGTAAAACCAATCACATTCTGTAAAAATGGCAAAAGACTACCTCTCATGACATTCCAAATACCATGAGTGTGATTTGAAGCAGAGAGGGGCCATGTGAGTTCCGGTACTGGGGCTGTAGCACCAAGGTGACATAAGGGATTTTTTCTTAGTTTTTGGTGAGTTTTAAAGATTTTCTTATATTATGTGATGGTATCACCATCTTCAAATAACTTAAAACTTCCTTAAGTTTTGCCATACTTTCATCTTAAAGTTAAGCAAAGGGAAGCCTTCCTTAGCGAGGAAATTCTTTAAGTGAAAGATGGAGACATCACTTCAACTGGAATTTGATTAATTCTCCACAAGCAAAGAACTTTCTGACATCAAGGTAAATGCAATTTAGTAGATCTTAAGCATTTGTGCACCTTTAACTCAACACCAAATAATAACCACATTTCACCACTTTGTTGCAGACTCTTCTGGAAAACATTGAGGGAAAAGGAAAATTTGCTCGTAATGAGCAATTTCTCCCACAATGTTTTCCCTACCAGAAGATTATTTCATCACATTTTGAAATGTCGTCTTCAAACTCTTCCAATTTGGGGCAACTGAAAATTTGGCGTTAGGTAAAAGGGATAAGGTAGAAGTTGATAATATTTATAATGTACATACCATTAAGCTGATCTGTCCAGAGTATAAGTCTCACATTAACTGGGTCTAATATGTAAATGTGTGTGGAGTTCCAGGTCAAGAGGAAGGATTCACTTTAGGACAAAAAAA